>JAVIAB010000059.1:48587576-49787576 GCA_032433765.1 Megaustenia siamemsis | reverse complement strand
TGTCGTCTAATTTAATTTAAGTCCACATCATATTTTAACGTTTCCCCTTATTCCCATGTGAGACAACTTTCCCTATATCACTAATTGTTTATATTTCAAAGAAGCCACAAGACAGACCTGAACAAGAGTCCTCAAGCTACCTTGACTCTAGAAAAGTGGAGAAAATACCCCCACCAAAGGAGAAGGAATGATGATGACACCCTTAATCATAAATAATTACTGCATATTGCTGGACAAGTCAATCTATGTCAGCCTGCACCATCAAAGCAAGAAACAGAGTAGAATGGTGATCCATGGTAGCCAACCTTCGTTGCGGAGAAGGCACGCGATGATGATGATGATATTGCTTATGATAGTTTATACATTTTTCATTGCAGTCAAAGGAAATTAATTTTAGTCTAACATAGATTAAAGAACTTAATCATGAACTAAATATTGGTATAACACTATATGTAATATATGCAAAGACACAAACAAAATATTCCCATGTACAGTTCATATTTTACCTACAGGAAGACCTCTAGAAAAGATATAATAGCTTGAAAGATATTGTTAATATTACAGATTGATCAATATCACCTTTCCCAGCAATTTATGTTTTTTTCCCCCCTTAACATCACTATTTTACACTTTTATAAATAAGTTGATATTTTTAGTAAATTATAGTTTTTCTTTTTTCAATGCTGAGGTAATCTTTTACTCTTTCTATTCCTTCACAGTAATATTACACAGGTGAACTGTCCAGCATGTTTAGAAGAACAAGTAGAGATTCATGAGATTGGAAAACTCTCAATGAGCTTGGTAGGTTTTATTATGAATTTCTTAATGTTTATCAGTCTTATAATATATAATAAAGCAGAACACTGCAGGCAAGCTAATAAAGAAAATAGTTGCCCGAGCCCTCACCTGTCACCTTGAATAGAAACGCGCATTCCCACCCACACTCAGAGGTTATAGATATAACAAAGAGACATGGCATGATGCTTCGCCTATGACGTCTTCAAAGGCTTCCACAGACGAGAGGAGACACATACTGCTGCTATACATTTGGAGGATGCATACACCAGAGTACCATTTGAATACCTCATGCATATGCTCCTCAAACTGGTGGTGCACCTCTTCCTCATTAGATGGATCACTGTGGCACTGTTTCAGAGGAAGGTGACATTCAGATGTGGAAGTTGGTCTTCCGAGTCAACATCCATTTGTCTAGGGCTGCCGCAAGGCTCACCATTGTCACAAGTTCTATTTAATGTGTACACAATAATGATCATAGAACAACAGCTAGATGGAAGAGGAAGAATTATGACATTTGCTGATGATATTCTGGTATATCGACAGGGAAGAGACAGAAGTGAAACTGCCTCCACAATGCAAAACGAACTCGATCATATCTCTTCCTGATGTGGAGTATCAGGTGCCTTGGTTAATCCTAATAAAGCATCAGTTGCATGGTTCTCCATTAACAATCATATCATTAACACGGAAACACCTGTGGTTACGAATGGGAGTTGATGACCAGGGACAGGATGGTGACATACCTCAGAGTTAAGTTTGATCGCACCCTGTGTTTTCTAGACCACGTCAACCTTGTGATAACAAAATCCCACATAGGATTAGCCACCTTGAAGGTCATGGCAGCTGTCAACATCGAGCAGAGGCTACTTACAGTTCTGTTCCAGGGACTAGTCCTCGCACCAATCGAGTATGCCCTGGCAATTCTTACTGTCAATAAGACACAAATTGACAAGCTGGAGAAAATACAAAATGAAGCTATGCACATTATCTTGGGGTGTACAAGGGACACTCCCTGTGTAGCAATGAGGTATCTTCCTGACTTTCCAACCATGGATGACAGGATCAAGATCTGGAGGGCACGAGCATACCTGACGATAAGTGCAGATAAAGAGCATCCATTTCACCATGAATTCAACACAGGGAAGGGTGTCAGGCTGAAAAGAGGCAAATCATGGCTGGGCTGAGTATAAGATGTCATCAAACAGGTCTGTGGGCTTACCAATATCAACTCTGGCAAGGAGTGGATACCAGTGCCTACGTCATTCAAGGGGACATTTTGACCAGTCGTGGTCAATGCGGAGGTCAACTGTCTCATCTGGGATAACACAGATGAGAAAGATGTAGTGATCTATAACGACAGATCTGTAATATTACACCAAAGGAGTGCATGGGCATTTACAGCACACTCGGCTGGCAGAATCATCAAGGAAGACAATGGTGCATACGTCATGACCACAAGTAGCAGGACCATGGAGGTGATGGCAGTGACCAAAGCATTCATCTGGTTAGAGTCACAAGACTACACCCACGCCTGCATACTGAGTGATTCGATGAGCATGATAAGAAAAGTGAGGCGGGATCTGTACAAATGCAATGGGTAGAGTTATTGCAGAAGTCAAAATACATAAGGTCACCTTTGTCTACATCCTAGGACATGTGGGAGTAAGGGAAAATGAAAGAGCGGACAGGTTGGCTAGCTATGCTGTTGTTGAGGATAGTCAACCAATGGATTGGGCGAACATCATCAATGTCCTGTGGGAAGAACACAGGACTTAGACAACCATGAGTTCACATCATTCCTTCGGATGAAGGAGATGTGAGTTAAAATGGGCACAGCCAAAAACGAGAAACCTAGTGGGCGTGTAAGTAGACTTATCAACCAACACAGAACTGGAGTCATCAGTCGCTGGACACTGAGGGAATTGCTGAGGAGGGGATCTGAGCACCTAAGGACATGTTCAGAGTGCAATTATGATGACCTGCAAATAACTCAATTAAAATGGTGTTGAGAAACATTTTAACCTTGTTTGTTGTGCAGGAAAATCTTTGCATCACTTCATGAACTGGCAGTAAATATCCTTAATGGCGTAAGCATAGGTGTTGAAATTTCTTGTCTCCTAGCCTTAAACAAAAATTATTATTTCCTTCTTGCCAGTTAATCTCCTACAATTTATGTTTTTTTCTTGAAAGCTTTGATGTCTGTAAAGTTCTTGTACCAGTGTTTGTAACTTGAGATTACGGTCATTAAAATGTTGAGTCATGTCAACAAAAAATGCTAGCTGGCAGATCCTCTGAGGGTCCAATAATTCTTTTACCAGACTACCCTTCATGTCCATGAAAAGTTCAACTTCAACAACGTTTTAAAATCTTTTCAGTATTTCCCCTTGACTTAACCAGCATCCTTCACAATAGTAAAGCAGATTGTCATACTCTGAATTGACATCATGAAGGCGTTCTTGTAATGGTTGTGGCCTTTTGCTTTTAGAAATTAGAAAATTGACACGCAATACTATGACAGGCGTGATGTCAGCAACCTTAAACGCTTTGGTGAATAATACAATGTAGGAATGATACATCAAGACTTTTAACCAGTCATAGCTGGTGTTTCGTCTGTTGTCACTCCTCAAAGCTTCACCCAATTTAATTCCAAATCTTTAAGAACAAGCTCCAGTGCTTTGAAAATGTCCTCCCTTTGAGTGGTTGTAACACTAATTGTCCTTTGTAATGATAAGGAATTTGTCAATGCCCCTAAAAAAGATAACTAATTGTTCTGTGTCTGTGATATCAATTGACTCATCTAAGGTGACGGAGAATGCTACAAATTCTGATGCAAGCTCTTTCAAGCTTGTTTTAACATCTTTTCCCATGCCATCTATGTGTCTTCTGACAGTCCTTCTTTCCTTCATTATTTGCCTTTCAGCGTTGAGGGGAGATATAATTTGCAATCTTTTGCTCTTCTGTTCGCCTCTGCTACTGTTATGTTTCTCACTGCTTCTAATATTCTGTCGATCCATCTTTTCCATCGTTGACCCTTGGGTCTGGTGTTATTGCGTGTGTGTTGATCACTCTGCCTAGTCACGTGGCCAAACCATTTTATCTGTTGTTTCTTTATATATTCTATAAGTAAAAAGTAAAGTACCCCCGTCACGCCAAGTGGCATATAGGGAATATGGTGTTAGTGACCATAAATTTTACAGACCTTTGGCACATGATTTTTGGGTAATGTGGTCGGTATTACGCCTGTGCTGCTTCACTTTCCCAGAAAAAAAATCTGGTACCCATTAAAGGCTGGGTGAACCTGGAAGCCTTCGGTTGGGATCGAACTCTACCCCTTGTCCTTTGTAGTCCAGTTCACTAACCACTGAGCTATCGCGGCTCCCCTTTATATATTCTATGGCGGAGGTTATTCCTAGCCTTTTCCTCAGTTCTTAATTTCTGATCTTGTCTCTCTGGCTGCTTCCTCACTTTGGTCTAAAACATTTCATCTCCGTAGAGGTTATTTTTCTTATTGCTCTTGCATCTAGGGTCCAGGACTGGCATTGGTAGCACAACTTTGGGATGCACATTGTATTGTAGAGTGCTCGTTTTGTCTCTAGAATTATTTCCTTGTTGTACAATAGTGGTGATAAACTGTCCAATGATTTGACAAGCTTTGATGCATCTTGAGTCTATCTCTGCTGTTTGTGAATTGATAAATTTATTTGGTGAAGTAAAATAACTCTTATCAGGACAAAAAACTTTAGCAGTTGCTTTAAATTACTCTTTTACGAATTCTCTATCAGAAAATGGTTTCAAATTCTACACAATTTTTTCACTACTAATATTGCTCACAGAAACAGCATTCTCTGAACATTTATTTACATTGTAATACACACTCTGTTGATCTTCCAAGGACTTCTTTAAATGTGCTATTTTGTCCTGTCTAACTTGTCTTTCAGGTGAGCTGTAATTTTCATGTTTGTATTGGAAGTGACGTCTCTGGTTGTGTTCTTTAACACAGCCACTTTTATTACATTTTAAACACTCAGGGTTATTGCAATACAGATTAAAGAAATAATTCAAAGTCCAGCTTTCTTGAAAAATGTGAAATTCTGTATCCACTTTCTTCCTTTTGTTTGAGAGTGCCTTGTGTAACTAATTGGTGACAACTGGTTATTAACTTTAAATGCATTGCTATTTAGTTAAAAATGACATAACATCTGTCAATCACTTCAATTCATAACCCCTATCAAAACCAATGCTAAAGACAAAGACACACAATCCTTTTAATCTGACGCAGGATTGTTATCAAATAAAAGTCCAGGCATATTCAATACATCCATCTACACCCAAAAGCCACGACTTGTATCCATCGTGACATGAACAACAAAGGCTACATTACTCTTGTGATGTTGACTAATCAATGACATTAAAATAACTGCCCATGTGAGTTGGCGTCAAAGACAATGAACTTTATAGTCTTGGCTTGTATCACATGGCAACTAAGAGATCAAAGATATAAAAATAATTTCATTTTGGCAATTTGTTCTAAATCTAAATCTTTGTGCATTTATGTGTTACCTTTTATTTATTTATTTAATTTTTTTTCTAAGCTCAGGGAATGGAGTGTATATCATCATCGAGTGCCTTCTCCGCAATGAAGGTTCGCTACCATGGATCGCCATTCCTTTGTGCATTGACAAAGAAAGAAAGAAAGAAAGAAGAAAAAAGAAAGAAAAAAGCTAGAAGATTAGTCGAGAAACATCCAACCCCTGCCAACAAAACTAATTACAACAGATTGACTGCGAATGTTAAACTACTAAGCGCTAAAGCAAAGAAGGTCACATGGATCAAGAAATGTGAAAACCTGGATTTAAGAAAGGAAGGCAAACAAGCATGGCGCCTTATTTCTAATCTATCAGGGAAAAAAAGACGTTCGAACATTGTGCCACTAAAGTCGGGTTCAGAAGTAATACCAGCTAGTACACAGAAGCCCTTAACAATTACTTCGCCAGTATCAATAAACAACGAGAACACCAAAGACTAGACTACGCTATCAATAAACTTACCAAAGAAATGGAAAAGCGCCATACAGTAAGCATTGAAGTCTTTGAAAAAGATTTCACCCATCCAGCGCTAAAAGCTGCCCTTGATAAGTGTAAAAAGGGGAAATCAGCTGGCCCCGATAGACTGACTAAGAAACTTATTACCAACCTCTCAATCAAAGAACTTGATGTTATCTTAGAGTTTATCAACATAACGTGGAGAGAGAGTAAGCTGCCGGCTCAGTGGAAGAAAGCAAATATAACACCCTTACTAAAGAAAGGGAAAGATCCCAACGACCTCAGCAGTTACAGACAAATTTCCCTGACCTCTAATCTGGGGAAAATAGCAGAACGAATGGTCAACGAAAGGCTGTACTGGTGGCTTGAGAACACGAAGACACTCAACAATTACCAAGCAGGCTTCAGAAAGAACAAGCGTACCATGGACCAGCTGATAAGACTCACTCAAGAGATAGGTGACTCATTCTAGGAGCAAAAACATGTAATAGCCACATTCATTGACCTGAAACAAGCGTATGACAGAGTCTGGAGAAAAGGTCTTCTATTTAAACTGCAAAAAATGGGAATATCAGGACGAATGTATGAGTGGATAAAGGGCTTCTTTTGTAATCGAATAATACAAACAACATACACAGGAACAACTTCCAAACAAAGAACCCTGGAGGAAGGCCTACCTCAAGGATCAGCCCTAAGTTGCACATTGTTCCTTATGTTTATAAATGACATGCCAGAATATATCACATGTCGTAAGGCACTTTTTGCAGACGACCTCGCCATTTGGGTAAGAGGCAAGAATATTCAAACCCTTACCCATAACATAAATACGAGCCTCACTACCATTGCTGCTTACTGCCAGTTCTGGAAGTTAGATCCTAGCACTGAGAAGACAGTCTACAGTATATTTACCCTAAGCAACAAAGTCAAAGGGGAAGAAATAGATGTTAGAATGAACGGAGAGAAACTAAAATACGACAAATATCAGAGATACCTGGGAGTTGACTTAGACCGAAGGTTATCTCTGAAACAACACATAAACAAGCTGATAGAGAAAACCACAACTAGACTTAGGATCATCAAACACCTCGCCAGTTGTGAATGGGGGACAGATCAACTAACACTACGTCAACTCTATATTGGTTACGTGCGATTAGTAATAGACTATTCACTACCTCTGCAATCTATTGCTAGCAAGACTCTACTCCAAAGCTTAGATAAAATTCAAAATCAAGCCCTGAGATTTATTAGCGGTGCTATGAAATCAACTCCTAATAATGCTTGCGAAATACACAGTAACATCGAACCTCTTGGCATTCGAAGAGAACGTGCTGTATTGGAAACCTACGAGAGATACTTGCAGATGGAACCAACAGGGGAAAATCGCATTATGGTAGAAAAGTGGCGGCAGAAAACCCGGATTAAGAAATCATCCTTTTAGACCATGCAACTAACTACAGCTCCAAACATCACCTTCCAGCAGACAGACTCCAAGATATGCCCTGAAGCACTTTGCCACCAAATAGTTGTCCCCGATGTCAGGACTGAGCTCTCCGACCCTCTAGCAGATAGAAATACTCTACCTCCCATACTCAAAGCCATAGCACTGGAAACCATTGACCAGTATCCACGCAATGCCGTCCACGTTTATACTGATGGATCTGCATTCAAGGCCACCCTAAATGCTGGTTACGGTGCTGTTGTCAAGTATCCCTACTCTCGCCCAGATGACTACCCCCAAATTTACGGTCCATGCGGAGAATACTGCTCCAATTACTCTGCAGAAATTATAGCTATAGAGAGAGAGCACTCAGAAGGATATTTGTAGACTTTGAATGTGACACCATCGCACCGTAAGATATTTATATTTTTTCGGATCCTAAATCAGCACTCGAAGCAATTGAAAGCGGATTAACATCCGAGGTTTCCCATAAAAGATCTGTATCCAACCAACTCTCCAATACCTATGGAGTGGCCGTAACCCTACAATGGATCCCTGGTCACATCGGCATTGCGGGAAATGAGAGAGCGGATAGGTTGGCTAAACTGGGAGCATCTCTACCACAACTTCCTGTTCAAGTTAGCCTCAAAACATGTAAGCAAATTTTGAGAAACAACTACCACGAGGAATGGTTGAATATGTGGGCTTCAGCTAAGACTGGACGCCTACTCTACAGATATCAAACAAAACCAGACCCCCTTGACCCTGTGCGGGAGCTGAGACGAAGGGATCAAAGCCTGATATTCCAGCTGAAAACAGACCATGCTCCTACCAATCAACACCTGAGCAGAATAAAAACACAACATGATCCAATGTGCAGACACTGCCGTCAACAATCTGAGACAGTAGATCACCTGCTACTACACTGTCCCCATTTACAAAATCGACGGAACATGTTACTCCCACTACCTCCAACCATCAATAACACACTGTACTCTTCATCTGTTCAACTGAGAAGGACCTGCGCCTTCATGCGAGAGGCATCACGCTGTAAAGAGCTCATAGCTCACGGCTAACAAGGGGATTAAGTCAAGTCAATTTCTTGCTTTGATGGTGCAGGTTGTCATAGATTGATTTGTCTATCTTTTGATGTTACTCGTCCATGTTAATCTTGGTCTGCCTCTGCCTCTTTTACCTTGTATTTTCCCCTCTAATATTACTTTTATTAGACTGTTGTGTCTTTTAACATGACCAAAAAATTGCATTTGTCTTGTTTGAATTATGTATAGTAGTTCTTTTTTCATTTTTAGTTGTTTTAAAACTTCATCGTTTGTTTTCTTTTCCTTCCATCCAATTCTACCTATTCTTTTATATATCCACATTTCAAAGGCTTCAATTCTCTGTTCTGTTTTCTTGTCTAATGTCCATGTTTCTGCACCATATAGGAATATTGAGATGTAGTAACATTTTGCTATTCTTAGTTTTTTAGCCCTGGTGTTATTTGTTTTGATGTTATTATATTCTTCATGGCATTAAAATTACATTTTGCCATTCCTATTCTTTTGTTTATTTCAGTTGTACATTTTCCATCACTGGTTATATAGGGTGTTTATAAAGTCTCACTACACTTGGTATCTAGGTCAATTTGAAAAAAATGTTTATGACGTCATCACAATATGTGCTCAATGGTAAGTTCACTTGTTGCGACAGTTTTCTTAATGACTTGTCTGGACTTTTAAGGATTCTGTCTTGGATATCTAAACATATTTCATCATTCACAGCAGGCCTACCAGATCGTGGAGCATCTTCCACATTTCCAGTAGCAATAAACTTATTCAACAAATTTCATTGACAGTGGGAGCACATATTGTGATGACGTCATAAACATTTTTTTTTCAAATTGACCTAGATACCAAGTGTAGTGAGACTTTATAAACACCCTGTAGTATGTCCAAGGTAGTTGTAGTTCTGAACTGTCTCCAAGTCTATTCTTTCAATTTTAATATCCATTTGTGGGTTTTGAGTACTTCCTTTGTTTATGATAATAGTTTTAGTCTTTTTGATATTCATATCTAGTCCATATTTTTTGCTTGTAATGTTTATCACATTAAGCAATTGTTGTAGGTCTTTAGGATTTTCTGCTAGTAGAACAGTATCATCAGCATATCTTAGGTTATTGATTATCTTTCCATTAATGTTTAGTCCTGGCATCTCTAAGATGTTTTTAAAGATTTGCTCAGTGTATAGATTGAACAAGCTTGGTGATAGGATGCATCCTTGTCTTACTCCTCTTTTTATATCCATGGGTGTAGAGTTCTCTTTGTTATATTTCATTATTGCTGTTTGCTCCCATAACAAATTACATATTAGTCGTATGTCTGTGTCGTCTAGATTTATATCCTTTAAGCAGTCTATAAGTTGATTATGGTTTATTCTATCGAAAGCTTTGGTGTAGTCTATGAAGCAGGCATATATTGGTTTGTTTACTGCTATGAACTTTTTAATCAATGTTCTCATGCTAAATATGGCTTCTTTTGTGACACTGTTTTTCCTGAATCTAAATTGTTGTTCATCTAATTCAGTATTGATTTTATTCTGAATCCTTCCCTGTAATACTTTTAGTAAAATTTTTGTTACCTGGCTCATTTGGCTTATTGTTCTAAAATCACTGCATTCAACCGCACCATTCTCTTTAGGCAGTGCAATGAAAGTTGATGTTTTTAGTTCTTTTGGTATGTATCCTGTATGGTATATTTGGTTATGGAAGGCCCCGGTATCACTGCAAATGAATTAAAATCCATAATTTTAGGCTCAACCGCCCGTGCCAGCATAATCATCCGAATCTCATCTCCCAAACAAAGAAAGGTGACTGTAGTCCCCATCATAGCAGTCTCAGCACACGCCAAAAGACATAAGGCGAAACCGCGCAGAAAGTGAACACAGCCAACTGTTCCCTGTCATATGATATCATCATTCATCGAAAGCAATTGGAATATCGAAACATGATCAAAACGGATGAGACACACAATTCCGAACATATAGACACACAGTTAGTCGTCAGATTATCCCCATCGCACATCAAAAAAACCTACCGTAAGATTAGCGTATGGCCGGTCTAGAGTCTAGGGATGTACAATGAACCATTACGATGACGTAGCACACAAAAAATAAATGTCGTACACACAATTTCGCTCCCTTTCCATTTCTGATTACTCTAGTAAAAGCAGCCTAAGACGAACAAAACACTGTGCAAATTCCGTAAAGAGATAAAACTGCGGCTGACGAAGTAGTTTACATTGATAAGTAACATGGAAATAACTTGTGTCAAGGAATTCCAACAATGGCTATGAACAGCACCAATGTGACGTAAAGCGCAGATCAAGTCTAGACGTTGGAAGGTCGCATTTACAACACTTGATTTGTCAGAAAGGGACTGTTGCCAGCATACAACATCACTTTAGCTGCGCAGATGTCATAAGAAGATCATCACTTTTACTTTAACGCAGTAAAGTACAACGGAGAACCGAAATTAATCAGATCCCGAATGCGCTTACTGCAGTGATCAAGAGAATGTGACCTAGATCCCACCATCTTTACAACGGAACGGAACCTCTACTATTATTCCCAGCTAAAGCAGGCAATGTCTGAATAAATTGGCTAGTTGTTTTTTCACAGTTTAAGGTATAACACTATTATAATTCAACAACAGATACGCCCCATTATAATCATAACTATGACCTCTCATGTGACAATACAGATATGACCATTCCCCACAGTAGAGAGAACAATTCATCCACTAGTGTCTATTATTTACATGTAGTTTCTGTTGGCAATTAATCTTTGCCCACAATCTGGTTGTGTTTCACAAATATGATAAGAAGGACATTAATGAGCAAAGCAAATAGAAGAACATCCAGGTTTAATGAATCAGATTCCATGTACTTTTCTGGTCTAGAGCTTTTTCTACTTCTGATTTCAGGATTTTATAGTTGTATGTACATTTTATGAATGGCTTTTTGTCCCTTTCGTCATGAAATAATTATGTTATATATTCCTGCCATCTATCTATTATATCTTTGTTGTCTCTTAGCATTCTTCCCTCTTTGTTTGCAATACATCCGCTTCCTGCAGCTTTTTTATCTTTATTAGTCATTTTCTTTATTTCTGTGTGCATCTCTCTTAAGTTTTGTTTATTTTCCATAGTTTCGACTTCTAGACATCTTTGGTTGAGCCAGTCTTCTTTTGCCTTTTTGCACATTCTCCGTATTTCATTGTCAATATCCTTGTATCTGGCAGTGTTTTTCGCTTGTCTTCTTTCTTCCATTTTTTCTAAGATTTTGTCAGTTATCCATTTTTTATTTTTGTTACTTTCCTTTTTTGGTAAGGTGTTGCAGAATTCTTGCATGCTGTTTTTTATGTATTGCCATTTTGTTGTGACTTTATCCTCAGGATTTTCTCTTCTGTACTGTTCAA
Source organism: Megaustenia siamemsis (assembly GCA_032433765.1). Classification (NCBI taxonomy): domain Eukaryota; kingdom Metazoa; phylum Mollusca; class Gastropoda; order Stylommatophora; family Ariophantidae; genus Megaustenia; species Megaustenia siamemsis. Next base: position 49,775,825 of record JAVIAB010000059.1, on the reverse strand, counting down.
TCCCCTCTTCTAGCAGCTTCTGATATGTGTTCTTTACTTGTACAGTATAAGTTTCTTTTACATCTTTCTGATTTAAGGCTGTTATATCTATCTATTGGTGTTGCTGAATTAGCTTTTTGTTTGTTGCTCTTTAATTTGATTTTCATTTTAATCATTACAGGATTGTGATCTGAATTAATATCTGCTCCTGGGTAGGTTTTGGCTTTCTTGACGCTGTTCCGTAATCTGTCTTTTATCATTATGTAATCTATTTGATTCCTCTTCCTGTCTCCAGGGCTTTTCCATGTGTGTAATTTCCTTTTCTCTTGCTCAAAGAAGGTGATACATATTATCCGTCTGTTTTCTTCACAAAATTGTATTAATCTTTCTCCTCTGTTATTCCTTTTTCCTAAACCATGATTTTCTATAATGGTCTTATATTTACCTTTTCCAACTTTAGCGTTCATGTCACCCATTACGATCAATGTGTCTGATGATTTCACTTGCTTCATAACTGTGTTTAGATCTTCATAGTATACTTCTATTTGTTCATGTGTATAGTCTTGAGTATGTCTGTATTATTGCTATGTCAAATGGTTTTGCCTTCATTCTTACTAGTATAATCCTATCATTGTATGTCCAGTGGGTATTTATATATTTTTGTAGCTCTCGTTTTATTAGTATGCCTACTCCTCTTTGATGTTCTGTTGTGTTACCTGAATATATAAATGTATATTTATTGTCTTGTATGTATCCACTTTCCTTCCATCTTGTTTCTGATATGCCTAAAATATCTATGTTTAATCGCTCTGATTCTACCATAAGATTTTCTAATTGTCCATGGTGGTATAAGGTCCTAACATTCCATGTAGCTATATTTAATTCGTTCTTAAAACAATAGTTAACATTTCTCTCCATGGCTTTCTTTGGAGTGTTACGTGATGAGGTTCCAATCTCTTTCACAGTGGCCTGCCATATTCGCCTTTCGTGTTCTGAATATGCCTCATGTGTACCACACACTTTGCTGTTTTCGCTTTCTGGGCCGTTGATCATTTCTGATTCATCTGTCCCATCCACCGTCACAGTCTTTTCACATACATGTTGAACACACCTGGCTGCCGGCGCCATTTTTGTCAAACCATGTGCTTGCCTATCGAACTGCAAACACACGACACAAAGAAGAATATATCATATTACACTTAAATATCGGTAATCACAGTACATCCTCACGTCAGAAGTAAAACATACACCAAACGGGGAATAGCAACACATAATTTCACAACTAGACTGTCGCATAAATCATTTAAATATATCAACAAGTGCCAAATTATAAAAACGACTACACGAAGCCGCCATGACACCGGAGTGCATAGTAATATTCAAATCAAGCACAGGGGCCAGTTAAAATATATAGCTTCGTGGGCTGGTCTGGCTCGTGGGTTCATATGTTGGCCCCCCCCCCCCCCCCCCCCCCCACTGAGTACACAGTTCAGTCAGATTTTCATTCATATACTAAAATTTGTAAGCATTTATTCTTGTATATATTTGGGCACAATATTCACAGAAGATGGTGGAAAACTAGACAGAGAAATTGACATGAGAATATAAAAAGCAAATGCTGTCACATACCAGCTTTCACCATTGCTAAGACATCCAAACATTTCTATGCCAGCTAAACAACAAATGATAAATAACATTTTAATACCAACTTTGTGCTATGAAAGTCAAACATGGACCCTTTCTAAATCACAATTAAGAAAGATCAATACATGTGTGATGTGATGCTTGAGAAAAGTAACAAATAGCACAAGAAGAGATAGAATACCAAATGAAACCATAAGAAAAATGGTAGGAACAAAACCCTGCCAAGAATATATAGAACAACAACTTAAATGGTTTGGCCACCTGGTCAGAATGAATCCTCACCAATCACCATCAAGGGCATTCTTCTCGAGAATGCATGGGAAAAGTCCAAGAGGAAGACCCAGAAGAAGATGGATAGATGCAATGACAGAGACATGTAACAACAAAGGAAAATCACTGATTCAGACAGTTCGAGTAACTCAAGAACGACAAACGATATAAACCACGACACCTTTTAGGTATCAGTGAAAAGAGAAAAGAAGAAGATTCTTGTATAGTGATTGTTTAACCTAAATCTTTTCTCCTTAGATGTTTCCAGATAATGCTGTAAAAAGGGAAATGTCTGTAATGCCTACTTCTTGTGCTTTTCCCGGATGTAATTGGCGAGGAAGGTTCAAGGAATATGAAGTATGTGATTAATTTCTTTAGGAAAACTATATTTTATTATGTTATAGAATGGAGCCACTTGTTCAGTTGGATTCTGTTAATCTTCTTATTGCCTTTTGTACAGGGGAAAGTTATTAAATAACAGGTATTTAGTTCTTAGGTGCATGGAGAAGTATACTGACTGGACTACCAACGTTCGGACAACCCGTGTTCGATTCCCGCTGGGAGCAGTGTGAATTGTACTCGTAAAAAAAAAAAAAAATACCCCCACGGTCGACCCTGGGGTATATATATATATATATTCTATAAGGGGAGGGGCAGACCGTATGAGCTATAAGATAATTCTCTGAGGCAAAAAGGCTGTGATTGTCGATGAATACACCAGTGACATGGATATCGTCCGCACCACAGTAGTCCTGGGGGTAGAAGTGGGCAGCTACAGGGGTACCTTCATCATGTGAGATCTAGAGATGATCACAAAAGCTATCACCTTACCGTTGACTGGTCTCACTAATTTAGGTTTTGTTTCTTTGCATGCATATTTCCATTTTTTTCAGTCTGTTTATATTAGTGCCTCTGCCCTTTCATTTCTGTCAAATCCACAAGGTGAAGGCAGCCTTTGGATTTTAATTGGTATTATAACTATTTTTATTTCAATGTAGTAATTTCTTAATTACTTATTTAAAAAAAGAATGTAAACAAATTATATTGTATTAAGTAAACCAACAAAGAAGAAAGTACGGTATATAATTAAGTGGATATTGCGTAATGTAGGCGTAATTAAAAAGTACAACCTTAAATCAGGTCTTATCTCATATTTTCTTCAGCCAGTTTGAAAATATATCTACAAAACAAGTAGTAGTACTAAGTATAATCAAACTTTTCATATGTGAATTTTAATTTATTTCTGCTTTTTAATTATTATTATTATAGTGTAGTATTTTTTTTAGAGAAACTCAACAGAATAAAGAGATGTGAAACACAGGCACAAGAGCTAAAAACAGGCATGCTTCTGAAGAACCTACCCACACTTTGACATCCAGATGCACAGAATGTAATTTAGGAAAACACACATTTGTAGATAAAGTTAAATCATTTGATTTAGTGGATAAAAACAAATTTAAAATTTACAATATCATCTAACGAACCAAAGCAAAATCCAATACAAGATTAGCCAATGTGAAAAAAAGGACTAAAGCTGGTCATAGACAGGCATGTGTAATAAAATCTTTGATGCAGAAATAATGGGTAGCATCACCATTACTCAATAGATATAATGGAAACAGACTAGAATTTTGAAAAAACATTTAAAGTGGATATTTGAGATGGTTTAGAATGAGGAACTGAGAGTCAAAATGCTGAGAAATAGGGTGTGCAAAATTGTACAAATGTATTCATCTTTGCCTTTCAACACACTTAACCTGACAGCTGACTTCGTGTGAGGGTCTGGAATCCTACTCTGATTGAGTCCTGATCGCAGAGAGAGAGAGATCTTTGCCTTAAAAACAAAAGGGCTAAAGTATATTTTAAAAAGACAATCATGAAAGGGACACTAGAGTATTTTCCAGGGAAAAATCTTGTCACCAACACTGTTTTATGTACATAAATGATAAGTGAGAGTATTTTTTTTCAATATACTTTTATGGATGGTTTAACTATATGATCTTCTAAGAAATATGTTGTCACAAAGTGTAACTATCTATCTATCTATTGACCTTTCGAGCCATAGCCAGCCCATAGGTCGTAGACCAAGATAGTCCTTCTCTTATCTAAATTATTTTGTACTAGCAGTTTTTAATTCTTTTAAAGATATTTTCTATAAAATCTTAAAATCTGAAGTGGAAAAAGCTATAAAAATAATGAAAAATGGAAAAGCAGCAGATCCTGACAATATACAGATAGAGATGATAAAAGCACTAGAAGATTTTGGCATTGAAGTGATCACAGACATATGCAATGACATTACAGGATACATACCAAATTAACTAGAAACATCAACTTTTATTGCATTGCTGAAAAAGAATTGTGCAGTTGAATGCAGTGATTTTAGAACAATGAGCCAGGTAACAAAAATTTAATTAAAAGTTATACAGGGAAGGATTCAGAATAAAATTAATACTGAATTAGATGAGCAGCAATTTGGATTCAGGAAAAGCAGTGTCACAAAAGATGTCATATTCAGCATGAGCACATTGATTGAAAAGTACATAGAAGTAAACAAACCAATATATGCCTGCTTCATAGACTACACCAAAGCTTTTGATAGAATACACCATAATCAATTTATAGACTGCCTAAAAGTGTAACTTGGTCTGTTTTATTCTAGAAGTGTGAACTAAGTAGCTAGTTAAAAGCTGAAGGTAGTATAAAACCCATTTGATTCATTCTCGCAGATAAACTACACAGTGACTGACCCGTTCTAAATGACAAAATGTTAACATCTGTTTGGAAATCTATAGTTTTGGCATTACTGTTGATCTAACTTGGAAAACTTGAATATTAGAAAGCTTACATTGTGGAACACAAAAAATGGCAATCATTAAAAGCTAACAAAAGTACAACATGTTATATTAGTACCACATTTTGAGCAAACAAGAGTATTAATAAGAATTTTATACATAGCAGTTACATTATATGTGTCTCTTCCTCCACTATTCTCTGCCAAGTTGTCCTTGACAGTCCTCTTCCATGTCCTCCCTCTGTAATCCATAGCATCATAGTTTCTGTGAGAAAAGAGAATGCACCTAGCCCCTAACTCTCTTCCTTTAGGGTTATTCGATCTTTATGGACATTGGCTATCACTCTCCTCAATCTATTTATCACTGTTCTTTATGAGCTTATGAAGTCAAGGCTTATCTTAACCAATAGTTCATGTTGTCTTCCCATCTCATTTTCTTTACTACGTTTTCATTGCGTCTTGACCATATACTTTGAAAATTCTTTGCTAGACGTGTTTAAAGTCAACGGTCACAACATAAATAATTTATGATATGCAGATGACAGTCTTAATAGCAGAGTCAGAGAATGAGCTACAAGAAATGATAGATATAATAGTAAAAGAAAGCAACATGAAAGGTCTCAGTCTGAATAGTAAGAAAACAGAAGTAATGGTTATATCGAAGAAACAATCATCACCATCATGCAGCATAAAAATAAACAGGACAATAAACAGGTTTTCTGTATCATCTTCTTTCTTTGTGTTCACCCTTAAAGTGGTTGTAGATGCATTGTGTAGCTAGTTTACAGCAAAGCTACAATATCTGTACCTTTCAGCCCAATATACCCATCTTTGGCATGGGTAGATTTGCTTAACAATTTTTGCCAGGATAGTAGCCACTTTAGATCTACTTTTTAATCTTTAAACTGCCAAGGGAAAACCTGTGGTTGAGGACAAACCAAGAACCTTCCTGTTCAGAGACCAGCGTTTTACCTCTGGAGCACACAGTCCCCTTTCTGGGTCATAGTGACGTGCCCAAGACTCATCGCCAGTGACAATTCAGCTGAGAAAGGCATCACATTCTTGTTCATTTCATGTAAGAAGTTCCAGATACACCTTCTTTCAGTGCTGTTTCATTTTCGGTGTCAGCAGGCATGGGACCCATTTCGCACACATTTTCCTATGGCAAAGCGCAAATATTATTTTTACATTGGCGTTAAATATCTGGGAGTGCTGTTGTCAAAATTACAGCACTTGAGGTAAAGCTTTCCAAACTGCCTTTGTAGTTTGCGGTTTCTTGCTTTTCTGTTGGCCCTCTTCTGTTTACTGGTGTCTCAAATAATCCATCAGTCCATTTTTTTCTTTGTCGGCCCTTAGATTTGATGTTCTTGCAGCATTTGTTGATGTCTTGTATCATATTTTGTTCCTTATGTCTTATCATAGATTTTAACTATTTCTTGATGCTTTACTTTATCAGCTACTTTGGTGTAATCATACATATAGATTTGTTTCACTTCAGTGGATCTTTATGCCAATGATCTTTGATGTACATGGTTTTGTCCATACCTTTCCAACAAATCCAAATTGTTCATCACAGTTTTCTGGTTTGGTTTGGTTTTGTTTCTCATTCTTTTCAAGATGATTCTTAGTAACATTTCGGTCATGTGACTCATAAGACTTATTGTAATATATCCATACACTCAATGTCATTAAGTTTCTTTTACACAACATTGACTAAAGATTTAAGTATATCATCTTGTATTTAGTAACTATATGTAGGTATCAGCAATGTCAATATAGATCAAAACTAATACTGGACATAGGAATGTAAAGAACCTGTATTAAAGAAAATTATAAGGCAGTGGTCAGATACAACATAGATATTCTAGGCATTTCTGAGTACAGAAGTGCTGGACAAGGTAATTTTGAGACTAAAATCATAAATAAATTTATCTATTCAGAAAAGGAAGAGAGTGGAGATGGAAGGTAAGGTTCATCCTGGCAAAGAAAACATGCAACTCTCCATGGTTATGATCCAGTTAGCAACAGATTGCTAACTATCAGACTAAGAGGGAATAAGCGAAAAATCACAGTCTTACAAGTATATGACCTTCAACAGCAGCACATTCTGAGCAAATCAACAAATATTACAAATCATTGCAAGAAACCATGGAAACAGTAGAAAAAAAGAGACATTTTAATCATAAATTAAAATTAAAAAATTAGCACATAAAGAACAAGAAAAAAGGATAAAGTTCAGGGACTATGTAGCAAAGAACATAGAAATGATTGAGGGGAAAAGCTACTAGAAATTTGCCAAGAGAATATCCTTGCTATTGCCAATACTTTTTTAAACACCCAAGAAGATTATACACTTGGACCACACCAGATGGCAACATCAGAAACCAAATAGAGTTCATCCTGGTCCATCAAATATGAAAATCATGAGTGATATAATCTTTTTTGAACACTACCAGGCACTGACTGTGACTCAGACCATGAATTACTAATGACGGACGTCAAAATAAGGCTTAAAAAATGGCACGGGTATATAAAGTACAATACGCTTTAACACAAATGCTATCTATGCTAAACTACTCAATGACATATATAACACTGGACACATACCAGAAGATCTACTAAACTCTATCTTTGTAGCCATACCGAAGAAGTCAGGCGCCACTGATTGTAACGACCATTGCACTATTAGTCTCATGAGCCATATGACGAAAATATTACTAAGAATCATCATGAGACGTGTAAGGAACAAAATAAAACCAGAAATAAGTGAGGAACAATGTGGATTTGTAGAAGGAAAGGGCACCTAAATGCAATATACATCTTAAAAACATTGATAGAAAGATCTATAGAGGTAAAGAAAGATCTGCTTTATAGACTACACAAAAGCATTTGACAAAGTAAAGCATGTGGAAATAATCAATATGCTGGAGAAATTAAACATTGATGGCAAGGATCTGCGAATCATAAAAAACATGAACTGGCAACAAACAGCAGCAATATGAATTAACAACCAAACAGGACAATTTCAACTTATAAAACAAGGAGCCAGACAAGGCTGTGTTCTGTCGCCGGATTTGTTTTCACTTTACAGCGAGCATATTATGAGATCAATAAGTAGACAAAAAAGGAATTGAAGTCAACGGTCACAACATAAATAATTTGCGATATGCAGATGACACAGTCTTAATAGGTCACAACATAAATAATTTGCGATATGCAGATGACACAGTCTTAATAGCAGAGACAGAGAAAGAACTACAAGAAATGATAGACATAATAGTAAAAGAAAGCATCAAGAAACATCTCAGTCTGAATAGTAAGAAAACAGAAGTAAGGGTCATATTGAAGAAACAATCATCACCAGCATGCAGCATAAAAATAAACAGGACAAATTTGAAACAAGTGCAATGTTTCAAATACTTGGTCACAATAATAACATCAGATAGAAGATGCACCACAGAAATAAAACGTAGAATAGCTCAGGCCAAAATAGCATTTCAGAAAATGAAAAATATCTTATGCAACAAATCTATGTCAATAAAAATGAGAAAGAGAGCTCATCGGTGCTATATAGAACTAATTCTGACCTATGGAAGCGAATCATGGACAGTAGACAAACAAATGAAAAGACGATTAGAGGCCACAGAGATGGGATTTCTCAGAAGAATGTTGAAAGTTCCCTGGACAGCTAAAAAGACCAATGAGGAAGTTCTCAAAGAGGCCAACACAAAAAGGCAGCTCCTAAAAAACATCAGAAAGAAACAATCAACATTTTTCTGGCACATCATGAGAAGAGGAAAGTTGGAATACTTGGTTACAACTGGCAAAATAAAAGGAAAGAGAGATCGCGGACGACAAAGAGAGAAAATACCGGATAGCTTGGTGTCATGGCATGGAAAGCAGTCAACAACAAAACTGATACAATGCACTTTAGATAGAAGATTGTGGAAGGACATGATCGCCTACACCAACCGGTATGGTACATGATGATGATACCATCAGAATACAACCTTGAGGTACAAAATAAATTTGACTTGTTGGTGGCAGTACAGTAGTACAAGAAATATTGTAAATATTTCTATTCTAAATTTTCCCACAGCTTCCGTCTTCTCTTTGTTGATATTATCTGGTCCAGGTGACCTACAATTTTTTTTATGTTTGCAAGGCAACCTCTACTTCTGTTAGTATATGCGAACCTTCCCCATTATCTTCAATACTTGATTTAGGTAATTCAGTATGATATAATTTCTTATTGTAATTTGTTGATATTTTTCAAATTATTTTTCCTTTTTGGATCAACAATTCCTCTTTCATTTTTATTAAATAGTTTAATAACAGTTTAATAGATTTTGAATCTGAAACACCAGCAGCAGAATTAGATGTAAATTTAGATGACTTCACCTTGAGTGAAATAGAAACCACCTTAAAGAATATGACCAATAACAAGGTTGCTGGACAGAATAAGTTAACAGCTGAGATCCTCAAGGAATCATTGTTAAGATTCCAAAAAAGGGCAATCTTAGAGATTGTAGCAACTGGAGAGGCGTGACACTTTTGTCAGTTACTTCAAAGTTATTCTGCAAAATCATCCTAAATAGAATAAAGGATTCAATAGATAGATGCGTGAAGAACAGGCAGGGTTTAGAAAAGGAAGAAGCTGCCTTGACCACATTTTCACTCTACAACTTATATTGGAGGAACACATTGAAAAGCAAAAACCTTTTGTACTTCATCAACTTCAAAAAAGCATTTGACAGTATTCATAGAGATTCTTTGTGGGAAATTCTGAAGCAATATGGCTTACCATAAAAAAAATCATAAATATTATCAAAGACATGTATGATGGTTACACATGTGCAGTTCGAACAGAGGAAGGACTGAGCGAATATTTCTCAATAGAAACTGGGGTTAAACAAGGATGTATTTTATCGCCCTTGTTATTTGGAATTGTTATGGACTTCATAATGAAGAAATGCTGCACTGGTAATAAAGACATCAAATGGATACAAGGAGACCATTTGGAGGACCTCGACTTTGCTGATGACATAGTTCTCATCAGCAGCCAGATAAAAACGATGCAGGAAAACACAAATGAACTATCATCAATAGCCAGCAAAATTGGGCTTGAGATCAATCATGAAAAGACTAAAGTCATGAAAAGTTTAATTCCAACAGACGACAAAATATGCATGGAAAACAAACCAGTAGAAGAGATCAATTACTTTACCTATCTTGGAAGTCACATTGATCGAGAAGGGGATACAAGTAAAGAAATTAGAATCAGAATGGCTAAAGCAGCAATGTCTTTCAGAAGCCTTGAAAAGTTGTGGAAATCAAAACTCATCAGCACAAACACAAAACTTAGACTATTCAAATCAAATGTACTATCAACCCTTACGTATGCTCGTGAAAGCTGGAAAACAACAAGAGATATAGAAACAAAGTTGAATGCATTCAAAAATAAATGTCTAAGGAAAATACTTGGTATAGCGTGGAACGAATTCAAAACAAACGAGGAAATTAGAGAAATCGCCAATCAACCACTAATATCTTCAGTAATAAAGAAAAGACAATGGTCATATGTTGGGCATGTGATGAGAAGAGATGATAACTGAATAGCAAAGCAAGCCCTCATATGGGAAACAACAGGTAAGAGGAAAAGAGGAAGACCCAGAGAGACACTGAGAAGAACATTGATGAGAGAGGCAAGAGCAGCAGGATTCGGCTCCCTCAATGAGATAGAGCTGCTTGCACAGAACAGAGACAAATGGCGAGATTTGATAAAATATCTTTAAAAGAATTGAAAAACTGCTAGAACAAAAATTTAGATAAGAGAAGGAGTATCTTGGTCTACGCCCTATGGGCCGGCTACGGCTCGAAAGGTCAATAGATAGATAGATTTTGTTGTGTTTTTCTTCCAGTTTGAGTTATTTTGTCTGTGGAAAGCTTTTGCATCTTTTTTTGTGGTGCATTTTAACCTACTTGTATTTCTGGTTTGGCCAGGCTTATTTTACTACATTGCATTTATGTGCTATTTCATATTTTATATTCATCTTTGTCTTGTTTATTCTTCCTTCTTGTGTCCATCAATTGTAATATGTGAAATTGATTGCTGAATTTAATACTGTATTTTATATTGCTCTCATTTTGTACTAATGTTACAAATTGTTCTATAAAACATTGTTTGTAATATAAAATATCATGAGAGCAAAAGAAAAATTGTGCAATATAAATGGATTGATAAGTAATTAATATTGAACTATTTATGATATAATAGTTTCTTCTATATGTTAAACAATGTCATAATTGAAAATGTCTTTATGTGAAAAATACCATGTTGTAATATATTTAAATCTTTTATCTTCAAGGTCCATGAAAGAAGCTGTGAGTTTAGACAAATAGCCTGTGGATTGTGTGCACAGGCTGTAACAAATGGTCACATCGAGGAACATAGGCTTACTGATTGCCCACAGAGAAAGGTTACCTGCGACTTCTGTCAGCTGGAGATTATATTTGCCAGGTTGCAGGTAAGTGTTTCAGGGTTTTTGCAATTTTTTAAAGTGGAGACAAAAAGTAAGGATTACATGTTAGTGTGAATGTATTAGCTAAATAGGTGTAATCAGACAGGGATGTTTGTTTTGCTTTTCTGTAATTGCTAAAAAGACAAATATAGGTCACTAGGGTTACACCCATTTATAACTTGTCAAAACATTAATTTAAAAAATTTTTTTCAATAACATGGTAGTCCTCAATGTTTTTTTTTTAAACTTGACTGTTCTTTGACAGATTTCTTTAAAATTGAACACACTGATTTCCAACCAATCCCTCATGTTGACCTCTAATCTTCCTAATGTTGCCTTATCTTTGGAGATTCTGTTGTTGACCTCAAAGTTGATGCTTACTTTTCTGATGAGGATGGTACCTACATATGTAAAGTGTTTTGTGAAAGATTCTTCATGTTAACTTTGATGATTAGGTTCCAAATCTGTTTTCTGGGAGCAGGCTGAAATAAAACTTTAATTTTCTTTGTGTTGATGGTAAAACCATACCTCTGTAAAGCCTGAGAGAACTTATCCAATCTAATTTTTTTTTTTATCTTTTAATATCTGTCAGTAGATACAGTCATAAGCAAATTGTAGGTATTATGGGTTTTCTATATTATGATAAAGGCCTGTAACCAGTTAAGTTTTACAATAAGTACTGCGTTTAAACATTTATTTCAGTCACCATGACCCTGAAAACTAAGTGTTGCCATATAACAGCAGACATGCTAAACATTATTGGGGGCTACCAAACAGCTATGCTTGATATACATTTCTCCATCATATAATACATGAGCCGTTATGTCATTGTGACAGTGGAGAATAAGAAGAATTGGATGGAAAGAAAAGAAAACAAATGATGAAGTCTTACAACTAGAAATGAAAAGACAACTACTAAACACAATTCAAACAAGACAAATTATATTTTGGGGGCTTGTTAAGACACAACAGCCTAAAAAAGTAATCTTGGAAGGGAAAATACAAGGTAAAAGAGACAGAGATAGATCAAGTCTAACACGAACGAGTAACATCAAAAGATGGACAAGTCAGCCTATGACAAATTGCACCATCAAAGCAAGAGACAGAGCGAAGTAGCGTTCAATGGTAGTCAGCCTTCGATGCGGAGATGGCACTCAATGGTGATATATCATTGTGAAACTTAATAATGTAAAATAGGTTTGTCAAACCATCTGAAAACCATACACTCATATTTTTAATCACATTGGTGTCAGAATTTGTGTATGCTGCATAGAAGTAGTTTCTGGTAGTAATGCTTACTCCATAATGTTTACCAATGCAAAGTTTATATTACAAACACCTTAGTCATTTAGGGATTAAAAAGAAAGAGATGAGAACATCATGAGTGGCAAGGCAGAAATGACAATTAAATATGTAACATATGATAACAGCACCTTAAAAGTGGCCCATGACTGCTTGCATCAGTGATAGTGCCTGATCAAGATCTAACTCCACCTCCTCACAGTTCCTCTGGATGGGGCAAGCAAGTAGGAATCAAAGAGGAAAGAACCTGGTAAACTAAAAATGTCTTGCTGAAGGTGGATATATTAGGTTATAGGGTACAAAATATCACATTTTGTTATAAATGACAACACAATAAATTTGTGTTCATTTAACATCCTTTTTAGAGCATGTGATGAAGAATTATTGGGCTAATATAGCAAAAGAGGAAGTTGGTGGCACAATGATATATGCCATACCAGGTGCTGTCTCTGCATCATAGAGTAGATGTTGTAGATCTCCAGTGTTGTCTGTCTCTTGCAGTGTTGGCATATTTTAACCTCTTATTCCTTCATTAAATGTGATTCAGCTAAAGCTTCCCATTATTGCAAAAATACACAAGCAAAGTTGGGGTACAAAAAACAGTATCCTAAAAAAATGTATGGATAATGGCATTTATGGCTTGTCAGCTTTGGCCACAGCTGATGAAATATAAAAGGCAGAATTTCAACTAATTGTACACAATTGAAAATACAAATCTATATATTGAAGCAATTAGTCAACTTTGGTTCCTTCAAAAGACTTCCGTTTCAAAATGGTGGAACGTTTCATGTCCTCTCAATCGCTGCAGCAAAATGTATATGTGGTTTTATTAATTTAGGCTCTCTGACGTATGTTTCTGTGTTGAAATCAAAATGATGTTCTACTTAGTAAATCTGCACTGCCGAGTACACCCAGCAATGTTCCTTTTTCAAGTTACAAGTCAAGTATTGTTTGTAAAAGCGACTTTCACCATCTAGTGTTGTCATGCGCTTTACGTCACATTTATCACATTTAGTGCTGTTCAATGTCCGACGTGCATATTTTTTGACGCAAGTTATTTACAAGCTGAAACGCATTTACTGTGCACTGCTCCGTCAAGTCGACCGATGATTTTGTGTTTATAACTAACAGGGTGTTTATATATTCGGTTGCAGTCAAGAACAATATCCTAACATCGTCAAACGCTATACATTTTTGTTCTCAATGTGACGATCATCATTTTCGGGAGGACGTGAAATTCCGGTATATGGTGGATAGGTGTCAGGAACCATTGAAAGCTGTGTCTGAAAAGTGTTCCTTGTTGCAGTTTCCTCATATTCCAAGTCCGGCTTGTTGCAGGAGCTACTGAGTTAAGTGCTCTGTGCACACCGTGAGCTGTGTGTCTCATCCGTTTTGATCATGTTTCGATATTCCAATTGTTTACGATGAATGATGATGTATCGTATGGCAGGGAACAGTTGGCTGTGTTCACTTTCTGCGCGGTTTCACCTTATGGCGTGTGCTGAGACTGCTACGATGGGGACTATAGTTACCTTTCTTTGTTTGGGCGATGAGTTAGTAATTCAGATGATTCCACTGGCACGGGCGGTTGAGCAATTATGGATTTTAATTCGTTTGCAGTGATACCGAGGCCTTCCATAACCAATAACCAATCCTTCAAAAACAGACAATATAAGAGAGTGTTTAAATACAACAAGAAGCTAGCATGGTTGCAAAAGTGAAATACTAACAACCTGCTGATAAACAGTTTTTATCTCATTTGTAGTAAATTACACCATAATAAAAAGATCTCCTAAAATTGACTACAGAAATGTAAATTTTCTGCAATTTATAGGAATTTTCTTTTAAATTAATGCTTTATTTTCTGCTTTGATTCTGCTCATGACATTAATTATTGTATGACAGATTCTGAAAATCTTTATTGACTATCAACAGAACTTAACATTAGCACATATAATATTTTATTTTGGATGATGCATCTCTGTTGTGAAACCTGCAAATATGACTTAAGTAATTTTTTTTAAAAATCAGTTGTTACTATGACATAATGTCATAGCTTCAGCTAAACCTGTATGGGAAAAAAGTGATTTTTGACGTCAATCATCATAAAAAAAAACTTCCCCAAAACAATTAAATATATTACAAAAATTAATATTCACAAGTATTAACTAACTTAATTGCTACATGTTTATCCTTATTATATCTGTTAAATGACTAAACTGTATCTAACTGTCCTTTAGACATCAAAACTTTCCAGTTATATTGACTAATAACTCAAAGACTGTTCAAGAGGCACAAAAGAAAGTCACTGTTAATTATCATTCAACATTAACTTCCTCTGTCTACACGCTGAACATTTCCTCATTAATTATGCACAAATTTAAGTTTACTACTTTTGTGTTTTGAAGAATGTCACCATTTCATTCGGGAAACTTTCACTCAATCCTTCCTCTGCACAGGCGTAGCCATCATACAAATCTTTTATGATAATGATTTTTAGTAATATTCCATATTATCTCAGGATATGGCCTCTATGTATACTGTCAAAAGGTTTTTTGCTCGAAGTCAGTAAAGTTTAGACCAAATGATTATTTTCTCTTTCAAGTTGTTGCAGTCTTTATGTTTGTCATTTATAGGAGTTTTAATAATTTCCTTTTTCCAATTTGTAAGGATCTTTTCTTCTTTCTAGATTTTATTTTATTATTTTCTGCAGGTGGTTTAAGGTATTGCTTTTAGCATTTCAGCTATTATATGTATCATCTTCATCTGCAGCCTTGTTGTTAGCCATGAGCTTTCACTTGCTTCTATTTCAATCAATATGAAATCTTCCAAATTGTCTAATTATGAGACATATATCTGCTTCAAAATCTATAGGGTATTAGGTAATTACGGTTATGGTTATTCGAAGCCCAGGTATCACTGCAAACAAATGGAAATCCATAATTGCTCAACCGCCCGTGCCAGTTGAATCATCCGAATTAACAACTCATTGAATATCCAAACAAAGAAAAGTAGTTGCAGTCTTCATCATAGCAGATACAGCGCACGTCAAAAGACATAAGGCGTTGCTGCACCGAATTGAACGCATCTGAACTGTCCTTTGTCACACAATATCATCATTTATCATAAGCAATCTGAATATAGAAACACCATCTGGATTAAACACACAGCTCACGGTGTGCACAGAGCTCTGGCAGCAAGCCGTACTTGGAATATGAGGAAACTACAACATGGAACATTTTTGAGACAGTGACTCAACGGTTTCCTGTCGCCTATCTGCCATGTTGACTGGAAGTCCTCAAGATATTAAGGATTTCTTTGATGTGATTAGGCCATCTTGACTTTTTATCCTCACCTAATGTTAGTTAGTACTGAGAGTTCAAAGATTAGGGAAGATTGGCTGTCATACCAACATATGAAGATTAAAAAAGCTTAAACAACATGCAATAGCCCTGAATAAAGGGTTCTAAAAATATGAAAGTGGGGGGGGGGGGGGATATTGTATAGGTTATCTCAACTATAATGCCACCGGCAATGTCTATACATATCTATGTAATACAACAGTGTGAGAACATACAGACCTGTGAATATATATATATATATTTTCTTCTTCTCTTTCCTTCCTCATTTGCCTTTCAGCGTCAAGGGGAGATATAATTTGCAGTCATTTGCTCTTCTGTTCGCTTCTGCTGCTGCTGTTTCCTAGTGTTTCTAATATTCCATCGATCCATTTTTTTCTTAGCCAACCCTTCGGTCTGGTATTCTCACATCATTTATTGAGGACTCACGTTGTGTTTTGATCTTTCTGTTATGTCATGTGGCCAAACCATTTTATCTGTTGTTTCTTTATATATTCTATGGCGGTGGCTATTCCTAGCTTTTTTCTCAGTTCTTCATTTCTGATCTTATCTCTTAGACTGTTTCCTGTCAATCGTCTCATACATTTAACCTCAGTAGAGGTTATTTTTCTTATTGTTCTTGCATCTAGGGTCCAGGTCAGACATTGGTAGCACAACTTTGGGATGAAGATTGTATTGTAGAATGCCCGTTTTGCCTCTAGAGTTATTTTCTTGTTGGACAATAGTAGTGATAGCTGTCCAATGATTTGACAAGCTTTGATGCATCTTGAGTTTATCTCTGCTGTTTGTGAATTATTGATTGTCACTAAACTTCCTAGGTAATTGAATTCCTCTACTTGTTTTAGTTTCCTGCTTTCTATAGTTATGTTGATGTTCTGTTTATTTTTGGCGACATTCATGACTTCTGTTTTGTTGATGTTGATTTTCATGTTGTATTTTATTGCTGTTCTGTTGAGTTTATTTAAGTTTTCTTGTAGGTCTTTTATTTTTTCATGTATTAGTGCCTGATTGTCTGCAAATAAAAGCTCATTGATCTTCTCTGTCTCTGATGAGTTGGCTAACTTGCATATATAGTCCAAGTATGTAATAAACAGTTGGGGGGATAGTACGCATTCCTGTCTTACACCTGATCTAACTTTGAAGTGGTCTGTATAGCCTGCTTCTTACTGTGCAGCTGCTGTTGATGTAGAGACTTTTAATTAGGTTGGTTAAATGTTGACTTACTCTGTATGTTGTTAGTATCTCCCGCAGTTGTTTTCTATTTACTCTATCGAATGCTTTTTTCTAGTCAATGAAAGCTATATACAAATTTTGATTGTGTTCTGTCGTTTTTTTCTGGAAGCTGTTTTAA
This sequence comes from Megaustenia siamemsis, assembly GCA_032433765.1. Lineage (NCBI taxonomy): Eukaryota > Metazoa > Mollusca > Gastropoda > Stylommatophora > Ariophantidae > Megaustenia > Megaustenia siamemsis. Next base: position 49,758,605 of record JAVIAB010000059.1, on the reverse strand, counting down.
GGTGAATAGAGCGTCAGTACATCCTGTTTTTTCTAGCCCCATTTAAGAATTGCTTAACTGTAGTTCTATTATATAATACAAGATTTCTGCCACATGTTTGTGGCCTGGGAAAATCCAAGGAGATATCCATGCACCTCATAGCTCATAAGTACACAGTGACGTGAGCGAAGCAGGTTCACTTCCGGCTCTAAAGCCATGTAAAGAAACCAGTCCCAATAAAACATGGTATTTAAACAGTCAACCTAACGGCTACTGGACATCCGGTGACAGCTGGAAGTCATTAATTTGTCAAAGACCTCAAATGACATCAGCATGGGCCACTTCTTGTTTGAAAAACATGAAGTTGTGGGTTTATGGCGACTCCAACAGTGTCTGTGCAATTAATTGTATCTTGGGCATTGTACACAACACAGTTGTTCAAAGTGGGGAATGGCCTAATCAGTACATTAGGAAAAATGCTGAAAATGATATTCTCTTCACGTTTACATCGTTAGAGTACCCAGTTTATCTAGAAGGCGTATGGCATTCTCGTTTGCCTTATGGAGGTGTAGCTAATCTGATTGACAAAATTCCATCAACAGGCCCACAAATCGTGTTAATTCACTATTTTCTTCACATATCGTCATCTCATTTGAGTGTTACTTACCATCGCCTGAAAGCTGCCAAGGACGCAATAGAAAGGCTGCTCAGCAGAAATCCAAACATTCTTGTTGGAGTGCGAGGACCACATGTTTCCTCAGTTGAGGAAACGCGACTACAATCATGCCTTAGGAGGGGATAATCTAGGAAAGTGTTTAATAGAGATGACCATGGACGTATTTGCTGATATCAAACACAAAGTTATCTTTCTTGATGGCTGGGAAATGACAATAGCCAATGAGAACCCACATTATCACCCATCAGAGAGAGTACCCTTTGAGATCATGAGAACGCTTTCGGCATTCAAATGTTCCTTATAATACACCAATAACGATAGCTTAATGTTTTTTTAATGGGAAAAAAGTGCAATTTATTTCAACGCTCTCAAACTGGGGTTACATACTTTCATAAAACATCTTTCAGTTAATCAATGAGATGAGTAGTTGCATAGTATCAGTGTATTTCACTGTCCAATGTGGACCCCTAATAGGACCACGAAGGGTTTTCTGTGGGATCGCCGGGCATTGAACTATGGGAGGGAGAATTGAAAAGAGATGGGGAAAGTGGTATGGTGGAAGCTTTGCATGGTTTGTGGATCACACAGATTTGAACGACATTTCGGCTCAATAGGCCTTCAGCAGGAACAAACAAACGTTGGACAAACAAACAAATATTGAGCCAAAGCGTCGTTCAAATCCATATCGTCTACTAATCACGTAGAGCTTTTGCCATGCCGTTTTTTCTATTTTTTTTCAATTTTCCCTCCTTTACTGCAGCTTCACATTTTTATGCATTCATTTGCATTTCTTTGCCTTAACCCATTGAACTATGGCAATTTTAAAAAGCGAGAATAAAAAAATCACGCTCTCTTTGGAGATTTGTTTTTTAGATAATCTCAGGGTATTTATATCCAAACTCTAGAACTGGTGAAGAAAAGTAAATCTAGAAAACATTGCCATGTTTGAGAAACTGTGCAGCGAGCTCCAGGAATCTAAAGGTGAAATAAATGACAATTTGAAAGATGACATTATTGGGCATCTTGATTCACTTGAAAACCAACTCCAGCGTTATCTCCATGAGCTGACAGAAGAAGCTGCGCTAGTAGGAAATCACTTCTCTGCTTCTCTTGATGTCGCCAGCATTCCCGATGAAGTACAAGATGAATTCTTGGATCTGCGAAAAGGTAAAGGTAAAGTACGAGACTTGAACCGTCATCTTAGCACGCGAGTTTACATCCATATGTGCTTGGCTGCCTATCCAGAAATGTTCTGAGACTTCTGTATAGTGTCATCTCAAGCATCAAAACTCAGATGTGAGGCAACATTCCTCACCTTCCCAGGGTAATACACTGGTACCCATTTCTGCCAACGGCTGGGTCGACCGTGGGGGTATTTTTTTTTTTCAACCACAAGTACAATTCACACTACTCCCAGCGGGAATCGAACACAGGTTGTCTGAACGTCGGTAGTCCACTCGGGTGGTTTTCCCAACTAGACTACCAAGGTCCCCAAAGGGGGTCTGAAAAGATTCTGCGGAATCAACTTTTTTTATGAATAACTCCTGGCCCAATTCTGATGTGCTGTGTATCGGTCACATCCAAATATCACCACGCTTACGTATCGAGTTCTACTCCTCTTTGTTTCTACATATCTCTATAATGATGGATTTCAACGCTTCCTCAATTTAAAATAAAAACAAGGGGGGAAAATGTTGATAATGTATGCGCCTTGCTTTAATGACAACTCAAATGCAAGTTTTTAAGATTGTTAATGAGTTACAATGTCAATATGTTTATTACATACGTTGTAAGTTAGCATTATTTTAAATTATATTTTACTGATGTATCTAGTTTCGATGTCTCTATGTCGATTTACACTATTAAAAAGCCTTTTTAATGTGTCGGGGTCTTGGGTCACTTTGCCTCTATAAAATGGTGTCGCATCTCGAAAAAGTATGGGAACCGCTGGAATTGGGTGTCAGAAAATGAGAAAAATGTGCACGGAAACTAGTTATCAGAAATGTAATATACAGCAGGCAAGAAGAATAAGAAGAAGACGATGGCGAAGAAGAAAATAAATGAGACGAAAAAGAATTAGTGACATTAAAATACAACTGATAACTTTGCTCAGAAAGTATGCACATCAATAAAACATAATAAAGCATCTCATCACACAACCATCCATTGATTGAATCCAGTGTGTGACTAAAGGCAGCACTGAATCACCGAATGCCTCTCCCATGACCTGTTAGTTATGATTGTTTATACTTATATAGATGTTGCAGTGTGTTGTCCTCTGGTGTCAGATTGGTTTTCTCTTTCAAGTTTGGTCTAACTTTCACTGCTGTGTACATTAGACCAGTTTTGTTCCATTGTGAAACAAGGGATTTTGTGCTGAGGTGGCCATTTGATCAAATTTTCTTGGGTGAGCATTTGATAAGACATTTAATGGAGTAGACATTTGATTCAATTTGTAAGTCTGGAGGATGCGAACTTCTAATCAATATGGTGGATAGGCAGCAGGAACCATTAAAGGCTATATCTGAAAGGTGTTCCTTGTCACAGTTTCCTCATATTCCAAGTCATGCTTGTTGCAGGAGCTACTGAGTTAAGTGCTCTGTGCACACCGTGAGCTGTGCGTTTCATCCGTTTTAATCGTGTATCAATATTCCGATTGTTTACGATGAATGATGATATCGTATGAACAGACAGTTGTGTTCAGTTTCTGTGCAGTTTCATCTTGTCTTTTGGCGTGTGCTGAGACTGCTATGATGAGGACTACAGCTACCTTGCTTTGGAAAATGAGATAGTAATTTGGATGTTTCCACTGGCACATGCGGTTGAGCAATTATGGATTTTAATCGTCTGCAGTGATGGGCCTTCCATAACCATAATCATGCTCTTCATAATTATCTTCTTTAGGCCATTATACCATTTAACATAACCAAAATATTTAAATATTTTATTTTCCACATTATTATGTTTTGTATCAACCAGTTTTCAGGAATTTTAAGTTCTTACAAACTGAACAAGTTTGTTTTTTTCTCTGTCCAAGGTAACAGTCAAATTAATTTGAGGTTCCTGTCCTTAGGTTGTTGAAAAGATGGTAGTTCAATCTGTTGTGGCCAGTTTGGAGCAAAAGAATTGTTACTTTGCTTTTCTTTTCTATTGAGCTGGTAGTAGACAGCATTTTTTTTCTGGTAGCCCTGGTGTTCTGTATTCCATTTGTTCTTGTATTTGTTCCTGACAAACCTCTTTGATTCTTCATTAGTCATACTTCCAGTCAATATGGTGGATAGGCGACAGGAACTGTTTAAGCTGTGTCTGAAAAGTGTTCCTTGTTGCAGTTTCCTCATATTCCAAGTCCGTTTGCTGCCAGAGCTACTGAGTTTAGTGCTCTGTGCACACCGTGAGCTGTGTTATTCATCCATATCGTGTTTCGATATTCCAAATGCTTACAATGAATGATGATATTGTATGATGGACAGTTCAGCTGTGTTCACTTTCGGTGCTGATTGGCCTTATGTCTTTTGGCATGTGCTGTAGCTGCTATGATGGGGACTGCAGCTGCCCTTCATTGTTTAGATCCTTCAATGAGATGAGTTTTAATTCAGATGATTCCACAGGTTAGGGCGGTTTAGCCATTATGGATTTTAATTTATTTGCAGTGATACCAGGGCCTTCAGCTAACCATAACCATAGTTGTACTTGTATCTGGCTGTTGTAATTTGCCGCCTTCCTTTGCCAACCTATTTGCCTCGTCATTTCTGGAATATTGCAGTGAGATGGAATCCACTGAATCACAGTTCTGCATCTCATGCAGGGCTTGTAGAGTATTTCTCTTAGATAATCAAGGTCTTCATTTCCATGACCCCTCATTCATGTTATTTCTTGCCTGTGTAGAAACAGATGACTATTAGTATGTATAAATTTTGTGTGTATGTGTGTGGTTTTTCATGTTCTGGACATTCTGCATCTTTATGAGTACTCCAGCAAAGAGACAGTGAACATATGGGCCTAATTTCAACAGTGGGAATAGACATATTTTTTTGTTGAGATAAAGGAAAATGTGTGTGTTTGGTCTGTGGCAGCCATGTTGCGGTGTCCTAGAAATGTAATATTGAAAGTCATTTCCAAACAAATCACAATTCATTTATGGAAAAATATCCACTCATTTCAGAAGTATTTTAGTGTGAAGTAGCTGGATTAAAAGCAAAACTTGCAGTTCAGCAGTCAACATTTACCAAGCTTGTGTTAACATCATTGGTGATATACAAAGCGATACTAAAAAAAAAGGAAGAAAAAAGTGGTATGGTGACAGCTTTACGTGGTAATAAACGAAACAAAAGTCGACGTTTCGGCCAAGTAGGCCTTCATCTGGACGAACAACAAACACCAAAATTATATATAACGATATATTAACAAATCTAACTACATGGCGATAATATGCTAGATACTAAAGAAAGGAAAAATAAAAAATGGTCACTTCCCTGTGTTCCTGAGCTGGGTCAGTCTCGAAATGGACTGAATTGATACGACAGGGCCGATTATAAATCTCTCTAGCCAGGAAATCAGGTAAGAAGACGGAAAGGAAGGGTTCTAAAAATATGGGGAGGTGGGTACAGGATATGTATAAACTATGCACGTCTAACTCTGTGTATGCAACCCGAACCGATGTGTAAACATAAGTATGTGTATGTAACAATGCATGCGTATAAGCCTAAATCGGCACATATATTGCCGCAAGGCCCACAAAAGAAAAACCCAAAGGAGCCCAAATGTGCCAGTACATGTGCAGACAAATATATCCAAATATACAGGTAAAGTAGCGCATGGAGGTATGAAATATGTAGTAGGTGTCCTATGAGTATGAGAGTGATATGTTCATACCTTGGGGGGACAGCGAACCCAAATGGGCAATAAGGCGATTCTCAAGGGCGAACCTGCTGCGATTGCTGGAGTGACATGAGACAATGCCAGTAACTTGCATGTCGAGTTTACCACTATGTCCAGGGGAGTTGAAATGGGCAGACACCGGGCTGCCAGTAATATACAAACTCTGTTGAATATTGACCTATCAATTTGTGAGTGCCTCTCCCTTCAAATTGAAGAATTCATGGACATAACAGATGTTTTGCAGTTGGCTGTTATGGCATGAACGTTAATCAGTGACATCACTGTGAATGAAGAGCTGTTGGCCTATCTGGCCCTGAAAACAAGAACACAAGGTGAAGATGTATTTAATACCTTAAAATTGTGTGTAACAGAAACTAACATGCTGCTTGAAAAACTTTCTGCTATTACTACATATGGAGCACTTTTAAGTTCCTGTTGGAGATGCTGAGGACAAAGCGACTGCTCTGATTTCGTACACAGAGGTGTGTTGGTTTATTACAGGTCGGGTTCTAGCAAGGTTTTTGGCATTAACTAAAGAAATTAAAGACTTCTAGCATTCCAACTCCAAAAACCAGAACTTGGCCAAGAATATTGATGAACTTAGTGACCCTTCTTGGTTACTGGACCTGGCTTTTATTGCAGATATCAGCAAGAAATTGAGCACTCTAAATCTTGAGCTTTAGGAAAAGACAGGGTCTATCTCATATGATTGGATTTGTCATCATCATTGAGTGCCGTCTCCGCATGGAAGGTTGGCTACCATGGAACGCCATTATGCTCTCTATCTTGCTTTGATGGTGCTGGTTGTCATAGAAACACATGATCTGTCCATCTTTTGATGTTACTCGTCCATGTTAGTCTTGGTCTGCCTCTATTACCTTGTATTTTCCCTTCCAAGATTACTTTTAGTAGGCTGTTGTGTCTTTTAACATGCCCCAAAAATTTCATTTGTCTTGTTCTAATTGTGTTTAGTAGTTCTAGTAGTTTTCTTTTCTTTCCATCCAATTTTACCTATTGTTCTATAAATCCATATTTCAAAGGCTTCAATTTTTTGTTCTGTTTTCATGTCTAATGTCCGTGTTTTTGCACCATACAGGAATATTGAGAATATATTATTTTGTATTCTTAGTTTGCTTACGTTCGCCCGATGACTAAAGTATTCTAGAGTACGTAGACTGTAGAATTCCTCTTCGTCATACGCCCTTAAAAGGATGTTAAGTGGACGTATCTGCGTTTTGTTGTGGTTTGCAGTATAACTGTTATATTTGCTCCTTTCGGCCCAACACATCCGCCCCCAGCACAACACTTCTGATCACCGGGTTGTCCTCCCTCTTTGATCCCCACTCGCTTGGCCAGACCAGACAGGCTAGTCTGTTACTGGCGGCACCACGGAGAGGTGGAGCAGGGTCTGGATGGTCCTGTTTCACCGATCCTGGCGCAAGCCATCAGCTGTGGGTCGCTGACAACTTCCAGCTCTGGTGCTTCTGGGGGGCAGGTATTCTTAGTTTTAGTCCTGGTGTTATTTGTTGATATTAGTACACTTGGATCTGTGAACTCATTAAAAGCAAAACTGGTTTCATGGAAGTCACAAACGATTTCAAAGTCTTTCACTTTTTCACTTTTAAAAAAAAAAAAAATTGTGGGTATCAACGAGTTTAGTCCTTCGTCATTTGTTGGCCATGTCAACATGCATCTTGAAATGTTAGTAAGTAGAACGTCAGTGGATTCTGTTTAGAAATAAAGCAAAGTATTTAAAAGAATTGTGATAGTGCATTATGTGATCCACTATTGAAAGTTTATTGACTTTTTTTTTTAACCTTAATGAAGTATTCTGTGAGATAATTTTAACAAAATAGGTACATTTTAATGAATATTTAAATATTTCTTTCAGTCTCATCATGATGTATGTGAGAAGTTTCCTATCACTTGTGACCGTTGCAACAAACCCAATATAGTTAGGGAGCTGGTGAGTTTAAATAAATATTTGTTTTAAAAAACAGCAGACTCCATTTTGGCTCAAAAACAGGACACTGCATGCTGAATGTGCTACAGTAAAGATTTAACCCTAGATTACAATACCTATCTGTGGCCGACGTGTTTATAATACTGTAGCAAAAATGACTACTCAATTATAACATTAGGATCTCTAAAAATAGTGTTTTCTTTTAGTCTTTTGAAACACAACTGTGTGTTTACACTAGGACAGACACATGGAACTTGGATATCTATTTCAGGTTGATTTATGACCTGAATTTCACCTCAGTGGTCAGATGTGTTATCTATATTATGTTGTCTATTGGTACGGACGCCGTAAGTCCTTCAGTGTGTTAGACTACCTCATAACATTATACAGTGTTTTCTGATTTATAAAGGGTTGTTTAATGTTGGCCAACGACCGAGGAAATTTCGCTAGTCTAGGCAAAAAAAAAAACCATTCAACCAATTTCTTGAAAATTGGATAATTCTTTTTGCATTATATGAGATCGTATCTCACGGAATCGGAAAGAAACATTCCAACAACAATTGAAACAAATCAAATACTCAGGGTCACTGAGAGTGGTAATAAGGAAGGTGGGGGAATGTTTGAACACGTCAAAATGTCAAATTTTGACGAATTTGTGATTTGATGCGATTATTTAGTTTACGGTATCGTAAACTAGGGTTAAATTGCAGTTACTATTCAGTGTAAATGCTAAACTGGTGCACATACTGCTATATGTATCCACATCATCATGTGCCATACCGGTTGGTGTAGGCGATCTTGTCCTTCCACAATCCTCTATACACCGTGCATCATATCAATTATGTTGTTGACTATTTTCAATGCCATGACACCAAGCTATCTAGTATTTTCTCTCTTTGTCATCCACAATCTCTCTTTCCCTGTATTTTGCCAGTTGTAACCAAGTGTTCCAACTTTCCTATTCTCATGATTTGCCAGGAAAATGTTGATTGTTTCTTTATGATGTTTCTTAGGAGCTCCCTTTTTGTATTGGCCTCTTTGAGAATTTCCTCATTGGTCTTTTTAGCTGTCCAGAGAACTTTCAACATTCTTCTGAGAAATCCCATCTCTGTGGCCTCTAATTGTCTTTTCATTATATATATCCTACAAACATGTGAATTGTACTTAAGAAATTAAGTTGGGGCCTAAGAAAGACATTTGACAGACACATAACTGACACTTAAGAGGACCCTATGCTGACATATCCATGCAGGTAGCTCATCATCATCATCGAGTACCATCTCCGCAACAAAGGTTGGCTACCATGGAGCTCCATTCTGCTCTGTCTCTTGCTTTGATGGTGCAGGTTGTCATAGGCTGGTTTGTCCATCTTTTGATGTTACTCGTCCATGTAAGTCTTGGTCTGCCTCTGCCTCTTTTACCTTGTATTTTCCCCTCCAGGATTACTTTTAGTGGCTGTCCATGTTTCTGCACCATATAGGAATGTTGAGAAGACATAACATTTTGCTATTCTTAGTTTTAGCCCTGGTGTTATTTGTTTTGATGTTAGTATGTTCTTCATGACATTAAAATTACTTTTTGCTATTCCTATTCTTTTGTTTATTTCAGTTGTACATTTTCCATCACTAGTTATAGTATGTCAAAGTCAGTTGTAATTCTGAACTGTCTCCAGATCTATTCCTTCAATTTTGATATCTACTTGTGAGTTTTGAGTATTTTCTTTGTTTATGAGCATAGTTTTAGTCATCTTTTTGATATTCATATCTAGTCCATATTTTTTGCTTGTCATGTTTATTTCATTAAGTAATTGTTGTAGATCTTTGGGATTTTCTGCTAGTAGTACAGTATCATCAGCATATCTTAGGTTATTGATTATCTTTCCATTAAGATTTGCTTAGTGTATAGATTGAACAAGCTTGGTGATAGGATGCATCCTTGTCTTACTCCTCTTTTTATATCAATGGGTGTAGAGTTTCTCTTTGTTATATTTTATTATTGCTGTTTGCTCCCAGTATAGATTACCGATGAGAAAGGCAGTCACCTATATAGACGGATCTGTAATACGACACCAAAGAATTGCATGGGCATTTACAGCACGCTCGGCAGGCAGAATAGTCAAAGAAGACAGTGGTGCAAACGTCATGGCCACGAGTGGCATGATAATGGAGGTGATGGCAATGACCAAGGCATTCAAATGGTTAGAGTCACAAGACTCCACCCACACGTGTATAGTGAGTGATTCGATGAGCATGACAAAAAAAAGTGGAGGTGGGCTCTGTACGCATGCAATGGGTAGAGTCATTGCAGAAGTCCAAAATATGTAAAGTCACCTTTGTCTATGTCCCTGGACAAGTGGGAGTAAGGGGAAATGAAACAGTGGACAGGTTGGCTAGCTGCGCTGTCGTTGAGGACGGGCAACCAATGGATCGGGCAGACATCATCAATGCCCTCCGAGATGTTGGAAGAGCACAGGACTTGTTGGAAGACACAGCAAACACAGATCCACATCACTTCTTCGGATGATGGAGATGGGAGTTAAGATGGGCACAGCCAGAAATTAGAAACTTAGTGGGCGTGTAAGAAGACTTATCAACCAACACAGAACTGGAGTCGTCAGTCACTGGACACTGCAGGACTTGCTGAAGACGGGATCTGAGCACCTATGGACATGTACGGAGTGCAATGATGATGACCCGTAAATAACTCAATAGATTACATATTAGTCATATGTCCATGTCATCTAGATGTATCTCTTTTAGGCATTCTATAATTTGTTTGTGGTGTACTCTATCTGTATGCTGTCAGGTCCTGCTGCTTTTCCCTTTTTCATTGTTTTTATAACTTTTTCCACCTCAGATTTTATAGCCTAATGTGCATTTTATAATTGGTTTCTTGTCCAGTATTGACAATAGCCAATGAGAAATCAGGAGTTCTGTTATATATTCCTGCCATCTATCTATTATATCTTTATTGTCTGTTAGCATTTTTCCTTTTTTGTCTGCAATGCATCCACCTTCTGTGGCTTTTATATTATTCATTCTCTTTATTTCTGTGTGCATTCCTCTTAAGTCATGTTTGCTTTCCATAGTTTCTATTTCTATACATTTTTGGCTGAGCCAGTTTTCTTTTGCCTTTTTACACATTTTGCGTATTTCATTATCTATTTTATTGTATTGGGCAGTGTTCTTCACTTGTCTCCTTTCTTCCATTTTTTTTCTAAGATGGTGTTAGTTATCCATTTTTGTTTTTTGTTGTTTTCTTTTTTGGGTAAAGTGTCGCAGGTTTCTTGTATGCTTTTCTTTATGCATTGCCATTTTGTTGTTACTTTTTCATCAGGATTTTCTCTTCTGTATTGCTCAATTACTTCTTCTAGCAACTTCTAGCAGCTTCTGATATGTGATCTTTACTTGTATTGTATAGGTATCTTTTTGATTTAAAGCTGTTATTTCTAGTGGTATTGTTGATGAATTAGACTTTTGCTTGTTTCTATTTAGTTTGATTTTCATTTTAATTGTTACAGGATTGTGATCTGAGTTAATATCTGCTCCTGGATAGGTTTTGACTTTCTTTACGCTATTACGGAACCTTTCTTTTATCATTATGTAATCTATTTGATTCCTCTTCTTATCTCCAGGGCTTTTCCATGTGTATAGTTTCCTTTCCTCTTGCTCAAAGTAGGTGTTACATATTATCAGCATGTTTTGTTCACAGAATTGTATTAATATTTCTCCTCTGTCATTTCTTTTTCCTAAACCATGATTTCCTATAATGGTCTTATATCTACCTTTTCCTACTTTAGCGTTCATGTCACCCATTACAATCCAGATGTCTGAAGATTTCACTTGCTTCATAACTTCATTTAGGTCTTCATAGTATGCCCCTATTTGTTCATTTGCATAATCTTGAGTAGGTGCATGTGTCTGTATTATTGCTATGTCAGATGGTTTTGCTTTCATCTTGAGTAGTATAATCCAATCACTGTATGTCCAGTGGGTACTTATATATTTTTGTAGCTCTCTTTTTATCAGTATTCCTACCCCCCTTTGATGTTCTGTTGTGTTTCCTGAGTATATAAACGTATATTTTTCATCCTCTATGTACCCACATTCTTTCCATCTTGTCTCTGATATACCTAAAATATCTATGTTTATTCTATATGTTTATTATTAGCTCATAATTTATGTAAGTTAATGAACATTGGAAACAAACTGAAAACACTGAAAACAGAATAAGAAGAAATTTTTCTTTCTCTTTCTTCACTTCCTCTTGTACCCATCATGGGAAATACAAAGTTCTAGTTCTCACTCTTTCGGTGGCTTCACGCATTGTCAATCGATGCTGTTGTAATGTTTTTTTTTATGTTGTCTGTCCATCTTACTCTAGGTTTGCCTCTTACTCCTCTCCCTTCTCCTCTTTTTAATTTATGCTTTGTATGGTAAGGAATCACAGGGCATTCTTTCTAGATGGGCAAACGAAGAAGAAATACTGTCTCAAAATGAACGTCCCAAGAATCACAGGGGAAGATGGTGTGATGATGAATTAAACATTGATCTTTCTAGAAGGCAACTCAGACCAGCCAATGGATTTTGATTTCAGAACAATGGGTGGAACAGCAATGTAGCTGTTGCAGAATTTCTCAACACAGAAGTGCATGAAAATACACAGAATGAAGAAATGTCCAACATCAGCAGCTCAACGGTGCACTGTTATGATAGATAAGACTACAGAAGATCTCAGTCAGTTGTCAATCAACAGAACAGAGAATATTCAAGTTGAGATGTCCAAAGACTCATTTAATTCAGCTTATGGATGGATAGAGAGAGAAAAAATCAGACTGCCAGTGACACAGTGAGAAGTTAGACAAGCCGTTAGCAAAACCCCCGAACACCATCAGAAGTAGTTGAATTTAACGCAGAACACAGCTGTTTGTTTTCTGCTCAAAATGGTATTTTAGTTCTAATCTTTAAAGTTTTAAACTATTTATGGTTGAAGATGTCATGAGTCTAGAACATTGCACTTATTTTTAACTCTAGATTATGATACCTTAGTAAAAATGATCATATCAAAGTACAAATTCTTCAAAATTTGACATTTTACCATGGTTAAACATTACCCTCCTCCATGTAAATTCCTAATTACTACTTCCGGTAACCCCTGAGTATTTGATTTGTTTCTATTGATGTAGATTTTTTTTTGTTTCTAAATTTCGTGATGTACATTGTATTTGCGGGGGAAAAAATTTCAAATTTTCAAGAAATTGATCGTTTTTCTCCCTTTATTTTTGATGTGACCAGGGAAATTTCCTCAGATGTCAAATAAAACAAATGATGAAGTCTTAAAACAACTAAAAATGAAAAGAGAACTACTAAACATATTTCAAACAAGATAAATGAGATTTTTGGGGCATGTTAAAAGACACAGTAGCTTACTAAAAATATTCTTGGAAGGGAAAATACAAGGTAAAAGAGGCAGACCAAGAATAACATGGACGAGAAACATCAAAAGATGGACAAGTCAGCCTATGACAACCTGCACCATCAAAGCAAGAAACAGCGAAATGGTGTTCCATGGTAGCCAACCTTCAATGTGGAGATGACACTCAATGATGATGATCGTAATTAAAAGTTAAAATTTGATTTTTAATGGAAGAGGTTTTGATTTGTTACACTGTACACAAAATATATTTTTCACTAAAATAAATGTTTAATATTTTACATGTTAATGCTCATCACAAAAAGATGAAAGAGTAGGAAATCTGAGAGTTTCTAGGATGCAATATTCAATTTTTAAGCACAAAAGTTGTAAAATTTTAAAACACAGCTTCTTTTAAGCACTTTGAATGCATAATGGAAGAAGCATGTTTTTTTTATCTTCCTGTAAAGACATAAATGAACTATAATATCAGTAACAAATTGCTGTGAGAGGCAAAAAAAACATAATCAAGAAATTGGGCACAAAGGAAGTAAGGAAGAGCTTGAAACTGTAGAAGAACAGAAGATGAAAATAAAACAAGAGGTTAGGAAGCAGAAAAACCATGCCAGGAAGCAGTTCAAGAAAGCTATGAAAGCAGAAAAGTGAGTATTACGTCTGGTGTGACAGCATTTAAAAACCAGACATAATGCACTTTGTAAAGCAGAAAGACTTTACAGTAAGGAAAGTTCTTGAAGGACCATTTCAAGTTTGCAAAGGAGCTATTAATACAACTAAGATCTGTAACATTGACTGCCAACAATGAAGATTTAGAGGAACTTATGAGAAAGACCTACTTGGACAAGAAAAGAGACAAACGAGTAACAGCATAAAGATCCATCAGGATGTATGAAATAAGCGAAGATGCTGATAATAATGAAAATTTTTTTTTTATGGAAAATGTGGTATGGTGGCAAATTTACGTAGGTTAGAAACAAAACAAAAGTAGAACGACGTTTTGGCCAAGAAGGCCTTCAGCTAGAACAACAAACAACAACACAAAAATATATAAGGATATACACATAAATCTAACTATATGACGACAGTATCCTAATAATTACGATATTATATGCAGTAATATCATAATTACAATAATATGTTAGACTCTCAAAAAAGGAAAATAAGTCACCTCCCTGTGATTCAGAGCTTAGTCAAGCACCAACTGGACTGAAATTTATATGGTTGGCTGACAAGGCCACAGGTGTGAAATACAGTAAAGGGGAAGGGTTCTAAAAATATGTGGAGGTTGGTACAAAATCCCATACTCTACTATTACTGGAAAAGTTGATTCCCAATAAGTTATCTACCTGGAAAACTTTTTTATGTACCAAAATGAATATATAAATCTGTGTATTTCTGCAGCTATCGTTGTGTACACTGAACAGATGTGCACAAACGCATGCGTACGTAACCATACATTCATAAATGCACATGTCTGTATATATTACCACAAAGCACATTTTTAAAAACTCAAAGGTGTCAAAATGTGCAACTACACATGCTGACAAATATAAACACACATATATATAGGTGTGGGTGTGCCTGAGGGTAAGAAATGTGTAGCAGGTATCCTATGTGTATCAAACCACTAGAAGCTATGACAGATTTTGTGCGACCAAACAAACCTGGCTCTTGATTCAACGACAGTCCTTCATTGTTGCAAGAAGTGGCAAACACAGTTCATAGAACCTGCAACAATTCAGCCCCAGTTCATAAATGGCATCTTGTACCTCATCAAGAGATGCCCTAAAGTACTTAAGTGATTACACTGGCTGTTCAGGTGTGCATGGAAAAAGCAGCTTGTAAGTCAGGAATAGAAGAAGACAAATGAAGAAGGAACAGAACTCTACTGAGATTACACAGGTCTAATCAATCTCCCTAATCTCCGTGAGCTGCCGGGGCCCGAAAGGGAAGTAAAGAATAGCGGCGCTGTACCCTACCAGGCATGTTCGTAAGAGGCGAGAAAGGAGGGTTAGGCATGGGACTGGCTATCCCATACTGTAAAAAAATAAGCCGAAAAAACTTCACAAACATGAACAAGTCAAAGAAAGATAAAGTAAATCCGTCAACCAGGAAAGAGAAGGGCTCTCTGTCTAAGAGATGTATGACGCAATCCGGAGAAAGCCATAAGGAGTCCGGGTTGCCGACTCACCCTTTGTCTACCAGGAAATCATCCAGAATTGGCACCTGGAATGTTCGTACCCTTAACGAACAGGGAAAAGCGGCACAAGTGGCAGCAGAAATGAACAACTACAAGATAGATATTCTGGGAATGTGTGAAACAAGATGGCTGGGAGCGGAGAGAATAAAATTGAATACAGGGGAGATGATTTTATCATCAGGACACCAGGAACCAGGAGCACAACATAGCGAAGGGGTAGCTATAATGCTATCAAAGAATGCACAGAAGACACTAATAGAATGGGAGGCAGTGGGACCAAGACTGGTGAGAGCAACATTTAGAACAACCAAAAACAAAATAAAATTACACATTATACAATGCTATGCACCAACCAACGATAAAGATGACTCAGTTAAAGATGATTTTTATAAACAGCTACAATGCCAGATGGATGCAAGACGAGCCAAGGATATTATAATCTTGATGGGAGACCTAAATGCTAAGGTAGGATCAGACAACAGAGGCTTTGAAGAGATTATGGGAAAACATGGACTTGGAGATATAAACGAGAATGGAGAGATATTTGTGAATTTCTGCGCCCTTAATCAAATGAGCCTAGGAGGAACAATATTCCAACATAAAAGAATACACAAAGCTACATGGGTGTCACCAGATCATAGAACGGAAAATCAAATTGATCACATATGTATTAATAATAAGTTTAAGTCATCCTTACAGGATGTAAAAGTATATAGAGGGGCAGATATAGCTTCTGATCATCATCTTCTGTTAGCCAAACTTAAAATTAAATTAAAAAGGTATACTACAACGAATAAGGGCAGAACGTATTTCAATGTAGGGTTTCTTAAAGAACAAGGAATTAAAGATAAATTCGCAGTCACAATATCAAACAAATACCAAGTCCTCCTACAACTAGAAAATACTATAAATATAGAAGATCATTGGAAACAGGTAAAAAATATATGGAAAGAGACATGCGAAGAAACACTGGGGAAAAGAGAACGCCAGAATAAGGCATGGATGACAGCAGAGACCCTGGATAAAATTAAAGAAAGAAAGAACAAGAAAGCAGACATAAATAAAAGCAAAACAAGAAGTAATAAAGCCAAGACACAGGAAGCTTACACAGAGGTGAATAAAGAAGTGAGAAGATGCATTAAAAGGGATAAGAGGAAATATATAGATGAATTAGCTAAAGAGGCAGAAGAAGCAGCAAATAAAGGGAATATGAAAGAACTGTACAACAGCACAAAGAAATTAGGTGGAAAATACAAACAGATCAACGCCTTTATCAAAGATAAGAAAGGAAATCTGCTTAGTAATATAAAGGAACAAATGGAGAGATGGAAGGAGCACTTTGAAGAACTTTTGAACAGACCTGGCTCAAATAATCCTCCAGATATACTACCAGCAGAAGAAGAATTACACGTTAACTGCGGAAAACCAAGCAAAGAAGAAATAATGAAAGCCATCAAACTGTTAAAAGATGGTAAAGCCACAGGACCAGATGAAATTCCTTCGGAAGCCATCAAAGCAGATATTATCACCTCTACCAAGATGTTACATAATCTATTGGATAAAATTTGGGAGAGGGAAGAAATACCTAAAGACTGGAGAGAAGGTTATATGATCAAACTACCAAAGAAAGGAAGTTTACAGGAGTGCACAAATTATAGGGGAATTATGCTACTATCAGTGCCAGGAAAAATATTAGGCAGAATCATTCTGGAGAGACTAAAAGAGGCTATAGAGAAACACTTGAGAGATGAACAAGCAGGTTTTAGGAAGAACAGATCATGTGCTGATCAAATAACTACTCTACGTATAATAGTTGAACAAAGTTTAGAACTAAAATCCCCACTTTATATTGGATTCATAGATTACGAAAAGGCATTTGATAGTTTAGACAGAAGAATGCTTTGGAAGTTGCTGAGTCATTATGGAATCCCCATAAAGTTTATTAACCTGATAAAAACAATGTATGAAGGAACAAAATGTAGTGTGGTGCATGAAGGACAGCTTACAGAAGCATTTGAAATAAGAACAGGAGTAAGGCAAGGATGCCTTCTGTCTCCATTTCTCTTTCTACTGGCCATAGATTGGATTATGAAAATAACTCAAAACAACAGAAATGGGATCCAGTGGTCACTGACCAAACAACTTGATGATTTAGACTTTGCTGATGACATAGCTTTCCTATCACACAGCCACCAACAGATGCAAGATAAAATGAGTATATTAGATGAGAGATCACAACAGCTAGGACTAAAGATTAATAGAGATAAGACCAACATTATGAGAATTAATGCAGTTGGCAATAACCAAATAAAACTAGGAGAAATACCTCTACTAGACGTACAATCTTACATATATCTGGGCAGTAATATAGATAAAGAGGGAGGAACAGAAAACGATACCAAAATAAGGATATCAAAAGCAAGAGGAGCTTTCATTGCACTGGGAAACATATGGAAATCCAAAGAAATTAGGCTAAATACAAAAATACAAATTTTCAACTCCAATGTTAAGTCGGTTCTATTATATGGCTGTGAAACATGGAGAATAACAAAATTGACAATCACGAAGGTACAGACTTTCATTAATGGATGCTTGCGCAGAATAAAGGGATGGAAATGGCAGGACAAAGTCACAAACGTGGAATTATGGAAATGTACCGGTCAAATACCAGTGGATAAAGAAATACAGCGAAGACGATGGCGATGGATAGGACACACACTACGGAAACCAACTGAGAGTATTACACAACAGGCCCTTTTTTGGAATCCCCAGGGGAAAAGACAAAGAGGAAGACCAAGGAATTCTTGGAGAAGACAGATTGAAGCAGAGATGAAGATGATGGGGAAGACATGGAATGATCTTAAAAGAATTGCAAAAAACAGAACGACTTGGAAAGTGTTTGTTGAAGACCTATGCTCCACTGGGAGCTAAAAGGTAGAAGAAGAAGAAGACATTGTATTTGCGGGGGAAAAAATTTCAAATTTTCAAGAAATTGATCGTTTTTCTCCCTTTATTTTTGATGTGACCAGGGAAATTTCCTCAGATGTCAAATAAAACAAATGATGAAGTCTTAAAACAACTAAAAATGAAAAGAGAATTACTAAACATATTTCAAACAAGATAAATGAGATTTTTGGGGCATGTTAAAAGACACAGAAGCTTACTAAAAATATTCTTGGAAGGGAAAATACAAGGTAAAAGAGGCAGACCAAGAATAACATGGACGAGAAACATCAAAAGATGGACAAGTCAGCCTATGACAACCTGCACCATCAAAGCAAGAAACAGCGAAATGGTGTTCCATGGTAGCCAACCTTCAATGTGGAGATGACACTCAATGATGATGATCGTAATTAAGAGTTAAAATTTGATTTTTAATGGAAGAGGTTTTGATTTGTTACACTGTACACAAAATATATTTTTCACTAAAATAAATGTTTAATATTTTACATGTTAATGCTCATCACAAAAAGATGAAAGAGTAGGAAATCTGAGAGTTTCTAGGATGCAATATTCAATTTTTAAGCACAAAAGTTGTAAAATTTTAAAACACAGCTTCTTTTAAGCACTTTGAATGCATAATGGAAGAAGCATGTTTTTTTTTATCTTCCTGTAAAGACATAAATGAACTATAATATCAGTAACAAATTGCTGTGAGAGGCAAAAAAAACATAATCAAGAAATTGGGCACAAAGGAAGTAAGGAAGAGCTTGAAACTGTAGAAGAACAGAAGATGAAAATAAAACAAGAGGTTAGGAAGCAGAAAAACCATGCCAGGAAGCAGTTCAAGAAAGCTATGAAAGCAGAAAAGTGAGTATTACGTCTGGTGTGACAGCATTTAAAAACCAGACATAATGCACTTTGTAAAGCAGAAAGACTTTACAGTAAGGAAAGTTCTTGAAGGACCATTTCAAGTTTGCAAAGGAGCTATTAATACAACTAAGATCTGTAACATTGACTGCCAACAATGAAGATTTAGAGGAACTTATGAGAAAGACCTACTTGGACAAGAAAAGAGACAAACGAGTAACGGCATAAAGATCCATCAGGATGTATGAAATAAGCGAAGATGCTGATAATAATGAAAATTTTTTTTTTATGGAAAATGTGGTATGGTGGCAAATTTACGTAGGTTAGAAACAAAACAAAAGTAGAACGACGTTTTGGCCAAGAAGGCCTTCAGCTAGAACAACAAACAACAACACAAAAATATATAAGGATATACACATAAATCTAACTATATGACGACAGTATCCTAATAATTACGATATTATATGCAGTAATATCATAATTACAATAATATGTTAGACTCTCAAAAAAGGAAAATAAGTCACCTCCCTGTGATTCAGAGCTTAGTCAAGCACCAACTGGACTGAAATTTATATGGTTGGCTGACAAGGCCACAGGTGTGAAATACAGTAAAGGGGAAGGGTTCTAAAAATATGTGGAGGTTGGTACAAAATCCCATACTCTACTATTACTGGAAAAGTTGATTCCCAATAAGTTATCTACCTGGAAAACTTTTTTATGTACCAAAATGAATATATAAATCTGTGTATTTCTGCAGCTATCGTTGTGTACACTGAACAGATGTGCACAAACGCATGCGTACGTAACCATACATTCATAAATGCACATGTCTGTATATATTACCACAAAGCACATTTTTAAAAACTCAAAGGTGTCAAAATGTGCAACTACACATGCTGACAAATATAAACACACATATATATAGGTGTGGGTGTGCCTGAGGGTAAGAAATGTGTAGCAGGTATCCTATGTGTATCAAACCACTAGAAGCTATGACAGATTTTGTGCGACCAAACAAACCTGGCTCTTGATTCAACGACAGTCCTTCATTGTTGCAAGAAGTGGCAAACACAGTTCATAGAACCTGCAACAATTCAGCCCCAGTTCATAAATGGCATCTTGTACCTCATCAAGAGATGCCCTAAAGTACTTAAGTGATTACACTGGCTGTTCAGGTGTGCATGGAAAAAGCAGCTTGTAAGTCAGGAATAGAAGAAGACAAATGAAGAAGGAACAGAACTCTACTGAGATTACACAGGTCTAATCAATCTCCCTAATCTCCGTGAGCTGCCGGGGCCCGAAAGGGAAGTAAAGAATAGCGGCGCTGTACCCTACCAGGCATGTTCGTAAGAGGCGAGAAAGGAGGGTTAGGCATGGGACTGGCTATCCCATACTGTAAAAAAATAAGCCGAAAAAACTTCACAAACATGAACAAGTCAAAGAAAGATAAAGTAAATCCGTCAACCAGGAAAGAGAAGGGCTCTCTGTCTAAGAGATGTATGACGCAATCCGGAGAAAGCCATAAGGAGTCCGGGTTGCCGACTCACCCTTTGTCTACCAGGAAATCATCCAGAATTGGCACCTGGAATGTTCGTACCCTTAACGAACAGGGAAAAGCGGCACAAGTGGCAGCAGAAATGAACAACTACAAGATAGATATTCTGGGAATGTGTGAAACAAGATGGCTGGGAGCGGAGAGAATAAAATTGAATACAGGGGAGATGATTTTATCATCAGGACACCAGGAACCAGGAGCACAACATAGCGAAGGGGTAGCTATAATGCTATCAAAGAATGCACAGAAGACACTAATAGAATGGGAGGCAGTGGGACCAAGACTGGTGAGAGCAACATTTAGAACAACCAAAAACAAAATAAAATTACACATTATACAATGCTATGCACCAACCAACGATAAAGATGACTCAGTTAAAGATGATTTTTATAAACAGCTACAATGCCAGATGGATGCAAGACGAGCCAAGGATATTATAATCTTGATGGGAGACCTAAATGCTAAGGTAGGATCAGACAACAGAGGCTTTGAAGAGATTATGGGAAAACATGGACTTGGAGATATAAACGAGAATGGAGAGATATTTGTGAATTTCTGCGCCCTTAATCAAATGAGCCTAGGAGGAACAATATTCCAACATAAAAGAATACACAAAGCTACATGGGTGTCACCAGATCATAGAACGGAAAATCAAATTGATCACATATGTATTAATAATAAGTTTAAGTCATCCTTACAGGATGTAAAAGTATATAGAGGGGCAGATATAGCTTCTGATCATCATCTTCTGTTAGCCAAACTTAAAATTAAATTAAAAAGGTATACTACAACGAATAAGGGCAGAACGTATTTCAATGTAGGGTTTCTTAAAGAACAAGGAATTAAAGATAAATTCGCAGTCACAATATCAAACAAATACCAAGTCCTCCTACAACTAGAAAATACTATAAATATAGAAGATCATTGGAAACAGGTAAAAAATATATGGAAAGAGACATGCGAAGAAACACTGGGGAAAAGAGAACGCCAGAATAAGGCATGGATGACAGCAGAGACCCTGGATAAAATTAAAGAAAGAAAGAACAAGAAAGCAGACATAAATAAAAGCAAAACAAGAAGTAATAAAGCCAAGACACAGGAAGCTTACACAGAGGTGAATAAAGAAGTGAGAAGATGCATTAAAAGGGATAAGAGGAAATATATAGATGAATTAGCTAAAGAGGCAGAAGAAGCAGCAAATAAAGGGAATATGAAAGAACTGTACAACAGCACAAAGAAATTAGGTGGAAAATACAAACAGATCAACGCCTTTATCAAAGATAAGAAAGGAAATCTGCTTAGTAATATAAAGGAACAAATGGAGAGATGGAAGGAGCACTTTGAAGAACTTTTGAACAGACCTGGCTCAAATAATCCTCCAGATATACTACCAGCAGAAGAAGAATTACACGTTAACTGCGGAAAACCAAGCAAAGAAGAAATAATGAAAGCCATCAAACTGTTAAAAGATGGTAAAGCCACAGGACCAGATGAAATTCCTTCGGAAGCCATCAAAGCAGATATTATCACCTCTACCAAGATGTTACATAATCTATTGGATAAAATTTGGGAGAGGGAAGAAATACCTAAAGACTGGAGAGAAGGTTATATGATCAAACTACCAAAGAAAGGAAGTTTACAGGAGTGCACAAATTATAGGGGAATTATGCTACTATCAGTGCCAGGAAAAATATTAGGCAGAATCATTCTGGAGAGACTAAAAGAGGCTATAGAGAAACACTTGAGAGATGAACAAGCAGGTTTTAGGAAGAACAGATCATGTGCTGATCAAATAACTACTCTACGTATAATAGTTGAACAAAGTTTAGAACTAAAATCCCCACTTTATATTGGATTCATAGATTACGAAAAGGCATTTGATAGTTTAGACAGAAGAATGCTTTGGAAGTTGCTGAGTCATTATGGAATCCCCATAAAGTTTATTAACCTGATAAAAACAATGTATGAAGGAACAAAATGTAGTGTGGTGCATGAAGGACAGCTTACAGAAGCATTTGAAATAAGAACAGGAGTAAGGCAAGGATGCCTTCTGTCTCCATTTCTCTTTCTACTGGCCATAGATTGGATTATGAAAATAACTCAAAACAACAGAAATGGGATCCAGTGGTCACTGACCAAACAACTTGATGATTTAGACTTTGCTGATGACATAGCTTTCCTATCACACAGCCACCAACAGATGCAAGATAAAATGAGTATATTAGATGAGAGATCACAACAGCTAGGACTAAAGATTAATAGAGATAAGACCAACATTATGAGAATTAATGCAGTTGGCAATAACCAAATAAAACTAGGAGAAATACCTCTACTAGACGTACAATCTTACATATATCTGGGCAGTAATATAGATAAAGAGGGAGGAACAGAAAACGATACCAAAATAAGGATATCAAAAGCAAGAGGAGCTTTCATTGCACTGGGAAACATATGGAAATCCAAAGAAATTAGGCTAAATACAAAAATACAAATTTTCAACTCCAATGTTAAGTCGGTTCTATTATATGGCTGTGAAACATGGAGAATAACAAAATTGACAATCACGAAGGTACAGACTTTCATTAATGGATGCTTGCGCAGAATAAAGGGATGGAAATGGCAGGACAAAGTCACAAACGTGGAATTATGGAAATGTACCGGTCAAATACCAGTGGATAAAGAAATACAGCGAAGACGATGGCGATGGATAGGACACACACTACGGAAACCAACTGAGAGTATTACACAACAGGCCCTTTTTTGGAATCCCCAGGGGAAAAGACAAAGAGGAAGACCAAGGAATTCTTGGAGAAGACAGATTGAAGCAGAGATGAAGATGATGGGGAAGACATGGAATGATCTTAAAAGAATTGCAAAAAACAGAACGACTTGGAAAGTGTTTGTTGAAGACCTATGCTCCACTGGGAGCTAAAAGGTAGAAGAAGAAGAAGACATTGTATTTGCGGGGGAAAAAATTTCAAATTTTCAAGAAATTGATCGTTTTTCTCCCTTTATTTTTGATGTGACCAGGGAAATTTCCTCAGATGTCAAATAAAACAAATGATGAAGTCTTAAAACAACTAAAAATGAAAAGAGAATTACTAAACATATTTCAAACAAGATAAATGAGATTTTTGGGGCATGTTAAAAGACACAGAAGCTTACTAAAAATATTCTTGGAAGGGAAAATACAAGGTAAAAGAGGCAGACCAAGAATAACATGGACGAGAAACATCAAAAGATGGACAAGTCAGCCTATGACAACCTGCACCATCAAAGCAAGAAACAGCGAAATGGTGTTCCATGGTAGCCAACCTTCAATGTGGAGATGACACTCAATGATGATGATCGTAATTAAGAGTTAAAATTTGATTTTTAATGGAAGAGGTTTTGATTTGTTACACTGTACACAAAATATATTTTTCACTAAAATAAATGTTTAATATTTTACATGTTAATGCTCATCACAAAAAGATGAAAGAGTAGGAAATCTGAGAGTTTCTAGGATGCAATATTCAATTTTTAAGCACAAAAGTTGTAAAATTTTAAAACACAGCTTCTTTTAAGCACTTTGAATGCATAATGGAAGAAGCATGTTTTTTTTTATCTTCCTGTAAAGACATAAATGAACTATAATATCAGTAACAAATTGCTGTGAGAGGCAAAAAAAACATAATCAAGAAATTGGGCACAAAGGAAGTAAGGAAGAGCTTGAAACTGTAGAAGAACAGAAGATGAAAATAAAACAAGAGGTTAGGAAGCAGAAAAACCATGCCAGGAAGCAGTTCAAGAAAGCTATGAAAGCAGAAAAGTGAGTATTACGTCTGGTGTGACAGCATTTAAAAACCAGACATAATGCACTTTGTAAAGCAGAAAGACTTTACAGTAAGGAAAGTTCTTGAAGGACCATTTCAAGTTTGCAAAGGAGCTATTAATACAACTAAGATCTGTAACATTGACTGCCAACAATGAAGATTTAGAGGAACTTATGAGAAAGACCTACTTGGACAAGAAAAGAGACAAACGAGTAACGGCATAAAGATCCATCAGGATGTATGAAATAAGCGAAGATGCTGATAATAATGAAAATTTTTTTTTTATGGAAAATGTGGTATGGTGGCAAATTTACGTAGGTTAGAAACAAAACAAAAGTAGAACGACGTTTTGGCCAAGAAGGCCTTCAGCTAGAACAACAAACAACAACACAAAAATATATAAGGATATACACATAAATCTAACTATATGACGACAGTATCCTAATAATTACGATATTATATGCAGTAATATCATAATTACAATAATATGTTAGACTCTCAAAAAAGGAAAATAAGTCACCTCCCTGTGATTCAGAGCTTAGTCAAGCACCAACTGGACTGAAATTTATATGGTTGGCTGACAAGGCCACAGGTGTGAAATACAGTAAAGGGGAAGGGTTCTAAAAATATGTGGAGGTTGGTACAAAATCCCATACTCTACTATTACTGGAAAAGTTGATTCCCAATAAGTTATCTACCTGGAAAACTTTTTTATGTACCAAAATGAATATATAAATCTGTGTATTTCTGCAGCTATCGTTGTGTACACTGAACAGATGTGCACAAACGCATGCGTACGTAACCATACATTCATAAATGCACATGTCTGTATATATTACCACAAAGCACATTTTTAAAACTCAAAGGTGTCAAAATGTGCAACTACACATGCTGACAAATATAAACACACATATATATAGGTGTGGGTGTGCCTGAGGGTAAGAAATGTGTAGCAGGTATCCTATGTGTATCAAACCACTAGAAGCTATGACAGATTTTGTGCGACCAAACAAACCTGGCTCTTGATTCAACGACAGTCCTTCATTGTTGCAAGAAGTGGCAAACACAGTTCATAGAACCTGCAACAATTCAGCCCCAGTTCATAAATGGCATCTTGTACCTCATCAAGAGATGCCCTAAAGTACTTAAGTGATTACACTGGCTGTTCAGGTGTGCATGGAAAAAGCAGCTTGTAAGTCAGGAATAGAAGAAGACAAATGAAGAAGGAACAGAACTCTACTGAGATTACACAGGTCTAATCAATCTCCCTAATGAATGTTGAAGGGAATATATTTTTACCTATAATGACATAGAGACTCACCTCTTTATCTCATGGTAGATCGGTATGTTGAAAACTTCCATACTGAAAAAAATTAGGCATCCCTAGACATTTGAAGCATGCACAACAATGATATGTGATACAGAGAGCAAAGACTCAGAAGCTGAATCTAGATGTAATATGGTTCAAACTTGCCAATGCCTATAGATCTGCCCCACACTAGATGCTTTACCTGACTCTTAGAATGTACCATGTACCCCATAGTGTGACAGTCATACTCAAACTGCATTTTTCCAGCTTCACATTGCTTTTCTCCACTAGGAAATACTGACTGTCCAGTCGGAAAGATCGACTGGATAGAACTGCATGTCAACATTGCTATGGGATGTACAATTTCACCCATACTCTTCATGATGGCAAGTAATCCTGAAAGCAGCAAAGGGATCAGAACTAGGAGAGGTTTGCCATATACCACCAAAGAAAGCATTCATGGATGATACACCAGATTTTAGCTTCAGAAGAGAGCCATGTCCGAAAAATGTGCTCCAACACCTGGACAAGTTCATTAGGTGGTACCTGGTGAGCTTCAAACCTAAGAAATCATAGAGCCTCTCCATCAGACAAGTTAAAAAAACTATGGAATCACGTATAGTGTAGTGAACCAGAGGATCTCACCCATCTGCAAGGAGCCCAGAAAGAGTGTCAGCAGAGTGTATGATACCTCATTGAAGGATATAAAGACCAAAAGACCATCCAGAGAGTAAGAGAGATGACAGACTAAGGGCTACTGATCATTGACTGGAGCAGACTTTTTGGCAAGTTCAAAGTTTGGTGCCTCCAGCTCATGCTGATTCCTAAGCTGCTGTGGCTTCTGCTGGTGTGCTCAAGTGCAGTGAAAGCGATTGAGAGCAAAATTAGCAAGTCCATTGGTGGTTACAGGCTTCCAGCAAGAAAAGTAAAGATTTAGTATTTCGGGAAATTAGAGATGCTGAGGAGACAAACATGTTCAAAAGACAGCCAAACAGGTGCAGCAAAGTCAATGGATCATATGGGATGAGGCCTAGCAGAGAATGCTTTTACTAAATGGTATATGGTATCCCTGCAGCTAAGCTACATAATTAGATCTATATATGATCTACTATCAGCCTGCAACCTTAAGAAGTGGGGGATGACAGATGATAACGAAGGCCCTCTCTACCATGGAAGATAGATATAAGAGCATGTTCACTCTGCAAACAAGACAGCAGTAGATCAAGGGCGTTACTCGTGGCAACACAACAAAGTGCTGAGTGAACTGACGGACATTGTAGACAGGGTGCAGATAAAAGCCAATAGTAAAATTTGATCAGCTACAACAAACTACTTCGTGAAAGCAGGAAAGGCCACTCTCCCTAAACAAAACTGGAACAGCATAAAAATGCATGAAATGCTTGGACATAGCAAACAAATGGGAAATGACCTCCCAGTGCAAGAGAAGTGCCCAGAGAGCATCAATAGATCTAATAAGATGCATCAAGGCGTTGTGCTGTACACACCAGATTTGATTCCCCCATCCTAAGAGAATTCAGTGCCATTCAAATCTAGAAAAGAGGAACAACATGTATGTTGCTAACCAAATACAAAGATTTGGCCATCAAAATGAGATAGCAAGGATCCCAAGTCAAGATAATATCAGTGGAGATTGGAGCAAGAAGCCTAGCATCGACATCTCTGTATGACCTAATAAAGTAGTTAGAACTAAAAGAAGGGATGTGGACAAGCAGTTAAAGCTAATGCTGAGTCAGGCAAAAATGGAATCGTACTGACTCTGAAGAATTTAAAATGTGTAAAATAATCCATGAATAATCAGCAGTTCGAACAACAAGGCTATTAGAGTACAATTGATTAATCAGTCACCCCAGTAGATCACACTCCAAGCATTTGCAGGATGTCAGCAATTCAAAGTGAATGGGGTGTCCAGCCAGACATATCACTGGTATCAGAAACCCAAAATGTCTCATTTTGCCCTGATAAGTGGATTAATTCATCATAGTGCTGGCAGCGCTGTGGTAAAAAGTATTTAAGTGCAACACACAGAAGCGAGTCATTTATGACTTCTGTCACCTTGAAGAGGACAGTGCTCAATAATTTTGCATTATGGTTGTGATATAAAACTTGCAGCTGCATGTGGGCAGTAGATTTGATCAAGTTTTATGTAGACCTGAGTCCCATCTTCTTTCCCTTTCCCCTCCAACCACCACCACCAAAAGTGTCAAAAATGAAAAATGCTGAAACAGTTGCTGGATGGATAAAGCTTCTGATGATCAGATTGACTTATGCTGCGAAGCATTGTATAAAGAGTTTCTTGTCATTGTTAATGATTAAATACTGTCTTGTTAAGCCTTTCTCAGTTTCATGTTTTACATGAGGTAGAGCAAAATAACATATTGGTTTTGATTATTTGGATAGAAGTGTTAATTGTTTAAGGATGTGTGACTGCAATCATGTTAGCCAAAAAATGGCAGTCTTACTGTTTAGCAAATTTCACTGAGATGTAATTAAATATGCATGTTCTTCCCCAAATTTGCACTCCACTTTTAGTAAGCAAATGCTACCAAAAGTTCAGGTTCAATAAGTAAAGAACAAGCTTTTTAGACTTGCCATCCAGGGTCTTTTATTCAATTGGGTCTCTCAATACCTTCAGGATAGAATGGCCAGAGTACAAGTTCAAGGTCAACTAAGTAAGAAGGTCTCTATCGAGCAAGGTGTCCCACAAGGCGGAGTTTTATTCCCAACACTCTTTTTAATTTTCATAAATGACATCGTAATGGACATTCCATCCAGAATACACTCAGCAATATACGCAGATGATCTGGCGTTATGGACTCGCGAGGAAAGTATGTCAGTAACTGAACAATGGATGCAAGATGCCCTGGGCGAACTTGAAAAGTGGACGAACACCTAGGTTCTTACCAATCAACGAAAGGAAAACATACACAATTTTCAGCCTATAAAGGAAAATACTCTCTGCAAATTTGAAGTTAAATGATCATGCACTCCCTATTGACCACAACCCAACATATCTTGGTGTCACCATGAATCGCAGAATGACTTGGAAAAATCAGATAGACAGAGCAAGGATGAAAGCCAGAAAACGAACAAATATTATGAAGAAATTGGCGGGAACGGACTTGGGAGCAGACACCAATATTTTGTTAAAGACTATACGTAGGAAGAGTCAGACCAGTTCTAGAGTATGGAGTCACAGCGTGGGCTATGGCCTCCAAATCACACCTTAGCAAAATTAACAGAATACAGAACCAAGCTGCCCGTATCATCACTGGTGCTATGAAATCTACACCTATCAAGACTCTAGAAACAGTAACAGGTTTACAACCCTTAGATGACAGACGGGTTATTAAAGTATTGCAACAAGCTGAGAAATATAGAAGGCTCCTTAGCCACCCAATGCACCAAAGAGTATCTAGTTCCGGAATTGTACGATTAAAGAGGAGCAACTTCGCTGTAATTGCCAATGAACTAACTACTGGACACCCAGTTCTTTCCCAAACAATATCGAAACCCTTGGGCCCATCTGATATGTCTCCTCATGGACAACATAAAATACCAGAACTTCAGGAAAACATAACAGGAATCATGAAAAAAAGCATCCAATCAGATACTGAAAGAAAACACGTAGCAGAAAAACATATACACGATACCTACCCACAGGACTCTTGGTCCCACATATATACACATGGCTCTGCTACAAATGCCACCAGAAATGGAGGGGGAGGTGTGTTCTTGACGCTGAACAATCAGGACAAGATCACCAAGTCAATAGCTACTGGAAAATTCTCAAACAACTCTGAAGCTGAGGCCATCAGAGATGCTGCAACACTGGCTACTCAACACAAAAATAACATGCACAATAAATTGGTGATTCTGACTGATGCACTGTCAATACTATCAGCTCTAAAAAGCCCCAAGAACAATGAACTAGATGACTTGAGAACTACCCTGGACCAACTATGCAATAACTTCCAAAGAGTAGTCATTCAGTGGATACCATTACACTGTAATATACACGGGAACGAACCCGCAGACAAATTAGCTAAAGAGGGAGGGAGATTACCATACGAGAATCAACCACTCAGTTATGATGAAGCCAAATCCATCCTCAAGGGTCAGTTGCCTGAAAAATGGAAACGTGAACACCCAAAGCATAAAGAGAGTGACGGATACCACCAACTATCAAGGAGGGATCAAGTCATCATACTTCGCCTACGCACAGGCCATAATAGAATGAGAAATCACATGTTCACCAAATTCAAAATAGGAACTACCAGCTTCGCATTTTTATGCATTCATTTGCATTTCTTTGCCTTAACCCCCTATGTCACTGTACACTGGACAATATGACTACAAACCATGTTCTACAGGATTGCCCACAGTACACGGACCTGAGAAGAGCAATGTGGTCCATGCCCACCTCCCTGGAGGAGAAACTATATGGGGTGATCGATTCGCTTAAACAGACAGCTGACTTCATGAGAGAGTCTGGAATCCTACTCTGATTTAGTCTTGATCGCAGAGAGAGAAAGAGAGAGAGAGTTTGTGACAAAACTACAGGGACATGCCCAAACAATGACATTTGTCAGAACAAATATTTTGGACCCCGGTGTCAGTACTTGGTTCTCGTGTATAAATGCACTCAAAAATCTGAACCTACTTTCCTGTTTGATAACAACGACACCACATGTAATTCGGACGCAGATTCTACATCAGTTGAGGCAACTCTCAATCAATCTTTGCTGTTCTCCTGGTTTAGGATTTATGTGAATGACTTAACACATCCGGACAGTTTTACAGTAAAACTAAATGGTTCTGCCTCATGTAGCCATGATTCATGGTTTGTAGTTAGTCAGCATGAGATTGATGTATTTTGCTCTGGGCCTGGTCTGTTAAAAAAGTTACGGATTGAAGGGACGATAGTTGCAAATATCTGCTCCATCTACATTGGCGGGGGTCGGAATGTGGCTCTCAAATAGAACACAAACCAGGCCGACACATTTAATGCTTGTTATACAGGAGACGGATGTGGACCAGAGGCCGCAGTTAATGGTAAAACAAAGATCAATCTCTGTGACAATGACTGCACACACACAAAATTGAGAAGTGGAACCAGTCCTGTTTACTGGTATCTGTACTTTGCCATGCCCCAGAAGATTCACATCATTCGAATCTATCATCGAGCTAGCACTATGATTCGGGTAAAGAATGCTACTCTAAAGGCTTTCTCTGACAGTGGCGGCGTAGTGTTCCAGTATAATGATATATCATACACGCCAATGGCACACATTAAGATTGAGTTCTCTCCGACCATTTCGCAGGCCGGCAGTGCACTGACAGTGTGTGAGGTGTAATCATTTACAGACACCTATTGTCTGGACTGGTATTCTTGGTCGTTTTGTGCAGTCTGAAGTGGGTGTAGGAAAAGCTGCGACATTATCGATACGTGTCACGGCAACTGTTCACATGGGATCTATGGACACGACTGCTCCAGGTCTTGTCTCAGTGTCTGCCCTTTATGTGGGAAAATATTCGGAATATGCCTACAATGTAAACATCCTGGCTATACCTGTAATGACACTTGTCCTGTTGGTCTCACATCTTTTTGTGCATGTTTATGTTAGTTATATCTCATATCTTTGTGTGTGCATGTCTGTGTTTATCATATCTCATATTCTTGTGTGTGCATGGCTATGTTAGTCAAATCTCATATCTTTGTGTGTGCATGCCTATGTTAGTCTTTTTCCTTATCTTTGTATGTATGTTTATGTTAGTCATGTGTCATATATTTTGATGTGTGTCGGTGTTAGTCATGTCTCATATCGCTGTGTGCATGTCTGTGTTAGTCACATCTCATATCTTTGTGTGTGCATGTCTGTCTGTCTGTGTCACCTCTAGTGACTCGGGCAGATGGTGCTCGTAAACCTGGAAGGGCCGACCATCTAAGGGCAGAATCCCCCTACAGAAAAGACAATCTGCTGCCTTGCAGGAAGATTGGGGACAATTAAAGGCTAAGGAAAGCAAACCTGAATAAAATGCTGGCTGAAATCAGATGCACTGGGCCACTGGCGCAGAACACAGTGCAACGTTTTAACAGGTGTTCAATCAGAATGCATCTGGCAGACTCTAATTGTGATATTCGGACTGTGGGGGCGATCAACACACTTAACCTGACAGCTGTCTTCATGTGAGAGTCTGGAATCCTACTCTGATTGAGTCCTGATCACAGAGAGAGAGAGAGGTCAGTTTTGCTAATTAATCACACTTTGTTATTTTGTTATTTCTAGGTGAAAGGGCACTTGGAACAACATTGTCCAAAAAGGAGCATCACATGCCCTATGGGTTGTTCTGAACAGGTACTGATATTTTTAAAAAGACATCTAGTTGCTAATGCAGAATCTTTAAAGTAGTCAATAGAAATTTTCAGGTATTACTTCTTTTGTAATTGTTATAATCTCTTTTTGTATTGATAGTAACAGTTGTGGTGGTAGTAATTATTTACTGTGAATTGAGCAAAGCACCAGACACTAACCTTAGATGCATAACTGAATGTTGTAAAAGGTTTAAAGTAAATGATTTCATACTTGCATGAAGTTAGAACTAGCTATGTTAGGGAACATTCCTCTAATAGTGTGATTTAAATGTTCATATTCAATAAATGTATCATTTGGAAGCTATTAGCCAAATGTGAAAGCTCACATTACACTGGTTGCTGAGTTACGCAGTTTGAAAGATATAAGCTGTTTTTACTAACTTGGTGGACATACTCGAACATTCATTGGCATACATTTTCAAATTTACTCGTAGGTCATCATTTTCAATCCACCTAAGTGTAACTGTAATTAAAATTAATCTAGGTACGAATATACCATGTTAAGGTTCATTAGGTGTGTCTGCCTTAAATCTGAAGTTGGAAAAAAAATTATTTTAGCTATAAAATTTAACGCATTTAGTGCTTCATTTTTTTCTTCAATATTCTCCTTTTAGAGGACATGAGATACTAATGACAAATAATAATAAATGAATATTATTATGGGGAAACTTCTGAGGTGATCGATCAGCGAATAATTTCAGAGGAGGAAGCATGTTTACAACACTCTGAAAAAACACAAATAATCAACAACAGAAAAAAAACAAAGAACAATATATATTGTTCAAACCAGGATCGAACCCATACTCCCTGGCACAGCACTTTACCACGAGAGACCAGACGCTAGAGCACTGGGCCAATTCAGCTATCTAAAAAAAAATAGTTAACGTTGGCGATTTTCACACATGTGAAATAATTACTATTGCATAGGGTTGTGATCACAACTCGGGAATAAATTGTGTATCTGAATTTTCATAATAAGACAAGTATCTCCTGGATAGGATGGGGCTGAATACTTGCACTGCAGACAAACAGTTATCGGACGAAACAGCACGAATAGTAGTTTCTTGTGGTTTAGACTGGAGACAAATAATAATAAATTAGTATTATTATAGAGGGAAACTTTTGAGACGATAGATCAGCAAATCATTTCAGAGGAGGTTATTTTTCAGCACTCTGAAAAAATCACAAATATCAACAACAGAAAAAAAACAAAGAACAATATATGGTCCACTGATGCTGATTTCAATTTAATTGTGATATCTAGTTCTTTCAGTGTGCCAAGGATCATATTTCTAAGAGTTGTCTGTGTTCACTACTGTTTCTGTTACCTAAGTTTGTATATATTGCAAGATTGGATTATGTGTTCTGCACTACCACAGGTGGCATTTTCTACAGTATCAGAATTTATTATTCGTCACTTGATAATTTTTAAACATTTATTAGTTTTGTTTCTTATCTTTTGATAATCTTTTTTAATATGGTGTATTTTTTAGTTTCAGCAAGACAAATTTCCTGAGCATTTGGGCAAGCTGATTGAGTCTCATCTTGCTTGGACAGTAGAAAGGCTCATGACTCTGGAGCGAAAAGTTGAAGATACAATATGCAGTGTTGGAGTTCCTTCATTGAATTTTGGACAGATTTTTGGGGATATTAAAAATATTGAGAAGAAGGTAAGATGAAGCTGGTACTCGCTAATATTGGATGAAATTAAAAAAATCATTCTCAGTAGTATTTTTATTCATTCCTGAGTCATTGTTTTAGAAACATGAAAAAGAAAATTTCATACTGTCTGACAGACATGCAATAAGAATTATTAACAATTTCAAAGAAATCCCAAAATGATTAAATATGAACAATATAGAAAAGTTAGCTTATTGTAACACAAAATTCATAAGAAAAGTGTTGTGGATGTACTTCAGCATTTGCCCGATGACTACTTCTCTTCATTGTGCATTATTTAACCCTACATTACAATACCATAGGGGCAATAATTCTTTTTTTTTACTTCTGACTGAGCTGCAAAATTCTCTTCGGCTGTCAGCAAGACATCAAACAAACCATTGTCAGAATCTTGAGAGGCAGATTCATAAACTTATCCAGGATAGATCATTATCATCCACTATATATGATTTGTCATCATCTGATGCACACAGAACTAATGGATCAGTAAGAAATATATTTCAATGTTTGATGTGAATTTATCTCACATGAACATTATACACCATAAACAACTTATAGAATGCCTAAATGATATACATCTAAATGACACGGACATACGACTAATATGTAATTTATACTGGGAGCAAACAGCAATAATAAAATATAACAAAGAGAACTCTGCACCCATTAATATGAAAAGAGGAGTAAGACAGGGATGCATCCTTTGTAAACACGGGATATGCAACAAAAGACTTCAAAGATAAAAATAAATGTACTTGGCTGGACTGATGGCCGATGTGTCAATAAACAAAGCACTGCCCAATACCCTTAGTGCTAAGTGTTCGGATTCCGGTTCATAAATCAGGCCTAAGTCGGCAAACAATTACTGCATCCAATTCCCACAGCTCTTAGTTTAAAAGCAAAGGTTCATGGAAAAAGTTCAAAGAAAATATTAATTTTTTTAATTGCAAAGGGTGTTGGAAAGTTTGATGAAAATATCATAAAAATGTGACTCACAGATAGGTATAGTAATCTAGGATTAAAGGACATTAAGAAGATGTAGATATTGTATTGTTACTTAAAGCAAGCAGTGATATTGCTAGAAAGTGTTTAGATCTACTCTACTGCTCACTTGGGAGTCCATGGCATTGAGAAAAAACTGATGGGCTTGCTCTGAGTGTGCACATTTCAGAACCTGACAATAAAAATATATTGAGTTCTCTATGATTGATTTTATGAGAATGGCAGTGTTTGATGGTAATGCAGCACTGAGTCTATTAGAAACTGAAGTCTAAGTATGCGTAAATTTAAGATAAGATGACTGAGAAGATGATTCAGAGGTGAGCATAATCCAGCGTGCTACAGAAACTATCAGTATCAGAGACTGAACACCTGTGGGCTTGGTACATTGAGGTTGATCTTTATTAAACAAGAATTAGAAATTAATCAAATTGCACCAATTACTTTTCATGTCTTTAGAGCTTGCTTTTCTGTTTGAGTCTGGTTAGGTCTTGAAGTGTCAAACTAAAGTGAGGTTTTTCTTAAACAAATTTCTTTATTGTGTATGTCATAATTGTAAACATAGTTTTTGTTCTATTGTAGATTCAGAATCTTGAGAGGCAGATTCAGAAGCTTATCCAGGATAGACCATCATCATCCACTATATCAGATTTGTCATCATCTGATGCACACAGAACTAATGGAGCAGTAAGAAATATATTTATATGTTGATGTGAAAATTTATCTTAAATGAACATTATACACCATAAACAACTTATAGAATGTCTAAAAGATATACACCTATTTGACATGGACATACGACTATAGTCCGTTCAGAAATTCATAATCACACCTGAATTAGTTTTGCGCGATAACCGCGTGTTATTTTGCTTTCAAATTTTGCATGCAATCTTAGAATATTGATGACGTTATAGAAATATTTTTTGCTCTGAGAAATTTGATCTAGTTTAAAAGTTTTCTTCTTTAGGCTATATTAAATTCACCCTGTTCGAATTTGACACCATTTTAGGATATATACATTAATTTGGTGCGGTTGTTGATGTAAAATAGTTTGGCTATTGCAGAAACACTAACTTCAGGAAAATCCCGTGCACAAAACTGAATTGTTATTGAACGACATGGCGCACCACGGTCTTGGCATTAATTACCGAAGGGAAGGCGTATCTTTACTAATTTTGTGAAGACTCAGTAGACAATTTGTTGACTTTAAATACCAACATTTATATCTAAATTACAATGAGTTTGAAATGCAAATTTATAACTATGCAAAAGGTTACTTTTTTACTATATCAGCACTTCCTTAGGGAATCCAAGATGGGGCATTTATATTGTGATATTCATGACCCAGAGAGAAGAACGCAACTCACGCTTGGTCTTAATAGATCGTCATTTTCTCGTTGGATTAAACAAGACTCAGAGTGCACTCATGTCAATCAAGGAAGGAAAAGGAAAGTTGACAGCTTTGACATGGATGTCATAAAAATAATGTACTTGTTACTCTCAGGAATTTGAAATTAAAAATGCATGCAGACTGCAATATTGACATTTCTAAAAGTACTCTATGGAAGATTGTGCGATGAGCCGGCTTCACTTTCAGAAAAACTGTTGGGGGCAGGAATATTATTTGTGAAAAACAACACTTGGTCATTGATCGAAGCAAATACCTGAGACAGATCCGTGAGCGGTGGAGTGAACGGTATGATGTTGTATATTTGGACGAATCATGGGTCAACGCACACCACACCTATGCTAAAGAATGGCAGTCAGTAAATGGCAAATTCCGAGCAGCAAAGGCCAACGCATTATATTAACACATGCTGGAAGCACTGAAAACGGCCTTGTCCATGATGCGGGACTTATTTTCTAATCAAAAAGTACAGACGGTAGGGACTACCATACTGAAATGAATAGAAACATTTTAAGGCACTGGTTGGAGAACGATCTTTTACCAATCCTGGAGAGACCTTCACGCATAGTCATGGATAATGCATCATACCACAATGTCGTATCAGAGGAAGACAAAGTGCCTACTGCATCAAATACAAAAGAGCAAATTAGGACATGGCTTGCGAATGAAAATGTCAAATTTGACGACACATATTTAAAACCCGAATTGTTACAACTTGTGAAGAATACGAATATGAAAAAGGTGTACCATGTTGACAAAATCATTGAGAAATATGGCCACACCTCTCTTCGACTCCCTGCATATCATGCGCACCTTAATCCAATCGAACTTGTCTGGGCTCACGTCAAAGGACAAGTGGCAGAACAGAAC
The DNA here is from genome assembly GCA_032433765.1 of Megaustenia siamemsis. Classification (NCBI taxonomy): domain Eukaryota; kingdom Metazoa; phylum Mollusca; class Gastropoda; order Stylommatophora; family Ariophantidae; genus Megaustenia; species Megaustenia siamemsis. The sequence goes on along the minus strand of JAVIAB010000059.1, from coordinate 49,721,639 downwards.
AGGACGTTTAAAATGTGTGATGTTGAAGTTCTGATGTAACTGGTTACTTGTTATTTTTAGTTAAGTCTTATCTCTGTTTTCTTTTAGCACGTCGTTGTGTTACTGTCGACGCTAACTTAACATAGGCGCTGTGCTTTCTGCTACTCGTTTACATACGTCTCAGTATGAGATAACGAATCAGCATACGTCCCCTAGTTTAAAGTTGTTGTGTTGTTGTCTTCCGACTGTCTGGTATTGCACAGCCGTGTTGAACGCCCTCGACTGTCTGGTATTGCACAGTCGTGTTGTAACTTCCTTGCTTCAACACTCGAACAAGAACTCGAGTACTAGGGGCATACCGCCAATTGGCAACCCCCGCTTACTGTGGTCGCCCTCGCCTGGAATCGTTCTGTTTACATACAGGCCTAGCATCATGCAACGCTCTGCCTGGCTGCCCTTTGCCGACTGGATCTCGTGACCGATCACTGACACTGGCCTAGTTCGGCCGCTGCTGACCTCAACGATCAAGCCGGTTTCACCTGCCGTGTATAAGTAGTACTCCCGTTGTGTAATTAGTTTGACAACCCATTTCGTTCATCACAAGGCTTCGACAAATTAGTAATTACACACTCTGACAACACCGTGGATGTAAAATCACATAACTTTATTAATGATTGACTGCGTTGCTTGAGTACTTCTACAAGCGAACGTTCACAGTCATGTATACAATATCAATTACAATTAACACATTAGTATTTACATCCTAGTCTGTCACTCCTATAGAATTGGCAACAATTCTGCGGTGCCGTAACACTCAATTCATCTCCCTCCTCACACCTGACATGCTTTCTCAAATTTCTAACGTCCACCACTTGTACTAAAGTGATCACAACTTGTCCACTCGACAATTGTATATAAACCTACCCGCTAAAGTCTAATTGAGCAGCAATCTCGCTGCCCGTATAATTAACATGAATCTTGCGATCCATTTACATCACTGATACTTGTGTCAATCACATAGATTGATGTGTCACCGTCCTGTAGTACAGTGACACACTTGATTACAATTAGCGATTTGAATACACTTCGAACTTGAGTGCACATTACTAAACCGTGGCTCTAAGATCAGCTTGCACTTCTGTACTGTTAATAACTGAGTTTCTACTCACCCTCATTGAATCACAATTTCCCTTTTCTGCCATAGTCTTGCCGAATCATATAGCTTAAAGTCACCAAGACTCATGGTACTGACTGTTCGCATAATGGGACCATAGCATGGCCTTATCAACCTAGCTATTCGCTAATTAACTTGTTCTAATGCACACAGGCCTCCTATTGAACACAATCACTGTCCATCTTCGAGCTGGCCTAACCTATAACTGTAAATACCATTCACAAACATACCAACGGTCAGACGTGTTCCTTTCTCGCCCGCTGGTTTTAGACTAAACTATTTACAACGTTTTTGGAGGCTGTCAGCTTACTAGCTAACGCCTTCCCCGGCACGACTTTCCTAGTCGCCCGCTTGTCTTCCAACTGACTAACACTTCTCATCTTAATCTCGTGTTTCTTTTCCTCCCTTCGTTCTCTTGCACGAGACTCATGCTGGTCTAATTTTCCCTTCCATACTCAACATTCCGTTAATTCATACATCCCTCGTTCATCTCGTGTTTTCCCTCCTCATGTTTCTTTGTCAATCTTCACTCATTCCCCTTGACCTAATTACTTTGGACTTCTCCTTTATTCCTTTTCTCATTTTCTATTTTTATTTATCTTGTTCCTCCTTCTCTCCCCTTTATTATTTACCCACTCTGTTACACTGACACGCGAGTCTCTCTCAAAAATAGACATTCCGTTCTGGAAGAAGTGTGTTGAACATGTGCTGCGGGTGGAAGATGAGTACTGGAAACGAGATGGATTACTATTTGTCCAGCCAGTAATGATTATCAACCTCTTGGAATCGTCAGATTCGGAATGATTAAAATTAAGATGAATTCAATTCCAGCTGCAGTTAGGACGTCCTGGGGTCTAATGGTGACCAAAGGACAAGACTAATTATAACCAATTGAATTCATGTTTGCAAATACACATAACGAACAACACCCACAATTAAGCACTATGTAGATACACCTCTGACAAGAATTGCAGTAAACTGGAAAATTTAACACGATTACTGTAAACTCTAAAATTTGAATCAACTTGTGTGATATCGTCATAAAAGATCAAAGGAATTCGCTGATGTGCAAAATCTGTTGTGTTTGTGGAATAAAAAATACCAAAATCTTTGCATCATCAATATTCTAAGATTGCATGCAAAATTTGAAACCAAAATAACAAGCGGTTATCATGCAAAACTAATTCAGGTGTGATTATGAATTTCTGAACGGACTATAATATGTAATCTATACTGGGAGCAAACAGCAATAATAAAATATAACAATGATGAACTCTACACCTATTGATATAAAAAGAGGAGTAAGACAGGGATGCATCATATCACAAAGCTTGTTCACTGAGCAAATCTTTAAAAACATCACAGAGATAGCAGGCCTATACATTAATTGAAATATAATCAATAACTCAAGATATGCTATGATACTGTATTACTAGCAGAAAATCTTAAAGATCTACAACAATTACTTAATGAAATAAACATGACAAGCAAAAAATATGGACTAGATATGAATATCAAAAAGACTAAAACTATGATCATAAACAAAGAAAATACTCAAAAACCCACAAGTGGATATCAAAATTGAAGGAATGGGCCTGGAGTCAGTTCAGAACTACAACTACCTTGGACATAATATAACCAGTGATGGAAAATGTACAACTGAAATAAACAAAAGAATAGAAATGGCAAAGAGTAATTTTAATGTCATGAAGAACATCTATCTATTGACCTTACGAGCCGTAGCCGGCCCATAGGGCGTAGACCAAGATACACCTTCTCCTATCTGAATTTTTGTTCTAGCAGTTTTCTTTTAAAGATAATTTATCAAATCTCGCCATCTGTCTCTGTTCTGTGCAAGCAGCTCTATCTCATTGAGGGAGCCGAATCCTGCTGCTCTTGCCTCTCATCATCAATGTTCTTCTCAGTGTCTCCCTGGGTCTTCCTCTTTCTCTTACCTGTTGTTTCCCACATGAGGGCTTGCTTTGCTATTCGGTTATTATCTCTTCTCATCACATGTCCAACATATGACCATCGTCTTTTCTTTATTACTGAAGATATTAGTGGTTGATTGGCGATTTCTCTAATTTCCTCGTTTGTTTTGAATTCGTTCCACGCTATACCAAGTATTTTCCTCAGACATTTATTGCGTTCAACTTTGTTTCTATATCTCTTGTTGTTTTCCAGCTTTCACACGCATGCGAAAGGGTTCAAAGTACATTTGATTTGAATAGCCTAAGTTTTGTGTTTGTGCTGATTAGTTTTGATTTCCACAACTTTTCAAGGCTTCTGAAAGACTTTACTGCTTTAGCCATTCTGATTCTAATTTCTTTACTTGTATTCCCTTCTCGATCAATGTGACTTCCAAGATAGATAAAGTGATCGATCTCTTCTACTGGTTTGTTTTCCATGTATATTTTGTCATCTGTTGGAATTAAACTTTTCATGACTTTAGTCTTTTCATGATTGATCTCAAGCCCAATTTCGCTGGCTATTGATGATAGTTCATTTGTGTTTCCCTGCATCGTTTTTATTTGACTGCTGATGAGAACTATGTCATCAGCAAAGTCGAGGTCCTCCAAATGGTCTCCTTGTATCCATTCAATGCCTTTATTACCAGTGCAGCATTTCTTCATTATGAAGTCCACAACAATTCCAAATAACAAGGGCGATAAAATACATCCTTGTTTAACCCCAGTTTCTATTGGGAAACATTCGCTCAGTCCTTCCTCTGTTCGAACTGCACATGTGTAAACATGAAGAACATACTAACATCAAAACAAATAACACCAGGGCTAAAACTAAGAATAGCAAAATGTTACATCTTCTCAGTATTCCTATATGGTGCAGAAACATGGACATTAGACAAGAAAACAGAACAGAGAATTGAAGCCTTTGAAATGTGGATATATAGAAGAATAGGTAGAATTGGATGGAAGGAAAAGAAAACAAACGATGAAGTCTTAAAACAACTAAAAATGAAAAGAGAACTACTAAGCACAATTCAAACAAGACAAATGCGATTTTTGGGCCATGTTAAAAGACACAACAGCCTACTAAAAGTAATATTGGAAGGGAAAAATTCAAGGTAAAAGAGGCAGAGGCAGACCGAGAGTAACATGGACGAGTAACATCAAAAGATGGACAAATCAGCCTATGACAACCTGCACCATCAAAGCAAGAGACAGAGCAGAATGGCGCTCTATGGTAGCCAACCTTTGTTGCGGAGACGGCACTCGATGATGATGATGAAAGATCTGTATGAAGTTCTTACACTTGAACCATGGTCCAACCATGAGAACAATCCTAAATGCTCCAAGAATGGTCTCTAAAAATGAGCAACTTGAGATAGAAATGAGAGCCTTATCACTCATGCTCCAGAAAAAATACCCCAAAGATGTATGGACACAGGTAATCATATATGGATCTGCAACTAAGGCATCAAAGAAGGGATACAATGCCATCTATATATACTATCCAAGTGGAAAGACACAAACTCTCTTCTAGCTGGAGAGAGAGAAGTGCACAAATTTCAAAGCAAAGGCAATAGTACTCCACACAACAAAACAAACTCTCAACACTCAAGTGGTTCTAAGTCCAAAAATTGTAAAGGAAGACTCATTCAGGAAATAAAGAACAACATGTGTTCACTGTCAAAAAGAAACAGAACTAGTTCTGCTAGACACAACTAGTCTTGCAGTGGATACCAGCACACTTTGGCTGCATCCTTGAACATAAGAAAGCAGATGAACTCACTAAAGCAGATGGGAACCTTCAACAGTCCAGAAAACCCCAGAGCCTGAAAGAAATAAAGACAATACTGAAACGAGCTAGAAAAACAGAATGAAGAGTTATATAGAAAATATGAGCCTGAAAACGACAACTTAAACAAACTCAGCAGACATGAACAGACCAAGATATTCTGATCTCATACCACACTCACACTAGACAAGACTCAATGACTTTGCAACATGTGACTGTGGAGCACCAATGCAAACTCCAGAGCACATCCTACAGGACTGCAACACTCTCACCACACTAAGAACACAGATGCAGCCCACAGAAACAACTCTGCATGACGGTTATAGGAAACTGAAGACCTCAAATGCACCATCTTGTTCGTGATCCAAGCTGGTCTGAATGTATAGTAATAATTGATCCCTGAAGAATAAGAGAAAGTTTTGTACATTCGATATATGAATATTATATATTTCATTTCATTGTTACTTCATAGATGTCAGCTGAGGTTGCAGCAAAATCAAGCTTAAAGTTAGTAGAGCCTATACTTGGAGTCATGCATCATGAACTTGATAGGGCTGTCCATTCTTTGCAAGTATTGGAAGGTCACTACAGACAGCAGCAAGCTCAGGTGATTTACTTGTTACTTATGTGTTAGTACTAGCTGAAAATATCTAGAATGGTTAGGTTTTGACATTTATTTTTTTGATAATGTTAATCTATTGGTTGACATTTTTACATTTATTATTTTGATGTTAATTAATTGGTTATTTTAATTACTGATTTCTTTTTCCTGCTACTTCAATATTCCTGTGACAGAGGATTAATTCTATTTGTTCATTGTACGGGTGACCCATTCACAGTAAATGACAACATAATTCCAAAACTCAAATACACTGATGATACAGTCCTCTCAAACAATGCAAAAGGATTAAAGGAGATAACTGAATGTGTAAAAAAAAACACAATGAAGAGCAAAACCTCTGAAAACCAAAATAATGTCAACTGACAAAGCAAAAAGCCAACCCACAGTTATCAAAAACAGTTAAGAACTTAAAATTGTTAAAAAAACTATGAAAATCTGGGATCTGTTGTAACTAACAATGGAGTATGCCAGAAAGAGATCAAAAGAAGATTTGCAATAGCAACACAGAAAGTTTAATGTCTTGAAAAGCTTGTACCAGCAAGGCAGTAAAATTTAAACTATCTGAGGGATGTATCTTCCTGATAACAACAATTGGTTGTGAATTATGAACCTCACAAAACACAAAGAAGACAATTCATTCTAAACAAAATGTTACAGAAAAATTCTTAAGATACCTTGGATAATGTAATAGAACAATGAAAACATTAAAAGACCTCAACATTAGAAACAGCTGGCTTATAAACACCATTCTACAGAGGAAATTAAAATATGATGGACACATCCAAAGACACAACAGCCTGGATAGAAAAGTAATGGAAAGCATGGTTGCAGGAAGACAAGACATGGGCAGACCAAGAAGAAGGTGATTTAAAGACATCAAAGATCAAAGAAATTTGAATATGACAACAGAAAAAGTGCATGACATGACTAGTGACAGATTCTTTCAGACAGTCTTTGGTGAATACAATTTTCTGCAAAGGACTTGCGACCTGATTTTGATGGGTGTCTAGAAGTTAATCTTTTCATCATCATCATGTGCCATACCGCTTGGCGTAGGCGATCATGTCCTTCCACAATCTTCTATCCACAGTTCATTGTATCAATTCTGTTGACTGTTTTCTATGCCATGACACCAAGCTATCTAGTATTTTCTCTCTTTGTCGTTCACGATCTCTTTTTCCCTGTATTTTGCCAATTGTAACCAAGTATTCTAACTTTTTTCTTATTTTGTTGTGCCCAAGCAGTGTTGATTGTTTCCTCCTTCCGATGTTTTTTAGTAGTTCCCCTTTTGTGTTGGCCTCTTTGAGAATTTCCTTGTTGGTCTTTTTAGCTGTCCAGGGAACTTTGTACATTCCTCTGAGAAATCCCATCTCTGTGGCCTCTAATCATCTTTTCATTTGTTCATTTACTGTCCATGATTAATTAAATTTTATGGTTCTTTAATTCTATACTTTAATTAATTTTTTGGCCCAAGTATTAAACACCCTCTGGTATGTAGATGACATAGTATTTAAAGTAGAAAACCAAGATCTTCAAAATCTATTAGAAGAAATTATGGCAGAAAGTAAACAAAAAGGCCATTACACTTTACATCAAAAAGACAGACTATGATAATATCAAAGAAAATTAACACACAAGAATTTAGAGTCAAACTAAATGGAACAATTCTGAGACAAGTCAATAATAATAACATCAGATGGCAGATGCACTGCAGAAATTAGAAGCACAATAGGCAAACAATGACATAATTCCATTGAATGAAAAACATCCTATGTAACAAATCATTGTCAATTAATGTTAAAAAACGTGCCCTAAAGTGCTACATAGAACTTGTTCTACTGTATGGAAGTGAATTACAAACGATAAGCAGGACAACACAGTGAACATTGGAGGCAGCTGAGATGTGGTTTATCAGAAGAATGCTGTGAATTCTGTGAATAACAAAGGTTACTTATTAAGAATGTTTTTAAAAAAGCTGAAGAAACCAGAAATATCATCTAAATGATAAGAAAAAGACAATCTACATTTATTGGGCATGTGATGCAAAAACGAAGACAATGAGAATATTATAACAACATGCAAATGAAAAGAGGAGTAGAGGAAAACCAAGAGAAAAATATTGGAAAACCGACAAAATTATGACATTCATGAAGGACTGAGAGATGTGGAGAGAAATGATGTCTTACGCAAACTGGCATGGCACCTGATGATGATGAGAAATTATTTTGTTAGTTTGGATGTAATTATCATTCTTTAAAATTTGTAACCTCATCATTGGGTTGCATGTCCTTTCAGGACATTGCACTCATCACGGCCTGTCTGAAAGAATCTCTGTCTCTGGCCAGATTTCCCTCTTCTTCTGCTGTTAGGTTCAAATTTGAAACCACCTTCTTGGTCTCATATTACTGAAACTAAGCTATCCATTTTTCTTTCCAGCTCACTTTCTCTTTTAATGTGGCCATAGTGTTATTAATTTCCTTAGTAAGATATTTATAAACCAGCTCTTTTCAATGTAAAATTGTCTTTTAATGTCTTCATTGCTCTTTTTCATTATCAGTGGTGTGTGTCCTAAGGATTTTTCTGTAGTATTTTGTTTTGTAGGAACAAAATTTCTTCATTATTGTTTGTGAGATTAACCGTGTTTCACAACCACGTGAGGTATTTATCAAAATGGTTTCTATCTCGAGCTATTGCATGGGAATGATGTACAATTCAGTATTTTGCCACCAAATGACAGACACTAAATAAATGTTCTAAAGAGTCAGTATGTAAAGCAACACCATCATAGCTTCACATATCACAACTCAGCACAGCCTTGTTTGTGGTACATCATTATCTTGCTGCTGGAAATGAGAAACATGAACAACATGCACGCATCAAATTTTTGTTCTAAAGTAAGTAAAAACACTTCCAGAACCCAGAATATGCTTTGGCAGGCATTTGGTGAATTTTCTCAGTAAATAAAAAATTTGTGAAATGCATGGATTTTTTAAACGTTACTATGGATCACTCAAAGACAATGAACATTCTGGACAGCCTTCAACAAACTGCAACAAGAAAATGTTGAGAAAGTTTACACATTAAGCCACAAGGATCAAAGAACAATTTCAGATATTGTTGAAACACTTGACACAATGGCTGAGTTCAGGCAATTCTAACAAGAATTGAAAATTGTCAAATTGCTGAGATTTTTGTGATGAGCCAATGCAAACTGGATGATCCACCGTTACAGTGCCCCAACTCACACATCCATCCACACTCTTTCTAATCTCCCGATTTGGCCATCTGTGACTTTTTCCTCTTTCCCAAAATGAAAATTAAACTACGAGGGTGGAGATTTACCGCATTAAAGGAAATTCAAAAGAACTGCTGTCAGAGAATCTGAAAAAGGAGGATTTTCAGAAGGGTTCTGGCAGTCACTTCAGCAAGAATGCTGGGATCTTTGCATTTAATTCCCCAGGAGACTATTTCGAAGTTCACGGAGCTTATTAAATTTCAAGTAAATGCGTACCACCATTTTGTGGAAACTTTTTGGTAGCCACTTGTGTCTTGCTATTATTGGCAAGATACATGTCCTCAGTAATAGTTATTAATTTTACTTCCTTGTTTGCATTGTGCCAAATGTTCTTCTAGGCATTTATTCATTTAATTTTTGTATTACTATTGATGATCATCTTTTTATCTCCTTCTGGCAATCTCCATTGTTAGTTATTTATTGCAGATCAATTGACAATAGATGCGAAGGAACTAGAATTTTGTATTTCCCGTGACGTCCAAAGGGATAATAGGAAGTGAAAAGAAAGAAGGAGAGAAAGTTTCCTTCCTAAAGACACCTTTTGTTTATTTAAATTCTACCTCATTGACTGGGAGTACTTAAAGAAAGTCAGTGAAGATCCCAGATATGAGATATCATGTTCTTCGTTGTGATAAAGATGTCGGATTGGTTATTTGCTTTGTTAGCGGACATTATATTCATTTTCTGTGTTGCGTATTATGTATATTTAGATGGAAGTTTTGTTCTTCATTGTTAAGGTAAAAGTAAAGGGAAAGGTAAAGTAGGAGACTTGAATCGGCGTCTTAACGTGCGAGTTTTCACCCATATGTGCTCGACCGCCTATCCAGAAGTGTCTGGAGACTTCTGGACAGTGTCACTTCAAGCATCAAAACTCATGATGTGAGGCGGCATTCCTCACCTTCCCAGAGTACTTCCCTGGTACCCATTTCTGCCAGGGGCTGGGTCGACCATGGGGGTATTTTTTCTTTCAAACACGAGTACAATTCACACTGGGACACACAGTGGGAATTGAACACAGGTTGTCCGAATGTTGGTAGCCCAGTCGAGTGGTTTTCCCAATTAGGCTACCGAGGCTTCCTTCATTCTTCATTGTGTTTTTTAATGCATTCAATTTTCTCTTTTAATCTCATTGCACTGTTTGAGAGGAGTGTGTCATCACTATATTTGAGTTCTAATTCTGGTGTTAAATATAACCAGCCATTTCTTGTGAATGGGCCGAGCTTCACAAAATTGTCATAATTTTTCTTCTGTATTTCTCATGATGTTCTCAGCATAGATGTTGAACAGGTGTGATGCACCCATACCTCAAACCCCTTTTGTACTTTGAACCAGTATGATGTTTGACCATAGATATCTTAGGCATATCAGAAACAAGATGGAAGGAAAGCAGATACATACAAGACGATGAATATACATTTATATATTCAGGTAACACAACATAACATCAAAGAGGAGTAGGCATTCTAATAAAACGAGAGCTACAAAAATATATAAATACCCACTGGACATACAATGATAGGATTATACTATTAAAAATGAAGGCAAAACCATTTGACATAGCAATAATACAGACATACTCAAGACTATACACATGAACAAATAGAAGTATACTATGAAGATCTAAACACAGTTATGAAGCAAGTGAAATCATCAGACACCTTGATTATAATGGGTGACATGAACACTAAAGTAGGAAAGGGTAAATATAAGACCATTATAGGAAATCATGGTTTAGGAAAAAGGAATAACAGAGGAGAAAGATTAATACAATTTTGTGAAGAAAACAGACTGATAATATGCAACACCTTCTTTGAGCAAGAGAAAAGGAAATTATACACATGGAAAAGCCCTGGAGACAGGAAGAGGAATCAAATAGATTACATAATGATAAAAGACAGATTCCGGAACAGCGTCAAGAAAGCCAAAACCTACCCAGGAGCAGATATTAATTCAGATCACAATCCTGTAATGATAAAAATGAAAATCAAATTAAAAAGAAACAAACAAAAAACTAATTCAGCAACACCAATAGATATAACAGTGTTAAACCAGAAAGATGTTAAAGAAACTTATACTGTACAAGTAAAGAACACATATCAGAAGCTGCTAGAAGAGGGGATTAAGCAGTACAGAAGATAAAATCCTGAGGAAAAAATCACAACAAAATGGCAATGCATAACAAACAGCATGCAAGAATCCTGCAACACCTTGCCCAAAAAGGAAAGTAACAAAAAACAAAAATGGATAACTGACAAAATCTTAGAAAAAATGGAAGAAAGAAGACAAGCGAAAAACACTGCCAGATACAAGGATATTGACAATGAAATACAGAGAATGTGCAAAAAGGCAAAAGAAGACTGGCTCAACAAAGATGTCTAGAAGTCAAAACTATGGAAAGTAAACAAAACTTAAGAGAGATGCACACAGAAATAAAGAGAATGACTAATAAAGACAAAAAAGCTGCTGGAAATGGATGTATTGCAAAAAAAGAGGGAAGAATGCTAACAGACAACAAAGATATAATAGATAGATGGCAAGAATATATATCAGAATTATTTCATGACGAAAGGGACAAAAAACCAGACATAAAATTTACATCATCATGATCATGTACCATGCCGGCTGGCGTAGGCGATCATGTCCCTCCACAATCTTCTAACTACAGTGCATCGTATCAGTTCTGTCGTTGACTGTTTTCCATGCCATGACACCAAGCTATCCAGTATTTTCTCTCTTTGTCGTCCGCGATCTCTCTTTCCTTCTATTTTGCCAGTTGTAACCAAGTATTCCAACTTTCCTCTTCTCATGATGTGCCCGAAAAATGTTGATTGCTTCTTTCTGATGTTTTTTAAGAGCTCCCTTTTTGTGTTGGTCTCTTTGAGAAATTCCTCATTGGTCTTTTTAGCTGTCCAGGGAACTTTCAACATTCTTCTGAGAAATCCCATCTCTGTGGCCTCTAATCGTCTTTTCATTTGTTTGTCTACTGTCCATGATTCGCTTCCATAGGTCAGAATTGGTTCTATATAGCACCGATGAACTCTCTTTCTCATTTTTATTGACATAGATTTGTTGCATAAGATATTTTTCATTTTCTGAAATGCTATTTTGGCCTGAGCTATTCTGCTTTTTATTTCTGTGTTGCATCTCCCATCTGATGTAATTATTGTGCCCAAGTATTTGAAACGTTTTACTTGTTTCAGATTTGTCTTGTTTATTTGTATGCTGAATGATGGTGATGATTGTTTCTTCGATATAACCATTACTTCTGTTTTCTTACTATTCAGACTGAGACCTTTCTTGTTGCTTTCTTCTACTATTATGTCTATCATTTCTTGTAGTTTGTTATCTGTCTCTGCTATTAAGACTGTGTCATCCGCATATCGCAAATTATTTATGTTGTGACCGTTGACTTCAATTCCTTTTTTGTCTACTATTGATCTCATAATATATTCGCTGTAAAGTGAAAACAAATCCGGTGACAGAACACAGCCTTGTCTGACTCCTTGTTTTATATATTGGAATTGTCCTGTTTGGTTGTTAATTCGTATAGCTGCTGTTTGTTGCCAGTACATATTTTTTATGATTTGCAGATCCTTGCCATCAATGTTTAATTTCTCCAGCATATTTATTATTTCCACATGCTTTACTTTGTCAAATGCTTTCGTGTAGTCTATAAAACACATATATAGATCTTTCTTTACCTCTATAGATCTTTCTATCAATGTCCTTAAGATGTATATTGCATTATTGGTGCCCTTTCCTTCCACAAATCCACATTGTTCCTCACTTATTTCTGGTTTTATTTAAAATGTACATACAACTATAAAATCCTGAAATCTGAAATAGAAAAAGCTATAAAAACAATGTAAAAGGGAAAGACAGCAGGACCTGACAATATATAGATAGAGATAATACAGGCTCTAGAAGATTTTTGGCGTCGAAGTGATCACAGACATATGCAATGACATATACCATACAGGATACATACCAAGCGAACTAAAAACATCAACTTTCATTGCATTGCCTAAAAAGAATGGTGCAGTTGAATGCAGTGATTTCAGAACAATAAGCCTAATGAGCCAGGTAACAAAAATTTTACTAAAAGTTATACATGGAAGGATTCAGAATAAAATCAATACTGAATTAGATGAGCAACAATTTGGATTCAGGAAAAACAGTGGCACAAAAGAAGCCATATTTAGCATGAGAACATTGATTGAAAAGTACATAGAAGTAAACAAATCAATATTACAAATATATAGCCTGCTTCATAGAACTTAAGCGATTCTCAAATGGGGTTCCGAAAAAACAGAGGATGTACCGACGCACTATTCACACTAAAACAACTTGCAGAAAAAACAACAGAGTAAACAGAGAACAACTGTGGGAGATACTAACAACATACGGAGTAAGCCAACATCTAATCAACCTTATTAAAAGTCAAAACAGCAGCAGGCTACACAGACCACTTCGAAGTTAGATCAGGTGTAAGACAGGGTTCGTACTATCCCCCCAACTGTTTTTTACATACATGGACCATATATGCAAGCTAGCCAACCCATCAGAGACAGAGGAGATCAACGAGCTTTTATTTGCAGACAATCAGGCACTAATACATGAAACAATAGAAGACCTACAAGAACACGTAAACAAACTCAACATCTCAGGCACAAAATACAACATGAAAATCAACATCAACAAAGCAGAAGTCATGAATGTCGCCAAAAATAAACAGAACATCAACATTGCTATAGAAGGCAGACAACTAAAACAAGTAGAGGAATTCAAATACCTAGGAAGTCTAATGACAAACGATAATTCTCAAACAGTAGAGATAGAATCAAGATGCAACAAAGCTTGTCAAATCATCAGTTATCAGGGACAGTTATCACCACTATTGTCCAACAATGAAATAACTCTGGAGGCAAACGAGCACTATACAATACAATCTTCATCCCAACGTTGTGCTACCAATGCCAGACCTGGACCCTAGATGCAAGAACAATAAGAAAAATAACCTCTACAGAGATGAAATGTGTTAGACGAATGACAGAAAACAGTCTGAGAGATAAGATCAGAAATGAAGAACTGAGAAAAAAGCTAGGAATAGCCCCGGCCATAGAATATATAAGGAAACAGCAGATAAAATGGTTTGGCCACGTGACAAGGCAGAAAGAACAAAACACAACACATTGAGCCTCCAACAAACTTTGTCAGAACACCATACCCAAGGGTCGACCACGAAATAGATGGGTCGATGGAATATTAGAAGCACTAGGAAACATAACAGCAGCAGAGGCGAACAGAAGAGCAAAAGACCGCAAATTATATCTCCCCTCGACGCTGAAAGGCAATTGAGGAAGGAAAGAAGAAGAAGATAGACTACACCAAAGCTTTCGATAGAATACACCAGATATGGCCAATTTCTTTCAAATGGCGGCCACTTTATTATTATTTTTTTTTGTGTTGGGCCACACACATAACAACATCAATACAAATAAACTTGGCATTTGTTTTAAGGTAATATTTTTGTTATTTATCGGCATTATTTGCTTACATAAATCATTTTATTGCAACAGAGTTAAAAATGCCTAGTTGATTTATAAAAATGAATAAAATTTGCTATTTATATTGTTTAACAAACATGTTTTAGTTAGGTCATTTTAAAGTTGACATGTAACAAACCTTAATGAGAACAATGTGGACGTTCATGTGCAGCAACAAGTTCATCAAAGTCAATGTGTAAAGATGATGATGATATTCGTAATAAATCCTGAAAGTGGCCATCAGTGAGTCGGTTTCTTTGTGACGATTTAATCTCCTTCATTGTTGAAAAAGCGCATTCACATATATATGTGCTTCCGAACAATAGAAGTAATTTTCAAACTGAAATCACTCAATGCGGGATATTTTTCCTGTGGCACAAGTTTCCAAAAGTCAACTCCTATCTCCATCCTTGATTGGAAAAAGGGGTCACTTTGGAGGTTACATAACTCCAACTGAAAAGTGTCATGTTGGAAAATGTCACACTTCATAGGGTTGTTAAACAATGCCAGTTCTGGTCGTATACCACTGAAGTCAGAAAATCGTTCATTGAATTGCTCCAATAGTTTGTCTAACATTAATACAGAAAATTTGAAATCAGTGTCACTACCTTCCTCAATCAATTCTTTACACGAAGGAAAATGAATGAAGTTTACTTTGGCCAGGGTAAATCTAAAACTTTTAGTTGACTTATAAATCCATCTAGGTGTCCTACCAAATCCGAGACTGTTTGGGAACATCCCTGTAGCTTCACGTTGAGTTCATTCATGTGCTGGGTGATATCAGTTAAAAAGGCCAATACGCTGTTAAAATGTGGATCAGACATTTTTCTGATCAGTTCTTTGTTGGTATCATGTTTCTCTAAAAACTGCTTTATTTCGTTTCTCAAAGCAAAAAACCACCTCAAACAATTCCCTCTGCTTAGACAGCGTACTTGTGTGTAGAGCACCAAATCGCCATATTCCGCCTCAACTTCTGATAGAAAATTTATAAACTGTCGGTGTGTCAAAGACCGATTCCCGCCTTTTATTAAATTCACACACTTTATTACAGTTTTCATAACATCCTCCACGTCTAGAATCTTGCCACACAGCGCCTCCTGGTGTATAATGCAGTGTAATGCTGGGAAATGTATTCCAGCCTTCCTTAATAATCCAACTAGACCTGTTTGAATACCACACATTGACTTAGCGCCATCTGTCACTATTGCTGAAAGTCTGTTTATGTCACCGTTACCGTTAACAACTTTCATAATTGAGTTATAAATGTCTTGACCTTTGGTCATATTATGCAATGAATCTGAAGCTAGTAGCTCTTCATTAATAATAAAGTCTTTTGAAACAGTTCTTATGAAAATTAAAAGTTGTGCTGTGTCTGATATGTCAGTAGATTCATCCAAAGCCAGAGAAAAGTAAGCGGAATTTGTAACGACACTCTTTAATTTACTAGATATAAGAGAACTTATTTCCTCAACCCTTCTAGTGGCTGTCTGTTTTGATAGTGGAACGCTCTCAAAATGACTGGCAATTTTTTCTTCCCCAAATGCACGCGCCATGTTAATAGAACAACGCTTTACGAAGTCACCGTCACAATGATTTTTTTTATTTCGCTATCTCTGCACTTACAACAAACAATGCCATTAAGGAACTTGTTTGTTTTGTTGTTAATGTAGTAAAAACAGATTTCTGAGCACTAACCTTTTTCTTCAAATCGCACACAAGTGTAGAACGTATTGTACCAATGTAGTCCTTGTATTTAGTGGCGTGATGCTGTATGTAATGCCGTTTAAGATTATACTCTTTATTTACAGACAACACTTGCAAACACATAAGGCACTGCAGTTTGCTATCCTTATTGTTGATAAATAAAAAATCATGTTCCCATTTCTCATGAAAAAATCTTATTTTTTCATTTAATTGACATTTATTGTTCATATTATACCACGACCGAAGCAACAGACAATGAAAACACAGATTACAACAATAGCACTGTTTCCTGTTAAAATGGAACTGTTCACTGCAACTCGGCAAAATCAGAATGATCAGATCGGATATATAATTTTGACTGATGAAAAGAGGTTTGGAGAGAAAGAAACTGAAAGTAAAATAATTGTGAGGTGAATGTGTTGGGGTGGAGGAGGTGGGTGACTGACAGTATTTCTTGGCAGATACTGTTTGAACTCGCCGAACCGAGAGTCGGCTCTAGAACCATTCGTTGGCTTCTTCCTTTGTTTAAGTCGGTCGCAGGATGATCAAAAGGAAAAAAAGGATGGGCCGAGAATGACGGGAAATCGACGTTAAACTAACTACTAGAGTGTTCCGAGTTTTAAACATAGGTCTACTAGAGAATATTTGAGTTAGCTTTCTCCATGGTAGAAGTTAATGTAACAAATTTTTAATCAATTTTACCCAGGACATTTTGCTCAATGCAACCTGATTTTATTTTTTATCCGCCGCGGGCCACAAAAAGGACGTCGTGGGCCACTTGTGGCCCGCGGGCACCTAATTGGCCATCCCTGGAATACACCATAACCAACTTATA
Organism: Megaustenia siamemsis; assembly: GCA_032433765.1. Taxonomy (NCBI): domain Eukaryota; kingdom Metazoa; phylum Mollusca; class Gastropoda; order Stylommatophora; family Ariophantidae; genus Megaustenia; species Megaustenia siamemsis. Next base: position 49,704,725 of record JAVIAB010000059.1, on the reverse strand, counting down.
GACTGCCAAAAGGATATAAATCTAGACGACACAGACATACGACTAATATGTAATTTGTACTGGGAGCAAACAGCAATAATAAAATATAACAAGAACTTTACACCCAAGGACATAAAAAGACGAGTAAGACATGGATGCATCCTATCACCAAGATTGTTCAATATATACACTGAGCAAATCTTTAAAAACATCTCAGAGATGCCAGGACTAAACATTCTATCTATCTATCTATTGACCTTTCGAGCCGTAGCCGGCCCATAGGGCGTAGACCAAGATACTCCTTCTCTTATCTGAATTTTTGTTCTAGCAGTTTTCAATTCTTTTAAAGATATTTTATCAAATCTCGCCATTTGTCTCTGTTCTGTGCAAGCAGCTCTATCTCATTGAGGGAGCCGAATCCTGCTGCTCTTGCCTCTCTCATCAATGTTCTTCTCAGTGTCTCTCTGGGTCTTCCTCTTACCTGTTGTTTTCCATATGAGGGCTTGCTTTGCTATTCTGTTATTATCTCTTCTCATCACATGTCCAACATATGACCATCCTCTTTTCTTTATTTACTGAAGATATTAGTGGTTGCTTGGCGATTAATGGTAAGATAATCAATAACCTAAGATATGCTGATGATACTGTTCTACTAGCAGAAAATCCTAAAGACCTACAACAATTGCTTAATGTGATAAACATTACAAGCAAAAAATATGGACTAGATTTGAATATCAAAAAGACTAAAACTATGATCATAAACAAAGGAAATACTCAAAACCCACAAATGGATATCAAAATTGAAGGAATAGACCTGGAGATAGTTCAGAACTACAACTACAATGGACATACTATAACCAGTGATGGAAAATGTAAAATTGAAATAAACAAAAGAATAGGAATGGCAAAAAGTAATTTTAATGCCATGAAAAATATACTAACAACAAAACAAATATCAGCAGGGCTGAAACTAACAAATTCAAAATGTTACATCTTCTCGTTCTTCCTTTATGGTGCAGAAACATGGATATTAGACAAGAAAACAGAACAGAAAATTGAAACCTTTGAAATGTGGATTTATAGAAGAATAGGTAGAATTGGGTGGAAAGAAAAGAAAACAAACGATGAAGTTTTAAAACAACTGAAAATAAAAAGAGAACTACTAAATACAATTAAGACAAGACAAATGAAATTTTTGGTGCATGTTAAAAGACACAACAGCCTACTAAAAGTAATATTGGAAGGGAAAATACAAGGTAAAAGAGGCAGAGGCAGATCAAGACTAACATGAACGAGTAACATCAAAAGATGGACAAGTCAATCTATGACAGCCTGCACCATCAAAGCAAAAAACAGAGTGGAATGGCGATCCATGGTAGCCAACCTTCATTGCGGAGAAGGCACTCAATGATGATGATGTTTGACCCACTATCCATTATCCTGATGGTGATAGCTGCTTGCTGAACCTTTAAGTAACAGAATTCAATAATTTATGCTGGCATATTATAATGTTCTTTGTAATGGGATCAGATTGTACTGTATATCAAATTAAAGATAGAATATTACATTAAATGGAAATAACATTTGGCTGAATATGTTGAACGCAAAGAATGAGCGAAATGAAAAAAAAAAAAAATTTAATTCACAAAATTTTTAATAACAGCTCAAATTGCAATTATTTCAGATACCAAAAAAATATACTAGTGTCATTTTTCTTTTCAGAAGTAGTATATCCATTTGTATATTTCATACTTGAATGTCTGATTCAAAATGTTAGTTTGAAAGTAGAATTTACATTTGTTTTAGACACCTGGTGAAGAAAAGTAATATGGACAATCTCAGCTCCTTTGTATTGCCTATCATTTGTCATACCTTAAGAAACTAAACTGCACAAACTTTGTTTTTATAAATACTGTACTGATTTACATGTATAGACAGTCTTTAGCCATTAAATATTTTATGGTCTTGGAAACAACAGGTAAGAGAAAAAGAGGAAGACCCAGGGAGACACTGAGAAGAACATTGATGAGAGAGGCAAGAACAACAGGATTTGGCTCCCTCAATGAGATAGAGCTGCTTGCACAGAACAGAGACAAATGGCGAGATTTGATAAAATATCTTTAAAAGAAAACTGCTAGAACAAAAATTCAGATATGAGAAGGTGTATCTTGGTCTACGCCCTATGGGCCGGCTACGGCTCGAAAGGTCAATAGATAGATAGATAGAATGAGCTTTGATAGGTATGTTACAATTATCTTCTATTACTATTATTGAAATAATAACACACAAACACACTGACTTCCATTTCCATGATGGCGGAACTAAGTCACGTTCTCTCGATCGCTGCAGAAATTGCTTTGGAATCTGATCAATTTCGGCTTTCTGTTGCAATTTTCTGCATTCAAGTCGAAATGATGTTCTACTTATCATATCTACGCCAATGAATTGGTGTTGCACGCACGGCAATACTCCGTTTTGACAAATCAAGTGTTGTGAATGCGACCTTCCACCGTCTAGTGTTGATCTGCGTTTTACGTCACAATGAGTGCTGTTCAATGACCGTTGATGGTGTTGCCGCAAGTTATTTACAATTTCCAACACATTAATGTGGTGGGCTCCGTCAAGTCAGTTGAAGTTTTATCTCGTTGGGGAATTTGCACCATGTTTCGTTCGTTGTAGACTGCATTCACTGGAGTAATCATGAATCCATGGGTGCAGCCATTTTGTGCGTGCTACATCATCATAATCGCTCATCGTATGTCCCAAGAACGACCATGCGCTAAGCTTGCGATCTGTTGTTTGGTGTGCAACAGGGATAATCTGACGACGAACTGTGTTTTGTATGTTCGGAGTTGGATTCAAACACAATGTCCTATCATCATCAAGCGCTATACATTTAAATACTATGACGAACATCATTTTCAAGAAGACGTGAACTTCCGGGCAATATGGTGGATAGGTGGCAGGAACCATTGAAGGCTATGTCTGAAAAGTGTTCCTTGTTGCAGTTTCCTCATATTCCAAGTCCGGCTTGTTGCAGGAGCTACTGAGTCAAGTGCTCTGTGCACACCGTGAGCTGTGTGTTTCATCCGTTTTGATCATGTTCCGATATTCCAATTGTTTACGATGAATGCTGATATCGTATAACAGGGAACAGTTGGCCGTGTTCACTTTCTATGCGGTTTCGCTGTGCTGAGGCTGCTATGATGGGGACTACAGCTACCTTTCTTTGTTTGGGATATGAGTTAGTAATTCGGATGATTTCACTGGCACGGGCGGTTGAGCAATTATGGATTTTAATCCATTTGCAGTGATACTGGGCCTTCCATAACCAAATAACACTGACTTTCTTTCATTAAGTACTCCCAGTCAATGTGGTAGAATTTAAATAAATAAAAGGTGTCTTTTGGAAGGAAACTTTCTCTCTTTCTTTATTTTCACTTCCTATTATCCCTTTGGATGTCACGGGAAATACAAAATTCTAGTTCCTTCCCCTCTATTGTCAATTGATGTTTCAGCAATTCTCTGATGTTGTCAGTCCATCTTTGACTGTATATACCATGAGCTCTACTTCCATCTCCTTTTAATATATGTTTTTTATGGTATAGAATCTCATGGCATTCTTTCTGACTGAGCAAACCATTTTATTTGTTGTCTCTGTATGTAGTTCAGAATTGATTCATTGAATTGTCTTACTGAACCCAACTATACTAGTCCCCTGATGCCTCGTGGCCTAGTGCTACTTCTTATTTACATTGTGGCCGCTCCTTTTCATATGTTGAGTCCTTCAGCTTGAACAACTGCTAAGTATCAGGACGTGTGCTAAATTTTTCAAATTGTGATCAGTGATTAGGTCCCATTGGTCTGACCAATAATAAACATGTTCCAAAACTCAACTTTGAAACTGAACTATCAATAGAATGTGGACTTCTAATTCAATAGCTCATCAAACTCAAAACTTTCAACCTTGTTCCAGAACTTCTATCTGATTGTTAAATCATCAAGTCATCAAAAATCAAATGTTAATTTCTATATGTAAATTTAACCTCAAAGTTTGCCTCTCAACAAACAATCAAGTTTCGAACTCTGAAATTTATGAATTCACAAAAATAATCACTCTGAACTCTCATCCTGGTGCATACATGATTGTAAAATATAACAGGCAGTTTATTAGAAAATTTCACAGCAAGTTAATTTTGGGATCTTTCAAAAACAGTTCAATATCTATAAAGCACACAAATATATGTTACTCTATCTATCTATCTATCTATCTATTGACCTTTTTGAGCCGTAGTCGGCCCATAGGGCGTAGGCCAAGATACTCCCTCTCTTATGACCATTGTCTTTTCTTTATTACTGAAGATATTAGTGGTTGATTGGCGATTTCTATAATCTCCTCATTTGTTTTGAATTCGTTCCACGCTATACCAAGTATTTTCCTTAGACATTTATTTTCAAATGCATTAAACTTTGTTTCTATATCTCTTGTTGTTTTCCAGCTTTCACACGCTTACGTAAGGGTTGATAGTACATTTGATTTGAATAGTTTAAGTTTTGTGTTTGTGCTGAGTTTTGATTTCCACAACTTTTCAAGGCTTCTGAAAGACATTGCTGCTTTAGCGATTTTGATTCTAATTTCTTTGCTTGTATCCCCTTCTCGATCAATGTGACTTCCAAGATAGATAAAGTGATCGATCTCTTCCACTGGTTTGTTTTCCATGTATATTTTGTTGTCTGTTGGAATTAAGCTTTTCATGACTTTAGTCTTTTCATGATTGATCTCAAGCCCAATTTTGCTGGCTATTGATGATAGTTCATTTATGTTTTCCTGCATCGTTTTTATCTGACTGTTGATGAGAATTATGTCATCAGCAAAGTCGAGGTCCTCCAAATGGTCTCCTTGTATTCATTCAATGCCTTTATTACCAGTGCAGCATTTCTTCATTATGAAGTCCATAACAACTCCAAATAACAAGGGCGATAAAATACATCCTTGTTTAACCCCAGTTTCTATTGAGAAACATTCGCTCAGTCCTTCCTCTGTTCGAATTGCACATGTATAACCATCATACATGTCTTTAATAATATTTATTATTACTCTACAGTATAGGTGTTACTCTACAATACTATTTATTATGATAATGGTGTAAACAAAATCAATAAAACTATACATAACAGATCCTTCAGTCACTCTTAAATTCCCTAGTATGGGCGACTTCTTCATCTAATTTGCAGAATCATGTTGACCTCCTTAATTCCATGGTATAGATGAGTTCACTGCCTATGATTTCTTTCATTGCTCTTCATTCTACGCTTGTGGGAATGCAATCTAACATTTAAAAGAAGTCATTGAATTAACCTGGTTTATATTATCCTCAAGAACTTAATAGTCCTTAGCTACATACATCACAATTATCTTAATTTTACTTTTGCATCTTTTAATTAGCCCATTATTAGCCTATAATGTCATTTTCTACATCTCTGTATAGACTAATGAATAATTATCCTCTGGATTAGATCAAGTTTACTTCATCTCAACCACTCTATCCTGACACCTACTGACTAACCTATCCTCATATTTGCGATATCAGCCATCAGAGTTTTTTCTATGAACTCATTCCCTTCTCAATTTGCTATCCTTTCTTCATGTATACATGGAAAATGATATTGCACTTAACAATGGACAACCAGGTGTATCCATGGTGGGTGTAATTAAAAATTGAAGTTGTGGGTTTTTTCACTGTCAATTAGTGTTCAAAAAACAGTAATACTAAGCCAAGGCGACATCAAACCTCTATAAATCACTTTAAAAGATTGTCCACTAGAATCAGTTCAGAAATTCATGTATCTTAGATCCACAATTACACAAACCACTTCTCTTGATGATGAAATAAACAGCCAAATTGGTAAGGCAGCTACGACTTTCTGCAAACTTACAGAAAGGGTCTGGAACAACACGAAACTAACACTGAAGACCAAACTCCTAATATATCAAACTTGTGTGCTTAGCACACTATTATATGGATCTGAAACCTGGACAACATACTCAAATAATGAAAAAAGACTAAATGTCTTCCACATGCGATGTCTCCGCAGAATAATGCACATCAAATAGCAGGACAAAATAACCAACTTAATTGTCCTGCAACATGCTAAGACCCCAACAATCATGTAGATGCTCAGATGTCAAAGGCTAAGCTGGCTGGGGCACATCCAGCGAATAGAAGAAAAATGCATCCCCAAGCAAATACTGTATGGTGAACTAACACATGGAAAAAGACAAATTGGCAGACCTAAACTACGGTATAGAGATATCTGTAAATCATCTCTGAAAGACTTCTTCATCTGTGAAAATAACTTGGAACATCTGGCAAGTGATCGCACATCATGGAGAGCATGTATAAGGAATGGTATAACATCATTTAAGACTGTGCTAAGGCAAAACTTTGAAGAGAAAAGACTCATGAAAAAGGATGGAAAACCCTGTGGATCAGTTGGTCTGACTTGTTCATTCTGTGGCCGTGTGTGTTTGTCAAACATTGGTAGAAATTAGCCATGAGAGAAGCTGTTGGACAAAATCAAAACCAAAAAAAAAACACACAATATAGCCTCCACTAGACCGTCTGACAAGACGAAAAGGGCCATATATGTTTTAATTGCAGTGCCACTATTCGATCCGCTGCTCCATTTCAAGATATGATTGAGTACATTATCTCCTGTCTTCTTTCCCATACTCTAACATTATGACAACATTTTTAATTCTGTCTCTTCTGGTTGCTCCGTGCACTTTTCTGAAACATCTCATCTCTATGGTGATTAGCTTACTTTTATGTTTATTTGTGAGTGACCATGTTTGGCAGTGTTAGTGCAAGGTGGGAATGAATATACTTTGTATAAGATATTTTATTAAAAAAAAAAAAAAAAAAAAGTGAAGTACCCCCGTCACGCCAAGTGGCGTATAGGTAATATGGTGTTAGTGACCATAAATTTTACAGACCTTTGGCACATGATATTTAGAGTAATGTGGTCGGTATTACGCCCGTGCCGCTTCACTTTCCCAAAAAAAAATCCGGTACCCATTAAAGGCTGGGTGAACCCGGAAGCCGTCGGTTGGGATCGAACCCTACCCCTTGTCCTTTGTAGTCCAGTTCTCTAACCACTGAGCTATCGCGGCTCCCTAAGATTTGTTATAGTGTTGACAATTTTGTTGCTTCAAAAGAGTCTGTTTTTTTTTTTTTGCTGAAAAAAAGTGTAGTAATGCCGAATTTGATAAATATTAATTTAGATATATAGATTTATTTACGAAAACTGAATTTTCAGTAAGCAGCGTTTAAATATATTTTTAGTTTTGAAAACATAAGGAAGCAGAGTTTTACTTCAAGTTTAGGTTGTACCAGAGATTAAAATGGTCAGTAGCCAAAGTTTCTCACAAAACGATGAAAAAATTACTGTATATATTTCCTGAAAATTTTTTACTGTCAAAAAGAATGGAGATAAAAATATCATATTCTGTGCTGAGTACTGCTGATTGGGTGAATGTATTATGCTGTATTTTATCTTCTTAAAGTTGAAAAAACACAATTTTTACATTTTATTTTCATTTTGATCTTTCTAGATCTATATAACCCACACAAAAAATAATCTGATTTTAAAGTATGTACCTTAAACCTCTCTTCTCAACGCAAAAGTAGGAAAGGAAAGAGTTGAGGAAGTAGTTGGTTATTATGCTTAGGCGAGAGGAATGAAAGAGGTGACAAACTTATTGACTGGACAAGAACACACAATATGATGATAGGAAACACCTGGTTTAAGCAACATCCAAGATGTCTGTGGACATAGAAAAGCCAAGGAGACAACGCGCGTAATCAAATTGTTTACATAATGATAAACAACAGATTTAGAAACAGTCTGGTATGTGTGAAAAAAACTAGACCAGGGGCAGATTGCAATAGTGATTATGTACCAGTTGTGGGAAAGCTTAGAGTGAAACTAAAAACAGCAAAACGAGCCTCAGTTAACATCAAGTTAAATTTAGATTTACTCAACTCAGACAAAAAGTTGCAGACTCAAGACTCAAGTTGAATGACAAATATAACATAACAATTCAGAACTGGTACAATGCCATAGAGAAGATACAAAGCATTGATGAACAGTGGGAAATGCTAAAAGAATCAATGAAACAGACATCAAAAGAGTTCATACCACCAGTGAGGACAAATCAAAAGAAAGAAATAGATGACATTTTGCAACTAATGGATACAAGAAGAAATAAAGATGAGTATAAGAGATTATAATCGAATAGCAAAGCAAGCCCTCATATGGGAAACAACAGGTAAAAGAAAAAGAGGAAGACCCAGGGAGACACTGAGAAGAACATTGATGAGAGAGGCAAGAGCAGCAGGAATCGGCTCCCTCAATGAGATAGAACTGCTTGCACAGAACAGAGACAGATGGCGAGATTTGATAAAATATCTTTAAAAGAAAACTGCTAGAACAAAAATTCATATAGGAGAAGGTGTATCTTGGTCTACGCCCTATGGGCCGGTTACGGCTCGAAAGGTCAATAGATAGATAGATAGATAAGAGATTAAATAAAGAAATTGTAATAAAATGCAATGAAGCAAAAGATGCATGGCTAAAACAGAGATGCAAAGAAATTGAAATGCAACAAAAAGGAGATGCCAAAGCTATATACAAACAAATTGAAGAATTAACAGGAAGAAAAACGCAATCAAAAACTTTATGTTTAAGATCAAAGGAAAGAACTGTTAATTGAACAAGAAAGCATAAGGGAACAATGGACAGAATACATTAAAGATCTTTATAATGATGAACGAACAGAATTAAATATTAAGTATAATGGAGAAGGACCAGAAATACTCAAAGAAGAAGTAGAAGATGCCTTGCGCAATATGAAAGCAGGAAAAGCTCCTGAACCAGATAATATAACTAAAGAAGAGATTGAAGCCATGGGTGATTTTGGAATAGAAATAATAACAAAAATATTGAATGATATCTACACCAGCGGATATATACCAGACAACCTGCTGAAATCAATATTTATAGCTCTACCAAAGAAATCTGGTGCGATTGAATGCGATGACACAATAAGCCTTATGAGTCACATGACTAAGATATTACTAAGAATCATTATGCGAAGAATGCAAAACAAAATCAGCCCAGAAATTAGTAATGAACAGTGGGGTTTTGTTAGAGGTAAAGGAACGAGTAATGCCATATACAACATAAGATCTTTAGTAGAAAGAGCCATAGAGGTGAAAACAGATCTATACATATGTTTCATAGATTATACCAAAGCATTTGACAAAGTAAAGCACCAAGAAATAATACAAATTTTAGAAGGCATAAACATAGACAACAAAGACCTAAGAATAATAAAGAACATGTACTGACAACAAACAGCAGCCATAAGAACTGGAAATCAATTGGGAATGTTTCAACTAATAAAACAGGGTGTTAAGCAAGGTTGTGTGCTGACACCAGATTTGTTTAATATTTATAGTGAGATTATTTTAAGATCCATAAGGGAAGCCTGGAATAACAATCAGATATAAATAATCTACGGTATGCTGATGATACATGGGAGCCGCAATAGCTGAGTGGTTAGTGAACTGGACTACTAATGACAAGAGGTAGGGTTCGATTCCAACCGACAGCCTCTGGGTTCACCCAGCCTTTAATGGGTACCGGATTTTTTTCTGGGATATTAATGCGGCACGGGCGTAATACCGACCACATTACCCCAAAAATCATGTGCCGAAGGTCTGTAAAATTTATGGTCACTAATACTATATTTCCTATGCGTCACTTGGCGTGACAGGGGCCCTTTACTTTTTCTTTTTTATGCTGATGATACAGTCTTAATCGCTAAGTGAAAATGAGTTAAAAGAAATGTTAGACTTACAGTGAAGGAAAACAAAAATAAAGGCCTCAGCCTTAATAGCAAAAAAGACAGAAGTAATGGTAACAACAAAGAAAAAGACATCACCTCAGTGCACAATAAAGACAAGTGAATCAATATTAAAACAGGTAAATGAGTTCTTAAATCTTATGTAGAGCCAGTCTTAACATATGGATGTGAATCATGGACATTAGGACAACAGACAAGAAAATCACTGGAGTCTGTAGAAATGTGGTTCCTGTTAATTCTTCAACAGAAGAATGTTGAGAATACCATGGACAGCAAAGAAGAGTAATGAAAACATTTTGAAAGAGGCCAAAGCAAAAAGAGAGCTAATTTCCAATAATAGGAAGAAACAATCATAATTTTTTGGCCACGTAATGAGAAGAGAACAGCTGGAATATATTGTAACAGGGAAAATTGAGGGACGAAGAGAATAAGGGAAGCAAAGAGAAAAGACACCAGACAGCTTAAGAGAATAGCTTGGTAGAAGGTGAACAACAGAAATGATAAATAACTGTCGAGATCAAAAGTTGTGGAGAGACATGATCACCTAGCCAGCAGGCCCGGTACTTGATGCAGACCTTAAACCAGCTTGTATAATCATAAATTCATTTAGACTTAAAAGCAATTAAAAATCGTATATATATATATCTATCTATCTATTGACCTTTCGAGCCGTAACCGGCCCATAGGGCGTAGACCAAGATACACCTTCTCCTATATGAATTTTTGTTTAGCAGTTTTCTTTTAAAGATATTTTATCAAATCTCGCCATCTGTCTCTGTTCTGTGCAAGCAGTTCTATCTCATTGAGGGAGCCGATTCCTGCTGCTCTTGCCTCTCTCATCAATGTTCTTCTCAGTGTCTCCCTGGGTCTTCCTCTTTTTCTTTTACCTGTTGTTTCCCATATGAGGGCTTGCTTTGCTATTCGATTATTATCTCTTCTCAACACATGTCCAACGTATGACCATCGTCTTTTCTTTATTACTGAAGATATTAGTGGTTGATTGGCGATTTCTCTAATTTCCTCGTTTGTTTTGAATTCGTTCCATTCTATACCAAGTATTCATTATATATATATATAACTGCAAAGAAGCTACATTGAAGGTTCTTATTAAGTTAAACTTATTCTAACTTAGTCTAACTATAATAGAAAAGTGCAAAAATAGAATATCACCTCAATGTCATTGCAAACTTCAACTTAAAAAAAAACATTTTTTAGTGAACCACACATACGTCAGTGCTAGGATAAAACTTCATGTAAACAATTAAATTATAGTAAGTCCCAAAAACATAACAGTCATACAGACAGCATATATATATATATATATATATATATATATATATATATATATATATATATATATATATATATATATATATATATATATATATATATATGCCGCCTTTGGTGAGATTTATTTTAACATATTTTTTTTTTTCCTTTTTAATGGGTTAAATTATATGGAAAGTGAGAGAAGACTCACAATAAGACAATTTCAATTCACTCAGCACCGTAAGTCTAGATATCTATCTATCTATTGACCTTTTGAGCCGCAGCCGGCCCATAGGGCATAGACCAAGATACTCCTTCTCTTATCTGAATTTTTGTTCTAGCATTTTTCAATTCTTTTAAAGATATTTTATCAAATCTCGCCATTTGTCTCTGTTCTGTGCAAGCAGCTCTATCTCAAGTCTAGATATACATGAATTAAACATGCATATGACACAGCTCTTCTTTCCAATAGCCAGTAAGTAAAGTAAAGGTTCCCTTCATGTTTTGCTAGTCGTTTGGGGCATATATTGTTAGTGGCCATGTTTTTCCATGGTCACTTCACATTTTTGGATGATGTGGCCATGATAAAGCCAAAGTAGCCAGGAAAAAAATATGTTGTCAGATAAGAAACATTGCATGAGATATAGTAGGATCTCAGAGATAACAGTTGTAAACATACTCACTCTAGAATCAGCCATTGCTCCAATAATTATATATGTCTGACCTGGAGGTTCTGTTACCACATCTGTTTTTCTTATCTTCATTCATTTTATTAGTCAAAAGTTTCTTGGCAATATATACTCATTAGTTTGCGATTGTTTCCTGAATGACTGGCTACTTACTGTGTACATCTTTGGCCTGTGAAAGACATTTCCAGGTTCTACTTTCAGAACTTATGAGGAAATGGCCTCACTATATATGACTATGATATGACTATTTGTCTAAACTTTATTGACTTCAAATGGTTTCAACAACATACATAGTGAAATATCCTGAAACAATATGGAATACTACCAAAAAACATTAGCATCATCAAAATCTGTATAATGGCCTGTTCTCTTGTGCAGTTCGCACAGGGGCAAAAATGAGTTTCAGGTTCCAGGGTGAAACAGGAATGTATCTCATTTGTCATTTGGAATTGCCATCAACTTCATAATGCAGAAATGTTGTACAAGTGAAAAAAGGCATTGAATGGAATAATTAGTTAGTAAGCTCCTCTTGGGCTAAAGATGGCACATAAGACAGAAGTAATAACTGTCAATGTCTGACAATTCACTCATAGGTCTTGTTTTGTTTCCTAGGCCCATAATTAAGCCTTCTCTGTTAAATTATTCATCTTGGAGTTTCTTTTGGTCTTCCTTGCTTTGTTTTACTACCTGGTGTTTATGTAAAAGGCCTGGCGCAGGAGTCTATTGAATGGATGCTTAGGTCTCAATTAAAGATCCTTGATTTTGTAGATAAAGTATTAGTAGGATCATGAACATGATGCAAGGAAAAAACAAATGCACAGTGGTTGTCAACAAGGTGCCATGGGCACTATTGCGTGAGGCGTGTGTTTTCTTGGTGCCCGAGAAGTTCCAGCCTCATGAAGTCCTCATTCAAGCGAGTGTTGTCATTTATTGTCCAGCATTCAGTTGATACTGAATAGTGACACTGTGACCTTCCAGGTATGTCGTAAGAGGCGACTGAAGAGGTTGATCGATGGCTTGACAAGCTGTCATTGTAAAAAGTATTGTTATGGAAACAGAGCCATAAGTTTTGGAAGCAGTGATCTCTGCAATATGTGCCATTCTGACACGCAAGGATTCTGTTTTTTGAGATTGTGGTTCTGCCCTATGTGCCGTCTTCGGCTCGAAAGGACGATAGATAGATAGATTCAGTTGAATGAAAGACAAATGGTCAGAGCAAAGCAGATTTAGTGGTTGAAATTAGCCTTGATGCGGTATCTTGAAAGACTTGAGTAGAGGTGAACTTGAATTGACATAACTATAAGTGGCAGCATAGACTCAGTGTTTCAGCAATTTCTGAAAAAGACATGAGTATTTTATACATGTTTGTTGATATGCCAGCATAAATTATTGAATTCTGTTACTTAAAGGTTCAGCAAGCAGCTATCACTATCAGGATAATGGATAGTGGGTCAAACATCATCATCATCGAGTGCCTTCTCCGCAATGAAGGTTGGCTACCATGGATCGCCATTCCACTCTGTTTTTTGCTTTGATGGTGCAGGCTGTCATAGATTGACTTGTCCATCTTTTGATGTTACTCGTCCATGTTAGTCTTGGTCTGCCTCTGCCTCTTTTACCTTGTATTTTCCCTTCCAATATTACTTTTAGTAGGCTGTTGTGTCTTTTAACATGCCCCAAAAATTTCATTTGTCTTAATTGTATTTAGTAGTTCTCTTTTTATTTTCAGTCGTTTTAAAACTTCATCGTTTGTTTTCTTTTCTTTCCATCCAATTCTATCTATTCTTCTATAAATCCACATTTCAAAGGTTTCAATTTTCTGTTCTGTTTTCTTGTCTAATGTCCATGTTTCTGCACCATACAGGAATATTGAGAAGATGTAACATTTTGCCATTCTTAGTTTCAGCCCTGCTGATATTTGTTTTGTTGTTAGTATATTTTTCATGGCATTAAAATTACTTTTTGCCATACCTATTCTTTTGTTTATTTCAATTTTACATTTTCCATCATTGGTTATAGTATGTCCCAGGTAGTTGTAGCTCTGGACTGTCTCCAGATGTATTCCCTCAACTGTGATATTTAATTGTAGGTCTTGAGAATTTCTTTGTTTATGATCATAGTTTTAGTCTTTTTGATATTCATATCTAGTCCATATTTTTTGCTTGTTATGTTTATCACATTAAGCAATTATTGTAGGTCTTTAGGATTTTTTCTGCTAGTAGAACAGTATCATCAGCATATCTTAGGTTATTGATTATCTTTCCATTAATGTTTAGGCCTGGCATCTCTGAGATGTTTTTAAAGATTTGCTCAGTGTATAGATTGTCAGTCAATGATACAGAACTATAAAACCCCCAGCAAAAATTCAAACTTTACTGCAGTGTTTTGTTGTGTATTTACCACTGTAGTGTTGTATCACTACATCATGAGAAGAGGAAAGTTGGAATACTTGGTTACAACTGGCAAAATAAAAGGAAAGAGAGATCGCGGACGACAAAGAGAGAAAATACTGGATAGCTTGGCGTCATGGCATGGAAAACAGTCAACAACAGAACTCATACGATGCACTGTGGAAGGACATGATCGCCTATGCCAACCGGTACGGCACATGATGATGATGAGTGTTGTATCTGTCATTTATTCAATTTATGTCTTATCTTGGTAGAAACAGGCTGCTATTAGCACGTACACATTTTGCGTGTCGTGTATGTGTATGTGATGTGTGGTTTTTTCATGTTCTGGACATTCTGACCATTAAAGGTGAGTATTCAAGCGAAAAAACAGCAAACTATTCAGCGGTGATTGGGAAGAGACATGTTTTTTTTGTTGAGATAAAAAGAGAATAATTGTGTCTCATCTCTGGCAGCCTTATTGCAGAGTCGAAGAAATATAATATTGAGCCTCATTTCCAAACAAAAAACAATTAATTCACTGAAAAATATCCACCCAGTTCAGAAGTATGAAAGTCTATTAAAAGTAGCTGAATAGAAAGCAAAACTTGCAGTTCAGCTGTCAGCTTTTACTAAGCTTGTGTTAACATCGAAAAACACCACTACTGCTTCATTTAAAATTGCTTATGTCTTGGCAAGAAAAAATTGCTTCAAGATGGTGAATTGTGTGAATGAAACTTTTGAGGCTGGTGCAGAAAGGCCAGATAAGCCACAAATCTGATGAGAGCAAAGGGAAGACCCTGCTTGCCCGCTACATTGAGCAGACTGACCAAAGAAATGAGGCTGCAAGAATGAGGACTTTGACAACCGTGAGTCCATGTCACTTCTTCGGATGAAAGAGATGGGAGTTAATATGGGCACAACCAGAAACGATAAACTTAGTGAGCGTGTAAGAAGACTTATCAACCAACATAGAGCTGGAGTCGTCTGTCGCTGGACACTGCGAGACTTGCTGAGGAGGGGGGTCTGAGCACCTACGGACATGTTTGGAGTGTGATGATGATGACTCGCAAATAACTCAATAACTCACAGAAAGTCTGTTTCTGCAGAAGGTTGATGGAGTTTCCAATAAGAATGAAATAATGTCAGCAATAAACGATCTCCAGTTAGCAAACGATGCCATTACAAGAAGAATAAAAGCAATTGCTGTTGACATTGCAAACTCAGTTGAAAAATTATGTAAAAATTTGAAAGTTCTTCTCCCTTCAATTTGATGAGCCCACGGACATAACAGATATTTTGCAGTTGGCTGTTATGACAAGAACGATGCTCAATGACCTCAATGTGAAAGAAGAGCTGTTAGTGATTGTGGCCCTGAAAAAGAGAACAAAGTGAAGATGTATTTAATACCTTCAAATCGTATGTGACAGAAACTAATATGCAGCTTGAATAGCTTTCTGCTATTTCTATGGATGGTGCACCTACATATAGGTAGCACAAATAGATTTGTTTTTTCCATCAGACACGTCACAAGTGTTGTTTCAACAGTTGTTAACTCAATTTTTGCGACTTGCTGTAACATCGGCTTTTTAAGTTCCTGTTGGAAGATGTTGAGGACAAACTGATCTTTTTTGTACACAACAGTGCATTTGGCTCGGTAGAGGTCAGGTTCTGGAGTTTTTTGGTGTTAATTGATAAAATTAAATGTTTCTCAAATTCCAACTCCAAAAACTCGAACTTAGGCAAGAATATGGATAAAGCATACATAGTGACCCTTCTTGGCTACTGGATATGAAATTGAACACTAAATCTCAAGCTTCAGGGAAACGACAAGAATCATTCTCATATGATTAGATCTGTGAATTAATTCAAAGCAAAGCTGGTTTATGTAAATGATTTCAAATTCTTTAGTTCACTTTTCAAATATGCAGAATATACCAACGAGTTTAGTCATTTGTCATTTGTTGGCCATGTCAAACACCCTTTTCGAAGAGTTTGATAAGCAGTTTTAAGTTCTTACCACCCTTGAGCTAGTGGTTTGCTTCTTTGTGAATCCATTTTCTTCTCAAATTATCGAAAGCTGGTTCATCAATTGCAAGGATTGTTTTTTCAAGAGTGCAAGATCTGGAAAATGAGATCCTGGATATCAAGAATGATATTACTTTGAAATTTTATGCAACAGGTGCGAATTTTGGGAATTTAGTTGACAAAAAAGAAGTTCCCATCTTTGAAAAAAGTTGTATACAAGATAAATTAATGTTTTGGTTTGACATACCTGTGTGAATCAGTGTTTTCCACAATGAGCGTTATCAAGTCCAGAAACAGGTCTTGTCTGACTGATTCACATCTTGATAAATGCTTGCAAGTAGGAACATCATCATAAGTCTCCAACTTTGAAAATCTAGCAGAAAAAATGTAATGCCAAAAATGACATTAGTTCATCTTAGGACATCGCTGTATTATAAATGTGAGCAACCACTGTTAACAATAAATGTGGATGCCTGCTGTTCTTTGGAAAATTTCCAGTGCACATTTCCGTGGCCACAAAAAGGTTGAGAATCCCAGCCCTAGCAGAATAAGAAATCAACTGAGAAAAGATGAAAAGTCAAATTTGTCTCCCCCCCCCACCCCCCCACCCCCCCTCCCAAAAAAAAAAATCATACGTATGCGTGTGAAAGCTGCAAAACAACAAGAGATATAGAAACAAAGTTGAATGCATTCGAAAATAAATGTCTAAGGAAAATACTTGGTATAGTGTGGAACGAATTC
The DNA here is from genome assembly GCA_032433765.1 of Megaustenia siamemsis. NCBI lineage: Eukaryota > Metazoa > Mollusca > Gastropoda > Stylommatophora > Ariophantidae > Megaustenia > Megaustenia siamemsis. The sequence goes on along the minus strand of JAVIAB010000059.1, from coordinate 49,687,698 downwards.
AAAATAAATGAGGAAATTAGAGAAATCGCCAATCAACCACTAATATCTTCAGTAATAAAGAAAAGACGATGGTCATATGTTGGACATGTGATGAGAAGAGATAATAACCGAATAGCAAAGCAAGACCTCATGTGGGAAACAGCAGGTAAGAGAAAAAGAGGAAGACCCAGATAGACACTGAGAAGAACATTGCTGAGAGAGGCAAAAGCAGCAGGAATCGGCTCCCTCAGTGAGATAGAGCTGCTTGCACAGAACAGAGACAAATGGCGAGATTTGATAAAATATCTTTAAAAGAATTGAAAACTGCTAGAACAAAAATTCAGATAAGAGGAGGAGTATCTTGGTCTACGCCCTATGGGCCTGCTACGGCTCGAAAGGTCAATAGATAGATAGAAAAAAAATCATGCTAGGAATGAAAAACAGTGGAAGAAGTAAATGAAATCATTTTGTACCCTTGGAAGTTACATAGATCAGGAAGAAAACACAAAGAGAGAAATTAGGATCATAATTGCAAAGTTGCAATGACTATCAAAAACTTTGAAAAAATATGAAAATCAAAATCACTAAGCTAAGCACAAAAACAAAGCTTCGTATTTTTCAAATCTTATGTATTACCCACCATTACATATGCAGGCAAAAGCTGGAAAACAACTAAAGAAATAGAAAATAAATTAAATGCATTCAAAAACAAATCTGCCAGGGAAAATGGATTAACATGCAAAACTCAGTTCCTAGTCTCTAGGGACTTCGTCAGAGTTAAAAGCTGGCGAACGCAACAAAAACAAATACCTCAGGACTCAACTAGTAAAATAAAAAGAGGCCAATCTAGAGAAACACTAAGAAGAATGCTGAGGTGAGAGACAACAGTGGGCAACAGCTTCTTTCTTGAAGCTGAGTGGTTCACCCAGAATAGGGATGTGTGACGAGACACATTGTGGGTTCTATGTAATGTCTGATACTTAATATGACATGAAGATTCTAGACTTTTTCTGCCTTAACTCTTTCTGTACGTTTCGTCGCACTGTGCGTCACTCTCAATTTGATTAGTGTGAACCGTCATCGAACCATATTCTTTTTACATGTCTTGTATCATCATGGTATTGGTGAAATATCCTTATCCAATTATCTAAAAATTCGCATAAATTATTTTATATGTTAAATAAATATAAATAATTAGATTGATTTTTGAAACGATGAAAAATGCTGTCTCTGATATCTTTTTTCATTGCATTGGTAAAAAGCTTCCGTACGGAAAGAGTTAAGTGACATCTTTAGCTCATAAGGAAAATAGATAAAGGTAAAGTACGAGACTTGAACCGGCGTCTTAGCACGCGAGTTTCCACCCATATGTGCTTGGCCGCCTATCCAGAAGTGTTCGGAGATTTCTGGATAGTGTCGCCTCAAGCATTGAAACTCAGATGCGAGGTGACATTCCTCACCTTCCCAAAGTAATACCCTGGTACCCATTTCTCAACGGTTGGGTCGACTGTAGGAGTATTTTTGTTTGTTCCAACCACGAGTACAATTCACACTGCTCCCAGCGGGAATCAAACACAGGTTGTCCGAACCGCGGTAGTCCAGTCGGGTGGTTTTCCTAACTAGGCTACCGAGGCCCCCAGATAGATACATGGCTTTGATATGCAGAAGATAATGTTCTTCTTTCAAGTAGTCCTGATAGTTTGCAAAATATTTTATCATCTCAGATGTATGGCAAAATGCAATACCTACACCTCAGTGCACTAGAGACAAAGATCATGACTGGAGATCAAAACTGACAATAATACAGTAACAAAACTTAAATGATAACAGTTAGAAACAACATGATGGAAGTTATCAGATTTAAGTATGTATAGACACTTATCACTAGTAATGGAGACTGTTTAGTAGAAATTAAGATTGGCAATTCACAAAGACTTATTGAAATGAAACATTTACAGAAAATAACAGTTGTTTTATAATCTGAGTCTACTTGGTATCTATATCATTCCAATTACAACTTAAGGATGTGAAATTTGGACACTCGAGTGGCTGAAAAGCTTTCCTTCCTCATTTGCCTGTCAGCATTGATAGTGATTACAGTTTGCTGTCTTTGTACTTCTGTTAGCTCCTGCTGTTATGTTTCCTGGTGCTTCTAATATTCCATCAATCCATCTTTTTCAAGGTCAGCCCTTGTGTCTGGTGTTCTTTCAGCTTTTAATGATGGCTTGTGTTGTATTTTAATCTTTCTATCTGGCTCCCGTGTGTTACCGGGGCCTCATTATGAGGGAGGTAATGAATAGTGACACTGTGACCTTCCAGGCATGTCGTAAGAGGCGACTAAGGAGGTTGATCGATGGCTTGACAAGCTGTCATTGTAAAAAGTATTGTTATGGAAACAGCGCCATAGATTTTAGAGCAGTGATCTCTGCAATATGTGCCATTTTGGCATGCACGGTTTCTGTTTTTGAGATTGTGGTTCTGCCCTATGTGCCGTCTTCAGCTTGAAAGGACAATAGATAGATAGATCTGGACAAACCATTTTATCTGTCATTTTTCATGTATTCAATGGTGGGAATTGTTCCTGGCTTTTTCACAGTTCTTTATTTCTGCTTGTTTTCCTGTTAAGCGTATAAAACATTTCATTTCTGTTGTGGTTGCTTTTCTTGTTTTTTTTTTTTAGCTTAGCATTCAGGTCGAGCATTGATATTACAGCGTTGGAATGAAGATAACCTTAAAGTGTATTTAATTAAAATATCAAAGACTTCTTACCATCACAGACTTACGTTCCTTGAGACAGGCAGGCAACACAATAAGCAACATGCAATAGGTCCATATCTGAACTTGCTACTTTATGAAGATATTTATAAAACCTTTGAACAGCTACTTTGAATGAAGGAACATTAGTTCATAATTATTAACAAATGAAATCAGTATTAAACCAACAAATAATTAGAAAGACTTGAAAAACTATAGCAAGTATATAACTGCTTCTATCTTGGATGCGTAATAACATACATAACATGACAGATATGACACAGAAATCAGAATTGAAATTGTCATTAATTCTTTAAGCAATGTTATAACAATTTTAACATTTAAGAAGAATAGGAGAGGTGACAAACTGATGGAATGGGCAAGAACACACATCATGGTAGGAAACACCTGGTTTAAGCAACACCGACAGCATCTTTTGATGCGATAAAACACAGGAGGTAACATGTATAATCAAATTGATTATTACATACTGGTAAACACTAGATTAAAAAACAGTCTGATATCTCTGAAAATTTGACATGGGAGCAGATTGCAATAGTAACCACTAGAGGGAAACTCTTTGTACAGAGCTTTGCAGCAGGAGGCATCTAATCATCAGAAGAACACCCCCCATTGAGCAAGTGTTTCAGCCCTTTAGCTTCTTGACACTCTGTGGGAGGTGGGCCTGCCTGGGTCATGACCTCCCAGGTGTCGGCCTCGTGCTGCATTGCCTCTAAGGCTTACACAGTATGTTCGGCACAAAATAACTACACTTAAAACGCGAAACACTTGAAAATAGTTTAACTTATCTAAGGCTTACACAGTATGTTCGGCACAAAATAACTACTCTTAATACGCAAAACACTCGAAAATAGTTTAACTTACCTGTCTTGGCTTATCCTAGCAAATTGCTGTGCTTTCCAGTCAAAATAACGGGGCTACTACTGACAATGCACTTTTATAGCCCCATCGGTGTCTGACTTTCGTGGGAATTTGGCAGTCACGATGTAGATTAGCGCCTAGCTTGTATCAGCCTTCAAACTATTAGGGACTTTATTGTTTTAATTGTCGTCGCCACAAACACCCGGTTGATGTTTACCTCCGGTTGGTTATGTAACTTCTTATCGCTTCGTCTCGGGGACCATATACTAGTCATAGGAAAACTTAGAATAAAATTAAAAACAACATAAAGCAATATGGTTAACATCAAGTTAAATTTCTTCATGATCTTCATCCTTCCAGCGCTTCTGGACATCGCTTAGAGCTTGTAGTGTTTTTCGCCATCCTTCTCTATTCTGTGTGAGATGTTTGATCTTATACAATGAGTCTATGCCTGCCAACCTTGCTGCCCTTATCAGTGTTCTTTTCAATGTATATCTAGGTTTTCCTCCTTTTCTGTATCCTGATGTTTTCCACATAAGAGCCTGTTTTTAAATTCATTTGTTGTGTCTTCTCAACACATGCCCACCATATATTCATCTTCTCTTCATAATTGTAGATGAGATCATTGGTTGCAAAGGCCATATCTCTTATATTTCGAATAGTCTTGAATTCATTCCAATGTACACAGAGTATCGGTCGTAAACATTTGTCTTCAAAAGCATTTAGATTTTTCTTAATCTTTGTTGTTTTACAGCTTTCGTGTGCGTTAATACGGGTTGATAATACGAGTATAATATTCTAAATTTAGTTTTCCTGCTTATTATTTTTTTTTTTTTCATATTTTGTTCAGACTTTTTTTTTATTTCAGCTGCTTTTGCTTTCCTGCTTCTGATCTCCTTTTTTGTTTCATATTCTTGATCTATATGACTACCTAGATATGCATAGTGACTTCCTTTTTCCAATGCATGGTTATTTAGATATTTATTACAGTGTGGTCATGAATTTTGGTTCCAATTCCACACACCCAAGGCGAAAACTGATACTTTTTCTTCAGTTCATTTGTGAATTTGCACTTTCTCTTTGGCATTCTGTTCAAGAAGTAATATAAAAGAAAAAGAAGACTATATAATTATAGTTTATTCTCATTGTATCTGTGTATAGGAATACACATATCATTAAAAATTATTATTTCTTTCTTATTTTATTTTTATTAATTTAGTTTTACAATTACTTAATTACTTAATCATTTAAAATCAATAACAGTTTTTTGGAACAAAACCTACACTAAGAATTGATGTTAACCCTAGATTAGATAGAAATATTTTTACGTCATCTTTATAAAAATTATAAACAGTCTTTGTAGTTTGGAGAAGTAATATTTTCTTTTAATTTTTGCTGCAATACTCTGTGTTTATCTAAGGAGAGCCATGCTAATCATTTGTCAGCTTAGATGCGGTTTATGGTCCAAAATTCAAATGCATAGTGCTATCAGACTGTTGTTTGTTTATTGACAAGTCAGCCTGAACTTTTGCTAATCATTTGTCAGCTTAGATGCGGTTTACGGTCCAAACTTCAAATGCATAGTGCTATCAGACTGTTGTTTGTTTATTGACAAGTCAGCCTGAACTTTTTGCTACAAAGCTTTGCGTTTATCTAAGAAGAACCACAGAAATCAGATATGGTAATCATTTGTCAGCTTAGTTTATTAACAGCATGAAATTTGAACGCATAGAGCTATCGGCTGTCCGATATGGCTGTCGAGCTGGTTATTTGTTAATTGACATGTTGATCATCTGTTTAGCCTGTACATTCACTTTTATCTTTATGTTGTTCGTTGCTGATTCCATGTTTACAAAGGGTTGTTTGATGTTTCACCTTCAGCTTAAGAGGTTTCCGCAGACAGAAGCAAAAAAAAATTATTCCGCTTATGGCTAAATGTATAAAAAAAACTATGCATCTGTTATTTAGACTTTTTGACGAAGTGCGCGTGGTGTTTGGGGGAAAAAAAGCAGCCAGCGTTGACTTGTCAGGAATCACGGAAGGAGGGGGGGGGTGTAATTAGGAAGGTACACGGAGAGGAACAATTTTTGCCCATGGCAAACTGTCGAAAACGCTTGTGCGCTGCCGGGGCCCGAAAGGGGAGTAAAGAATAGTGGCGCTGTACCTTACCAGGCATGTTCGTAAGAGGCGAGAAATGAGGGTTAGGCATGGGACTGGCTATCCCATACTGTAAAAAAAATAAGCCGAAAAAACTTCACAAACATGGACAAGTCAAAGAGAGATAAAGTTAATCCGTCAACCAAGAAAGAGAAGGGCTCTCTGTCTAAGAGACGTATGACGCAATCCGGAGAAAGCCGTAAGGAGTCCGAGTTGCCGACTCACCCTTTGTCTACCAGGAAATCCTCCAGAATTGGCACCTGGAATGTTCGTACCCTTAACGAACAGGGAAAAACTGCACAAGTGGCAGCAGAAATGACCAACTACAAGATAGATATTCTGGGAATGTGTGAAACAAAATGGCTGGGAGCGGAGAGAATAAAACTGAATACAGGGAGATGATTTTATCACCAGGAACCAGGAGCACAACATAGTGAAGGGGTAGCTATAATGCTATCAAAGAATGCACAGAAGACACTAATAGAATGGGAGGCAGTGTGACCAAGACTGGTGAGAGCAACATTTAAAACAACCAAAAATAAAATAAAATTACACATTATACAATGCTATGCACCAACCAACGATAAGGATGATTCAGTTAAAGATATTTCTATAGACAGCTACAATGTCAGATGGATGCAAGACGAGCCAAGGATGTTATAATCTTGATGGGAGACCTAAATGCTAAGGTAGGATCAGACAACAGAGGCTTCAAAGAGATTATGGGAAAACATGGACTTGGAGATGTAAACGAGAATGGAGAGATATTTGTGAATTTCTGCGCCCTTAATCAAATGAGCCTAGGAGGAACAATATTCCAACATAAAAGAATACACAAAGCTACATGGGTGTCACCAGATCATAGAATGGAAAATCAAATTGATCACATATGTATTAATAATAAGTTTAAGTCATCCTTACAGGATGTAAAAGTATATAGAGGGGCAGATGTAGCTTCTGATCATCATCTTCTGTTAGCCAAACTTAAAATTAAACTAAAAAGGTATACTACAACGAATAAGGGTTGAAAGTATTTCAATGTAGGGTTTCTTAAAGAACAAGGAATTAAAGATAAATTCGCAGTCACAATATCAAACAAATACCAAGTCCTCCAACAACTAGAAAATACAATAAATATAGAAGATCATTGGAAACAGGTAAAAAATATGTGAAAAGAGACATGCGGAGAAACATTGGGGAAAAGAGAACGCCAGAATAAGGCATGGATGACAGCAGAGACCCTGGATAAAATTAAAGAAAGAAAGAACAAGAAAGCAGACATAAATAAGAGCAAAACAAGAAGTAATAAAGCCAAGACACAGGAAGCTTACACAGAGGTGAACAAAGAAGTGAGAAGATGCATTAAAAGGGATAAGAGGAAATATATAGGTGAACTAGCTAAAGAGGCAGAAGAAGCAGCAAATAAAGGGAATATGAAAGAACTGTACAACAGCACAAAGAAATTAGGTGGAAAATACAAACAGATCAATGCCTTTATCAAAGATAAGAAAGGAAATCTGCTTAGTAGTATAAGGGAACAAATGGAGGGATGGAAAGAGCACTTTGTAGAACTTTTGAACAGACCCAGCTCAAATAAATAATCCTCCAGATATACTACCAGCAGAAGAAGAGTTACACGTTAACTGCGGAAAACCAAGCAAAGAAGAAATAATGAAAGCCATCAAACTATTCCTTTTGTACTTAACTTCATCGACTTCAAAAAAGCATTTGATAGGTATTCATAGAGATTCTTTGTGGAAAATTCTGAAGCAATATGGTTTACCATCAAAAATCATAAATATTATCAAAGACATGTATGATGGTTACACATGTGCAGTTCGAACAGAGGAAGGACTGAGCGAATGTTTCCCAATAGAAACTGGGGTTAAACAAGGATGTATTTTATCGCCCTTGTTATTTGGAATTGTTATGGACTTCATAATGAAGAAATGCTGCACTGGTAATAAAGGCATCGAATGGATACAAGGAGACGATTTGGAGGACTTCGACTTTGCTGATGACATAGTTCTCATCAGCAGTCAGATAAAAACGATGCAGGAAAACACAAATGAACTATCATCAATAGCCAGCAAAATTGGGCTTGAGGTCAATCATGAAAAGACTAAAGTCATGAAAAGTTTAATTCCAACAAGTGACAAAATATACATGGAAAACAAACCAGTAGAAGAGATCGATCACTTTATCTATCTTGGAAGTCACATTGATCGAGAAGGGGATACGAGCAAAGAGATTAGAATCAGAATAGCTAAAGCAGCAATGTCTTTCAGAAGCCTTGAAAAGTTGTGGAAATCAAAACTCATCAGCACAAACACAAAACTTAGGCTATTCAAATCAAATGTACTATCAACCCTTACGTATGCGTGTGAAAGCTGGAAAACAACAAGAGATATAGAAACAAAGTTGAACGCATTCGAAAATAAATGTCTAAGGAAAATACTTGGTATAGCATGGAACGAATTCAAAACAAACGAGGAAATTAGAGAAATCGCCAATCAACCACTAATATCTTCAGTAATAAAGAAAAAACGATGGTCATACATTGGACATGTGATGAGAAGAGATAATAATCGAATAGCAAAGCAAGCCCTCATATGGGAAACAACAGGTAAAAGAAAAAGAGGAAGACCCAGGGAGACACTGAGAAGAACATTGATGAGAGAGGCAAGAGCAGCAGGAATCGGCTCCCTCAATGAGATAGAACTGCTTGCACAGAACAGAGACAGATGGCGAGATTTGATAAAATATCTTTAAAAGAAAACTGCTAGAACAAAAAATTCATGTAGGAGAAGGTGTATCTTGGTCTACGCCCTATGGGCCGGTTACGGCTCGAAAGGTCAATAGATAGATAGATCAAACTATTAAAAAATGGTAATGCTACAGGACCAGATGAAATTCCTTCGGAAGCCATCAAAGCAGATATTAACACCTCTACCAAGATGTTACATGATCTATTGGATAAAATTTGGGAGAGGGAAGAAGTACCTAAAGACTGGAGAGAAGGTTATATGATCAAACTACCAAAGAAAGGAAGTTTACAGGAGTGCACAAACTATAGGGGAATTATGCTACTATCAGTGCCAGGAAAAATATTATGCAGAATCATTCTGGAGAGACTAAAGGAGGCTATAGAGAAACACTTGAGAGATGAACAAGCAGGTTTTAGGAAGAACAGATCATGTGCTGATCAAATAACTACTCTACGTATAATAGTTGAACAAAGTCTAGAACTACTTTATATTGGATTCATAGATTACGAAAAGGCATTTGATAGTTTAGACAGAAGAATGCTTTGGAAGTTGCTGAGTCATTACGGAATCCCCATAAAGTTTATTAACCTGATAAAAACAATGTATGAAGGAACAAAATGTAGTGTGGTGCATGAAGGACAGCTTACAGAAGCATTTGAAATAAGAACAGGAGTAAGGCAAGGATGCCTTCTATCCCCATTTCTCTTTCTACTGGCCATAGATTGGATTATGAAAATAACTCAAAACAACAGAAATGGGATCCAGTGGTCATTGACCAAACAACTTGATGATTTGGACTTTGCTGATGACATAGCTCTCCTATCACACAGCCATCAACAGATGCAGGATAAAATGAGTATATTAGATGAGAGATCACAACAGCTAGGACTAAAGATTAATAGAGATAAGACCAACATTATGAGATTTAATGCAGTTGGCAATAACCAAATAAAACTAGGAGAAATACCTCTACTAGACGTACAATCTTACATATATCTGGGCAGTAATATAGATAAAGCGGAAGGAACAGAAAATGATACCAAAATAAGGAGATCAAAAGCAAGAGGGGCTTCCATTGCACTGGGAAACATATGGAAATCCAAAGAAATTAGGTTAAATACAAAAATAAAAATTTTAAACTCAAATGTTAAGTCGGTCCTATTATATGGCTGTGAAACATGGAGAATAACAAAATTGACAATCACGAAGGTACAGACTTTCATTAATGGATGCTTACGCAGAATAAAGGGATGGAAATGGCAGGACAAAGTCACTAACGTGGAATTATGGAAATGTACCGGTCAAATACCAATGGATAAAGAGATACAGCGAAGACGATGGTGATGGATAGGACACACACTACAGAAGCCAACTGAGAGTATTACACAACAGGCCCTTTTTTGGAATCCCCAGGGGAAAAGACAAAGAGGAAGACCAAGGAATTCTTGGAGAAGACAGATCGAAGCAGAGATGAAGATAATGGGGAAGACATGGAATGATCTTAAAAGAATTGCAAAAAACAGAACGACTTGGAAAGTGTTTGTTGAAGACCTATGCTCCACTGGGAGCTAAAAGGTAGAAGAAGAAGAAATTGTCGAAAATGTTTATTTGTCATTTTTTGTGTCATAATCTAGGATTAAATGGTCCTGGAATAGGACAAACATAATCTCATTTGTAGATTGACCAGACGGTGTAAGAATAAGAAACTTGAAGTAACTCATTAGTTAAATAAAGGCTTTAACCTGAGAATCAGAGAGAATTAGGACTGCCATGGCTTGTTTTTTTAAAAGCCTGGCATTTAAAAAAAATTAAAATCCACAGGTCAAATTTTTGGACATTCACATTGATTTTGAAAGTTCCTTCTGGATAGTAATACTTCAAATAAGGACTTGTTTCAGGAAAATGACGATGTATAGAAACCCTTGCAGTCTCTTGCTATCAAGCTCTTGTGTTGAACAATCGTCCTGATGACATAAGAGTTTAAAAAATCTTTCAAGCTTGCTGAAAGTTTTTACTTGCATCCACTGCATAAGAGGGTCCCAGGCCCAACTGGAATTGTGCTGTCATTGTATTGCTGCAGGACAATTGTAACAGATTATCTTCTAACCAACAATTATATTCAGATAGTCATTATTCTTTAATATTTGCAAACATATACATAGCTCTTATTTCTCTGTTATTAAGCTGTAACAGGTTATCTTAAAAACATATTTTAAATTATCAGAGACATCTATTACACTGAATAATGATACAACTTTCAATAAGGATTGGAAACAGTCATTGCTACCCTCTTCATTTATTTTTCTTCTTCTTATCTGCAAATTGATATTTAAAGCCAAAGCTTCCTCAACTAGATTCAAAATGTTAAATGGGGAAATTTTAAAAAATTTAACATATTCAACTTTTTGAAATTCTGTTTAAGTGTGTTTTGTCACAAAATCAGCACCCATGAAGGTGTCTACATGCTTTGTGTGTATCTGGATGAAGTTGTTTCTTTATTTACTTGTGGGCAGCAGAGTGCAGGGCTCTTGCAGATGTTTGATGATAGATGTTAGCGTGACTGTCATTGTCAGCTGATGATGATGCATGTTCTACTCACACGCTGTGTCGATATATATCAATCGTTACTTTGTTTACTTTACGGGCGGCCTTCACCGACCGGTCAGTCTCGTGCATACTTGACCATAGCTGGAATGTGCTGCTCGTGTTTACAATCAGGCCAACACGTTCTGGGGTAACTGAATGCTCGTCTCAGCTTTGACCTTGTCTTGTCCCGTAGCACTTCTTGTTTGTTATGATGACCGTTTCACGTTGTGTTTCCGTGACAACTTTACTGCTGTTATGATTTGTCCCCGAGGGCTGACGCTAGGCTAGATAAATGTAACTGTGTAACTCATAACAACACTGGATATAAGTATTTGTTCCAACTTTTATTCCTGTCACATCGGACTCTCGTTCCACAATGGATATGGCAGGTCATACACTTAAGTGCACTCTTACAATTTCTTAAGTCTATCGCCCTAACACTTATCTCTGGGTCTAACTGTAATATTTTCTAGTGAAAAGCGAATGCCACGAGAGAGGGACCATTAATAATAATCTGTCATACAACAATGCCCCGTCTCTCTCTCACTTGTAATAATACTCTTGATCTTGAATTAACAATCACTTGACAATCAACTTAACTGATCAATGTCGTGACCGATGAAATGCCGACTCATGAACGATCGACTGACCGCTCGTCAACCTTGAGCCTGAGATCATTCCTCTTCACCACGAGCCCGATTACCAGAGGTGCTTTCGCACGATGAACGAGGGCTCGTGATGCTGCTTATGGTCGGATTACTGAATGACAAGTTGCTCGCCACTCTTCATGATCTGCCCCTTGCTCTAACTCCCATGCCAGTCTTTTGGACCGCCATGATTGATGCCTCGTACTTCACGTTATGCCGTTGCGACTCTCCTTGGACCGTTATGATCTATAGTTTAGTACTTCACGTTGTAACTTCTCAATTCCCCGCGACTTCTCAGTTCGTTCACTCGCTAGACCGTTGGAACACTGAAAGATGTTTTAATGACTCAACACCTTACTACACACAAAACATCTTTTATTGACAAGGCGCATGTCCGGATCAAACAAACACATTTCACAAATTATCAGTACATGTATTGACAGTGATAATTCCCTCCCATGGTTAACAATAGTGCCACCCTCAGGTGCACTCCTCATGGACTGATCATACAGCCCAAAATCTGTGGAACTCTCTTGTCGAATTCCCAACTCTGTGTAAACTACTTGACTAACAAGTTCAATTGTGTGTCGTAGAAGCCAATCATAATCTTCCTAAACTTCCCACTACGACTTCCTCGAAGTCGGCGAACGTTGGCTAATCCACAAATTTCCAACAATGTCCCTTTGTGTCGATTGCACTGATTCACAATCAGTTTCTATGCCGATAAGGTAACACTAACCTTAACAGCTACAATCACACTTATTCTATATTCTTCACAAGTCTTGCTCTACGACCTCCTCGAAGTCGGCGAGCGTTGGATACTCCACAAATTTCCAACAATGTCCCATAGTGTCGATTGCACTGATTCACAATCAGTTTCTATGCCGAGAAGATAACACTAACTTTAACAGCTACAATCACACTTTTTCTATATTCTTCACAAGTCTTGCTCTACGACCTCCTCGAAGTCGGCGAGCGTTGGATACTCCACAAATTTCCAACAATGTCCCATAGTGTCGATTGCACTGATTCACAATCAGTTTCTATGCCGAGAAGATAACACTAACTTTAACAGCTACAATCACACTTTTTCTATATTCTTCACAAGTCTTGCTCTACGACCTCCTCGAAGTCGGCGAGCTTTGGATACTTAACAAATTTCCAACAATGTCCCATTGTGTCGATTGCACTGATTCACAATCAGTTTCTATGCCGATAAGGTAACGCTAACCTTCACAGCTACAATCACACCTATTCTATATTCTTCACAAGTTTTACTCTACAACCTCCTCGAAGTCGGCGAGCTTTGGACACTTAACAAATTTCCAACAATGTCCCATTTGGTCGATTGCACTGATTCACAATCAGTTTCTATGCCGATAAGGTAACCCTAACCTTAACAGCTTCAATCACACCTATTCTATATTGTTCACATCTAACACAACATTTAGTAACTAACAATCACAACTCCTGGAAATACGATAACTAAACTAATTAGCTGCCGCCCTATATTTATCTTAACTTTCATCTATTAACTACTCCTTTCTAGTCCCCTACATTTCTCTAGATGTCTTTCCTGTACCATCGCTCGAAATCAACTGTCCCCAAAATCTACGTCTATTCTCATTCTCTCTACCTCCCTTAAAACATCTCACCCATTCACACCTATTTCGCCTTTGTCCCAAAACAGTTCACTCACTCACACCTGACCACTTCTGCTTGTCTCCCCTAGATGTTTATTATTTCTCCACTAATATCGTCTGTTTCAATCAACTCTCATCAATGCTCTGTTTCTCTTGTTGCCCCGCTACACACCCGTTTCACACACCCTCATCCATTCCTTGTTTCACTACGCATTCATACTCGCATCTAAACTACTTGTGGACTGCCCCCATTGGCGGCCCCCCTATCCTATCTAACTCCTACCGGCCCGGCTGTCTCTTGGCAGCCGTTGCTAACTGTTAATAGTGTCTGCTCTCAAGTGCTTCGATTATTATTCTAACTCACATACTAATTTACATTGCGTCTAATTCTATTAGACTAAGGATAGCCCCCTATGGGCCGACCACATGGTCACCCGGCTCCTAACGAGCGCGTGTGCTCTTGCCGACTACATTTCTCCAAGTGTCTGCTCTCAAGTGCTTCTCCCAAGTCTTTATTAATCTTTTGTGTTTACCTCTTAAATTTGGATCTTGTCAACCAATCAAAATTGACTTCCTACGCATCTGTCCGCCCACTCACTTCTGGAGATGGCCTTCCATGTTTTGCACGTGAATTTCGATCTATAGTCTCATTTTTCTCCTGACTTTGTCTTAATGTCTTTTTTCCTTGACCTTGTTCTCTTGTCTGTTTATTCCTCTATTCTCTCCATTCCTCCCTCTTCAACACCTACCCGCCTGTCTGCCCACTCACTTCTGGAGATGGCCTTCCATGTCTTGCATGTGAATTTAACCCATCCTCTACTTATTTTTCTCATGACCTTGTTTTAATGTGTTTTTCCTTTTTCCTCCTTGACCTCATTCTCTCGTCTCGCCTATCTGCCCCCTCACTTCTGGATTGTTCTCTCGTCTTTGTTTCCTCCTCTACTCTCTCCATCCCTCCGCTTCTACATGTGCTCCTCCTCTTCAAAATTTCATCAATAATTATAAGTAATTTTTGGACTTGAGTCATAAGTTTTAAATTGAAACATGAGTCAAACAGAGACGTATACTATCAGGAAAAATTGAAAAATACAGAAAAATGGTATGTTAGAAGCTTTACGTGATAAGTGGACGACACAGACTAAACGACGTTTCGGCCCAATAGGCCTTCAGCAGGAACAAACAAGAAAAACAAACACACAAAACTAATAACAAAACATTCAAAACAAAAATATTTGAAATATGTCTATCCTGTGTGTATGAAAAGGAAATGGTAACAAAAGTGTGGCTGTCGTGAATGGGCAAAAAAGTGCACAAATGCACACCGAACCAGAGGAGTTCACACAGGGGTCCGTGTGCAAACACAAAGGAGAAAGAATATAACAGTAGACTAACAGGTGCTCAAAAGGCGGTAAGAGTGAGATGTCTGAGAGTGGGGTACAATAAAAACAAAAACAAATGAGGGGTAAGGAGCACAGAAAAAAGGTATAGAGGAGAATGGAGATGTATACTATCACCATTGCTATTTGGAATTACCATTGATTACATAAAGAGTAAATGTTGCAAAAGCAATCATTATGAAGTACCGGGCCTGCTGGCATAGGTGATCATGTCTCTCCACAAATTTCGATCTCGACAGTTATTTATCATTTCTGTTGTTGACCTTCTGCTAAGCCATTCTCTTAAAGCTAACTGGTATCTTTTCTCTTTGCTTCCTTCTATCTCTTCGTCCCTCAATTTTCCCAGTTGTTACAATATATTCCAGCTCTTTCTCATTACATGGCCCAAAAAATGATGATTGTTTCTTTCTAATATTGGAAATTAGCTCTCTTTTTGCTTTGGCCTCTTTCAGAATGTTTTCATTGCTCTTCTTAGCTGTCAATGGTATTCTCAACATTCTTCTGTAAAACCACATTTCTACAGACTCCAGTGATTTTCTTATTGTCCTATTGTCCACGATTCACATCTATATGTTAAGACTGGCTCTACATAACAATTAAGAATTCTTTTTCTTGTTTCTATTGTCAAAAATGGATTGCATAGTATCTTCCTCATTTTTTGGAAAGCTGATTTTGTCTGAGCTATTCAGCATCTCACCTCTGTTGTACATCTACCGTCTGAGGTTAACAAAGTTCCCAAATATTTAAATTCATTTACCGGTTTTAATATTGTTCCACTTGTCTTTATTTTGCACTGAGGTGATGTCTTTTTCTTTGTTGTTACCATTACTTCTGTCTTTTTGCTATTAAGACTGAGTCCTTTATTTTCGCTTTCCTTCACTATAATGTCTAACATTTCTTGTAACTCATTTTCACTCTTAGCGATTAAGACTATCATCAGCATACCTTAGATTATTTATATTATGACCTCCGATTGTTATTTCAGGCATGCCCTTTATGGATCTTAAAATAATCTCACTATAAATATTTAACAAATCTGGTGAGAGCACACAACCTTGCCTAACACCCTGTTTTATTTGTTGAAACATTCCCAATTGATTTCCAGTTCTTATGGCAGCTGTTTGTTGCCAGTACATGTTCTTTATTATTCTTAGGTCTTTGCTGTCTAAGTTTATGCCTTCTAAAATTTTGATTATTTCTTGGTGCTTTACTTTGTCAAATGCTTTGGTATAATCTATTAAACATATGTATAGATCTGTTTTCAACTCTATGGCTCTTTCTACTAAAAAAGAGCCACTAGAATTGCTCATTCCTGTACCTCTAGCAAAACCAAAAATGCTGTTAACTACTTGGGCTTTGTTGGGGCCCAAAAGGGGAGTAAAGAACTGTAGTGCTGTTTCCCATCAGGCATGTTTGTAAGAGGTGACTAAGGAGAGTTGAGTATGGAACTGGCTATTCTGTACTGTAAAAAAATAAGCCAAAAAAATTTCACTACCATGGACGAGTCAAAGAAAAGAAAAAAAAATGGCAGGGACAAAATCACTAACCTAGAGCTATGATAAAGTATCAGTAAAATACCAGTGGGCAAAGGGATACAACAAAGACAATAGCATTGATAGGACACACACTGTGGAAACTCACTCAGAGCATAATACGACAGGTCCTTTTTTGGAATCCCCAAAGGATTAATGAAAGGAAGAATAAGAATTATAAAAAGAATCTCAAAATCTATGAAATTTTTGTAGTGATTAAATTTTTCACAATTAAATAAAAAATCTATCTATCTATTGACCTTTCGAGCCGTAACCGGCCCATAGGGCGTAGACCAAGATACACCTTCTCCTATATGAATTTTTGTTCTAGCAGTTTTCTTTTAAAGATATTTTATCAAATCTCGCCATCTGTCTCTGTTCTGTGCAAGCAGTTCTATCTCATTGAGGGAGCCGATTCCTGCTGCTCTTGCCTCTCTCATCAATGTTCTTCTCAGTGTCTCCCTGGGTCTTCCTCTTTTTCTTTTACCTGTTGTTTCCCATATGAGGGCTTGCTTTGCTATTCGATTATTATCTCTTCTCATCACATGTCCAACGTATGACCATCGTCTTTTCTTTATTACTGAAGATATTAGTGGTTGATTGGCGATTTCTCTAATTTCCTCGTTTGTTTTGAATTCGTTCCATTCTATACCAAGTATTTTCCTTAGACATTTATTTTCGAATGCGTTCAACTTTGTTTCTATATCTCTTGTTGTTTTCCAGCTTTCACACGCATACGTAAGGGTTGATAGTACATTTGATTTGAATAGTCTAAGTTTTGTGTTTGTGCTAATGAGTTTTGATTTCCACAATGTTGTTAATGAAACGTAGACCTGATACAGAATAAAAAATACACAAAAATAATTACATAACAGTGAAACTTTTATAGCAGTAATGTTTTGCACAATTCTTCTGCAAAATAGCCACACTGTTCTGTGAGTCGGTAAGTACACACTCAGAAATGTTGTATTTCTTGTTTTAAAAAGTATAAATGATATTACAGTTTGTGGCTCTATTGGGATTGTTATTTCATTCCACTTAGAATAAAACAAGCTCCTATTATTAGGTTGTACCATTGATTGTGATCTATTTCTTGCATTTAATTGGTTTGAGATGTGTTTAATTATAAAATTAATGTTCTTTATATAAATTTGCATATTTCTTTGAGCAGTTTTTATATATATTTTTTTTCTGTTAGCTGGATGAGACTGAGAATCAGTTTCGCATGCAGCAGCAGCAACTTCAACTAAAAGATGCAGCATTAGCTGACCTTGAGATGAGACTTGCTGCTCAGGAAATGGCACGCTATGATGGTACTATACTATGGAAAGTTTCTGGATTTGAAGTTAAGAAGAGAGAAGCCATAAGTGGACAGACAACTAGTTTATATTCTCCTGCATTTTACTCTGGACCAGTAAGTTAATAAAATTTAGTGATACACAGGTGATAAACATCTATACCAATAACTTTCATATTGTCAAACAATTATTTATGAACAGAAATGTTTTAAAATTGCAGGATATATAGAAATTAATTAGCTTTGATATAAAAGGAGCCGCGATAGCTCAGTGGTTAGTGAACTGGACTACCACGGACAAGGGGTAGGGTTTGATCTCAACCGACGGCTTCCGGGTTCACCCAGCCTTAAATGGGTACCGGATTTTTTTCTGGGAAAGTAAAGCAGCACGGGCGTAATACTGACCACATTACCCCAAAAATCATGTGCTGAAGGTTTGTAAAATATAGGGTCACTAACACCATATTTCCCTATACGCCACTTGGCGTGACGGGGGTACTTTACTTTACTTTTGATATAAAACTATTTCTATTTGACCCAATTTTACACAATTCTTTTAATATTTGGGTTAAATGCCAAAAATAAAAAATAATTACATTTATTTGCATTAAAATGTTTTTTTATTTGATTAATTTTCTATAATTTTTTACTCTTTATGGAATAACCCTTTAATCTCTGCACATTTTGTATATTAAAAATTTGTCAAAGCTGTATAAATACATACATACATTCTGTCTGCCTGTCTGATCGTTTAGCTCCTTAAAAAACCCTTTGAGCACCAGCGTGACGGGTTGTTCACAATCTTTCTCCATTTTCTCTTTTGTGCTCCAATTTCTGGGTTCAGAATTTTCCCCATCCAGTCTTTGATGCAATAAATCTATTTTCGCTTTTGTCTACTACTGCACTTTCATCTTTTCATGTATGATTTTGATTGAGTCATCAGATCATATGACATGCGTGTATCAGAATAATTTTGTCCTTCATTTGTAAGAAACTCTTCTCATAGATATTGTTTTTAGTGATGATTTTACATTCATTCTCACCTCTGTGATGTATTGTCTCTTTATGGTAACACCTAATTTCCATAGCTCATATTTTCTTTTCAAATCCTGCATTAGGGTCCATATTTTGCAAGCATATTAGAATGTTAATATTAACTCTAGATTACTACACCTTCGTAAAATTAACTAACTCAAAATAAAATGTTTTGGAATTCAACAGTTTGCCGCTGGCTAACATTTCCCCCTCCTTATACCTTTATAATTATTGTTTCTGATGACCCCTGAATGTTGGATATTTATTTCCTTTGATGTTGGATTTTTTTAGTTTAAAACACAATGCACATTTTGTAAAATTTATGAATGTGCCGTAAGAATGCAGCTGGTTTTCTTTTTATAAATTTCGCCAATTTTCAAGAAATTCTTTTTTTTTCTTTCTTTTTTTTTTTCTTTCTCATGATGGAAGAAATCTCTTTGGCTGTCAGCGAGACGTCAAACAAACCTTTGTAACATGGATAGATAGCGAACAACACTAAGAGGAAGCCTAACATGTGGCTTGAATGATGGACTGGTGCCAACATGTGAATAGACAATGTAACACTTCCGGTAGCCACGTGTTTTAATTTCTGGCCATAAATTTATCATAAGCCAGGAATAATTACTGCATCCGATTTCCATGTCTCTCTTAGTGTAAGCACACTGCTGTGTAGCAAAACCTCAAAGAAAATACTATTTTTGGAACTTGAAATACAATATTTCTTCTACCTTTCAACTCCCTGTGGGGCACAGGTCTTCAACAAATACTTTCCAGGCTGTTCTATTTATTGCCACTCTTTTAAAACCATTCCTTGTCTTCCCCATAATCTTCATCTCTGCTTCCATCTGTCTCCACCAAGAATATTTGTGTCTTCCTCTTTGCCTTTTTCCTTGGGGATTCCAAAAAAGGGCCTGTTGTGTAATACTTTCAGTTGGCTTCCGTAGTGTGTGTTCTATCCAGTGCCATCATCTTTGCTGTATCTCTTTATCCACTGATATTTGACTGGTACATTTCCATGATTCTATGTTGATTTTGTCCTGCTAGTTCCATCCTTTCATTCTACATAAGTGTCCATTAATGAAGGTCTGTATCTTCATGATTGTCATTTTAGTTGTTCTCCATGTTTCATAACCATATAATAGAACTGATTTTAACATTGGAGTTGAACATTTTTATTTGTATATTTAACCTAATTTCTTTGGTTTTCCATGTTTCCTAGTGCAACAAAAGCTCCTCTTGCTTTTTGTATCCTTATTTTGGTATCATTCTCTGTTTCTCCTTCTTTGTTTCTCCTTTGTCTATAACTATATTACTGTCCAGATATATGTAAGATTATATGTCTGGTAAAGGTATTTTTCTTTTTGTTATTTGGTTATTGCCAACTGCATTAATTCTCATAATTTTGGTCTTATCTCTATTTTCAGTCCCAGCAGTTGTGATCTCTCCTCAACAAAGTCTAAGTCATCAAGTTTCTTAGTGACCACTGAGTTCCATTTCTGTCGTTCTGCAATCTATGGTTAGCAGAAAGAGAAATAGAGATAGAAGGCATCCCTGCCGTACTCCTATTTTTTTAATTTCAAATGCTTCTGTAAGCTGCCCTTTGTGCACAATACTACATTTCATTCCGCCATACATTGTCTTTATCAGGTTAACAAACTTTATGGGGATTCTGTAATGATTCAGCAACTTCTAAAGCATTCCTCTTTCTAAACTATCAAATGCCTTTTTGTAATCTATGAATCCAATATAAAGTGGACACTGTAATTCTACGCTTTGTTTAACTATTATACATAAGGTTGTTATATTTCATTATCCTGTGGCTTTACCATTTTTTAATAGCCTGATGGCTTTTATTATTTCTTTCTTGCTTGGCTTTTCACAGTTAACGTGTAACTCTTCCTTTGCTGGTAGTATATCTGGAGGGCTATTTGGTTCTGATCTGTTCAAGAGTTCTTCAAAGTGCTCTTTCCATCTCTTCATTTGTTCCCTTATATTACTAAGCAGATTTCCTTTCTTATTTTTAATAAAGGCATCTGTTTATATGTTCAGCTTATTTTCTTTGTGGTGTTGTACAGTTCTTTAATATTTCCTTTGTTAGCCGCCTCCTCTGGCTCTTTGGCTAGTTTATATATCTCCTCTTATCCCTTTTAATGCATCTTCTCACTTCCTTGTTCACCTATGTGTAAGTTTCTTGTGGCTTAGCCTTAGTACTTCTCATTTTGCTTTTATTTATGTCTGTTTTCTTATGCTTTTATTTTCTTACTTAAATTATCTCCAGGGTCTTTGCGGTCATCAATGCCTTATTCTGGCATTCTCTTTTTCCTAGAGTTTCTTCACGTCTCCTTCCATATATTCTTAACCTGTTTCCAATGGGGGAGTGGGCCTCTATAGTCTAGTTGGGAAAATACTATTTTTAGAGCACCTAATGTTACATTTAAGTGGTAGTAATTTTTACTAAGGTAAAAACCTTAGTGAAGAATAGTGACACTGTGACCTTCCAGGCGTGTCGTAAGAGAGGACTAAGGAGGTTGATCGATGGCTTGACAAGCTGTCATTGTAAAAACTATTGTTATGGAAACAGCGCCATATATTTTAGAGCAGTGATCTCTGCAATATGTGCCACTTTGGCATGCAAGGTTTCTGTTTTTGAGATTCTGGTTCTGCCCTATGTGCAGTCTTCGGCTCAAAAGGACGATAGATAGATAGGTAGAAAAACTAACCCATTCGCTACCACCATTCAGACAACCTGTGTTCAATTCCCACTGGAAGTAGTTTGAATTGTACTCATTGTTGGGAAAAAAAGAAACACCTTCAGTGACCCAGCTGCTGGCACAAATGATTACCCAGGGTTCATACTCTAGGAAGGTGGGGAATGGTGCCTCACTCGTGAGTTACAATGCTTGAGTGACACTAGATAGGAGTTTCCAAACACTTCTGGATAGGTGGTGAAGCACATATGGGTAAAAAACCCACGTGCTAAGAAGCTGATTCAAGTCTCGTACCTTTACCTTTTCATCTATAATCAAGCGAAGAAGATTGTCAAATGTTGGCCATGGGATGAGTAGAGACAACAAGAGAATCTCAAAATGGGAACAAGAGGGTAAAAGAAAAAGAGCCTGACCTAGAGAAACACAACAAAGAACATTGACGCAAGTGGCCACAGTATCAGACATCAGCCCCCTTGCCATGATCAAGCCATTTACCCAGATCAAGGACATGTAGCAAAATACAATGCGATATCTGTGCACAGTCTTACACTTGATACAGTGATCGTCTGAGATAGTGTCTAGAAATGTCATTCTAGATGAATTTGCAATAAGATCAGGTGCACATTTAATTCAAAGTGTTGTTTTTTATGAAGAAAATGTTGTTATGTCTTTGCTAGTTAATATCCTATTCAGAATGTTCAACATAATGGTGGAATTCACATTTGATGTAGACACAGTATAAGGTTGTTGTTGTTGTTATGGATCCAGCGTCCTTTGATCTGATGCCCCTGGCCCAATGCCATGTAGTAGTATCTGCAGGTATTTCTAAGATCTTCTGTGGTTCCATGCAGAGTATTCCAATATGGAGGGTCTTTGAGGAAATAGTGTTATTCTGATGTTGGTGAGCTTTGGGCTTTGAAACAGGTGGTGTTCTAGTTTCTTGTGGGTGATAACAGAGTGGGCATACAGGGGTATGATTTCATTATATTCTATTAATGTGGTTATTCAGCATAACAAGTCTTGTTCTCAGTCTAAAGATGGTGGTTTGGTCTCTTCTTGTTAGGTTGCTGATATTGTCTTGTGGATTTGGTCTTGTCATGTATTTAAAAGCTCTCACTCTCCTGTTTTCCCTAAGGCCCATCCATTCAGCCACTCCTCTCTACCTTTGAAGCTTATGACTTGTTTGGCTGTGTCTAGTGTGATGGATGTATGTATCTGTGTCTATCTGGATTCTCTCTTAGCCAATGTATCTGCCTTATCATTTCCTGGTATGTTCAAGTGTCCATTGCATTACTAATCTTATGTCATATCTTTCAATGAGTTTATCTGTATCTATGATAAGCTGTGTGAGTTCTGGTTTGTTCGTATTGCTTCCCAGTGTTTGCAGAGCTGATTTGGAATCTGTAAATATGACTGTGTTTCTTTTCTTTGATGGTATAGTATCGAAAATGGTACTTAAATGATAAATTGCTGTTTCTATAGCTGTTATTTCTGCTTCATAATTGTTACAAACTCCACCACATGGGCCACATATTTCTTCTGCTGTTCCATCTGGATATTGTATTAATATTCCATACCCAGCTTTTGAAGTAGCGTTGGTGGCTGCACCATCTGTGTATATATATGTATCCAATCTTCTGGATAATTATCTATTGTTTTCCTTGCTGCTAGTGTTACCGATACTAGGTCTGCATTTTTATCTGTTCTGTCACATATCTATAGATTTATTTCTGGATTTTTATAATTCGTACATGGTGGCATTTCTTTGATGACTCTTGATGTTTGTAGCCATTTTTCGGGTAGATGGTATTTCTATTGTATATTTCTAACATGTTGTAATACTGACAAGGGGTTAAGGCAAAGAAATGCAAGTGAATGCATAAAAATGCGAAGCTGCAGTAAAGCTGAATGCGAGGAAAAATAGAAAAAATTTCTATTTTTCCTGTAATACTGACATCTGCTTAATTCTTTATTTTGGAGTCCATGTGTCTACTAATTTTTTATTAGCGTGGTCTTTCTCCATTCTTTTTTCTCTTTCATAGAGCACCATAGCGGCCTAGTTTCTCCTCATCTCTAAAGGTTCCACATTGCAGTGGATTTCACAGGCTGCAATTGGAGTGGACCTCATTGCACCACTGATAAGTCGTAATGAATTATATTTTATCTTGTCCAGTGACATGTTGGTTTGTTTTACTGCATGTCACTAGAAGCAAGCTACCATGATCCAAAACAGAGCGGACATATCCCAGATAGAGATTTCTAAGTGTTTCTTTGTCTGCTCCCCATAAGGTACTGGATAGCCTTTTCATTAGTTGGAGTCTTTGTGTTGTCTTCTTAGTGAGTTTTCCTACATGTTTCTTCAGGTTCAATTGTCAGTCTAGTTGTATTCCTAAATATGTAGGTTGTTCCTCTTTATGTAGACTATTGTGTTGGAGATTGAGTTTGATGTTTGCCTTAGCTATTTTGTTACTTCTGGTAAATACTGTATATACTGTTTTCTGTATATTTATTTTTATTTTCCAGGTATTACTTTATTCTTCTAGATGTCTTAGGTCTTTGTTTAGTTGTGCTTCAGCTGTTCTAATATTTTCATTTGTACTCCACATGACCAGATCATCCGCATATAGAGCTTTTTTCGTTTATCAGGGTTTTGGCCAGATCATTGATATATGTACTTAAAAAATAAACTACTAGGTGGTGATCCGTGTGTGGTAATCCTTATTCTAGAACTTCTTTCTCTGATGTTGATTCACTTAATTTAGTTTGTATTGTTCTGTTAAGTAGGAAATATTTGACCCATTTGTACATCTTTCCATGTATTCCGTCGTATATCATCTTCATTAAAAGCCCCTTACGCCAGGCTCTATCATAAGCCTGTTGCAGGTCCACTAGGATGGCTAGAGTATGTTGTCTTTTCTTAAATCTATCCTAGACTGTATATAAATTTTGAGTCTTTCTTTTGTTGTTTTTCTATTTTTTCACATTTCTGCTTTAACCATCCTTCTTTTGCTTCTCTGCATTTGTTTTGGATCTCTTTGTGTAATATTTTGTATGTCCGTTCGTCTTTCTTCGAACTTGAAAATTGGCAGGATGACAATGGGCTTATACTATTAAACCAGGCAACAGATCCACCAACATTCTATTCCAGATCATGGCATACCACATCTACACCAGACCTTGCTTTCCATTCACCAGACCTGGATTGGAATATCACACGTATTGTTGGGAAACAACTTGGAGGCAGCGACCACCGACCTGTCTTTTTAGTGGTGCAAAATGAGGCCGTCAGGGAGAGCAGCACTCTCTCCAGATGGAATTACAAAAAGGCAGACTGGAAAATGTATCAACATTACACCAGTGTACTGACTAAAGATCTAAATACAGACAGAGACATCAACAAAATAGTTGATGAATTCAGTAGACTAATAATACAAGCTGCCAGTGAAACAATACCCAGAGGGGCACGGAAACACTACAAACCATACTGGAATAGTGAACTAGAGCAACTGCACAATGACATGGAAACATCTCGAAAACAAGCAGAAAATAACCCCTGCCAGGAACACCACAATAACTATCAGCATGCTAAAGCCAAATTTCAATGGGCTAAACTACAAGCCAGACGGAGAAGTTGGAAAGAGAAAACAGAGTACATGAATCTAGAACGAGACACAAGAAAAGTGTGGAAGCTTGTAAAACAGCTGAATGATGAGGGTACAGAAGGGAACACAAAAATTACACTGAAGAAGGATGGAAACATTCTAACAGGTAAACATGCAGCAAATCACTTTGCAGACTCCTTTGCAAATGACAACAATATTGAAATTAGCCTAGAGAAACGTCAAGAGACCCGTCTAAAACAACAAAATGCAAGACAAGAAGAGACTGCACATGAAGTCATGGAAATACCCATTACACAAAGAGAGCTAGAGCTGGCAATATCCAAATTAAAAATGAAAAAGTCACCAGGTAGTGATGGAGTGTCTAATGAAATGATTAAGAACTTGGGAACTGCAGCTAAAGCAAAACTACTGCAGATCTACAACATTTGCTGGATCACAGGTAAAGTGCCACAGGCATGGAGAGAAGCAATTATGATACCATTACTAAAGCCAGGAAAAGATGGTTCAATGACATCCAGCTATAGACCAATCAGCCTTACAAGCTGTTTGTGTAAAACAATGGAACGTATAATCAATCTCAGACTGCAGTGGTACCTGGAAAGTGAAAATCTCCTTGTCCCACAACAAGCAGGCTTTAGACAGTGTTACTCTACCGAAGATCAGGCAACCTATCTTTCCCAGGAAATTGAGGATGCGTTTCAAGAAAAGAAACTGGTACTAGCAGCATGGATAGACCTAAAGAAAGCATTTGATAAGGTATGGAAGGAAGGGCTTTTGAAGAAACTGAGAAATTATGGAGTAAATGGCAGGATGTACAAATGGGTCAAAGCATACCTGCATAACAGGAGAGCCAGAGTGCAACTGGATGGTCTTAAGAGTAAGAAGGTCTTACTGCGCCAGGGCGTTCCACAGGGAGGGGTACTATCTCCAACACTTTTTCTGATCTACATCAATGACCTAGTTACTGAACTACCACATGGTATCAAAGTGGCAATGTATGCAGATGACTTGGTAATGTGGTGCACAGAGGAGTATGCAACAGTGGCCTCCAAATTGTTACAAAGAGCTATGAATGCACTGAATTCATGGACAAGTAGATGGTGTATCAGCATCAATACAGACAAATGCAGTACTACACTTTTCACTCTTTCCCCAAAACAAAAAGCAGGAGCCATCTATATAAACAATGAGCCTGTGAAAGAAGACATACAGGCTACGTATCTCGGAGTTACATTTGATAACAAACTATCTTGGAAACAGCAGATAAATAAGGCAACCCAAAAAGCAAGGAGAAAATTGGCTATTCTAAGAAAGCTGTGTGGAACTACGTGGGGTGCGAGTGGGAAAATACTCAGTAAAGTTTACCAACAGAGTATACGCCCACATTTAGAATATGGATCATCTGCATGGTGTTCAGCATCAAACACCACACTTCAAGAACTGGATAAAGTACAAAACCAGGCACTTAGGGTCATCACAGGAGCAATGAAATCAACACCAATATTAGAGATGGAGAAATTGTGGAGGATACCAGCACTGAGAGAACGGAGGGACACAAAGGTGCTGATACAGGCAGAAAAATTTGCTTGCATGCCGAGACATCCAATGAAGGACCGATTCCAAAATCTTGCATTGGGACGACTTAAGAGAAGCAGTTTTATCCACCAAGCCAAGCGTATTAGTAGACAAACACCAGACATGCCAAGAGCTGTTAACCCCCTACTGCCCATACCAGAACAGACTCCCTGGACAGAGGAATCTGGATTATCAGTTCAAATACGGACAGAAGTGAAAGGAATAGTTGATAAAGAGGAACAGAATAGTCTACAGCGAAAAACAATAACTCTCAGTTTCCTGGATGAAGAATACCCACAAGACCTATGGATTCGTGTGTATACAGATGGATCAGCACAGAATGCAGTAAAAAATGGGGGAGCAGGTGCATATATAGAATACCCAAATAACACTAGGGATATGAATAAAATAGCAACAGGGAAATATTGTCACAATTATGATGCAGAAATACAAGCAATAAAGTTAGCAATAGAAAAACTGCTGAACATTAATCTTAGCCCGCAGCCTGTAGTGTTTTTGACAGATGCAAGATCAGTACTCCAGGCACTACAATCCAGAAAATTACCACATCTGCAGACCTTATTGACTGAACTCTGCAAGCACCACAGGGTTGCCCTGCAGTGGATCCCATCTCACTGTGGAATACCAGGAAATGAGAAAGCAGATCAGTTGGCAAAGGAAGGTTCAACAGGCACACAACTAGATACACCTGTTACATACCATCATAAGAAACAGATAATCAAATCAATCAGAGGACCACAAGCCCCAAATCAGGATGCCTTTTATAATATGAATAGATATGAACAAGTTATCATTATACGTCTCAGAACAGGACACAATCGACTCCATAGTCACATGTATACAAAATTCAAGATCGGCACCTCAACTACTTGTACATGTGGACAGGCGCCCCAGACTGCTGAACACATACTTCAAGACTGCACTGAATATAGTAGACTGAGGAAAATCCATTGGCCCATAGATACAACACTACAGACAAAACTATATGGGCCACTGCAAGAATTACAAAAGACAGTAACATTTATACAGGAAACGACATTGCAGATATAGACAATGCTTCAGGCGAACGAAAGATAGATAGATAGACATATCTATAGATTTATTTCTGGATTTTTATAATTCGTACATGGTGGCATTTCTTTGATGACTCTTGATGTTTGTAGCCATTTTTCGGGTAGATGGTATTTCTATTGTATATTTCTAACATGTTGTAATACTGACAAGGGTTAAGGCAAAGAAATGCAAGTGAATGCATAAAAATGCGAAGCTGCAGTAAAGCTGAATGCGAGGAAAAATAGAAAAAATTTCTATTTTTCCTGTAATACTGACATCTGCTTAATTCTTTATTTTGGAGTCCATGTGTCTACTAATTTTTTATTAGCGTGGTCTTTCTCCATTCTTTTTTCTCTTTCATAGAGCACCATAGCGGCCTAGTTTCTCCTCATCTCTAAAGGTTCCACATTGCAGTGGATTTCACAGGCTGCAATTGGAGTGGACCTCATTGCACCACTGATAAGTCGTAATGAATTATATTTTATCTTGTCCAGTGACATGTTGGTTTGTTTTACTGCATGTCACTAGAAGCAAGCTACCATGATCCAAAACAGAGCGGACATATCCCAGATAGAGATTTCTAAGTGTTTCTTTGTCTGCTCCCCATAAGGTACTGGATAGCCTTTTCATTAGTTGGAGTCTTTGTGTTGTCTTCTTAGTGAGTTTTCCTACATGTTTCTTCAGGTTCAATTGTCAGTCTAGTTGTATTCCTAAATATGTAGGTTGTTCCTCTTTATGTAGACTATTGTGTTGGAGATTGAGTTTGATGTTTGCCTTAGCTATTTTGTTACTTCTGGTAAATACTGTATATACTGTTTTCTGTATATTTATTTTTATTTTCCAGGTATTACTTTATTCTTCTAGATGTCTTAGGTCTTTGTTTAGTTGTGCTTCAGCTGTTCTAATATTTTCATTTGTACTCCACATGACCAGATCATCCGCATATAGAGCTTTTTTCGTTTAT
Organism: Megaustenia siamemsis; assembly: GCA_032433765.1. Lineage (NCBI taxonomy): Eukaryota > Metazoa > Mollusca > Gastropoda > Stylommatophora > Ariophantidae > Megaustenia > Megaustenia siamemsis. The sequence goes on along the minus strand of JAVIAB010000059.1, from coordinate 49,659,077 downwards.
CAGGGTTTTGGCCAGATCATTGATATATGTACTTAAAAAATAAACTACTAGGTGGTGATCCGTGTGTGGTAATCCTTATTCTAGAACTTCTTTCTCTGATGTTGATTCACTTAATTTAGTTTGTATTGTTCTGTTAAGTAGGAAATATTTGACCCATTTGTACATCTTTCCATGTATTCCGTCGTATATCATCTTCATTAAAAGCCCCTTACGCCAGGCTCTATCATAAGCCTGTTGCAGGTCCACTAGGATGGCTAGAGTATGTTGTCTTTTCTTAAATCTATCCTAGACTGTATATAAATTTTGAGTCTTTCTTTTGTTGTTTTTCTATTTTTTCACATTTCTGCTTTAACCATCCTTCTTTTGCTTCTCTGCATTTGTTTTGGATCTCTTTGTGTAATATTTTGTATGTCCGTTCGTCTTTCTTATGTTTTGGTCTTTCATCCATTAGTTCTAGTATTTCTTCTGTCATTCATTTCTTTTTGTTGATTCTTTTAGTCACTGGTATTACTTCTTTTGATGTTTGTTGAATTGATTGTTTGAGTATTTCCCACTGATCTTTGATGTTCTGTATTTTCTCGCTAGCATTGCATTTTTTAGTATCGTACTGTACTTATCACTCCTCTACTCTAAGCATATCTAGTTCTAATTTCATATTTCTTGGGGATTTCTGTGTCTTCTGCAGTTTTATTCTAATCTTTCCAACTACTGGTACATAGTCACTATTGCAATCTGCTCCAGGCTTTGTTTTAACAAATGTTAGCTATCAAGGAAAATCCGACCAACTCCTGAACAATCTGACAGACAACAGTGTGGAAAAATTAAACAAGATGCTCACACAAATAATACTCAACACTGCAGAACAAACTATACCTAAAGGATGTAGAACACAATATCGACCATTTTGGAACACAGAACTGGAGACAGCAGTATCAGTAAGAAAGAAAGCCAGAACAATGCTTGAGCAGAACCCAACTTTAAATAATAAAATAAGCCATAACAAAGCTAGTGCTAAGGTGAAACTAGTTACTAAAAAAGCAAAGAAAGAGAAATGGCAAGAAACATGCAATAAACTCGATCTACGACATGAAGGAAATAAAGCCTGGAGACTTATGCAACATTTGTCTGGTTATAAAAGAGAACCAAACACTAAACCAATCAAATTTAATTATAAAACCATCATCTCCAAAAAAAATATAGTTAAAAAATGTAATAGTTACTTTGCCTCAGTCAACAGAGCGAGCAAACTTACAGATAGCAATAAAATCCATCTACGTAATTTAAAATTAATTGAAAGAGCCCCAACAACAAATGTTGCAATATTTGAAGAAGATTTTAACATGAGGGAATTAGGAAAGGCATTAAGAAAATTAAAATGTAGAAAATCCCCAAGGCCTGACAAGACACACAATGAGATGATAAAGCATCTCGGTAAGTAAGGTAAAGAGACATTACTCAGACTGATCAACAAGTCATGGAAAGAAAGCAAAATTCCCAAGACATGGAGAAATGCCTATATAGTGCCATTGCTCAAAAAACAAGCCTCCAGATGACCCCAGAAGCTATCGTCCCCTATCCCTAACATCATGCATAGGTAAAATAGCTGAGAGTATAGTCAATAGCAGACTATACTGGTATCTGGAAACCTCTAATACCCTGTGCAACGAACAAGCTGGTTTCAGGGCAGGCAATAACACAGAAGACCAAATCTTCAGGTTAATACAACAGGTCCAAGATGGATTTCAGAAGAGACAACATACTCTAGCCATCCTAGTAGACCTGCAGCAGGCTTACGATAGAGTCTGGCATAAGGGACTTTTATTGAAGATGAGGGATGCCGGAAAACATGGGAAACTGTACAAATGTGTCAAATATTTCCTAGTTGACAGAACAATACAAACTAAATTAAATGAATCCTTATCAGACAAAGAGGTGCTAGAAGGACTACCACAGGGATCACCATTCAGTTGTACCCTTTTTTTGATATATATCAATGATCTGACCAATACCCTGATAAATAAAAAAGCTCTATATGCGGATGATCTGGTCATGTGGAGTACGAATGAAAATATTAGAACAGCTGAAGCACAACTGAACAAAGACCAAAGACACCTAGAAGAATACTGTAATACCTGGAAAATAAAAATAAATATACAGAAAACAGTATATACAGTATTTACTAAAAGTAACAAAATAGCTAAGGCAAACATCAAACTCAATCTCGGAGGCGAAGGCGCACATTCCTAAACCAGAGCTGGAAGTTATCAGCGACCCACAGCTGATGGCTTGCGCCAGGATCGGTGAACCAAAACCACCCAGACCCTGCTCCACCTCTCTGCGGTGCCTCCAGTAACAAACTAACCTGTCTAGTCTGGCCAAGCGTGCAGGGATCGAAGAGGGAAGACAGCCCGGTACTCAAAAATGTTGTGCTGAAGTCGGATGTGTTGGGCCAAAAGGCGCAAATATGACAGTTATACTGCAAACCACAACCCACAATGTCCTTATAAGGGCGGATGATGAAGAGGAATTCTACAGTCTACGAATACTCTAGAATACTTAAGTCATCTGGCGAATGTAAGCAAGCAAGCAAACTCAATCTCTAATACTATAGTCTACAAAAAGAGGAACACCCTACATATTTAAGAATACAACTAGACCGACAATTGAACCTGAAGAAACACGTAGAGAATCTCACTAAGAAGGCAACACAAAGACTCCAACTAATGAAAAGGCTTTCCAGTACCTTATGGGGAGCAGACAAAGAAACACTTAGAAATCTCTATCTGGGATATGTTCGCTCTGTTTTGGATCATGGTAGCTCGCTCCTAGTGACATGCAGCAAAACAACTAACATGTCACTGGACAAGATACAAAATAATCCATTACGACTCATTAGTGGTGCAATGAGGTCCACTCGAGTTGCAGCCTGCGAAATTCATTGCAATGTGGAACCTTTAGAGTTGAGGAGAAACAAGGCTGCTGTGGTGCTCTATGAAAGACAAAAAAGAATGGAGAAGGACCACCCTAACAGAAAATTAGTAGATACATGGACTCCAAAACAAAGAATTAAGCAGAAGTCTGTATTACAACATGTTAGAAATATAGAAGAGAAATTCCATCTACTTGAAAAACAACTACAAACATCAAGAGTCATCAAAGAAATGCCACCAAGTACGAATTTTAAAAATCTTGAAATAAATGTAGAGATATGTGACAGAACAGATAAAAGGGCAGACCCAGTATCAGTAACACAAGCAGCAAGGAAAACAATAGATACTTATCCAGAGGATTGAATACATATATACACAGAAGGTGCAACCACTAACGCTACTTCAAAAGCTGGATATGGAATATTAATACATTATCCAGATGGAACAGCAGAAGAAATATGTGGACCTTGTGGTGAAGTCTGTAATAATTATGAAGCAGAAATAACAGCTATAGAAACAGCAATTTATCATTTAAATACAATTTTCGGTACCACACCATCGAAGAAAACAAACAGCCATATTTACGGATTCCAAATCAGCTCTGCAAGCACTGGAAAACAACACGAACAAACCAGAACTCACACAGGTTATCATAGATACAGACAAACTCATTGAAACACATAACATAAGATTGGTAATGTGGTGGATCCCGGGACACTCAAACATACCAGGAAATGATAAGGCAGATACATTAGCTAAGAGAGGATCCAGACAGACACAGATACATACATCCATCACACTAGACACAGCCAAATAAGTCATAAACTCCAACAGTAGAGAGGAGTGGTTGAATGGATGGGCCTTAAGGAAAACAGGGAGAGAGCTTTTCAAATTTATGGCAAGACCAAATCCACAAGACAACATCAACAACCTAACAAGAAGAGACCAAACCACCATCTTCAGACTGAAAACAGGACATGTTATGCTGAATAACCACATTAATAGAATACAACAAAACCATACCCCAGTATGTCCACTCTCTAATTACCCACAAGAAACTGTAGAACACCACCTGTTTCAATGTCCAAAGCTCACTGACATCAGAACAACACAACTTCCTCAACGACCCTCCAAATGGAACTCTATGTACGGAACCACAGCAGAACTTAATAATACCTGCAGATACTACTACATGGCATTTGGCAGAAGGGCATCAGCTCAAAGGTAGCTGGATCCATAACATTAACAACAATTATTAGCCCATTCCTGAATCTTCTTTGTCATCATCATCGAGTGCCATCACCTCAGCGAAGGTTGGTTATCATGGAGTGCTATTCTGCTCTGTCTGTTGCTTTGAGGGTGCAGGTTGTCAAAGGTTGACTTGTCCATCTTTTGATGTTACTCATTCATGTTAGTCTTGGTCTGCTTCTGCCGCTTTTACCTTGTATTTTCCCCTCAAAGATTACTTTTAGTAGGCTGTTGTGGCTTGTGGCCCAAAAATCGCATTTGTCTAGTTTGAATTGTATTTAATAGTTCTCTTTTCATTTTTAGTTGTTTTAAGACTTCATCTTTTGTTTTCTTTTCTTTCCATCCAATTCTACCTATTCTTCTATAAATCCACATTTCAAAGGCTTCAATTTTCTGTTCTGTTTTCTTGTCTAATGTCCATATTTTTGCACCATATAGGAATGTTGAGAAGATATAGCATTTTGCTATTCTTAGTTTTAGCCCTGGTGTTATTTCTTTTGATGTTAGTATATTTTTCATGACATTAAAATTACTTTTTGCCTTTCCTATTCTTTTAATCTTCTCTGTACCAGTATAAAATCAATTTGATTGAGTACTTTTTTGTCTGGGCTTTGCCATTTCCATAGTCGTCTAGGGTGTTGCTTGAACCACATGTAATTTTATAATCATTTCATGTGTCTTTGCCCAATCATCAATCTATTCCCTCTGTCATTCGTCTCTCCAAGTCATATCCTCCAGTCACATTTTGCACTTTTGATGTTCCTACCTTTGCATTGAAATCCCCTAATATAATAGTTATTTTTTAGGATTTACAATGTTCCATGGTCATCTCTAGTTTGTTGTAAAAAGTAATAATGTCTTCTTCTTTCACTTAATTGACCTGTTAAAGAAAAAGAAATAACTTGTTTGTCATTATATCATTATCCATCAGGAAGCATGTTATGAAAAAATTATTAAAATTAGTGACACTATTACTACAGTTGTAAATTTAATAAGATGAGGGGGAAATGCTTAATGACATAGAAAGTTTATTGAATTTTTGGTTCTTTGGATACTGAATATTGTGACATTTCATTGCATTGTGAAGGACATTGACTTGACTTACTGCTGGTAATTTTCTGCAAACGTTTTTTGGCTTCAGTAATGTTAATACTTTTCATACAAATAAAAATGCTAGGTAAGCTGGAAGACAAGAAATTTATACATTTCCAGCGCACCAGGTGACTTAATATCTCATCTTAATGCTGAAATTGCAAGGCAGAATCTCTCAGATTTTTAGACATATTGAAAAATTTTGTAGGAAACCTTTAGTCATGGAAAATACATTAAAAGTAACTGAGATAGCACACTTTCAATCTTGCCAGCAGCTGAAGAAAGAAAGAAATGGAAACCTTAAATGTCAAGAAATAATCATCACCTAGTGGCGTAGGTGATCATGTCTCTCCACAACTTTCGATCTCGGAGCTATTTATCATTTCTGTTGTTGACCTTCTGCCAAGCCATTCTCTTAAGCTGTCTGTTATTTTTTCTCTTTGCTTCCCTCTATCTCTTCGTCCCTCAATTTTTCCAGTTGTTACAATCTATTCCAGTTGTTCTCTTCTCATTACATGGCCAAAAAATGATGATTGTCTCTTCCTAACATTGGAAACTAGCTCTCTTTTTGCTTTGACCTCTCTCAGAACCTCTTCATTACTCTTCTTAGCTGTCCATGGTATTCTCAACATTCTTCTGTAAAACCACATTTATACAGACTCCAGTGATTTTCTTATTGTCCTATTGTCCATGACTCGCATCCGTAAGTTAAGATTGGCTCTACGTAACATTTAAGAACTCTTTTTCTTGTTTCTATTGTCAAAAATGGATTGCATAGTATTTTCCTCATTTTTTGGAAAGCCGCTTTTGCCTGAGCCATTCTGCATCTCACCTCCCTTGTACATCTTCCGTCTGAGGTTAACAAAGTTCCCAAATATTTAAATTCATTTACCTGTTTTAATATTGTTCCACTTGTCTTTATTTTGCACTGAGGTGATGCCTTTTTCATTGTTGTTACCATTACCTCTGTCTTTTTGCTATTAAGGCTGAGTCCTTTATTTTTGCTTTCTTTCACTATAATGTCCAACATTTCTTGTAACTCATTTTCACTCTTAGCGATTAATACTGTATCATCAGCATACCTTAGATTATTTATATTATGACCTCCAATTGTTATTCCAGGCATGCCACTTATGGATCTTAAAATAATCTCACTATAAATATTAAACAAATCTGGTGACAGCACACAACCTTGTCTAACACCCTGTTTTATTTGTTGAAACATTCCCAATTGGTTTCCAGTTCTTATGGCCGCTGTTTGTTGCCAGTACATGTTCTTTATTATTCTTAGATCTTTGCTGTCTATGTTTATGCTTTCTAAAATTTTGATTATTTCTTGGTGCTTTACTTTGTCAAATGCCTTGGTGTAATCTATGAAACATAGGTATAGATCTGTTTTCACCTCTATGGCTCATTCTACTAAAGATCTTATGATATAAATGGCATTGCTTGTTCCTTTATTTCTAACAAAACCACACTGTTCATCGCTAATTTCTGGACTGATTTTGTTTCGCACTCTTCGCATGATGATTCTTAGTAATATCTTAGTCATATGACTCATAAGGCTTATTGTGCGATAATCATCGCATTCAATCGCACCCGATTTCTTTGGTAGGGCTATGAATATTGATTTGAGCATGTCGTCTGGTATATATCCGCTGTTGTAGATATCATTCAATATTTTTGTTATTATTTCTATTCCAAAATCACCCATGGCTTCAATCTCTTCTTTAGTTATATTATCTGGTCCAGGAGCTTTGCCTGCTTTCATATTGCGCAAGGTGTCTTCCACTTCTTCTCTTAGTATTTCTGGTCCTTCTCCATTATCCTTAATATTTACTTCCGTTCGTTCATCATTATAAAGATCCTTAATGTATTCTGTCCATCGTTCCCTTATGTTTTCTTGATCAATCAACAGTTCTCCTTTTTTTTATCTTAAACATCCAGTTTTTCAAGAAATAATATGTGACATAAAGGAAGAATTCCAGGTAAGATTCAAAGATATTGATGAGGCCACAGATTTCACTGTCTAACAACCCCATGGAAGCTGGAGTGAATCCAACAGCCCTCTAACTTTTAAATTTGTGATTGTCAGGCAGGTCTCTTTTTTTCAAGCCCAAAAGTGTGACATTTCTGAGGACATCTGGAAAATCTTATCAAAAAACCATTTTCTCAAATTTAATCAATTTTCAGTTAAAATAAGATCCTTATTCGGTAGTACATATATATATTTGAAAATACATTTCAATTTAAAAGCTATTAAATCCAAAGTAAAAGTAATAGGAAACTCTTTATAAAGAGCTTTGACTCTAAAGCTTACAATATATATTCGACACAAAATAACTATTCTTACTCTATGCAACACTTCTGTTTGAATCTACGGCCTCTGCCAGCATGGTATAGCATTTACATGTCTTAAGCTTTAACCCAGCACATTTATGTCCTCTTCATGGTGGCTGCAGTCTAAAGTAGCCTGTAATTGCAACGTCCTTTTATAAACTCACATACAAGCTGTTTTGATACGGCATTAACACGGTGGGAAGGAGTGAATCAGAAACTGATAATAGGTGATAAAGATAGGTTGGGCTGGGAACTTCATTCCTTTGAACTGTCAGTATTGCAAATGTCCATTGTAACTCACCTATGGTCAATAATGTAATTTCTTATCAATTATCATCCACGCCTCGGATATTTCAGGATTAAACTGTTGCGTTTTTCTGTTGACTTACACGGGAGTCAGGAGTGGTTGATGTGTAAATTAGTTGCCTAATCGTCTGAACAAAAGATTATTTTGAGATTGTTGATACGTCTCGGTTTTGCCAGAGCCAGCTTGATGCACTTTTGGCTGACTCAGCAATGGCCTTCATTGCTTTTTTTGGCATTTGCCCCTTAATTCCTAGTCTCTTTAATAGGTCATATAGGGATGAGGTCGTGAGTTCACTGGGTCCAGCTTCCATTGCAAACACTCTAATTTGGAATCCCTGCTGTCTCAGCTCGGTGGTGAGATCCTTGTATTTGGCTAGTTAAAATATATGCTATTCCTCTATCCTGGATTCGAATGGCACTGTGAGTTCTATTAAGATGACATGGGTCATGTCTGATTTGTAAAGTACAATGTCAGGATGCATTTTAGATCTCTTGATGCACTCTGGGTACTTCCCTAGCCCTGGAAGGTCAACGGTCATCTCCCAGTCATTTACTATGTCCAGGATCATTGAGTCATTCCAGTTGTTTTGTTTGGAGGGTGTGGCTTGTCCAGCTCTAAAAAAATAGGTATTTGTTGTAGCAGGTTGAACTTTAGTGTTGGCCTTCATCTGTACCCTGTCTACAATGACAGTCAGTTCATGCAGCACTTTGTTGTGCCGCAACATGTACTACCCTTGGCCTAATGCTGTCTTGCATGAGGAAAGAACATGCTCTATTATCTGTCTTCCATTGTAAAGAGGACTTTGATTGTCATCTGTCTTTTCCCTCTTCACAAGGTTGCAGGCTGATGGTAGAAGGTCATACATAGTTCCAATTGTTTTGCTTGGGGTGGAGTGTGGCCTGTCCAGCTCTAAAAAAATAGGTATTTGTTGTAGCAGGTTGAACTTTAGTGTTGGCCTTCATCTGTGCCCCATCTACGATGGCAATCAGTTCATGCAGCATTTTGTTGTGATGCTACATGTACTGCCCTTGGCCTAATGCTGTCTTGCATGAGGAACACCACATGCCATCACATGTACTGCCCTTGGCCTAGTGCTGTCTTGCATGAGGAAAGAACATGTTCCATTCTCTGTCTTCCATTGCAAAGAGGACATCGATTGTTATCTTTCTTTCCCCTCTTCACAAGGTTGCAGGCTGATGGTAGAAGGTTGTACTGATTATGAAACTGAGCCACAGCAGTGCCATATGCCACATGTCATTCCATGTTATCATCCTCTGCAAAGTCTCATCCCATGTTGTCCATTGGCTTGCTGCACATATTGTGCTACCTTATGCACACATTTTTTCTCCTCAACGTCTCTTATCACCCAAACTACCATGTCCATACGTTGTCTGTTTGATGCTCTTGAACACCATTGAATGTCTCTGTGACCAAATCCACGCCTGTTGGTCTGTGTGTTGCAAATCACAACCCTATCCTCAGTTGGAGACTTTCATGTGTTTTGTTTACTGCTGCACACACCTGTCATTTCTGACCAATCTTCAACGTGGGTTCCACTGTTCTGACTGCTTCGTCTGTTGACCTTTGTAGCATAACTGCCACTCTGGCCTTTCTGACTTTGTATTCTTCTAGGGCTGACTTGAATGAGAGGAACAGCTTAGCTTTCTTGCAGTACAGTGTAACATCTGTCAGTCTTGGTGGTATTCCCAGCCATTTTTGCATGTTCGCGTTAAATCTTGTTCTCCATCTCTTCTATTGCACTTGAGTTGATCTTGTATATCTGAAGAGCCATGACAATTTAGATATCAACATGAACTGGAGGCACCAGATTTTGAACTTTCCTAAAAATCTGCTCCAGTCAATGATCTGTAGCCCTTGATTTGCCATCTCTCTTACGCTCAGGGCAGCTTTCGTGTCCTTCAATGAGGCAACATAGAAATTAATTTGAATGTGCTTCACTGAAAGCCTGTCTAAGACTTTCATGGATATATTTGATGATTTAAACATTGAGAAGCTTGGTTCAGAAAAGTCATGCTAATCTTCACAATAAATTACCTGAGAGTATGAGGAGTAATTAATTCTTTGACATTCATATTTTTTTACTAATAAATTAATTTTCTGCTTGTAAACATTTGTTATTACACCATCTATCTATCTATATATTTGTGTGTATGTATGTATATTTGTGTGTGTGTGTGTGTGTGTGTGTGTGTGCACTTGCTTGTGTGCATATGTGTGCACTTGCTTGTGTGCATGTGTGTGTGTGATCATGTCTCTTTACAACTTTCGATTTCAACAGTTATTTATCATTTCAGTTGTTGACCTTCTGCCAAGCCATTCTCTTAGTTTGTCCTGTATCTTTTCTCTTTGCTTCCCTCTATCTCTTCATCCCTCAATTTTCCCAGTTGTCATAATATATTCCAGCTGTTCCCTTCTCATTACATGGCCAAAAAATTATGTTTTAATATTGTTCCACTTGTTTTTATTGTACATTGTGGTGATGTCTTTGCCTTTTTGCTATTAAGGCTGAGTCCTTTATTTTTGCTTTCCTTCACTATGTTTGACATTTCTTGGAACTCATTTCCACTATTAGCGATTAAGTCTGTATCATCAGCATACCTTAGATTATTTATATTATGACCTCCAATTGTTATTCCAGACATGCTCCTTATGGATCTTACAATAATCTCACTATATATATTAAATCAATCTGGTGACAGTATACAACTTTGCCTAACACCCTGTTTTATTTGTTGAAACATTCCCAATTGATTTCCAGTTCTTATGGCTGCTGTTTGTTGCCAGTACATGTTCTTTATTATTCTTAGATCTTTGATGTCAATGTTTGTGTCTTCTAAAATTGTGATTTTTTTCTTGGTGCCTTACTTTGTCAAATGTTTTGGTATAATCTATGAAACATAAATATAGATCTGTTCACCTGTATTGTTCTTTCTGCTAAAGATCTTATGATGTATATGGCATTGCTCATTCCTTTACCTCCAACAAAACCACACTGTCCATCACTAATTTCTGGAATTTGTGTCAAGACTAGCTCCACTTAATACTTAATTTTTTCTTATTTTCTTTGACAAAAATGGAAATGGTTGCGTAATATTTTTCTCATTCCTTTGAATGCCGCATTTGCCTCAACTATTCTTCAACTCTTTTGTACATCTATCATCATTCCCAAATATTTAAATTTAGTGATACTATAAGAATAATTTACTTTTCCATTTTCTTTTATTATGCCTTTAGGAGATGTATTTTTCTTTGGTTCAACCATTACCGTCTTCTTGTTGTGGCTAAAGTCTTTATCTTTACTTTCCATCATTATAATGGTTGTTCCAGAAAAACTAGACAGGGACAGACCAAGAAGAAGGTAGTTTCAAGACATAAAAAGAGACTTTGAAAATGACAAAAGAAGAAGCGGGAGATCTGACTAGAGAGAGAGATTCTTTCCTATGGACTGTGATGAGTGCAAATATTTTGCAAAGGACATGCAACCTGATAATGATCATTATAATGCCATTTTTTTATGAAACTCGCTTTCACTCTTAGCTATTATACACAACCTTGTCGAACATATGTTATATTATCAATATGTGGTCCCCTCTTCAATATACCCCTCAAATTATAATGTCTGACAACCCCCATTTCTATGTTGATTTACTAGTCTTCTTTGCCTCCCTGCATAGTGCTCTCATTTGGCATCACTCTTTTTGATGTGATGGTTTTGCTATCTATTAAAAATTGTAGATTCACAGTCAGTGCTCAAATCACTTGTCATGTCTTTTTTAAAACATTTGTAATGTCAGTTTGGGTAATCCATTATCTATAACAGCCAACCCACTGAATAGGTCTGCTCTTTTATTGCCTCTTACACCTGTTCACTTTCATGTTGATATAAAAATGGAGGATATTTTAATCAGGCTTGACTTCTTCATAGACTCGAATCACTGCTTTTGAGCAAAACCCATTTCTATCTTCCTGAGCATTCCCATTATTAAAGTAAAAAAAAAGTAAAGTACCCCCATCACGCCAAGTGGCGTATAGGGAATATGGTGTTAAAAAAAGTAAAGAGCCCCCGTCATGCCAAGTGGCATTTAGGGAATGTGGTGTTAGTGACCATAAATTTTACAGACCTTCAGCACATGATTTTTGGGGTAATGTGGTCGGTATTACGCCTGTGCCACTTTACTTTCCCAGAAAAAATCCGGTACCCATTTAAGGCTGGGTGAACCCAGAAGCCATCAGTTGGGATATAACCCTACCTCTTGTCCTTTGCAGTCCAGTTCACTAACCACTGAACTATCACGGCTCATTATTAAAGTATATGTGAATAAAAGTCTGTCTCTAGTCAAGCTATTACCTCATTTACTACCATAACCTCCTTCATCAAACTACTTGTAGTTAAGGCAGTCATAACGCTTTTTTTTATAATTCTTCTCATCTGAGCTGTGAAGACCTTTGAACTCTATCTGTGGTGAACAACAAATGCATGTGTGTCTGCTTCACCCTCAAGAAAATTCTAAAAAATCAAAGTATTTACTTCTGCTTTCACTACCACAGGGTTTTGTTTTCTTCATTCTTTGTTCAATTTGATGCATACTGAGAAAAGCATACAGCACCTTGCTGGCATTTATTCAGCTGGCTCTATGTCCTCAAAGGAACAAATCTGCTAAACAATGTCCTCAGACTGTCCCATTCAGCATTCCCTCTCTTTAAATTGCTATATTTCTCTGACTCCTGATCTTATTGTGCAGTAGATATGTATCAATACTGATTCAAAGGTAGGCAAACCAGGTAGTGCTTGACAAAACTTTTACTCTGTTTTTCAGTTTATTTTGTAGGCAGCTGTTTGTTTTTTCTCTGACAGCCCTAACTTTGGAGGATGGGTAATTCCATTACTTGTATGTATATACTTGCCCATTGCTCAAGCTGAACACGCTTATTTTCCCCCCAATATTTTCGCAGGTGATACAATTTCATGCATCAGCTTAAACCAACATCAGTATTTTGGTTTAGTCTATAAAACATAAATACAGAGCTATTTTCACCTAAATAATTTTACTTTATGCTAACAATTTTTTTTTATATATATAAGGTTTTGTCCTTACTTTTTCCTCCAGCAAATCCACAATTTCTGGTCTCATTCTTTGCATGATCTATCTATCTATCTTTCGTTCGCCTGAAGCATTGTCTATATCTGCAATGTCGTTTCCTGTATAAATGTTACTGTCTTTTGTAATTCTTGCAGTGGCCCATATAGTTTTGTCTGTAGTGTTGTATCTATGGGCCAATGGATTTTCCTCAGTCTACTATATTCAGTGCAGTCTTGAAGTATGTGTTCAGCAGTCTGGGGCGCCTGTCCACATGTACAAGTAGTTGAGGTGCCGATCTTGAATTTTGTATACATGTGACTATGGAGTCGATTGTGTCCTGTTCTGAGACGTATAATGATAACTTGTTCATATCTATTCATATTATAAAAGGCATCCTGATTTGGGGCTTGTGGTCCTCTGATTGATTTGATTATCTGTTTCTTATGATGGTATGTAACAGGTGTATCTAGTTGTGTGCCTGTTGAACCTTCCTTTGCCAACTGATCTGCTTTCTCATTTCCTGGTATTCCACAGTGAGATGGGATCCACTGCAGGGCAACCCTGTGGTGCTTGCAGAGTTCAGTCAATAAGGTCTGCAGATGTGGTAATTTTCTGGATTGTAGTGCCTGGAGTACTGATCTTGCATCTGTCAAAAACACTACAGGCTGCGGGCTAAGATTAATGTTCAGCAGTTTTTCTATTGCTAACTTTATTGCTTGTATTTCTGCATCATAATTGTGACAATATTTCCCTGTTGCTATTTTATTCATATCCCTAGTGTTATTTGGGTATTCTATATATGCACCTGCTCCCCCATTTTTTACTGCATTCTGTGCTGATCCATCTGTATACACACGAATCCATAGGTCTTGTGGGTATTCTTCATCCAGGAAACTGAGAGTTATTGTTTTTCGCTGTAGACTATTCTGTTCCTCTTTATCAACTATTCCTTTCACTTCTGTCCGTATTTGAACTGATAATCCAGATTCCTCTGTCCAGGGAGTCTGTTCTGGTATGGGCAGTAGGGGGTTAACAGCTCTTGGCATGTCTGGTGTTTGTCTACTAATACGCTTGGCTTGGTGGATAAAACTGCTTCTCTTAAGTCGTCCCAATGCAAGATTTTGGAATCGGTCCTTCATTGGATGTCTCGGCATGCAAGCAAATTTTTCTGCCTGTATCAGCACCTTTGTGTCCCTCCGTTCTCTCAGTGCTGGTATCCTCCACAATTTCTCCATCTCTAATATTGGTGTTGATTTCATTGCTCCTGTGATGACCCTAAGTGCCTGGTTTTGTACTTTATCCAGTTCTTGAAGTGTGGTGTTTGATGCTGAACACCATGCAGATGATCCATATTCTAAATGTGGGCGTATACTCTGTTGGTAAACTTTACTGAGTATTTTCCCACTCGCACCCCACGTAGTTCCACACAGCTTTCTTAGAATAGCCAATTTTCTCCTTGCTTTTTGGGTTGCCTTATTTATCTGCTGTTTCCAAGATAGTTTGTTATCAAATGTAACTCCGAGATACGTAGCCTGTATGTCTTCTTTCACAGGCTCATTGTTTATATAGATGGCTCCTGCTTTTTGTTTTGGGGAAAGAGTGAAAAGTGTAGTACTGCATTTGTCTGTATTGATGCTGATACACCATCTATTTGTCCATGAATTCAGTGCATTCATAGCTCTTTGTAACAATTTGGAGGCCACTGTTGCATACTCCTCTGTGCACCACATTACCAAGATTCTTTGCATGATGATTCTTAGTAATATTTTGAACTTGTGACTCATAACATTACATTGTCCAGTGATCTTCCTATTTTCAGATTGCTCAAGGCATCTTCCATTTGTTCTGTTAGTATTTATAATCCTTCCCAATTTTAAAAAAATACTAACTTTTGGTCATTCCACCATTAATGAATTCCTTGATATAATATGTCCATCTTTTACTTATGTTTCCTTGTTCAATCAACAATACTTTTTCCTTTCTGAGGAGTCAAAAAGGTTTTTCGGCAACATATATTTTTTCTGGTTGGCATAGTTTATCACTTTTCTTTACTAACTTATTGTTCTCATTATTTCCAGCCTCATCATTTCCAGATTTTCCATCTGAGTTTGCTCTCATGGTCTTTGATTCTCATGAGTCCCTCACAAAGCAGTGATAGTCGTACAGGAGTCCACTGTTGGAAATAGGTATTGCTGGTGAAGCAGAGAAAATACCAACCTATTAAATAATAACAATAAATAAAAAATAACAAATTTATTTATCAAATAGCAATATTAAAACCAGTAAATGAATTTAAATATCTGGGAACAATGTTAAGCTCAGATGGTTGATGTACAACAGAGGTGAGATGCAGAATAGCTCATGCAAAAGCAGCTTTCCAAAAAATGAGGACGATAATGTGCAATCCATTTTTGACAATAGAAACAAGAAAAAGAATTCTTAAATGTTATGTAGAGCCAGTCTTAACATATAGATGTGAATCATGGACAATAGAAATAGACAAGAAAATGGAGGCTGTAGAAATGTGGTTTTACAGAAGAATGTTGAGTCATCTAAATCTCCATGGATAGTTAAGAAGAGAAATGAAAACTTTCTGAAAGAGGCCAAAGCAAGAAAAAAAATTAGCTAATTACCAATATTATGAAGAAACAATCAAAATTTTTTGGCCATGTAATGAGAAAGGAACAGCTGGAATATATTGTAACAACTGGAAAATTTAAAGAATGAAGAGATAGAAGGAAGCAAAGAGAAAAGATATCAGACAACTTAATTAAGAGAATGGCTTGGCAGAAGGTCAACAACAGAAATGATTAATAACTAACTATCAAGATCGACAATTGTGAAGAGACATGATCACCTACGTCAGCCTCATGGTACTTGATGATGATGATGGTGATCAAATGATAGGTTTAGCGCAATGAAAAGAAGAATAAATAATATTCCGTTTAAACATCAAGAATTGTACAGTCCACCACCACATTAGAAGCTAAACAACCATAACAGGCATTAACAGAATATTATTCTTTGCAGTCTATCATGTGCAAATGATGTTTTTCTAAACAACAACTACTGTATTGGTAAACACTGCCGTCACATAAACACCATTTTGAACTAATCAGATGTTTAATAAGGGGTTATGGCAAAGAAATGCAAATGAATGCATAAAAATGCGAAGCTGCAGTAAAGCTAAATGTGAGGGGAAAATTGAAAAAAAAAATGTTATTGTAAAAGCTTTACCTGATTAGTAGACGACACAGGTTTGAACGACGTTTCGGCACAATAGGCCTTCAGCAGGAACAAACAAACAACATGCAATACAGATATGTAAGTAAATAAAACTAATCCTACATAGCTAACTAGTAACGAAACATCCAAAACAAAATAATCGAAATTGGTTAAAGAAAAGAAAAATGACTTCCCTGTGTCATGGACCTTGGTCAGAATGGGAAAGAAATGGCCACACAGATGTAGCTGTAATTATACCCTCTGGTCAGGTGAAGGGTTCTAAAAATACATGAGTGGGGGGAACGCTGTCTAGGTTACCGTGACTGCAAAGACACTGACAATGTCTAAAAGTATCTATGGGGCCCATAAATACATGTATA
The DNA here is from genome assembly GCA_032433765.1 of Megaustenia siamemsis. NCBI lineage: Eukaryota > Metazoa > Mollusca > Gastropoda > Stylommatophora > Ariophantidae > Megaustenia > Megaustenia siamemsis. The sequence goes on along the minus strand of JAVIAB010000059.1, from coordinate 49,642,453 downwards.
CACATACACACAATTGCATGTATACATATATACCTGTACAGACATGCACATCTTATACATATCAACATACACACACATATATACAGTCGAACCTGTCTAAGGCGACCATTCACGGGACTTTCAAAAACTGGTCCCATAGGACAGGTGGTCCTGCCTCACAGGTTTCACATAATAAATAGAGCGATAAAAAAAATTTTATCCTAAGCACTATGAAAACTAACCTGCAAATCAGCGTAATCCATGAGTAGAACATAGTGCACATGTCGGTCTACAATAGCCACTGGTTGGACACTTTTCATAAAACACGATAGTTAAACACACAAAAATAAAACACACATACACAGATTCCACTTATACTGTACATGTATCACTTTTGACTTGAAAAAAAGTCCAATATGGTAGTCTGTTGTTTGACAGATGAAATAAACGATAAGTTCAATTTTTCTCTCAAGTCCATGATAACGTCTAGTATGTCAGATCTCCCGTTTGTTATTGAATAGGTGCGCAGAAGCTCCAAAGCATTATGTGCATCTGCGATAGTGTATGTTTTCTCAATGTCAGTAGAATCTTGTTCGTTGTCTGATTCACTATTCACATCCTCAGCAGCTAAAATTGCAGTAACAGGAAGATCCCAGTTTGTTTCTATTGTGTTGCAAGTTTGGAGCCCTGAATCAATCATGGAGATGTCTGTCAATTGGTATGCAAACAATTCTTTTGAAAGGTTATCCAAAGCAGTAGAAATTGCAGTAGAAACAATTTGCACGTCGGTCTTTGATGCAGATTCCATGTGCGTCAGAGAATATGCGTGTGTTTCAGCAGGACAATGAAAACCTGCTTTACAGAAACACTTAAGGATGGTTGAGTTGTCCACTTCTTTCCATGCTGCAGCAATCCAGTAGACTACATCCAGTAAATTGACCTGTTTCATGAGTTCGGTTCCGGAAGCATCCTTGTTTGATTCCATGACTGTGATAAGATGTAGAAGCTGTTTTTGTCTAAACTTTAATTTAAATGTCTGAATGACACCCTGGTCTAGGGGTTGAACTAATGCAGTTGTGTTGGGTGGCAGAAACTGCAGCTTAACATTCTGTAGTTCGATCTTGGGATGACAGGTAGCGTTGTCAACAAATAAAATAATGTGGCGCTTTTTTTTCTGCATCTTACGGTCAAAACTTTTCAGCCAATCTTCAAATATAGCTGCAGTCATCCATGCCTTTTTGTTGTTTCTGTAAATCACTGGCAGTGTGTTTATGTTGATGTTTTTAAAAATCCTAGGGTTAGCTGCTTTCCCAATCACTAAAGCCGGTTCTCGTTCCCCCAACATGTTAGTGCATAGCATCACTGTTATTCGCTCTTTGCTTTTTTTACCCCCAGCGCATTTTTCTCCTTTGACAAAAAATGTTTTGTCCGTAGTCGCTTTGAAAAATAACCCGGTTTCATCTAAATTAAAAATGTCTTGAGCAGCGTAACCATAGCATATCTCGGATAATTTAGAAGTCCAGTCAGCCGCAGCACTCATATCTGAATCACCGACTTCGCCACATTGCTTACCAAACACAAGATTGTGTCTTTTAATGAAGGCCTCTAACCAGCCGTTCGATGCTTTAAAGACTGAGTTTTCCAATTCTTTTGCAAACTGTAAAGCTCGTTCTTTGATCATCGGCCCAGATAATGGAATTTTTCGTGCAAGTGCTGATTGACACCATTTCCAACAAAGTGTATTTATGTCTTCATTTCCCGTTTTCCTGCTATTCCTTCTTTTCATACTTGGTGCATTATTTTCAAAGTCATTCATATACTCGGCTTTTCTCTTTAACGTACGTAAAATCTGTGTCTTTCCCACTCCAAACTGTTCTGCCAATAATCGCGAACTTTTACCTTGCTGATTTTGTCGAATCACTGATATTCGTTCTTCCAGCGTTAATGCTTTTGGTTTTACACTTTTGACACTGGCCATTTCCTATATTGTGTGTAACACTTTTAAAATCCACAAAAATAATTCACTGAGATACTGTACATGTACATGAATACACTCTAAGCGGGCAATGACTAATTCTTTAGTTAATTCCTGTAATTTATACGGGCCACGCAATGGTCTACTCTGGTCTAGACGGAACCGCGAAGTGATGTCACTTCACGAATCATAGATCTGTGTCTGCACCAGTATTGACTGATAAACGTAACACGTCCCACTGTAATCTGGGACTCACTAAATACGGGAAAACATCAACACCTGTAGACACCTGTGTCGATCGTTTATAGCTCCCAGCGAGACGAAGGACTGGCTGGTCGTCGTAAACGGGATAAATAACATTGGCGGCGGTTAATTAGCCTGGTCTCTGGTCGCGTCATACGGTGAGCGCCGTAATCAGTGTTAGCATATAGTAAAAAACTCGGGGAAATTGTAGACCCGGTCCTATAACCAGGGAAACGCTTTAAACAGGTGGTCCTAAGACCAGGTTCGACTGTATATATACATATATATGCATACATACATGCACACACATGTATGCATAGTATCCCTTCAAGTGCGACATGAATTTGGGAGATATTCTGGTTAGGTGCCATCTCCCTCGCTTCGACCATCGGCACTTCGGTATGGCCCCTTGTGGTCGGAACTGTATCACCTGTGCCTATGTGCTCCCCACTGACTCGGTCTTATTCCCTAATGGATGGTTCGAGATCAAGCATAGCTTCACATGTGTGTCCCGTAACATTTATGCCAACGATGCCACATGACTTATATTGGCAAGTCTGGGAGACGATTAGCGGAAAGATTTTGTGAACATCTACGAGATGTTCAACAGAATACTGGCACTCCAGTGTCTTCCCATTTCAACTCCCCAGACCACAAGGGCAAAGACGACATGCATATCACTGGTATTGCCCTTTGTCACTCGGGCGACCGCAGCCGATTTGCTTTGGAGAATCGTCTCATAGTCCAGTATGGTCCGCTGACCCCACGAGGCATGAATGTATCACACTTGTACACATAGTTTCCTTTTGGTTACTCCTTCCCTTTTGCATAGCCTTCTCTACTGCCCATGTTTGGGCTCTTTAGTCTATCTACTATGCCATGCTATTCATAGTTCTCCTCCACTAGTCCCCATTGAGACACTTCGGTGTTTTCCTATACCCCTTTTTTCTGTGCTACTTGCTATATGTTTTTATTGTATCCCACTCTCAGACATCTCACTCTTACCGCCTTTTGAGTACCTGTTATTCTACTGTTCGATTCTTTCTCCTTTGTGTTTGCACACTGACCCCGGTGTGAACTCTTCTGGTTATGTGGCCGTTATGCGCACGTTTCTACACATATATGATTGTCCCCGTATGGGTGTGCACTTGCATGTATGTGTTCATATGTATGTGTATTGGTATATATATATATGCATGTATGTGTGTGCATGTATGTATGCATATATATGTATATATATATGTGTGTATGTTGATATGTATAAGTATGTGCATGTCTGTTTGTACATGTGTCATTCAAATCTGTGTCGTCTACTAATCACATAAAGCTTTTACCATACCATTTTTTCTATATATTTTTTTTCAATTTTCCCTCAGATGTTTAATAGTTTGTTGTTAATAGGTTGACATCCCACTACTATATTTTTAATGGATTTGTTGGCCAGGAATCTGCCACCATTTGCATATCTCTTTTCTTTTCAATATGGCACAATGAGGGACCATATTTTTTCTCCTTGACTTCACATAATTTAGTAATAAGTCATGTATTTGTTTCAATTTCATGTATCTATTTTTTCCCTTCTCACATTCAAAGTCATGAAGGTAATGTTAATTCATTGCATGAATGCTTTTAACAGCCATACATTTGTCAATTGTCACCTAGTGGTAAACAGATTACATAAAACAGGGCTTCAAACAATCGAGTGTTATTTAATGATGTATTTTCTATGATTATTTCCTAGTATAACACAGTTTCATATGCTCGCCAAAGCTGATATCTTCTGTTAACCAGTTTGTAAACTTGGTTCTTATCATGTAGAAGTTGACTATATTAGTTCATCTGCCTGGTTAGTGATTTCTTTGAAGTTCTTGCATCCAATAATGTGTTAAAGTCATAAAATTAAGACTGTTTTCATGATTGTTTCCCAGGATCACTCTTGAACAGATCATGAAACTGGCATCACTTCTAAGACACTGCAAAAAGTATTATTTTAAAATATCTATCTATTGACATTTTGAGCTGTAGCCGGTGCATCGGGCATAGACCCAGATACTATTTCGCTTATCTAAATTTTTATTCTAGCAGTTTTCAATCCTTGTAAAGATCTTTTATCAAATCTCGCCATTTGTCTCTGTTCTGTGCAAGCAGCTCTCTATCACATTGAGGGAGCCGATTTCTGCTGCTCTTGTCTCTCTGATCAATGTTCTTCTCATTGTCTATCTGGGTCGCCTCTTACCTGTTGTTTCCCCACATGAGGGCTTGCTTTGTTATTTGGTTATTATCTCTCCTCATTACATGTCCAACATATGACCATATCTTTTCTTGATTACTGAAAATATTAGTGGTTGATTGGTGATTTCTCTAATTTCTTCATTTGTTTTTAATTCATTCCACGCTATACCAAGTATTTTCCGTAGACATTTATTTTAAAATGCGTTCAACTTTGTTTCTATGGCTCTTATTGTTTTCCAGCGCTCATGCGCATATGTAAAGGTTGATAGTACGTTTGATTTGAATAGTTTCTCTGCGATCAAGAGAGAATAGCCTAAGTTTTGTGTTTGTGCTTATGAGTTTTGACTTCCTCAACTTTTCAAGGCTTCAAAAAGGCATTAATGCTTTAACTATTCTGATTCTGATTTCTTTACTTGTATCCCCTTCCTGATCAATGTGACTTCCAAAATAGATAAAGTGATCAATCTCTTCCACTGGTTTATTTCCATGTATTTTCTGTTATCTGTTGGGATTAAGCTTTTCATGACTTTAATCTTTTCATGATTGATCTCAAGCCCAATTCTGCTGGCTATTGATGATAGTTCATTTGTGTTTTCCTGCATTCTATTTTTATCTGACTGCTGATGAGGACTATGTCATCAGCAAAGTCAAGGTCCTCCAAATGGCCTGCTTGTATCCGTTCGATGCATTTGTTACCAGTGCAGCATTTCTTCATTATGAAATTATAACAACTCCAAATAACAAGGATGATAAAATACATCCTTGTTTAATCCAGTGGCGTATTCTCTATGCTACCGCAGCTACTGCCGGTAGCCTGAACATATTAACGAAATACAAAAGGAAATGATAATTTATTATATTTTTTTTCATAATTATATTACAAATTTTCTAATATTCTATTACACATTTCGTAAGCCGATATGATTTATTTGCTTTGATTTGCATTTATTAAAGCAAGGTTTTCCTATGGCCACTATAACGTTTGTGAATAAAACCGAAACTAAGATAGAAACCGCTAATAAGCAGTGATACAGTTCTCTTCTCTCCGACTTAGAATTATTGACCTTGACATTCAAAAATTCCCGTCAAATTTATATGGTGAGAGGTACCTATACAAAATGTGGTTTCATGGGTTATTTTTAGCTCTAGCCAATCAGAAGAATCACAAAGTGACAGTGAAACTATGTCTGATTATTGGAACTTCCTAACCTATTTATAACTACGTTATGTGCATCAGCATCTGTAGAAAGAACTTTTTCTGCTCTCAAGAGAATCAAATCTTATTGTCGCTCAACTCAGACACAAGAACGCTTATCTGGTTTGGCAATAATGTCCATTGAGAAATCAATCCTTCAGAAACTTATAAATCAACCCAACAGTACTTTCAATGACAAAGTCATCTAGACGTTTTCATCCCAAACAAGACTGATAGAGTTTACATATAAATAAGTAATTTAAAATGTAGTGATGTTATTAGCAAATATTACTTCATGTTAGCCTACTGAATATAAGACAAATCTTTATTTATTATGTCAGCGGTAGCCCAGACCCCAAAACCAATATACGCCACTGGTTTAACCTCAGTTTCTATAGGAAAACATTCGCTCAGTCTTCCTCGGTATGAACTGCACATGTGTATCCATCATACATGTCTTTGATAATATTTATTATTTTTTTTATGGTAAGCCATATTGCCTCAGAATTTTCCACAAAGAATCTCTATGAATGCTGTTGAATGCTTTTTTGAAGTCAATAAAGTTATTTAATGCAGCATGGCACCAACAACAAGCCCCAGAAGACTGGCAACAGGCAATCATCATACCATTATGGAAAAAGAAAGGTAGCAAAAGAGATTGAAATCAATATAGAGGTATATCTCTTCTCAGTCATGTAGGAAAGCTATACACCAAAATATTGGAAAAAAGGCTGAGACCAATAATAGAACTACAGTTAAGCGATTCTCAAATGGGGTTCCGAAAAAACAGAGGATGTACCGATGCACTATTCACACTAAAACAGCTTGCAGAAAAAAACGACAGAACACAATCAAAACTTATACATAGCTTTCATTGACCAGGAAAAAACATTAGACAGAGTAAACAGAGAACAACTGTGGGAGATACTAACAACATACGGAGTAAGCCAACATCTAATCAACCTTATTAAAAGTCTCTACGTCAACAGCAGCTGCAGGGTCAGAACAGCAGCAGTCTACACAGACCACTTCGAAGTTAGATCAGGTGTAAGACAGGGGTGCGTACCATCCCCCCTACTGTTTATTACATACATGGACCATATATGCAAGCTAGCCAACCCATCAGAGACAGAGGAGATCAACGAGCTTCTATTTGCAGACGATCAGGCACTAATACATGAAACAATAGAAGACCTACAAGAACACTTAAACAAACTCAACATCTCAGGCACAAAATACAACATGAAAATCAACATCAGCAAAACAGAAGTCATTAATGTCGCCAAAAATAAACAGAACATCAACATAACTATAGAAGGCAGACAACTAAAACAAGTAGAGGAATTCAAATACCTAGGAAGTCTAATGACAAACGATAATTCCCAAACAGCAGAGATAGAATCAAGATGCAACAAAGCTTGTCAAATCATCGGACAATCAAGATGCAACAAAGCTTGTCAAATCATCGGACAGTTATCACCACTATTGTCCAACAAGGAAATAACCCTGGAGGCAAAACGAGCACTATACAATACAATCTTCATCCCAATGTTGTGCTACCAATACCAGACCTGGACCTAGATGCAAGAACAATAAGAAAATAACCTATACAGAGATGAAATGTGTTAGACGAATGACAGGAAACAGTCTGAGAGATAAGATCAGAAATGAAGAACTGAGAAAAAAGCTAGGAATAGCCCCCGCCATAGAATATATAAGGAAACAACAGATAAAATGGTTTGGCCATGTGACAAGGCAGAAAGAACAAAAGACAACACAACGAGCCTTCAACAAACGTTGTGAGAACACCAGACCCAAAGGTCAACCACGTAAAAGATGGGTCGATGGAATATTAGAAGCACTAGGAAACATAACAGCAGCAGAGGCGAACAGAAGAGTAAAGGACCGCAAATTATATCTCCCCTCGACGCTGAAAGGCAGATGAGGAAGGAAAGAAGAATGAAGTTAAGTACAAAAGGTTTTTGCTTTTCAGTATGTTCCTCCAATATAAGTCGTAGAGTAAAAATGTGGTCAGGGCGGCTTCTCCCTTTTCTAAACCCAGCCTGTTCTTCATGCATTACTGTATCTATTAAATCCTTTATTCTATTCATGATGATTTTGAAGAATAACTTTAAGACAAAAGTGTCACACTTCTCCAATTATTACAATCTCTGAGATTTTTTTGTAATCTTAACAATGATTCCTTTTTTCCACTTATGAGGTTATATATTTTAAAATATATCAAGGTGCAATGTTCGATAACATTGTGTTATACAAATCAAATATTAATAACAGATAAACAAAATTATAATTTATATTTTAGGAACCACACTCTGCATAAGCATATATAGAAACAGAACATTCATAACCTTACCGTCTTATAAGAATTTGAACCTAAGCAGCTACCATTACACACGTGCAACCGCCAATGTTTTGGCTTCAGAGCTAGAGAAAGACCGTTTGTATATCTGATAATGGAAAATGTTACTGAAATTCTGCAGCTGCATAGGCAAATTATCAACTGCTAATGTTACTGGTTTTGCCATACATTAGAAAACAATGGCTTCCCTTCAATGTACATATTGATAAGATTAGTAAGTAAAGAGAAACAAATTTCTCTGCACTTATAAAGGTGACAACTTGCACAGTATTCACTTGTGATGTAGAAATTCTTAAAATAATTTATAAATAGACATTTAATGAGGGGATATTCTGAAATGAAAGCTGGATAAATAATATATAAATTGTTTATTTCAGCAGTATCTTATTAAAATCTAGTGATCAACAAATGAAAACAGAAAGCAGAGGCAATCAATTATTTTAACAATAGTCCATTATTTTTGGCAAAATCATAAAAGTGTTTGTTTTTACAAGAGAAATGTCGTTTTTGAATGTTTTAATCATTAAACATCAACTTTTTAATGTTTTTGATTAGATTTGTTGTCTTTATTTTCTCTTTCTGTACAGAAGATTTAGTTAATATAACAGGCGATGATCAGTGTCCATGGCAATGGCCATAGCAATAATGATTTGCCACAATATACTTTGTTAGTTTCAGTAATTTTATATTTGCTTTTTTTTATAAATGTTAACTCTGTTTCCTTATCATCTAAATCATAAACTTTCAATGTTGCTATTTTAATTTTGTTCTTTTTCATTGGTTTTATTTCTTTGTTTCAGTAAAGATTTTTCTTTATACTCCTTGCTTCACTTTTCTAACTATTGTCCTTTAGAGCCAAAGATGGCACAGAGGGCAGAAATTCTACTCTCTCTGTGTCCTTCTTTGGATCATCTTTGTCATCAAGCATCAGACCTTGCACAGGATCCGCATAGTATTTCACTACACGTTTATGTTCTGGATGAGTTGTTCAATTTCAATGAGGGAGCTGATGCCTGCTGCTGTTGCCTCTCACTTTTTCAGTGTTCTTTTTAGTGTTTCTCTAGGTCGACCTCTGTTCCTTTTACATTTAAGGGCTTGTTTTGAGATTCTCTTGTTGTCCTCTCTTATCACATGGCCAACATATGACCACCTTCTTCTCTTGATTATAGTTGATATTTTTTAATGCTTTGTCATTTCTCTCATTTCTGCACAAGTCTTAAATTTATTTCCATCTAATTTATTTTCAATTCCTTTTAGTTGTTTTCCAGCTGTTACATACATCAGTAAGGGAGGAAAATACATTTGATTTGAAAATTCTGAGGTTTTTGTGTTTAGTAATTTTGATTTCTATATTTTATCAAGTTTTCTGAAAGTCAGTGCTGCCTTCGCTTATGGTTCTAATTTGTTTTTTTTTAATAAGTTTTTCTACACTTTAGATTGATTGCCTGTCAAGGGCTTTCATGCTCCTTAATTTTTTTCCTAGGTTTTGTTTTACCAGAGCGTGCTGTCTGGGCATTCCTAATGTTGAGGTTTAGACTTCAGGTGACAGGACATGCCTAATTTGTCTATAAGGCAACCATTGATATCTGAAACGTGCTATAAAATTGCAGTATTATCTCATGAATCAGAAATGTAAAGAAACAGAATGAAAATCAGTGCTTTTCATTGTGGCAATATGGAGAGATGAACAGATGTTAACCCTACCAGAACTCTGTACCTAGTTTTCAGTAATTTCTTAATCTGCCGCTACACCGCTGTAACTGATTTTCGATACTTTGTCTAATATGTGAAAAAAATAAGTCGCAAACTAAAAATAATCAACCAATCGTGGTCAAACCTCATAGTTAGCCATTTGCAAATGTCTGCTCCCATGTGTTTGAATTGACTTTGTGTGGTTTGACATGAAAAATTTCTGAAAATTCACAACAAAACTAGCGGCTGGTGAACCAAACGCTTCAACAGGAAAGCGAAGTAGGTCTAGGCTTTTCACATTCCAACAGGTGATCTATACTTTGGTTGATTCAAACTCTGAGGAGTCAGATTTTCATAAAGAATACATTTCCAGTTCAAATGACACAGACAGTGAGAGCTCGAGTGATGAGGAGAATCTTGAACCTTATTAATCTAGATGCTAGATCGATAGTAAAGGGGGGGGACACGTGTCCCTCAAACACCACTGTGTGAAATAAGGCTCATCCGGCTGGATGGATTGGCACACAATGGTGGAATATTGGCGCTAGATGAAAGGTAGACCTATTTTCTACAATATCTTCAAGTTCCATCTTATTCTAACCACTTGTTTGCATGTAACTAACATTTTTCTATATCATGTTGGTTTTTTTCTCTTTAATGCTCAGGAGCCCAGGTATAGAGGACAGTTAGGTTCATGGCCTAAGGTCTGATAGAGTTAAACATTTGCAGAGTGCCAGTACATAAGACTGGAAACAGATTTCATATACCTAGGAGCAACATTCTCCACAGATAGTGAAAGCATCAGTGCAGTAAGCAAAACCAATTACAGGAACAGCTAGCCTCTCTCTGCAACACAAAACAGTGTCCAACAGCACATATAAAAAGCATTTAAATTCATATTGAGCTGACTTTCATCACATTTGTCTTTCACTTTCATTTTTCCTGCCAGTAATGTCTTTTAACCCTAGATTATGACACTTTCATAAAATTTATGAACTCAAAATACAAATTCTCGGAATTCAATAGTTTGCCTCGGACAAGCATTTCACCCCTCATTATACGTTCCTAATTATTGCTTCTGATGGCCCCTGAGCATTTGATTTGTTTTATTTGATTTTGGATTTTTTCAAAATAAATGTGTGCTTCGTAAAATTAATATTGTCATAAGAACCCGGCTGTTTTTTTTATATACATATATATAAATTTCGCCAATTTTCAAGAAATTTTCTTGTCTTCTTATGATTGGGGAAATCTCTTTGGCTGTCTACGAGACATTAAACAAACCTTTGTAACATGGGATAGGCAGTGAATGATGCCAGAGGAAGCCGAACATATGGCTTGAATGATGGACTGACAGCCAACATGTGAATATACAACGTTACACCTCGGTAGCAACACCCACCATGTATTCTAATTTCCGGCCATAAATTTAGTAGGTAAGCTAGGGAATCTATCTTTCATTCGCCTGAAGTATTGTCTATATCTGCAATGTTGTTTCCTGTATAGATTGTACTGTCTTTTATAATTCTTGCATCATCATCATCATCATCGAGTGCCTTCTCCGCAACGAAGGTTGGCTACCATGGATCGCCATTCTACTCTGTTTCTTACTTTGATGGTGCAGGCTGTCATAGATTGACATGTCCATCTTTTGATGTTACTCGTCCATGTTAGTCTTGGTCTGCCTCTTTTACCTTGTATTTTCCCTTCCAATATTACTTTTAGTAGGCTGTTGTGTCTTTTAACATGCTCCAAAAATGTGATTTGTCTTGTATTAATTGTATTTGGTAGTTCTCTTTTTATTTTCAGTTGTTTTAAAACTTCGTTTGTTTTCTTTTCTTTCCATCCAATTCTACCTATTCTTCTATAAATCCACATTTCAAAGGCTTCAATTTTCTGTTCTGTTTTCTTGTCTAATGTCCATGTTTCTGCACCATACAGGAATACTGAGAAGATGTAACATTTTGATGTTTCAGCCCTGCTGATATTTGTTTTGTTGTTAGTATATTTTTCATGGCATTAAAATTACTTTTTGCCATACCTATTCGTTTGTTTATTTCAATATTACATTTTCCATCATTGGTTATAGTATGTCCCAGGTAGTTGTAGCTCTGGACTGTCTCCAGATGTATTCCCTCAACGGTGATATTTAATTGTAGATCTTGAGAATTTTCTTTGTTTATGATCATAGTTTTAGTCTTTTTGATATTCATATCTAGTCCATATTTTTTGCTTGTCATGTTTATTACATTAAATAATTGTTGTAGATCTTTAGGATTTTCTGCTAGTAGTACAGTATCATCAGCATATCTTAGGTTATTGATTATCTTCCCATTAATGTTTAGGCCTGGCATCTCTGAGATGTTTTTAAAGATTTGCTCAGTGTATAGATTGAACAAACCTGGTGATAGGATACATCCTTGTCTTACTCCTCTTTTTATATCCATGGGTGTAGAGTTCTCCTTGTTATATTTTATTATTGCTGTTTGCTCCCAGTACAAATTACACATTAGTCGTATGTCTGTATTGTCTAGATTTATATCCTTTAGGCAGTCTATAAATTGGTTATGGTGTATTCTATCGAAAGCTTTGGTGTTGTCTATGAAGCAGGCATATATTGGTTTGTTTACTTCTATGTACTTTTCAATCAATGTTCTCATTCTAAATATGGCTTCTTTTGTGCCACTGTTTTTCCTGAATCCAAATTGTTGCTCATCTAATTCAGTATTGATTTTATTCTGAATCCTTCCCTGTATAACTTGTAGTAAAATTTTTGTTACCTGGCTCATTAGGCTTATTGTTCTGAAATCACCGCATTCAACTGCACCATTCTTTTTAGGCAATGCAATGAAAGTTGATGTTTTTAGTTCGTTTGGTATGTATCCTGTAGGGTATATGTCATTTCATATGTCTGTGATCACTTCGATGCCAAAATCTTCTAGAGCCTGTATCATCTCTATCTGTATATTGTCAGGTCCTGCTGCCTTTCCCTTTTTCATTGTTTTTATAGCTTTTTCTACTTCAGATTTCAGGATTTTATAGTTGTATGTATATTTTATGTCTGGCTTTTTGTCCCTTTCATCATGAAATAATTCTGTTATATATTCTTGCCATCTATCTATTATATCTTTGTTATCTGTTAGCATTCTTCCCTCTTTGTTCCTGTCTCCAGGGCTTTTCCCTTTGTGTATAATTTCCTTTTCTCTTGCTCAAAGAAGGTGTTGCATATTATCAGTCTGTTTTCTTCACAAAATGGTATTAATCTTTCTCCTCTGTTATTCCTTTTTCCTAAACCATGATTTCCTATAATGGTCTCATATTTACCCTTTCCTACTTTAGTGTTCATGTCACCCATTATAATCAAGGTGTCAGATGATTTCACTTGCTTCATAAGTGTGTTTAGATCTTCATAGTATGCCTCTATTTGTTCATCTGTATAGTCTTGAGTAGGTGCGTATGTCTGTATTATTGCTATGTCAAATGGTTTTTCTTTCATTTTTAATAGTATAATCCTATCATTGTATGTCCAGCGGGTATTTATATATTTTTGTAGATCTCGTTTTAGTAGAATGCCTACTCCTCTTTGATGTTCTGTTGTGTTACCTGAATATATAAATGTATATTTATCGTCTTGTATGTATCCACTTTCCTTCTATCTTGTTTATGATATGCTTAAGATATCTATGTTTAATCGCTCTGCTTCTACCATTAGATTTTCTAGTTTTCCTTGTTGGTATAAGGCCCTAACATTCCATTAGCTATTTTTAATTCATTCTTAAAACAATAGTTAGAATTTCTCTCCATGGCTTTCTTTGGAGTGTTACGTGATTCTTGCAGTGACCCATATAGTTTTGTCTGTAGTGTTGTATCTATGGGCCAATGGATTTTCCTCAGTCTACTATATTCAGTGCAGTCTTGAACTATGTGTTCAGCAGTCTGGGGCGCCTGTCCATATGTACATGTAGTTGAGGTGCCGATCTTGAATTTTGTATACATGGGACTGTGGAGTCCATTGTGTTTTATTCTGAAGCTAGGAATGATTACTGCATCCTATTCCGTGTCTCTCCTAATATGAACACACAACTGTGTAACAAAAGTTCAAAGAAAATAATATTTTTGGAACTTCAAAGTAACATTTAGTGTTCGTAAATTTTACAAAGGTGTCATAAAAATGTGATTCACAGGTAGGTGGCGTAATCTAAAGTTAAAATGGGCAGTGAAGTTTAAAAAAAAACAGAAGCTTCAGTTGTTTAGTTTAAAGCAACGCTATTGTACATGTTTGTAAAAGTAAGTAAAATAAAGGTTCCCTCCACGCCTTCCTAGGTGAATACAGAATATGGTGTTAATGGCCATAGTTTTCCACTATCTTCAAACACTGTGTGGTGTAACTGATTACCAAAACAGACATTTTATATTGACTCATGCACTTATGGACAAAATTCAGATAAGTGATTGCCACTAAAGACTGTTAAATTTCTTTGACCTAACATGAGATGGGCCCATGATTACAGTGACTGTTACACTAATAATCAACCTATGAGCTATCTGTCAATTAATCACAGGAATGGAATTGTCAAACAAATACAAAAAGAATAGTGCTGTTACAAAGACTGATTTGATATTCACAACATGTCTGTGTCAGTAGAAGTGAGAAAGAGAGTTCATTGGTGCTATAAAGAGCCAATTCTGACCTATGGAAGCAAATCATGGACAGTAGACAAACAATGTGACCTATGGAAGCAAATCATGGACAGTAGACAAACAATGTGACCTATGGAAGCAGATCACGGACAGTAGACAAACAAATGAAAAGATGATTAGAGGCCACATAGATGGGATTTTGCAAAAGAATATTGAGAGTTCCCTGGATAGCTAAAATGACCAACGTGGAAATTCTCCAAGGCCAACACAAAAAGAGCACCCCTAAAAAACATCAAAAAGAAACAATCAACATTTTTCAAGCACATGATGGGAAGAGGAAAGTTGAAATACTTGGTTACAACTGGCAAAATATAGCAAAAGGGAGATCATGGATGACAAAGTGAAAAGATACTAGATAGTCTGGTGTTGTGACACAAAAAACAATCAACAATAGAATTGATACAATGCACTGTGGACAGAAAATTGTGGAAGGACATGATCGCCAATGCTAGCCAGTATGGTACATAATATTGATGATGATATATGCAACACATCTTTTTACCTGATTGGACTTGTACCGATCTATGCACTGTTTACCATTTTAAATCTACTGTAAGATAACTTTCACCATCTACTAATAGTAACCGAAAACCCTTTTTTTTTGGTTTCCCAGAATGCAGTGAGGTCAATTCTTGTAACTAGTCAGTATCCTTTTCTCTCTAATGAACTTACTAGTTTTATTATTTGACAGAACATAGATGTGGTATAGTTTTATTCATATCATATATTATATGTAATAATATATATTTCTTTAATTAATCAACAGTGTGGTTATAAAATGTGTGCAAGAATCTACCCAAATGGAGATGGCATTGGAAAAGGGTCACACATTTCACTATTTTTTGTTATAATGAGAGGACATTATGATGCATTATTGCCATGGCCTTTTTCTCAGAAGGTAATATTGAGATTATAATAATTGAAATCAACCTCTCCTGAAAAACAACTATTTGTGCAGTTATTTTTTTCCATCGCAAATAATGTGCTACTTAATGGCAAATTAAAAGTGCTATATAACAACACATAAAGATGTACTTTTTATGTTTAGGCCTCCATTTATTTTTATAAAATAATTTACATTTGTTGTAATTTTCTTTCAAATAAACTAATCTAACTGAGCTGCCAATCAGTCTAGTAGACCAATCATGTGCTGTTAGTTTTAAATATCTATTTGTGTTTGTACTTCTTTCTCTGTATTTAAAGTGTATACTGTTATATAAGAAAGAACTCAATCTTTACTTTGTATACATTAGAATGTTTATTGTCCTTATAATAAGAAAAATATAGAGTGTTTGTATTGTACAAAATTTAAACTGTTCGTCTGTAATTAAAGGTTCCCTCTACGCCTTACTAGGTGTATACAGAATATGGTATTAATGGCCATAATTTTCCATGAATAATGGCATATTTTAGCCCGGTGGCTGAGTGGTTAGTGTGCTCGCTTCCTGACCAGAAGGGTCCGAGTTCTATCCCCAGCAGTGGCGGATTTTTTTCAGACTGACAAGGCTCCAGGGTTCACCCAGCCTCTAAAAATGGGTATCAGAGATTTTTCTGGGAAGTAAAGGTGGCCTGGCATAATACCAACCACATCACCCAAATATGTGCTGTAGTTAAAGAAAAATATGGTCACTAACACCATACTCTCCTTCCCCCCCCCCCCCCCCCCCCCCCCCCATATGCCTAGCAAGGCATGAAGGGAACCTTTACTTTTTCTTTTTTTTTTTTTTTAATGGCATATTTTGGGTGATTTGGTTGGAATCGCACTAGGCCCTTTACTTTTCAGAAAAAATCTCTTCTACTCTTTTTTTTTTTTTTTTTTTACTGGGGTTAAACAAGGATGTATTTTATCGCCCTTGTTATTTAGAATTGTTGTGGACTTCATAATGAAGAAATGCTGCACTGATAATAAAGGCATCGAATGGATACAAGGAGACCATTTGGAGGACCTCGACTTTGCTGATGACATAGTCCTCATCAGCAGTCAGATAAAAATGATGCAGGAAAACACAAATGAACTATCAGCAATAGCCAGCAAAATTGGGCTTGAGATCAATCATGAAAAGACTAAAGTCATGAAAAGTTTAATTCCAACAGATGACAAAATATACATGGAAAACAAACCAGTAGAAGAGACTGATCACTTTATTTATCTTGGAAGTCACATTGATCGAGAAGGGGATACAAGTAAGGAAATTAGAATCAGAATAGCTAAAGCAGCAATGTCTTTCAGAAGCCTTGAAAAGTTGTGGAAATCAAAACTAATCAGCACAAACACAAAACTTAGGCTATTCAAATCAAATGTACTATCAACCCTTACATATGCGTCTGAAAGCTGGAAAACAACAAGAGATATAGAAACAAAGTTGAATGCATTCGAAAGTAAATGTCTAAGGAAAATACTTGGTATAGCGTGGAATGAATTCAAAATAAATGAGGAAATTAGAGAAATCGCCAATCAACCACTAATATCTTCAGTAATAAAGAAAAGACGATGGTCATATGTTGGACATGTGATGAGAAGAGATAATAACGGAATAGCAAAGCAAGACCTCATGTGGGAAACAACAGGTAAGAGAAAAAGAGGAAGACCCAGGGAGACACTGAGAAGAACATTAATGAGAGAGGCAAGAGCAGCAGGATTCGGCTCCCTCAATGAGATAGAGCTGCTTGCACAGAACAGAGACAAATGGCGAGATTTGATAAAATATCTTTAAAAGAAAACTGCTAGAACAAAAATTCAGATATGAGAAGGTGTATCTTGGTCTACACTCTATGGGCCGGCAACGGCTCGAAAGGTCAATAGATAGATAGATAGACTCATTTTTAGATATACACAAATCAGTCCTCCAAGTTCATTTGTTCTTGGCCTCAAATCACAACTTATGCTGGATTAATAAGATGTTAAATAATCGTCCCTTTGACTTTATACACAAATATAAGTCCACAGTTCTAACAGTGAATTTACTAATATTTTTTGGTTCATATTGAAGTTTTATTATTGAATGCAGTAGTTCACTTATATACTCTTGATGCAATCTTTTTTCTGTTTTTATATTTTTTTTTTCCCCAGACCAAGTAATAATTTTATGCTTTCTGTCTCAAGAGATAAATCAATGTGTCATTAGGACACATTTATAACAATAGACCACTCTTGAGTGAACAAACAGTGGAGATTCTGTATTGCTCAGACGTCAGAATTTTCCTTTTCGGCTCATTGGTTCAATCCAAAGGAACTCAAATTTGCTACATTTAGTACTAGTTTGGCTGTTGGAGGTGCCAGAAGTATCTGTAACAGATGATAACTATTTTTGTTATAGACATTATATTTAGGGTTTGCTCCCCTAGCCTTAGCTTTTCCTACAACCCCCACAAGGCAGCTGTGATAAGTTACAGATTGTATTGATTACCTGTTTATAACAGTAGTATTTTTAACATTGCTGATAACTATTTCTCAAGGTCTTATGTCTTTCATTTTCTTGTTCACTCTAATCTGGAGATCTGTTCACTCTGCAATGATACATTTCTACATTATTTATAGTATTCTTTTCCTCATCTTGGTAATCAATTGCAGATGGTTATGTTAGTTTTTTTTTCTGCATTAAATACAAGTCTTTGTGAGAAAGTGATAAGTGTCCTTATCTACTAACTAGATGGTTCTAGGTTTAGTTTCCAACTGTGGTGGATATTTTTTCCAGCCAATGCAGAACTAAAGTTCAGACAGCATTTGAAAATTGGTACAAGGATTTTCTCCAGGAAAGTTGGGAGAATTACCATCATACTGATCACTAATAAATGCTCTGATGGTCATAAATTAATATGGTCAGTGATGCTATATTCCCCAATTGCGTCAAGATGTGACCTACCTTATTTTATCTGTACTATTTAACTTTGCAATTAGAAATTGAGAATATTAATGTTTTAATGTATTCATTCAAACAAATGAAAAGATGATTAGAGGCCACAGAGATGGGATTTCTCTGAAGAATGTTGAAAGTTACCTGAACAGCTAAAAAGACCAATGAGGACATTCTCAAAATGGCCAACACAAAAAGGGAGCTCATAAAAATATCAGAAGAGTAAAGTTGGAATACTTGGTTACAACTGGCAAAATACAAGGAAAGAGAGATCGCAGACAAAGAGAGAAGATAGCTTAGTGTCATGGCATGGAAAACAGTCAACAACAGAATTGATATGATCCACTGTGGATAAAAATTGTGGAAGGACATTATCGCCTACAACAACTGGTATGGCACATGATGATGATGGCCTAAGTACCTAAATATCGGTAGACCACATACTTTAAGAAAACAGCCTTACAAAAAGATATATACAAACTTTCAATAAGTTTCTGAACTAACCGCACAAAATGGTACATACATCTATCTATATCTATTGTCTTTTTGAGCTGAAGATGGCACAGAGGCCAGAAATTCTAGACTCTTTGTGTCCAGCAACCTTTGTTATGAAGCATCAGACCTTACAGGGAGCCGCGATAGCTCAGTGGTTAGTGAACTGGACTACAAAGGACAAGGGGTAGGGTTCGATCCCAACCGACGGTTTCCGGGTTCACCCAGCCTTAAATGGGTACCGGATTTTTTTCTGGGAAAGTAAAGCGGCACGGGCGTAATACCAACCACATTACCCCAAAAATTATGTGCTGAAGGTCTGTAAAATTTATGGTCACTATCACCATATTCCCTATACGCCACTTGGCGTAACGGGGGCTCTTTACTTTTTTTTTAATCAGACCTTACACAGGACCTGTATTGTATTGTCACAACACGACCCTGTTCTGGGCAAGTTGCTCAATTTCAGTGAGGGAGTTGATGACTGCTGTTGTTGTCTCTCACCTCAGTGTTATTTTTAGTGCTTCTGTAGGTTGACCTCTTTTTCTTTTACCCTGTGGTTTTCATTTGAGGGCTTGCTTTGAGATTTTCTAGTCTCTTCTCGTTACATGGCCCACATATGACCACCTTCTCTTGATTATAGTTGAAAATATAAGGAAAATACTTGGTATATCGTGGAATGAATTAAAAACAAATGAGGAAATTAAGAGAAATCGCCAATCAACCACTAATATCTTCAGTAATCAAGAAAAGATATGGTCATATGAGGAGAAATAATAACCGAATAACAAAGCAAGTCCTCATGTGGGGAAACAACAGGTAAGAGGAAATGAGGTGACCCAGAGAGACTGAGAAGAATATTGATAAGAGAGGCAAGAGCAGCAGGAATCGGCTCCCTCATTGAGATAGAGTTGCTTGTACAGAACAAAGTCAAATTGCGAGATTTGATAAAAGATCTTTACAAGGATTGAAAACTGCTAAAATAAAAATTCAAATAAGAGAAAGAGTATCTTGGTCTATGCTTTATGGGCTAGCTATGGCTCGAAAAGATACCAGATAGCTTAAGAGAATGCTTGGCAGAAGGTCAACAACAGAAATGATAAATAATTGTCGAGATCGAAAGTTGGGAAGAGATCACCTACACCAGAAGGTATGGTACTTGATGATGATGGTAAATTGTATATATATTTTATCAAGGTTTCTGAAGGTCATTGCTGCCTTTGCTTTTCTGATTTTAATTTCTTTCTTTTCTCCTTTTCCTTCTTGATCTAATGCAGCTTCCAATTTGTACAAAGTGATCTACTTCTTCCACTGCTTTTCCTTCCAGGTATAATTTTTATTCTGGGTAAATTGGACTTTCCATTACTTTTGTCTTCTCTTGGTTAACGTCAAGTCCTGTTTTACTTGAAATTTTATAGGCCTCTGTGCTGTTTGAAATAGTCTCCTTGGGAGTTAATGCAATGATCCCAGCAGTCTTTTTACTGCTGAAACACCTTCTGATCCTCTTTTTTTCATGCTCTTTAGCACAGTTATTATTTCCTCTTGAATTTCCTTTACTGTTACAAATCTCTGCGATTGTAGTTTAATTTTTGGGGCACGTTAAAAGACACAACAGCCTACTAAAAGTAATATTGGAAGGGAAAATACAAGGTAAAAGAGGCAGAGGCAGACCATGATTAACATGGATGAGTAACATCAAAAGATGGACAAGTCAATCTATGACAACCTGCACCATCAAAGCAAGAAATAGAGTGGAATGGCGATCCATGGTAGCCAACTTTCATTGCGGAGATGGCACTCGATGATAATGATGATGTAGTTTAATTTTAATTTCAGGAATGAGAATAAAGTCGTAGACGACTAAGTCAGGAGAATAGTTAGTGTGCTGAATGGTACTCATATTGTATTTTTTGCTAAAACTAACACACTTTGGTGGGTGTGTGGGCTGAGTTGTTGTCATGGTGGATTATCTAGTTTTCACTGGCTCATCATAAAAATTAACACAATTTCAAATCTTCAATTAGAATCACCTGAACTGAGCTACTACTGATGTCAAGTGTTCCGGCAATATCTGAAATTGTTCCTCTATCCTTATGAATGAATGCGCCAACTTTTGCTCTCAATAGTTTCTCACACCTGAAACCAGCCTGTCAGCTCTTTCATTGACTTGAACCTCCACATTACCTTGATGGCATATCGCCACATCCATACAAACTTTTTCATGTTTTAAATATTTAGATGTGCCATCTACTTATGTCAGAGATATAATGTCAAATTCTTTACCAGTCAAAACATCGACCTTCTATATACATGTAATTTCTGAATCAATTCAGAGAAAGAGGTATGTTTACAGCACTTAGTAAAAATGACAAATAATCAACAACAACAAAAAAACAAAGAACAATATATGGACCGAAGCAGGATCGAACTCATAATGCAAATTACAGATTCGATCCTGCTTCAGCCCATATATTGTTCTATGTTTCCCTCTATAATAATATTCATTTATTATTATTTTTTAATAAGGTTTCTCAAACTGCCTTTAGTAGCTCTGATTTGTTACATTTCAATACCTCCTGTATTGGGGCCTTCACAGCCCTCTTATTTCCATGCACACAGACATGTTCAATGCAATATCTCTATTTGAACTGCATCTTTTCGATTTGGGTGGCCCACTATCCTGACAGCATTCCTTGTTCAATTTTCTGAGCATGCTTTGAGAGTCTGTTGCAATGATTGCCAGTTGTATTCAGTTTCCAAAAGAGGTGAGATGCAGAATGGCTCAGGCAAAAACAGCTTTCCAGAAAATGAGGAAGATACTATGCAATCCATTTTTGACAATAGAAACAAGAAAAAGCGTTCTTAAATGTTATGTAGAGCCAGTCTTAACATATGGATGTGAATCATGGACAATAGGACAACAGACAAGAAAATCACTGGAGTCTGTAGAAATGTGGTTTTACAGAAGAATATTGAGAATACCATGGACAGCTAAGAAGAGTAATGAAAATGTTCTGAAAGAGGTCAAAGCAAAAAGAGAGCTAATTTCCAATATTAGGAAGAAACAATTATAATTTTTTGGCCATGTAATGAGAAGAGAACAACTGGAATATATTGTAACAACTGGAAAAATTGAGGGACGAAGAGATAGCGGAAGCAAAGAGAGAAAATACCAGACAGCTTAAGAGAATGGCTTGGTAGAAGGTCAACAACAGAAATGATAAAGAACTGTCGAGATCGAAAGTTGTGGAGAGACATGATCACCTACGCCAGTAGGCCCAGTACTTGATAATGATGATTCAGTTTCCATCCTCATGCTTTTGATCATGCTTTCATTTATATACTGCGAACTATGTTTGCCCAAAAATGTACATGCTCATCATCATCACACATAGGGCCACATGCATTTTTGAATTCTGCGATAACATGCTATAGGTCTAGTTGGTGTTTGAGGTATTTCTCGCAGAGAATTCTAAGACTGAAGACCTGTGGTAGTCTCTCCAACATTTAAATTTGTCTGATATTTTCAAATCTATGTACAGCATTTTAGGGAGCTGCAGTTTTTGTTTTTTTTTTTGTTCTAGATTAAATGTGTCACACTGGTTGTTGTTGGCCCAAAGCTTACAGGATTTTTTGCTATGTTATCCATCCATCTTCTTGACTTGTAGTAGTGGTAGCTGATAGTATATATTCTCTTGAGGTAACCAAAATACTCCATGTTGTGTTTTTCTGAGTGTTTAATGCATTGTGTAGTTCCAACAATACTTTTAAGGTCTTAATTTTTCACTCTGACTCTTCTGTGATATTTTTTTTAATAATGTGAAGTTCAACCATTTGTGTATTTCATAGTTTAATTTCAAATTTGTTTATTGGTTATTCTATTGAATTTCCTAAAGTTTCTATTGAATATTAAACTGTTTAACTTAATTTTCTTCCTATTTTCTTTTTTCCCTTCTTCCTTCACTTTTTCCCACTTGTTACAATAAGTTCCAGCTGATCACTTTACATTGCATAGACAAAAAATGATGTTTCCTCCTGTTGATGGTAATAAGCTTTCTGTGTTCTTTTTCATTTTAACCTTAAACTTAACTGTCCACTCAACCGCCCTCCCAGCATTTCTTGAAGTGTATGCAGAGTGATTGTTCTTGTTAGGGCATTGTTTGTAGATAAATCTGCTTTCCTACTAAGTACTCAATTTCAATCAGACTCCTTTTCCAACTTTGGACTCATGAGTCTCTTAAAGTATGCATCCTTGTCCTACCCATCTCCTCCTCTACTTTCAAGGAATGTATAATAAACTTGGCAAAGTCCTCAGTTTCAAGAAACAGGCCACACTCAGTGTCTGAGTTGCCAGCAAGCTTATCAGTTATCATTGTGCTCACCAGCGTGTCCCGGCAGTGCAAACAGGTCAGTGTGCTCACTTAGAGTCATCCAGGAGCTGCATCCACTACTGCCTGTAAATCTTCTATAGCATACTTTGTGAGTTCATCTCCAAAATTGCAAGTTCAGTGTTCAATGTAACCAACCATGTGATCAGTGCCATTTGCTGTTGCTATCTGCATTTTCATGCTGGACACTGTAGTGCTACAATACCCAAATTCTCTAACCACTTCTCTGCCATGTTAGTATGCCACAAAACCTCAACCCCTACACTGTTCACAGAACACAGAACCATCCAGATAGAAGATAGGACTTCTGGTTCCAAGATGGTGGAATAGAGTTTGATGTTTTAAATTGGATTAAGCATTGTGGTTGCATTTATTGTTGACAAATGTTGTGCTTGCTTTGTCATAATGATAGATGATCATATATCCATAACCGTAAACTCAAAAATAAGGGCAAGATAAAGATTTTGATGATGTTTATGAATCTACAGCGCTAGTGTGACTCCTGGATCTTCATGTTAGTCAAGAGGGACCTTGCCTAAATTCAGGATAGCTACAAGAACATTTGTGAAGCTGCTTATTGTTCATACTGTAGGATTTTCAGGGGAGATCTGAGCGCTTAGGACAGTTTGGTGTGCAATTAAAGTAATCCAATGACTAAATTCACAGTTTTTTGATGGAATCCCTTATAGCAAAACCCATAATAGGCCCAGTTACGGCATTCCCTGCCAAGCTGAATTATTTCTATGGTTAGCCTTCTTTTTTTCTGCTTTTTTTTTGCCATAATTTCATTTAGATCATATACTCTCCTTATGAACTTTTCCACCTTGGCTATCCAGAATTTTATGCTTAATAGGTGCCTGTCCTTAATCGTACCCAATGCAAGGGATTCTTTATGTTTCTTACCACATTCAAATAGGCCCAGACAAGAGCATATTTGTGGTGCACTCTATTGCTCGGTAAGTCAAGTAGGTAACACGCTGAACCAAAAGGTGTATCTCTGGTGATCCATGTAGGCCCTCATTCTGAACCCTTTCCAAAATTGCAATCACATTCCTTGATGTCAGGCTTCTTTGTTAGAGCTATGAATTTAGATTTTAGATCATCCAGTATAAATCCCCTATTGTAAATATCAATGAACAGTTATATTATTTCTATTCTAAATTCTCCTATAGTTTCTATTTCTTATTTGGTTATATTATCTGGGCAAGAGTGTGTTTACCAATTTTATTTTTGTTGCTTATTACATCCTCTACTGCTGCTGTAAGTATTTGTGATCTTTCCTCATTATCTTCAATGTTAACTTTCTGTTCTTTCTTTTCATAAATTTTATTGATGTAGTATGCGCAAGCTCCACTTATGCTCTCATCGTCCATCAATTTCCTCATCCTTTGGTTTTAAACAGCTAGTATTTGTTCATTTTTTCTTCCTGCTAATTCACCAATTTTGCCTGTGGATAGCATTTGTACCTCTTTTACATCTCTTTGCATCTCTTGTTTAACCAGTTTTGCTACATTTCATTTATTATATCAATTTAATCTTATATATTTATCTTTGTCATCTTTAATCTTCTTTCTTGTGTCCATCAACTGTAGAATTTCATCTGGTTTCTATTTCTTTCTTGAATTTTACCATATTAACTGTATGACCACTGATGATGTTTATTGTAATGACTCTTTTAATGTTTCAAATTGTTCATCCATACTCTTTATTTTCACTATTCATCATCATTATTCTTTGGTGCTGTCAAATTTAATACTGGCTTCAGTGTACCTTGTCACAAGCCCCTGTTCTGGGTGAGCTTTTCATTCTCAGTGAAGGTGGTCAATGTCTGTTTTTGTCCTTGCCTCTCAATTCAGTGTTCTTAGTGTTTCTCTAGGTCTGCCTTTTTTTCATTTGCCTGATCTTTCCAAGGCTGTGTACAGGTAACAAAGGCATTAGATGGATACTTGGATCTCAATTGGAGAACCTTGATTTTATGGAAGATACAGTTCTTACCAATAGCAATGTGAACATCAATAGCTTGAAAAACAGGATTTTGAGATCAACCAAGAAGACAAAAGTGAAAAAAAATCAAATTCGTCAAGACAAAAAAGTATACTTGGAAAAAAGTAGGGGAAGTAGTAGATCTCTTTATGTGCCTTGGAGCCTGCATTGATCAAGAGAGAGACACATTGAATGAAATTAGAATCAGAATAGCAAAAGCAGCAATGACTTTCAGAAACCTTGATAAATATGGAAATCAAAATTACTAAGGTTAAAAACAAAGATCAGGATTTTCAAATCAAATGTTTTATCCACCCTTACTTATGCATGCGAGAGCTGGAAAACAACTTATGAAATAGAAAATAAATTGGATGCATTTGAAAATAAATGTCTCAGGAAAATACTTTGTATACCACGGAATGAATTCAAAACTAGTGCAAAAATAAGAGAAATGACAAAGCATCCAAAAATATTAACTACGAAGGTGGTAAAACTGTGAAGAGAAGATGGTGGTCATATATTGGCCATGTGGTGAAGAGGCAAAAGAGAATCTAAAATCAGGCCATCAAATGGGAGCCAGAAGGTAAAAGAAAAAGAGGCTGATCTAGAGAAATACTAAAAAGAACATAAGTGAGAGGCATCAGCTCCCTCGTCGAAATTGAACAACTCGCCCAGAACAGTGATTGCAAGATATAATGCGGGTCCTGTGTATGGTCTTATGCTTTATAACAAAGATCATTGGACACAAAGAGTCTAGAATTTCTGCCCTACACACCGTCTTTGGATTGAAAGGACAACAGATAGATACTATTTCTACCTGAGTAATTAGATTTATCATTACATCTTTTCTTGGTTGATCACAAGTTCTCTTCTAGTCATTGATGACAGGACAATTTTTTTTCCATTGTGCTCACATTGCCACTAATAAGAAGTGTCATCTACTAAATCAAAGTCTTCAAATTGAGTCCCATGTATCCATTCAATGCCTGTTGTCTGTTCAGCATTTTATGTATTATAAAGTTGATAGCAATTCCAAACAAGGGACATAAAATGCATCCTTGTTTTACTCTTGTTCAACATGGAACCATTCACTCGATCCCTTCCACCATGTGAACTGCACAAGAGTAGCCATCAGATCTTTTACGATGTTGATGATTTTTGGTAGTATTCTGTATCGTCTTTGGGTAATTCACAAGTCTGTGTAGACTGTCAAACACCTTTTGTAGTCAATGACATTTAGAACAAGCATTTTCTCTTTTGTTATGTTTCTAAATTGTGATGTTATATCTCTCATGTATTTTCTTGTCAGATTAAAGTAAATTAAAGTTTAATTTAATGTTATTTGTGGCAGAGTTCTTGTTGATTGTTGATGAATCTGTAGTTTCGTTGTCTGGTCGGTCATTCAATACTTATTACTTTCACTCTCTAACACTTTCACGTAAACCACCATCGCATTTTGTGATCAAATACAATACAGTCTTTATTATGAATTCCATATCAAAACCTAACAACTGGTTCCATACAATTAACAAACTATACTGTCCTCTTATAATCTAAATGTTACTTTATTGTTACTGTGTCGAGCCTATCTGCGATATATATTCATAAGTAACGCTCGTGATCGTATACAAGTTAACTCTCGATCTTATAGATCTTGAGGTCTTACTTCTAAACCTAAACCACAAAAATCTATGTGCGAACTCTTATTAATCAAACTCCTGATTTCCCTACTCTAACTTCAGGCAGGTTCACTACTCTCTCCTGCTCTTCTGACTGGTTTCCACCCGCGAGCTGCCTTGGTGGAAGAAGAAGAAAAAGACGACCCTAAACCACATCCTGCCATCTTTTTTATCTCCTGAGTGATCCCTCCTATTCTTGAATATAGGCGTGGTCTGTTTTGGGTTCTTGATAATACTCTCCACCTATTGGTTGCTGGTTCGGCCGCGGTCTGTCGATTACTGCGAAGTCTCGACAGTATCTGTCCATCACTATAATTAGACTGGGAGCGAATGCAAAGCGTTTGTCACCACTTTGCATTCGCTCCCAGTCTAATTATAGTGATCATAAGATGTCACGGTGCCAGTAAGCTTATTGATTAAGTCCTTTGTGGTCGGCTTATCTTTGCATGTTTCTATTGTTTATCCATGATAGCGACCTCATATCAACAAGTGTCAGACATTTGTTTGTACGGGGCCTATCACTCCTTCATTGCGTTACATAATTTCTTTTGGTCCGTGGCGACATCTGTTTGGATTCCTCTGCTCAGTTAAGACACCTGCTGTCTCTTATGGATGGTTTCATTGCTTGTTACGTCTTCGGCACCTGACTTTGTTCTTAAGTATCCTTTTCATTCTATGTCAGCCTCAGCTTATCCTTCCTCTCATTTTCGTTCTTCTTCTTCTCCTTTACTACCTTTTTAGCTCCCAATGGAGCATAGGTCTTCAACAAACACTTTCCAAGTCGTTTTGTTTTTTGCCATTCTTTTAAGATCATTCCATGTCTTCCCCATCATCTTCATCTCTGCTTCTATCTGTCTTCTCCAAGAATTCCTTGGTCTTCCTTTTTGTCTTTTCCCCTGGGGATTCCAAAAAAGGGCCTGTTGTGTAATACTCTCAGTTGGCTTCCGTAGTGTGTGTCCTATCCAGCGCCATCGTCTTCACTGTATCTCTTTATCCACTGGTGTTTGACTGGTACATTTCCATAATTCTATGTTAGTGATTTTGTCCTGCAATTTCCATCCTTTTTTTCTGTGTAAGCATCCATTAATGAAAGTCTGTATCTTTGTGATTGTCAATTTTGTTATTCTCCATGTTTCACAGCCATATAATAGGACCACCTTAACATTTGAGTTGAAAATTTTTATTTTTGTATTTAACCTAATTTCTTTGGATTTCCATATGTTTCCCAGTGCAATGAAAGCTCCTCTTGCTTTTGATATCCTTATTTTGGTATCATTATCTGTTCCTCCCTCTTTATCTATATTACTGCCCAGATATATGTAAGATTGTACATCTAATAGAGGTATTTCTCCTAGTTTTATTTGGTTATTGCCAACTGTGTTAATTCTCATAATGTTGGTCTTATCTATATTAATCTTTAGTCCTAGCTGTTGTGATCTCTCATCAAGTATGCTCATTTTATCCTGCATCTGTTGATGGCTGTGTGATAGGAGAGCTATGTCATCAGCAAAGTCTAAATCATCAAGTTGTTTGGTCAGTGACCACTGGATTCCATTTCTGTTGTTTTGAGTTATTTTCATAATCCAATCTATGGCCAGTAGAAAGAGAAATGGAGACAGAAGGCATCCCTGCCTTACTCCTGTTCTTATTTCAAATGCTTCTGTAAGCTGTCCTTCATGCACCACACTACATTTCGTTCCTTCATACATTACTTTTATCAGGTTAATAAACTTTATAGGAGCTGCGATAGCTCATTGGTTAGTGAACTGGACTACAAAGGACAAGGGGTAGGGTTCGATCCCAACCGACGGCTTCCAGATTCTCCCAGCCTTAAATGTGTACCGGTTTTTTTTCTGGGAAAGTAAAGCAGCACGGGCGTAATACCGACCACATTACCCCAAAAATCATGTGCTGAAGGTCTATAAATATAGGGTCACTAACACCATATTTCCCTATACGCCACTTGGCGTGACGGGGGTACTTTACTTTTACTTTTACTAATAAACTTTATTGGGATTCTGTAATGACTCAGCAACTTCCAAAGCATTCTTCTGTCTAAACTATCAAATGCTTTTTCGTAATCTATGAATCAAATATAAAGTGGGGATTTTAGTTCTAAACTTTGTTCAACTATTATACTTAGAGTAGTTATTTGTTCAGCACATGATCTGTTTTTCCTAAAACCTGCTTGTTCATCTCTCAAATGTTTCTCTATGGCCTCTTTTAGTCTCTCCAGAATGATTCTGCTTAATATTTTTCCTGGCACTGATAGTAGCATAATTCCCCTATAATTTGTGCACTCCTGTAAACTTCCTTTCTTTGGTAGTTTGATCATATAACCTTCTTTCCAGTCTTTAGGTATTTCTTCCCTCTCCCAAATTTTATCTAATAGATTATGTAGCATCTTGGTAGAGGTGTTAATATCTGCTTTGATGGCTTCCAAAGGAATTTCATCTGGTCCTGTGGCTTTACCATTTTTTAATAGCTTGATGGCTTTCATTATTTCTTCTTTGCTTGGTTTTTCACAGTTAACGTGTAACTCTTCATCTGCTGGTAGTATATCTGGAGGATTATTTGAACCGGGTCTATTCAAAAGTTCTTCAAAGTGCTCTTTCCATCTCTCCATTTGTTCCCTTATATTACTAAGCAGATTTCCTTCCTTATCTTTAATAAAAGCATTGATCTGTTTGTATTTTCCACTTAATTTCTTTGTGCTGTTGTACAGTTCTTTCATATTCCCTTTATTTGCAGCATCTTCTGCCTCTTTAGCTAGTTCATCTATATATTTCCTCTTATCCCTTTTAATGCATCTTCTCACTTCTTTGTTCACCTCTGTGTAAGCTTCCTGTGTCTTGGTTTTATTACTTCTTGTTTTGCTTTTATTTATGTCTGCTTTCTTATTCTTTCTTTCTTTAATTTTGTCCAGGGTCTCTGCTGTCATCCATGCCTTATTCTGGCGTTCTAGTAGTATACCTTTTTAGTTTAATTTTAAGTTTGGCTATCAGAAGATGATGATCAGAAGCTACATCTGGCCCTCTATATACTTTTACATCCTGTAAGGATGACTTAAACTTATTATTAATACATATGTGATCAATTTGATTTTCCGTTCTATGATCTGGTGACACTCATGTAGCTTTATGTTTTCTTTTATGTTGGAATATTGTTCCTCCTAGGCTCACTTGATTAAGGGCACAGAAATTCACAAATATCTATCCATTCTCTTTTATATCTCCAAGTCCATGTTTTCCCATAATCTCTCCGAAGCCTCTGTTGTCTGATCCTACTTTAGCATTTAGGTCGCCCATCAAGATTATAATATCCTTGGCTTGTCTTGCATCCATCTGACATTGTAGCTGTTTATAGAAATCATCTTTAACTAAATCATTTTTATCGTTGCTTGGTGCATAGCATTGGATAATGTGTAATTTTATTTTGTTTTTGGTTGTTTTAAATTTTGCTCTCATTAGTCTCGGTCCTACAGCTTCCCATTCTATTAGTGTCTTCTGTGCATTCCTTGATAGCATTATAGCTACCCCTTCACTATGTTGTGCTCCAGGTTCCTGGTGTCCTGATGATAAAATCATCTCTCCTGTATTTAGTTTTATTTTACCCGTTCCTAGCCATCTTGTTTCACGCATTCCCAGAATATCTATCTTGTAGTTTGTCATTTCTGCTGCTACCTGTGCAGCTTTTCCTTGTTCGTTTAAAGTATGAACATTCCAGGTGCCAATTCTGGAGGATTTCCTGGTAGACAAAGGGTGAGTCGGCAACCCAGACTCCTTACGGCTTTCTCTGGCTTGCGTCATATGTTTCTTAGACAGAGAGCCCTTCTCTTTCCTGGATGGCGGATTTACTTTTTCTCTCTTTGACTTGTCCATGTTTGTGAAGATTTTTCAGCTTATTTTTTTACAGTATGGTATAGCTAGTCCCATGCCCAACCCTCCTTTCTAGCCTCTTACGAACATGCCTGGTAGGGTACAGCGCCACTATTCTTTACTCCCCTTTCGGGCCCCGGCAGCGCACAGGCGATTTTCGTTCTTGCATTCCTTTATTCTTTCTCTGACCTTCGTTCTATTCTCCCTCTACTCTCCTCATTGCCTTTCATAGCTCAGTCACACTATAACATTTATTTGTTATTTTTGACTTTAATCATAGTTTTTCTATGACTGGTATATGATTGCTGTTGCAGTCTGCACCTGGCTTAGTTTTCATTGATTTCAGACTGTTTCTGAATTGTTATCAGTAATGCAATCAATTTGATTACGATTGTAATTGCCTAATTCTTCTCTTGTCCAAAGGTGTCTTAAATGATGATAGAAACCATGTGTTTCTTATCATTATATCATGTGTTCTTTATCAGTTATGTCTTCTCTCTTGTTCCTTTTAGCATAACCAAAACCACTAATTATTTTTTTAACCCTAGATTTACTATACCTATCCGTGTAACTCTCCCAACTGCGATACCGTAGTAAAAATTACTACCACTTGAATGTAACATTAGGTCCTCTAAAAGTAATAATTATCTGAACTTTTGACAAACAGAAGTGTGTTCACACTAGGCAAAACACGGGGACTCATGGACCGGACGTGATATGATGTCTATCTGTATAGTCGCCATAAGTCTGTCAGTATATTCAGCTACCTCATAGCGTTATTCGCTGTGTTTCCCGAATCACAAAGGGTTGTTTCATGTCGGCCAACGACTGAGGAAATTTCCCTGGTCACAGCAAAAAAGAAAGAATAAAAATCTATCAGC
Organism: Megaustenia siamemsis; assembly: GCA_032433765.1. Lineage (NCBI taxonomy): Eukaryota > Metazoa > Mollusca > Gastropoda > Stylommatophora > Ariophantidae > Megaustenia > Megaustenia siamemsis. The sequence goes on along the minus strand of JAVIAB010000059.1, from coordinate 49,610,901 downwards.
AATGGAAATACTCAGGGATTACCAGAATTGGTAATTAGGGGAGTAATGTTTGAACAAGACAAAATGTCAAATTTTGAAGAATTTGTGTTTTGATTTGGTAATTTTTACTATGGTATCATAATCTAGGGTTAACTTCTTTTTTCCAACTTTTCGATTGAAATTGTACCACAACAAAGTGGCTTCCATAAGCACAGATCAACTGAAGACGTGGTCACCTACATCGCACAGGAAATAGAGGATGCTCTGCAAGAAAAGAAACATACACTGGCAGTGTGGATCGACATGGAGAAGACTTTTAATAGGGTATGGCGAGAGGGTTTAAAGAACAAGCTTTTTAGACTTGGCATCCAGGGTCGTTTATTCATTTGGGTCTCTCAATACCTTCAGGATAGAACTGCCAGAGTACAAGTACAAGGTCAACTAAGTAAGAAGGTCACAATCGAACAAGGTGTCCCACAAGACAGAGTCTTGTCCCCAACACTCTTTTTAATTTTCATAAATGACATCGTAATGGACATTCCACCCAGAATACACTCAGCAATATACGCAGATAATCTGGCGTTATGGGCTCGCGAGGAAAGTATGTCGGTGGCTGGATCCAGGATACAAGATGCCCTAGGTGAACTTGAAAAATGACGAACATCTGGTTCTTATCAATTAACGAAAGAAAAAAAAACTACGTATAAAATTTTCAGCCTATCAAGAAACACACTCTCTGCAAACTTGAAGATAAAAGACCGTACACTCCCTATTGACCAAAACCCAACATATCTTGGCGTCACCATGAATCGCAGAATAACTTGGAAAAATCAGATAAACAGAGCAAAAAAAAAAAAGCCAGAAAATGAACTAATATTATGAAGAAATTGGCAGGAACGGACTGGGGAGCAGACAGCAATATTTTGAAACGACTATACGTAGGAAGAGTCAGACCAGTTCTAGAGTATGGAGTCACAGCCTGGGATATGGCTTCCAAATCACACCTTAGCAAAATTAACAGAACACAGAACCAAGCTGCCCGTATCATCACTGGTGCTATAAAATCTACACTTATCAAGACTCTAGAAACAGTAACAGGTTTACAACCCTTAGATGACAGACGGGTCACTAAAGTTTTGCAACAAGGGGAGAAATATAGAAGGCTCCTTAGCCACCCCATGCACCAAAGAATAACTGGTTTCGGAATTGTATGACTAAAAAGGAGTAACTTCGCTGCAATCACCAATGAACTAACTACTGGAGACCCAGTACTTTCCCAAACAATACCGAAACCCTTGGGCCCATCTGATATGTCTACTCATGGGAAACATAACAGGAATCATGAAAAAAGGCACCCAATCAGACACAGAAAGAAAACATGTAGCAGAAAAACACATACACGATACCTACGCACAGGACTCTTGGTCCTACATATACACAGATGACTCTGCTACAAATGCCACCAGAAATAGAGGGGGAGGTGTGTTCTTGATGCTGAATAACCAGGACGAGATCACCAAGTCAATAGCTACTAGGAAATTCTCAAACAACTTTAAAGCAGAAACTGAGGCCCTCAGAGATTCTGCAACACTGGCTACTCAACACAAAAATAACATGCACAATAAATTGGTGATTCTGACTGATGCACTGTCAGTACTACCAGCTCTAAAAGACCCCAAGAACAATGAACTAGATGACTTGAGGACAACCCTGGACTAACTATGCAATAACTTCCAGAGAGTAGTCATTCAGTGGATACCATCACACTGTAATATACACAAGAACGAACGCGTAGACAAATTAGCTAAAGAGGGAGGGAGATTACCACAAGAGAACCATCCGCTCAGTTATGATGAAGCCAAACCCATCATCAAAAGACAGTACCATGAAAAATGGAAACAAGAACACCCAAAGCATAATGAGAGGGACGGATACCATCATGGTTATTGTCTCTCGCCGTTTTAATGTTTTTCTAAGTCTTTTTCTTTTACCCTCTATTTCCCATTTTAAGGGTCTGCTTTGAGATTGTACTGTTATCCATTCTCATCACATAGGTCCACTTTCATCACTTGATTATAGATTATATTTTTTATGCTTTATTATTTCTCTTATTTCTGCACTAGTTTTGAATTCATTCCATGGTAGACAAAATATTTTCCTGAGGCATTTGTTTTCAATGCAACTAATTTGTTTTCTTTATCTTTAATTGTTTTCCTGATCACACCTGAATAAATAAGGGTGGATTTACTTTGAAAATCCTGAGCTTTGTTTTTCTGCTTAGTAATTTTGATTTCCATATTTTATAAAGAGTGATTTCTGATAGCTAATGTTACCTATTCTGATATTAATGTCTTTCTTTGTGTCTCCTTTATCAGTGCAAATTCCAAAATATACAGAGTAATCTACTTCTCCCACTGCTTTTCCTGCCAGGTCTCCTGGATTCATTTTATTTTACATTACTTTTTGTCTTTTCTTGCCTGGTCTCAAGTCCCATTTTACTAGCCTTTGATGACAGGACATTTATTTTTCTTGCTTCATATTTAAATTGCTATTGATAAGAACAATATTGTCTGCAAAATTAAGGTCCTCTAATTGAAATCCTGCCATCTAATGCCTTTATTACCGTTAAAGCATTTCTGCATTATGAAGTTGATGGCAGTACAAAATAAAAAGGGATATTAAATATACCCTTGTTTCACTCCAGTTTGAATTTGGAACCATGCACTCAGTTCTGCTTCTGTGTGAACTTTACAGGAGATGAAATCGTACAGATCTTTGATGATGTTAAATATTTTTGGTAGTATTCTGTATTGTCTTAGTATGTTCCACAATGAGTCTTTATGTTTGTTGTTGAAAGCCTCTTTGAAGAAATTATTTCTGCTTTCTGCCTGTACTCTGCCGAGGCCCAAAAGGGGAGTAGAGAATTGTAGCGCTGTTCTCTACCAGGCATGTTTATAAGAGGCAACTAAGGAGAGTTGGGCATTGGACTGGCTATCCTGTACTGTGAAAAAATAAGCAGCAAAAACTTCACAAACACGGACAAGTCAAAGAAAAGAAAAAAAGTAAATCCACCATCCAGAAAAGGTAAGGGCTCTCATTCTAAGAGATGTATAACGCAATCCGGAGAAAGCCATATGGAGTCGGGGTCACCAACTCACCTTTTTTTCCTACTAGGAAATTCTTCAGAATTGGCACCTGAAATGTACATACTCTAAATGAACAAGGAAAACCTGAACAAGTAGCAGCAGAAATGGCAAACTACAAAATATATATTCTAGGAATGTGCGAAACAAGATGGTTAGGAACAGAAAGGGTAAAACTAAACACAGGAGAGATGATTCTATCATCAGGACACCAGGGACCTGAAGCACAACATAATGAAGGGGTAGCTATAATGTTATCAAGGAAAGCACAGAAAACACTGATAGAATGGGAAGCAGTAGGGCCAAGACTAATTATAGCAACATTTAAAACAAAATAAAATTACACATTATCCAATGCTATACATCAACCAAAGAATGATAAGGAAGATTTAATTAACAATGAATTCTATAAACAGTTGCAATGTCAGATGGATGGAAGATGAGCCAAAGATATTATAATCTTGATAGGAGATCTCAATGCAAAAGTAGGATCTGACAACAGAGGCTTCAAAGAGATCATGGGAAAACTTGGAGTTGGAGAAATGAATAAGAATGGAGAGATATTCGTGAACATCTGTGCTCTTAATCAAATGAGCCTAGGAGGAACAAGATTCCAATATAAAAGAATACATAAATCTATCTACATGGTTGTCACCAGATCATAGAACGGAAAATCAAATTGACCACATATGTATTAATAAAAAGTTTAAGTCATCCTTAGATGATGTAAAAGTATATTGAGGAGCAGAGGTGGCTTCAAATCATCATCCTCTGCTAGCCAAACTGAACTGAAACTGAAGAGATATACTTGAACACTTAAGGGTAGACAGTATTTCAATGTAGGGTTTATTAAAGAACAAGGAATTGAAGATAAATTTGCATTCACAGTATCAAACAAATACCAAGTCCTTCAACAACTTGGAAATACAATAAATATAGAAGATCATTGAAAACAAGTAAAGGATATATAGAAGGAGACGCATGAAGACACCCTGGGATAAGAGTTATTGAGTTATTTGTGGGTCATCATCATTGCACTCCGAACATGTCCATAGGTACTCAGATCCCCTCCTCAGCAATTCCCTCAGTGTCCAGCAATTGACGACTCCAGTTCTATGTTGGTTGATAAGTCTTCTTACATGGCCACTAAGTTTCTCATTTCTGGTTGTGCCCATCTTAACTCCCATTTCTATCATCCGTAGAAGTGACGTGGATCTGTGTTTGTCGAAGTCATGTGCTCTTCCCACATCTCGGAGGGCATTGATGATGTCCGCCCGATCCATTGGTTGCCCGTCCTCAATGACAGCACAGCTATCCAACCTGTTCGCTCTTTCATTTCCCCGCATTCCCGCATGTCCAGGGACATAAACAAAGGTGACCTTACGTATTTCGGATTTCTGCAACGACTCTATCCATTGCATGCGTACAGAGCCCTCCTCCACTTTTTTTTATCATGCTCATCGAATCACTCAGTATACATGCGTGGGTCTACACTCTTGTGACTCTAACCATTTGAATGCCTTGGTCACTGCCATCACCTCCATTGTCATGCTACTCGTGGTCAAGACGTATGCACCACTGTCTTCCTTGACTATTGTGCCTGCCTAGCATGCTGTAAATGCCCATGCACTTCTTTGTTGTCGTCTTACAGATCCGTCTGTATAGATGACTGCATCTTTCTCATCGGTGTTATCGCAGATGAGACCGTTGAACTCAGCATTAACCACAACCGGGTTCTGTTACTTTTCCTGTCGAGTGTGACAATACACGAGAAATTCCCCTTGAATGACGTAGGCACCGGTATCCACTCCTCACCAACGCTGATATTGGTAAGCCCACAGACCTGTTTGATGACATCTTCTGCTCGGCCCACCCATGATTTGCCTCTTTTTAGCCTGGCACCTTTCTCTGTGTTGAGCATGTGGTGCAATGGATGCTCTGTATCTGTACTAATCTTCAGGTATGCTTGTGCTCTCCAGATCTTGATTCTGTCATCCATGGTTGGAAAGTCAAGAAGATACCTCATTGCTACTAAGGGAGTGTCCCTTGTACATCCCAGGATAAAGCGCATGGCTTCATTTTGTATTTTCTCCAGCCTATCAATTTGAGTCATACTGACAGTAAGAATTGCCAGGGCATACTCGATTGGTGCGAGGACTAATCCCTGGAAGTAGTCTCTGCTCGATGTTGGCAGCTGCCATGACCTTCAATGCGGCTAATCCTTTGCGTGATTTTGTTATCACATGGTCGACGTGGTCCCGAAAACACAGGCTGCAATCAAACTTAACTCCAAGGTATGTCATCAACTTGTCCCTAGTCACCTCATCAGCCCCATTCGTACTACCGGTGTGGTCATATTAACGATATGATTGTTAAGGGAGAACCATGAAACTGATGCTTCATTAGGATTAACCAAGGCACCTGAAACCCCACACCAGGAAAAAATGCGATTGAGTTCGTCTTGCATTGTGGAAGCGATTCCCCGTCTGTCTCTTCCCTGTCGATATACCAGAATATCATCAGCAAAAGTCATAGTTCTTCCCCTCCCATCCAGCTGTTGTTCTGTGATCGTTATTGTGTACACGTTAAATAGAACTGGTGACAATGGTGAGCCTTGTGGCAGCCCTGGATAAATGGATGTTCGCTCGAAAGACCAACTTCCACATCTGAGTATCACCTTCCTCTGAAACAGTGCCGCAGCGATCCATCTAATGAGGAAGGGGTGCACCGCCAATTTGAGGAGCATATACATGAGATATTCAAATGGTACCCTGTTGTATGCATCCTCCAGATCTATAGCAGCAGCACATGCCTCCTCTCATCTGTGGAAGCCTTCGAAGACGTCATAGGCAAAGACTGCCGCATTGAGCCATGTCTCTTTGTTATATCTATAACCTCCGAGTATGGGTGGGAATATGCGTTTCTGTTCAAGGTGACAGGTGAGGACACGGGCAACTATTTTCTCCAGCATCTTGCTCGCAGTGTTCTGCATTGTGATGATTCTGTAGGCACTGATCTGAGAATGGTCCTTGTTGGCTTCGGTAGCGGTAGTAAATAGCTGTGTAGCCACTCCTCCTTAATCTGGCCACTCCGAATACTGGCATTAAACTCATTGGCCAGTTTTGTCAAGTCGTCGTCAGCTAAATCGTCTATGTCATCGTACCGAACATCATCTGGACCAGGAGCAGTGTTGTGTGACCTTTTAAGTGTCGTGCGAATGGTATCGGTTGTGATTGTGAGATCTTCTTCCAGCCCTACATCCTTACACAATTTTGACAGCGATCCCCGTATCCTCGTTCTTACATTCTTACAGCCTCATTTCTTTGGTCCGTCTGCTCAATGTAGCGGGCAAGCAGGGCCTTCCCTTTGCTCTCATCAGATTTGTGCCATATCCGGCCTGTGTTCTGAAAGTCTGGTATGCCTCTGTGTCGTGTTGTGCCATTCATGCACTGATGAAGACACCAGAATGTGGTGAGCGATTTTTCTGAGCACACATTTTACAGAAGTCATCCCATTTGGCATCCTTAGCCTGCTTAGCGCATAGTTAAAAGTGCATCATTTTTTGGTCGACCTGTACTTTCAGACGCTTCAAGAGGAAGCTTGGGATAAGAAAATGCCAGAATAAGGCATGGATGACAGTAGAGACCCTGGGGGAAATTAAAGAAAGAAAGAATAAGAAAACAGACATAAATAAAAGCAAAATTAGAAGTACTAAAGCCAAGACACAGGAAACTTACACAGGTAAACAAAGAAGTTTGAAGTTGAACTAAAAGTGATAAGAGAAAATATATAGATAAACTAGCTAAAGAGGCAGAGGAAGCTGCAAATATGAAAGAACTATACAACAGCACAAAGAAATTAAGCGGAAGATACAAACAGATCAATGCCTTTATTAAAGATAAGAAAGAAAATCTACTTAGTAATTAATATGAGGGAACAAATGAAGAGATGGAAAGAGCACTTTGAAGAACTCTTTAACAGATCCAGCCCAAATAACCCTCCAGATATACCACCAGCAGAAGAAGAGTTATATGTTAACTGTGGAAAGCCAAGCAAAGAAGAAATAATGAAAGCCATCTGGCTTTTAAAAAATGTTAAAGCCACAGGATCAGATGAAATTCCTTCAGAAGCCATCACAGCAGATATTAACACCTCTATCAAGATGTTACATAATCTACTAGACAAAATTTGAGAAAGGGAAGAAATACCTAAAGAATGGAAAGAAAGTTATATTATCAAACTATTAAAGAAAGGAAATTTATAGGAGTGCACAAATTTATATGTATAGTAGTAAGTAAGTAAGTAAAGTACCCCCGTCACGCCAAGTGGCATATAGGGAAATATGGTGTTAGTGACCCTATATTTTACAGACCATCAGCACATGATTTTTGGGGTAATGTGGTCGGTATTACGCCCGTGCTGCTTTACTTTCCCAGAAAAAAATCCGGTACCCATTTAAGGCTGTGTGAACCCGGAAGCCATCGGTTGGGATCGAACCCTACCCCTTGTCCTTTGTAGTCCAGTTCACTAACCACTGAGCTATCGCTGCTCCCCCATGTATAGTAGTGGTGGATTTTTTTTCGGACTAACAAGGCTCCAGGGTTCACCCAGCCTCTGAAAATAAGTACCAGAGATTTTTTTGGGAAGGAAAGGCGGCCTGGCGTGATACCAACCACATCACCCAAAAATGTGCCGTGGTCATAGAAAATATAGTCACTAACACCATATTCCCCATTTGCCTCGCAAGGCGTGGAGGAAACCTTTACTTTTAAAAATTATATGGGAATTATGTTACTATCATTGCCAGGAAAAATACTAAGCAGAATCATTCTGGAGAGACTAAAAAAGGCCATAGAGAAACATTTGAGAGATGAGCAAGCAGGTTTTAGGAAAAACAGATCGTGTGCTGATTGAATAACAACCTTACAATTAATTAATATTAATTATATATTATTAATAATAATATAATATTAATTACCTAATAGTTAACAAAATTAGAACTATGTATCCCCACTTTATATCAGATTCATACGTTACAAAAAGGCATTTGATAGTTTAGGCAGAGGAATACTTTAGAAGTTACAGAGTCATGGAATCCAGATAAAGTTTATTAACCTGATAAGAACAATATATGAAGGAATGAAATGTAGTGTTGTGCATGAAGGGCATTCCAAATAAGAAAAGGAGTAAAGCAGGGATGCCTTTCTATCTCCATTTCTCTTTCTACTGGCTTGTGAAAATAAAGATTTTATTATGAAAATAATTCAGAGCAGCAGAAATGGAATCCAGTGGTCACTGACAGAACAACTTAACTGACTTAGACTTTGCTGATGACATTCATTCTCTTATCACATAATCATCAACAAATGCTAGATAAAAGCATACTTGATGAGAGATTACAACAGCTGGGACTGAAAATAAATAGAGATAAGACCAAAATTATGAGAATGAATGCACTTGGCAATAACCATATAACAAAAGGAGAAATACTATATGTACAATCTTACATATCATCATCTCATCAAGTACCGGGCCTACTGGCGTAGGTGATCATGTGTCTTTCCACAACTTTCGATCACGGCAGCTATTTGTCATTTCTGTTGTTGACCTTCTGTCAAGCCATTCTCTTAAGCTGTCTGTTATTTTTTCTCTTTGCTTCCCTCTATCTCTTCGTCCCTCAATTTTTCCAGTTGTTACAATATATTTCAGTTGTTCTCTTCTCATTACATGGCCAAAAAATGAAGATTGTTTCTTCCTAATATTGGAAATTAGCTCTCTTTTTGCTTTGACCTCTCTCAGAACATCTTCATTACTCTTCTTAGCTGTCCATGGTACTCTCAACATTCTTCTGTAAAACCACATTTCTACAGACTCCAGTGATTTTCTTGTCTGTTGTCCTATTGTCCATGATTCGCATCCATATGTTAAGACTGGCTCTACGTAACATTTAAGAACTCTTTTTCTTGTTTCTATTGTCAAAAATGGATTGCATAGTATCTTCCTCATTTTTGGAAAGCTGCTTTTTTTTGCCTGAGCCATTCTGCATCTCACCTCTTTTGTACATCTTCCGTCTGAGGTTACAAAGTTCCCAAATATTTAAATTCATTTGCCTGTTTTAATATTGTTCCACTTGTCTATATTTTGCACTGAAGTGATGTCTTTTTCATTGTTGTTACCATTACCTCTGTCTATTTGCTATTAAGGCTGAGTCCTTTATTTTTGCTTTCTTTCACTATAATGTCCAACATTTCTTGTAACTCATTTTCACTCTTAGCGATTAAGACTGTATCATCATCAGCATACCTTAGATTATTTATATTATGACCTCCAATTGTTATTCCAGGCATGTCCCTTATGGATCTTAAAGTAATCTCACTATAAATATTAAACAAATCTGGTGACAACACACAACCTTGTCTAACACCCTGTTTTATTTGTTGAAACATTCCCAATTGGTTTCCAGTTCTTATGGCCGCTGTTTGTTGCCAGTACATGTTCTTTATTATTCTTAGATCTTTGCTGTCTACGTTTATGCTTTCTAAAATTTTAATTATTTCTTGGTGCTTTACTTTGTCAAATGCCTTGGTGTAATCTATGAAACATAGGTATAGATCTGTTTTCACCTCTATGGCTCATTCTACTAAAGATCTTATGATATAAATGGTATTGCTTGTTCCTTTATCTCTAACAAAATCACACTGTTCATCGCTAATTTCTGGACTGATTTTGTTTTTTGTTTCGCACTCTTCGCATGATGATTCTTAGTAATATCTTAGTCATATGACTCATAAGGCTAATTGTGCGATGATCATCGCATTCAATCGCACCCGATTTCTTTGGTAGGGCTATAAATATTGATTTGAGCATGTCGTCTGGTATATATCCGCTGTTGTAGATATCATTCAATATTTTTGTTATTATTTCTATTCCAAAATCACCCATGGCTTCAATCTCTTCTTTAGTTATATTATCTGGTCCAGGAGCTTTGCCTGCTTTCATATTGCGCAAGGCATCTTCCACTTCTTCTCTGAGTATTTCTGGTCCTTCTCCATTATCCTTAATATTTACTTCCGTTCGTTCATCATTATAAAGATTTTTAATGTATTCTGTCCATCGTTCCCTTATGTTTTCTGATCTCTTATGTTTTGTAATCTCTTATACTCATCTTTATTTTCTTTATTTCTTCTTCTTGTATCCATTAGCTGCAAAATGTTATCTGTCATCCATTTCTTCTCTGTGTCTTCTCTATTGCATTGTACCGGTTCTGAATTGTGATTTTATATTTGTCTTGCAGCTTCTTGTCTGATTTTAGTAAATCTAAATTTAACTTGATGTTAATTGAGGCACGTTTTGTTGTTTTTAATTTTACTCTAAGCTTTCCCACAAGTGGTACATGATCACTATTGCAATCTGCCCCTGGTCTAGTTTTCACACACACCAGACTGTTTCTAAATCTATTGCTTATCATTATATAATCAATTTGATTACGTGCGTTGTCCCCTGGGTTTTTCCATGTCCACAGACGTCTTGGATGTTGCTTAAACCAGGTGTTTCCTATCATCATGTTGTGTGTTCTTGCCCAGTAAATAAGTTTCTCACCTCTTTCATTCCTCTCGCCTAAGCCATAATGACCAACTATTTCTTCAACTCTTTCCTTTCCTACTTTTGCTTTAAAATCCACTAGAACTATGGTGTTTTCATGTGGTTTGCATTTATGAAGTGCCTCATTTAACTCGTATAATTTATCAATTGTTTCCTCTAGACTGTCTGCTGTTGGTGCATAAACTTGTATAAGGTTTACAAATTTCTGGGCAGTAATATAGACAAATAGGAAGGAACTAAGATAAGGAGAATGATACTAAAATAAGGATATCAAAAGCAAGTGGAGCATTTGTTGCACTGGGAAACATGGAAATCCAAAGAAATTAGGTTAAATACAAAAATAACAATTTTCAACTCCAATGTTAAGTCAGTCCTATTATATGGCTGTGAAACATGGATAAGAACAAAAATGTCAATCATGAAGATACAGATCTTCATTAATGGATGCTAGCAAAGAATAAAATGATGGAAATGGCAGGGCAAAATCACTAACATAGAATTATGAAAATGTACCAGTAAAATACCAGTGGATAAAGAGATGCAGCAAAGATGATGGCACTGGATAGGACACACACTGCGAGTATTATACAACAGGCCGTTTTTTGGAATCACCAATGAAAAAGACAAAGAGGAAGACCAAAATATTCTTGGAGAAGACAGATGGAAGCAGAGATTAAGATGATGGGGAAGTCATAGAATGATTTTAAAAGAATGACAATGATTTTAAAAGAATGACAAGAAAAAGAACAGCTTGGAAAGTGTTTGTTGAAAATCTATGCTCTACAAAATACACAAAAAAACAATATTAAAACAGGTAAATGAATTTAAATATTTGGGAACTTTGTTAACCTCAGACGGAAGATGTACAAAAGAGGTGAGATGCAGAATGGCTCAGGCAAAAGCAGCTTTCCAAAAAATGAGGAAGATACTATGCAATCCATTTTTGACAATAGAAACAAGAAAAAGAGTTCTTAAATGTTATGTAGAGCCAGTCTTAACATATGGATGCAAATCATGGACAATAGGACAACAGACAGGAAAATCACTTGAGTCTGTAGAAATGTGGTTTTACAGAAGAATGTTGAGAGTACCATGGACAGCTAAGAAGAGTAATGAAGATGTTCTGAGAGAGGTCAAAGCAAAAAGAGAGCTAATTTCCAATATTAGGAAGAAACAATCATCATTTTTTGGCCATGTAATGAGAAGAGAACAACTGGAATATATTGTAACAACTGGAAAAATTGAGGGACAAAGAGATAGAGGGAAGCAAAGAGAAAAAATAACAGACAGCTTAAGAGAATGGCTTGACAGAAGGTCAACAACAGAAATGATAAATAGCTGCCGAGATCGAAAGTTGTGGGGAGACATGATCACCTACGCCAGCAGGCTCAGTACTTGATGATGATGATGATGATGCTCCACAAGGAAAGGTAGAAGGAGATTTCTGGTTTTCAATATGTTCCTCTAATATAATTCTTAGGGTGAAAATATAATCAAGATAGATATATATTGCCATTTTCATCTTGTCAGACGGTTTAGTGGAAGCTGTTGTGTATTTTTTTGAGGTTTTGATTTTGTTGAACAGCTTCTCTCATTGCTGATTCAGTTCATGTTTGAAAGACATACTCAGCCACAGAATGAACAAGTCAGGCTCACTGATCCACAGGGTTTTTCATAATTTTTCATTAGTTTTTTTCTCTGCTATGTTTTACCACAGCGCAGCCTCAAATGATGTTAAGCCATTCCTTATACAGGCTCGCCATGATGTGCGATCACTTGCCAGATGTTCCTAATCATTTTCACAGGTGGAGAAATCATTCAGAGATGATTTATAAATATTTCTATATCATAGTTTAGGTCTGCCGATTTGTCTTTTCCATGTATTAGTTCACCATATAGTATTTGCCTAGAAATGTGGTTTTCTTCCATTTGTTGGACGTGCCCCAGCCATCTTAACCTTTAGCTTCTGAGCATTGACATGATTGTTGGGTGTATCTTAGCATGTTGCCGTACAGTTAAATTTGTTATTTTGTCCTGCCATTTAATGTGCATTATTCTGCGGATACATCGCATATTTAAGATATTTAGTCTTTTTTTGTGATTTGAGTATGTTGTCCAGGTTTCAGATCCAAATAATAGTGTGCTAAGCACACAGGTTTGATATATTAAGAGTTTGGTCTTTAGTGTTAATTTTGTGTTGTTCCAGGCCCTTTCTATGAGTTTGACGAAAGTCGTAGCTGCCTTACCAATTCGGCTGTTTATTTCATCATCAAGAGAAGTGGTTGACATGATTGCGGATCCAAGATACGTGAATTTCTTAACTAATTCAGGTGGACAATCTTTTAAAGTGATTAATAAAGGTTGGAGGTCACCTTGACTTAGAATTAGGCGTTTTCTGAACAAAGACAGTGAAAAAGGTTGCATATTTTGTCAAGGTTGTCAATTAGCAAATGTAGGGTAGCTTCACTATGGCTTGTGCATGTCTAAGCTGGTCCTTGGTGCTTTGGTTAGGGTTGTTTTTGAAGTTCAGTAGTTCCTTTTTCTTATTAACTATTAGTGGGTCGAGTCTTGTTGCATCTTCTTCGACCCAATCGTTTTTTGAGAATGTTTTTTGGCTGTAAGTAGATAGTGTGCAATTATAGGTGTTTTCAGAGAGTACCAATTATCATCCACATTTGATGAATATTCTGCCTCTTCAACTAAATCTTCAAACTTAGAACTAAAAATGTCTTTATTTGATGAGATTTTAGTCACTGTGATGTTGATCTTGGTCGCTGAAGGCACTCTTGATTTATAAATGCGACTACTTCTAGCTTTAATCTTACCAATGACAAGAGCGTGGTCTGTATTGCAGTCTGTGCTGTGATATGCTCGTGTTATTCTGATGTTGTTTAAAGACTGCCTACGTGTAAGAACTAAGTCTAATTGGTGCCAGTGATCACTTCTAGCATGATGCCATGTTGATTTATGTTTATGTTTAACATTAAAGTAGGTATTAGTTACGCACAGATGATTGTCTGAACAGAATTCTAGGAGTCTGACCATTTTCGTTGATTTTTTCAAAGCCATGATGGCCTATTCATGTTGGCCAAGATTGTTTGTCGGATCCTGTGCATGCATTAAAATCACCAAGTATTTAAATTCATTTACCTATTTTAATATTGTTCCACTTGTCTTTATTTTGCACTGATGTGATGTCTTTTTCTTTGTTGTTACCATTACCTGTCTTTGCTATTACTTTATTCTTTAGTGCTCTTTGTCCTTATTTTTGCTTTCTTTCTCTTCTTTTGGGAGTGAGTCTATGATCATTTGAAGTTGTTGGTAGAAATTGTCTTTCTCTTCACCTGATGCAGCCATCTTTGGTGCATAAGCACTAATTATGTTTATTAATCCACTCTTTTTTTTTTAACATGGACCCTTTCTAAATCACATTTAAGAAAGATCAATACATGTGAGATGCGTTGTTTGAGAAAAGTAACAAACAACACAAGAAAAGATAGAATACCAAATGAAACCATAAGAAAAATAGTAGGAACAAAACCCTGCCAAGAATATATAGAACAACAACAATTTAAATGGTTTGGCCACCTGGTCAGAATGAATCCTCACCAATCACCATCAAGGGCGTTCTTCTCGAGAATGCATGGAAAAAGACCAAGAGGAAGACCCAGAAGAAGATGGATAGATGCAGTGACAGAGACATGTAACAACAAAGGAAAATCACTAATTCAGAAAATTCGAGCAGCACAAGAACGACAAATGATATAAACCACGACACCTTGTAGGTATCAGTGAAAGAGAAAAGAAGAAAGAAGAATCCACTCTTTATATGCAGCTGAAGTGTCATTTAACGTTTGGTCACTCCTTTTGGTGTGGTTATGGAGTTTATATGTTTGTTATGTACAGCGACGCCTACTCCATGGAGATGTGGCTTTTCAGGGCTTTGACCTTACCAGAAAAAAGGGATCATTTTCTTCCTTTACAGAATCAATGCCTGAGAATCTTGTTTCTTGCAATGCTGCAATAACGACCTATAGCCTATTTAGTTCTTTGTCTATGAGGATAGTGTCTATCAAGATAGCCGCTCTCTTTTCTAAATCCTGATTGTTCTTCACGCTTAACATGTCTACCACATCTTTTATTTTGTTCTGTACAGGGTACTTGAGGCAATAGATATAAGAAGCATGTCTCACCAGTTGTTGCGATCCTTGAAATTTTTTTTTTCTTAAATTTTGACAATTATACCTCTTTTCCACTGTGTAGGCACCTTTTCTGTTTTTCATATTGTATTAAACATTTTCTGCAGGTTTTTTTGATTATGGTTATCAGTTGCTTTAAGCGTCTCAGAAATTATATCATCTTCACCTACAGCCTCGTCATTAACCATTTGCCTTGCACCCATTTCTACTTCATTCAAGATGGAGTCATCTAAATTAATATCTAACTGTGAAGCTGGCGTGTCTGCTATAAAAGGTATTAAATGCCATGGTTTACTACAGATAAGGATTTCATTACACCTACAGAATAATAAATATTTTTAGTTATCAGAATATATCGCTCCCAATACAAATCTCATTTCACATAGTTCTAATAAAAGTATCTCCATTCTTTCCATTTCCTTTATGATGTTATCCAATTTTACATTTTGTGAATGTCCTTATATTGAAGGTTTATTTCTAAGTTTTTCTCTTTTTATTAGTTTGCTTTCAGTAAATTGCTGTTTAGATATCACCCATAGCACTTGATTCTCCCTGCAAGATGAGGACGTTTCATTGGAACTCCATTACTGTCATTGTTTGAAGTTGTGATGATACAAAACTATACTACTACTATATTATCTCTACCACTCTACTCTACTCTCAGTGATTTTCCCTTGCCTTCAAATTTTATTTATTTGTTTCTACTAACTTTTGACTGAAAGTCTCACCTACATAGTAGCAGGGTATTTATTGACTGTTAGTGTTCCTTACCCTTTTGCTCTACCAAGTATACCTAAAAGCAGAGTAGGTGCAGGGCCATCCTATCTATTGCATACTGGAACATGTAAAATATTTACATTGACCTGCATAGTTGCTTCAATCTCATTACATTTTCCTCTCGGCCTGAAGATGGCACATAGGACAGAAGTCAGTTTCTCACAATTGACGATTTCTACTAGTTCTTGTAGGTCTTGATTGTCCCGTGATTGTGCTTTCCCTAGTTAATTGTTCTGCTTAGTGTTTTTCTTGTTTTCATTTACCAGATGATTTCCACATGAATGCCTCATAGGAAAATCTTTATTCATCCCTTCAGAGCACTTGACTGATTTATTTCTAAAGCTTTTTTTGTTATAAAATTGGACACATATTCTTGTATAGTTTTGTTTCTTATCAGTTTGTTATTTATTCTCTCCAACTTATGTTTGAGATTCTTCTGAGAAATTTGTTCTCAAGGCATATAGTTTCATATCTAAAGTCTTAGTGGGTTTCCAGCTTTCATTTTCATGTGTCAGCATTGATATCACACAGGTGTTGAACAATCTTAGTTTTGCATCTTTACTGAGTACTTTGAATCTGTATATGTGTGTTAGTTAGTTGAATACCATCATGCTTTTAGATATGTCTCCATTTCTATAAAATTGTTCTGCCTATTCTATTCTGCCGGTTATGGTCCCCACACCGCGATGACAGGCAGAGGATCTCATGTATAGAGACAATGGCTGCGATCTCCGACTAGTACAGTCACTACCAAGAAGGAAAGGAATGGCAAGGGAACAGGCAAATAATTGCAATGCTGCGGTAAAGCTGGTAGCAAGGAGCCAATGGTGGGGTGTGCTAAACACTCCAAGGTATGGTGACAGCTTTACAAATAAAGAACACAACACAATACTGACGTTTCGGCCTGTGGCCTTCTTCAGAATACATGGACAACGACAACAAGCGGTGAAGCACAATTACTACATGTTAGATGATAAAGTGGAGGGCGAGGAAAGTAGGATGCAAAAATAAGAAAAGAGAGAAATGAATTTTACATGATGAGAGGTATGATGGGCGTCAAAATATATAAAATAGAAAAAGAGAGAGAAAATGTATAATAAATTGTACTTAGCTGAGCTCAGAGCAGGGAGCAGGAAAACTGTAATCCGTGCTGAAACCAGTCGGAATGACTAAATGACTAAAAGCGCAGAGAACGTGTATAGAAAGCAACACGTGACAAAGACAGGTCAGTAAAGAGGGCAAAAAGGATCAAATTTCGGGAAAACCCGTGGCCTTTAGACGTGACCGGAACCTCCGAGACTTTCTTGTCAGGGGCCGTCTTCCTGCTGACCACTTCAGCCATCGAGGCACTATCCGCTGCAACCGGAGAGTATGTAAAACTTGTGACCACGTTCTCCAGACCGACACTGTCCTCTTCCCTAATGGTCCTTTCGAGATCAGAGAGGGATTCACTTGCACTCGCGGAACATCATTTATGCCATCATCTGTAAGCGATGCAAGTTGACCTACATCGGTCAGTCTGGTCGCAGAATCGGCGATAGGTGCCGTGAACACTTGAATGACATCACCCAAGAAGCGGACACTCCTGTAGCAGCCCACTTTAACTCGAGGGGCCATCGAGGTAAGACTGATGTCTTGGTAACTGGCCTAGTATCATGCTCCTCTGATCACCACAGTCGGCTCACTCTTGAGCACCGTCTGATCGCTCGTTGGGGCTGCCTCACCCCTCGTGGCATCAATGTATCCCTGTCCCTCTGAGGACCCTCCTGCCTCCGACTCCATCCTCCTACCTATGGACCTCTCTTCCTATTTCTCTTCTTGGGTCCTCTACTCCTCGTCCATCCCTGCTTTTCATATCCTCTTTGAGTAACCCCATCTTGCCTTCTTCCTCCTAAACCCCCCCCCTCTCCCTACACCTTTTTCTCTTCTGACTATCTTCATGTCCTTTACCTCTTTATCACTATATCACCTCTCCACCTGGACTGTACGTACGATCTCTCTGCCCACCTCTATTGTCCCTCGTCCTTCCTACCACCCCTCTGCTGATCTACTCCTAGCTCACCCCTCTCCTCTCTATTAACTTGTAGTCACTACTCATCTATACCTACTATTCCAGTATCCCCCTTATCCTGATGCCCACTTTCATTCCCCCTTTGTTCTATCATTTCCCTACTTCTTTACCTCCTATGGTTCATACCTCTTGCACACCTTCCCCTATTGCTCCACTTCTTCCAGACTTTCTCTTTTTCCATTCACTTCTGACCTACCGCCTCTCCCCCTATCCAGTTTTCACATACCTGCTTCTATCCCTCCTCTCCATACCTCCTCCTCCAATACTTCCCTACCTCCCGATAGACTAACTTCCTCCGGACCACCCCTCTATCGCCCTTCTCATTATACGGCTTTATTATTCTTCCTCACCGTATCTCTTCCTCCAGTATCCAATCCTTCCTTTCGTTGACCTACCTCTCAACTCGTTCAGTTCGAGGCCATCCATTCTGTAGAGTCCATCTCTCTCACCCACTGCCTAGTTTACTACTTTGTCGTGTCATTCTATTTCTTTCTCTTAACCTCTCGCGTGATCTCTCACTTCCATTGTTGAGTGATTTATATGTATTGCTTGTTGTGTCCCAGGAGTATCCTCGTCTATGCCCCCTTTTCCCCCCCCCCCCCTTTTTGGTTTTCCCGAAATTTGATCCTTTTTGCCCTCTTTACTGACCTGTCTTTGTCACGTGTTGCTTTCTATACACGTTCTCTGCGCTTTTAGTCATTTAGTCATTCCGACTGGTTTCAGCACGGATTACAGTTTTCCTGCTCCCTGCTCTGAGCTCAGCTAAGTACAATTTATTATACATTTTTCTCTCTCTTTTTCTATTTTATATATTTTGACGCCCATCATACCTCTCATCATGTAAAATTCATTTCTCTCTTTTCTTATTTTTGCATCCTACTTTCCTCGCCCTCCACTTTATCATCTAACATGTAGTAATTGTGCTTCACCGCTTGTTGTCGTTGTCCATGTATTCTGAAGAAGGCCACAGGCCGAAACGTCAGTATTGTGTTGTGTTCTTTATTTGTAAAGCTGTCACCATACCTTGGAGTGTTTAGCACACCCCACCATTGGCTCCTTGCTACCAGCTTTACCGCAGCGTTGCAATTATTTGCCTGTTCCCTACTCAATTGATATCGCTGCTACTTTATGTTTGTTTAACGTCATTCATCTCTGTGTACTTTAGTTAGAACCCATTTCACTCCGTTCTTTTACCTACCTATTCTATCTCTCGTCAGTCTCTCCTCGCCTTCACTTCTGGGTGCTTCCTTACCCTCCCCTCTTGCACTTTGCTCCTCATACTTTCTATTCACTACCTTCCCTCTTTCTATTATTGGCTTCTCTATACCTTCACGTATCCTACCTATCTTCATCTAGTTGGTTTATCTCTCATTTCTTTTCTCGATCTTCTCTCATCTCCTCACTATGCCCTCCCTCAAACATCTATCTCATTCTATCCGTCACTCCATCATCGCCTCCTTCTCCACTCTACCCCCCGAACTCTCTAACATCTCTAAGACTTTGCCTTCACTACTTTCAAGAAAACTAGATTTACCTGTCACCTCAATTTCTTGAACAACTGCCTCCATCGTAAAATTCTCCCGTGTGGGTTCCGATCTCACTTCTCACCTCAAGTCGGTCAACCCTACCTCTCTAACTATCTTCGCCGCAACTGCAGAACCTTGAACTCCAGCATGGCCTGAAACGTGTTCGTCTTGTCGCTTCTAGCCACTCTCGTCTTATATCCCACCTCAACACCCGCCAACAACACCTCCTATCCCAACTCCATCTACTCACCTCTAACTTTCCTGGGACTCTTCGCTTCATCCGCCATACCATCCACCACCACAACCGATCTATGTATGACTTTTTATCCTCTCAGCACAAACGTAAACTCTTGAACCTCCGTCCTCCTCCTCCTCCTCCCCCACCTCCTCCTCTCCCCAATGCCTCTGACTCTAGCTCCCTTGTCACTTGTATTCCCCCTGATTTGCCCCTTTCCGACCATGAGCGTTCTCTTCTCAGCAAGGTCTTAAGTTTGTCCCCCTTCGCCCTTTGAGTGACTCATTCTCTCTCTTACGGGACATTCAGGAGTATCACAGACGACTACGACTCAAACTCTATTACTTTAATCATCCGAACTCTTCCTCTCAACCTCCTCCTACAGACGAATTTGCCCGCTTTTCCTCCCGTAAATCTGACTGGACTCCCCGCTCGGGCGAATCACAGGCTTTGGACCAGTTCATTAACAGTACCTACCGGGATATTAAGGCACTTCGTCCCCATAGACTTCGACGCTCTAATCTTAGTAGTGAAGAGTACCAAGCCCTCCAGGATCTTCGCCGACGTGATGATATTGTCATCAAGCCGGCCGACAAGGGCGGCTCTGTGGTGGTATGGAGGAAAGACCTTTATATCCGGGAAGGGGATAACAATTATCCGACTCGACTTTCTACCTCCCCACCCCCGACGACACTACTGTCTCTAATAACGCCGTGGTGCGTCGTACGATCCTCCGTTTCATTCAGGATGGATTACTTCCCTCTAGCTCCTCCCGCATGATCCTTCCTGACCACTGCTTGGGCAGACCCTCTTTCTATATGCTGCCTAAAATACATAAACCTGACTCTCCTGGACGTCCTATTGTCTCTTCCATCTCATGTCCTACTGTTCTCATTTCTGACTTCCTCGACAGTGTCTTTCAACCCATAGTTATGGGCCTCCCTTCGTATGTCAAAGACACTAACGACGCCCTTAACATCTTTTCCTCTATCACCCTCCTTCCTGATCGTCACTACCGCCTCTTCGTTATGGATGTCTGCTCCCTGTATACTTCTATTCCCCACTCCGACGGCCTTCAAGCTCTTCAGTTTTTCCTGGACCGTAGGATCCACCCTCC
The DNA here is from genome assembly GCA_032433765.1 of Megaustenia siamemsis. Taxonomy (NCBI): domain Eukaryota; kingdom Metazoa; phylum Mollusca; class Gastropoda; order Stylommatophora; family Ariophantidae; genus Megaustenia; species Megaustenia siamemsis. The sequence goes on along the minus strand of JAVIAB010000059.1, from coordinate 49,590,252 downwards.
ATCGCCACTGGCGTCCTCCTCCGTCTAGCAGAATTAGTCTTGAACCTCAACTCTTTCGAGTTCAATGGCAATTTCTTCACCCAGATCAGCGTGTGGCGATGGGCACTAAAATGGGCCCTAGCTATGCTTGTCTCTTCATGGGTTACCTTGAGCACCAAATCATCCATACCTACCAGGGCCCTCTTCCCCTCATGTATCGTAGGTACATTGATGACTGCATTGGTCTGTCTGACCTTCCAGAAGATGAGATCTCCCGTTTCATCGAATATGTCGGACATTTCCACCCCTCTATCCACATCACCTTCCACATCTCCACCTCCTCCGTATCTTTCCTGGACATCCTAGTCTCCTTGGGCACCTCTCATCTTCTCACCTCGGTCTTCTACAAGGCCACTGACTCCCATAGTTTCCTCCGCTACGACTCCTCTCATCCTACATCCTGCAAGAACTCTCTTCCCTATTCCCAGCTTCTCAGACTTCGTCGCCTTTGCCAACGACGAAGATTTCCTTCACAATGCCCACCTTATGCTTGATTTCTTCCGCCGACGTCTCTATCCTGAATCAGCTCTCCTCCCTGCCCTGCGTCGAGTTCTCCACACTTCACGTCAGTCTGCTACTCATCCCCCCTCTGATAGAGTAGTGCTCGCTCTCACCCATCACCCTCACCACTACGCCGCTATTAGGACCATCCACCGCTACCTCCCTATTCTTCGATCTGACCCTACTACTCGTCTGCTCTTCCCTGACCCACCACTAGTGGCCTTTAGACGTGACCGGAACCTCCGAGACTTTCTTGTCAGGGGCCGTCTTCCTGCTGACCACTTCAGCCATCGAGGCACTATCCGCTGCAACCGGAGAGTATGTAAAACTTGTGACCACGTTCTCCAGACCGACACTGTCCTCTTCCCTAATGGTCCTTTCGAGATCAGAGAGGGATTCACTTGCACATCGCGGAACATCATTTATGCCATCATCTGTAAGCGATGCAAGTTGACCTACATCGGTCAGTCTGGTCGCAGAATCGGCGATAGGTGCCGTGAACACTTGAATGACATCACCCAAGAAGCGGACACTCCTGTAGCAGCCCACTTTAACTCGAGGGGCCATCGAGGTAAGACTGATGTCTTGGTAACTGGCCTAGTATCATGCTCCTCTGATCACCACAGTCGGCTCACTCTTGAGCACCGTCTGATCGCTCGTTGGGGCTGCCTCACCCCTCGTGGCATCAATGTATCCCTGTCCCTCTGAGGACCCTCCTGCCTCCGACTCCATCCTCCTACCTATGGACCTCTCTTCCTATTTCTCTTCTTGGGTCCTCTACTCCTCGTCCATCCCTGCTTTTCATATCCTCTTTGAGTAACCCCCATCTTGCCTTCTTCCTCCTAAACCCCCCCCTCTCCCTACACCTTTTTCTCTTCTGACTATCTTCATGTCCTTTACCTCTTTATCACTATATCACCTCTCCACCTGGACTGTACGTACGATCTCTCTGCCACCTCTATTGTCCCTCGTCCTTCCTACCACCCTCTGCTGATCTACTCCTAGCTCACCCCTCTCCTCTCTATTAACTTGTAGTCACTACTCATCTATACCTACTATTCCAGTATCCCCCTTATCCTGATGCCCACTTTCATTCCCCCCTTTGTTCTATCATTTCCCTACTTCTTTACCTCCTATGGTTCATACCTCTTGCACACCTTCCCCTATTGCTCCACTTCTTCCAGACTTTCTCTTTTTCCATTCACTTCTGACCTACCGCCTCTCCCCTATCCAGTTTTCACATACCTGCTTCTTATCCCTCCTCTCCATACCTCCTCCTCCAATACTTCCCTACCTCCCGATAGACTAACTTCCTCCGGACCACCCCTCTATCGCCCTTCTCATTATACCGGCTTTATTATTCTTCCTCACCGTATCTCTTCCTCCAGTATCCAATCCTTCCTTTCGTTGACCTACCTCTCAACTCGTTCAGTTCGAGGCCATCCATTCTGTAGAGTCCATCTCTCTCACCCACTGCCTAGTTTACTACTTTGTCGTGTCATTCTATTCTTTCTCTTAACCTCTCGCGTGATCTCTCACTTCCATTGTTGAGTGATTTATATGTATTGCTTGTTGTGTCCCAGGAGTATCCTCGTCTATGCCCCCTTTCCCCCCCCCCCCCTTTTTGGTTTTCCCGAAATTTGATCCTTTTTGCCCTCTTTACTGACCTGTCTTTGTCACGTGTTGCTTTCTATACACGTTCTCTGCGCTTTAGTCATTTAGTCATTCCGACTGGTTTCAGCACGGATTACAGTTTTCCTGCTCCCTGCTCTGAGCTCAGCTAAGTACAATTTATTATACATTTTTCTCTCTCTTTTTCTATTTTATATATTTTGACGCCCATCATACCTCTCATCATGTAAAATTCATTTCTCTCTTTTCTTATTTTTGCATCCTACTTTCCTCGCCCTCCACTTTATCATCTAACATGTAGTAATTGTGCTTCACCGCTTGTTGTCGTTGTCCATGTATTCTGAAGAAGGCCACAGGCCGAAACGTCAGTATTGTGTTGTGTTCTTTATTTGTAAAGCTGTCACCATACCTTGGAGTGTTTAGCACACCCCACCATTGGCTCCAAAGGAATGGCAAACTACCTTCTTAAATTGCCTGGAATAATCATGACAAATCACAACCTTCTATTTGCAGCTAATGACGTTAATGGGGACTTCACAGCCACCTCGTCCAGTAGGGAGTGTCATGTGCTACAGGTGACACCCGATCGTCATCAAGCAACTGTATGTAAGATCAAAAATAAAGAGACACTAGCAATAGGAACTTGGAACGTTAGATCAGCATTCCAGGTTGGAAAACTAGAAAACATCAGTCAAGAAATGAAGAGAATGAAGTTGAACTTCTTGGGACTATGTGAAATGAGATGGACAGAAGCAGGATTATTACAACGCGACAGTGGAAATGTAATTTACTCTGGGGGAACCACACACGAAAGAGGAGTAGGCATCATGTTAGATAGAGAAAGAAGCAAAACAGTGAAAGGATTTTGGCCAGTATCAGACAGAATTCTGCTGGTGAAATTGAGAGGCAGACCAATGGATAGTAACATAATTCAAATTTATGCACCAACAAGTAATAGCGAAGAAGAAGACATTGACACTTTTTACGAGGAGCTAGAAGCAACCATGGAACAGTGTAAACCCCAAGAAATAACTATTATATTAGGGGATTTCAATGCAAAGATAGGAACAGGACAAAAAAGTACACAATCAAATTGATTTTATACTGGTACAGAGAAGATTCAGGAATGGGCTAACATCGGTTAAAACAAGGCCAGGAGCAGATTGCAATAGTGACCATGTCCCAGTAGTTGGAAAGATAAGAATAAAACTGCGGAAGGCACAGAAATCACCAAGAAATATAAAATTAGAACTATATATGCTAAGAGTAGATAAACAGATGAGTGATAAGTACAGCAAGATAGTACAAAATAGATATAATGCTATTGAGAAAATACAGGACATCCAGGAGCAGTGGGAAAGGCTCAAACAATTGATTCAACAAACATCAAAAGAAGTAATACCAGTGACTAAAAGAATCAACAAAAAGAAATGGATGACAGAAGAAATATTACAACTAATGGACGAAAGAAGAAAACATAAGAAAGAAGAACGGACATACAAAATATTGCACAAAGAGATCCAAAACAAGTGCAGTGAAGCAAAGGAAGGATCGTTTAAAACAGAAATGTGAAAAAATGGAAAAACAACAAAAGAAAGACTCAAAATTTATGCACAATCAGTTAAATGAATTAACAGGAAGAAAAGAAGTAAAAGTTTCAGGATGTGTGAAATCAAAGGAAGGAAATATAATAATGGGACAGGAGAAGACAATGGAAAGATGGACAGAATATATCAGTCAACTCTATGATGATGAAAGACCAGAATTAAACAATTCAAATTAAGACACAGGACCACAAATAATGCAGAGTGAAGCGGAGAACGCAATTCAACACATGAAAAGAGGCAAAGCTCCAGGTCCTGACAATATAACAATCGAAGAGATAAATGCATTAGGAGAGCTGGGAGTACAAGTCATAACAAAATTACTCAATGACATATATAACACTGGACACATACCCGAAGATCTACTAAAATCTATCTTTGTAGCCATACCGAAGAAGTCAGGAGCCACTGATTGTGAAGACCATCGCACTATTAGTCTCATGAGCCATAACGACTAAAATATTACTAAGAATAATCATGAGACGTGTAAGGAACAAAATAAAACCAGAAATAAGTGAGGATCAATGTGGATTTGTGGAAGGAAAGGGCACCAATAATGCAATATATATCTTAAGAACATTGATTGAAAGATCTATAGAGGTAAAGAAAGATCTATATATGTACTTTATAGACTACACGAAAGCATTTGACAAAGTAAAGCATGTGGAAATAATCAATATGCTGGAGAAATTAAACATTGATGGCAAGGATCTGCGAATCATAAAAAACATGTACTGGCAACAAACAGCAGCTATACGAATTAACAACCAAACAGGACAATTCCAATATATAAAGCAAGGAGTCAGACAAGGCTGTGTTCTGTCGCCGGATTTGTTTTCACTTTACAGTGAATATATTATAAGATCAATAGTAGACAAAAAAGGAATTGAAGTCAACGGTCACAACATAAATAATTTGCGATATGCGTATGACACAGTCTTAATAGCAGAGACAGAGACTGAACTACAAGAAATGATAGACATAATAGTAAAAGAAAGCAACAAGAAAGGTCTCAGTCTGAATAGTAAGAAACAGAAGTAATGGTTATATCGAAGGAACAATCACCACCATCATGCAGCATAAAAATAAACGAGACAAATCTGAAACAAGTGCAACGTTTCAAATACTTGGGCACAATAATAACATCAGATGGGAGATGCACCACAGAAATAAAAAGCAGAATAGCTCAGGCCAAAATAGCATTTCAGAAAATGAAAAATATCTTATGCAACAAATCTATGTCAATAAAAATGAGAAAGAGAGTTCATCGGTGCTAAATAGAACCAATTCTGACCTATGTAAGCGAATCATGGACAGTAGACAAACAAATGAAAAGACGATTAGAGGCCACAGAGATGGGATTTCTCAGAAGAATGTTGAAGGTTCCCTGGACAGCTAAAAAGACCAATGAGGAAGTTCTCAAAGAGGCCAACACAAAAATGGAGCTCTTAAAAAACATCAGAGAGAAGCAATCAACATTTTTTGGGCACATCATGAGAAGAGGAAAGTTGGAATACTTGGTTACAACAGGCAAAATAAAAGAAAAGAGAGATCGCGGGCGACAAAGAGAGAAAATACTGGATAGCTTGGTGTCATGGCATGGAAAACAGTCAACAACAGAACTGATATGATGCACTGTAGCTACAAGATTGTGGAGGGACATGATCACCTATGCCAACCGGTATGGCACATGATGATGATGATTCTATTCTATTCTATTGACCTTTCGAGCCGTAGCCGGCCCATAGGGCATAGACCAAGATACTCCTTCTCTTATCTGAATTTTTGTTCTAGCAGTTTTCAATTCTTTTAAAGATATTTTATCAAATCTCGCCATTTGTCTCTGTTCTGTGCGAGCAGCTCTATCTCATTGAGGGAGCCTAATCCTGCTGCTCTTGCCTCTCTCATCAATGTTCTTCTCAGTGTCTCTCTGGGTCTTCCTCTTTTCCTCTTACCTGTTGTTTCCCATATGAGGGCTTGCTTTGCTATTCAGTTATTATCTCTTCTCATCACATGTCCAACATATGACCATCGTCTTTTCTTTATTACTGAAGATATTAGTGGTTGATTGGCGATTTCTCTAATTTCCTCGTTTGTTTTGAATTCGTTCCACGCTATACAAAGTATTTTCCTTAGTCATTTATTTTCGAATGCGTTCAACTTTGTTTCTATATCTCTTGTTGTTTTCCAGCTTTCACATGCATACGTAAGGGTTGATAGTACATTTGATTTGAATAGTCTAAGTTTTGTGTTTGTGCTGATGAGTTTTGATTTCCCCAACTTTTCAAGGCTTCTGAAAGACATTGCTGCTTTAGCTATTCTGATTCTAATTTCTTTGCTTGTATCCCCTTCTCGATCAATGTGACTTCCAAGATAGGTAAAGTAATCGATTTCTTCAACTGGTTTGTTTTCCATGTATATTTTGTCGTCTGTTGGAATTAAACTTTTCATGACTTTAGTCTTTTCATGATTGATCTCAAGCCCAATTTTGCTGGCTATTGATGATAGATCATTTGTGTTTTCCTGCATCATTTTTATCTGGCTGCTGATGAGAACTATGTCATCAGCAAAGTCGAGGTCCTCAAAATGGTCTCCTTGTATCCATTCGATGCCTTTATTACCAGTGCAGCATTTCTTCATTATGAAGTCCATAACAATTGCAAATAACAAGGACGATAAAATACATCCTTGTTTAACCCCAGTTTCTATTGGGAAACATTCACTCAGTCTTTCTTCTGTTCGAACTGCACATGTGTAACCATCATACATGTCTTTGATAATATTTATGATTTTTGATGGTAAGCCATATTGCTTCAGAATTTTCCACAAAGAATCTCTATGAATGCTGTCAAATGCTTTTTTGAAGTCGGTGAAGTTAAGTACAAAACGTTTTTGCTTTTCAATGTGTTCCTCCAATATAAGTCGTACAGTGAAAATGTGGTCAAAGCAGCTTCTCCCTTTTCTAAACCCAGCCTGTTCTTCGTGCATTACTGTATCTATTGAATCCTTTATTCTATTTAGGATGATTTTGCAGAATAACTTTGAGGCAACTGACAAAAGTGTCATGCCTCTCCAGTTGTTACAATCTCTATGATTGCCCTTTTTTGGAATCTTAACAATAATTCCTTTTTTTAATTTATGAGGCGTCTTCTCTGCTTTCCAAATGATGTTGAACATTTTCTGGAGATGTATTAAATTATGGCTATCAATTGTCTTGAGGATCTCAGCTGTTAACTTATTCTGTCCAGCAGCCTTGTTATTGATCATATTCTTTAAGGTGGTTTCTATTTCGCTCAAGGTGAAGTCATCTAAATTTACATCTAATTCTGCTGCTGGTGTTTCAGTTTCAAAATCTATTAAACTGTGGGGTAGTGGGCGGTTAAGAATTTCTTTGAAGTGTTCCGCCCAACGGGCTTTTATGTCTACGCTTGTTGTTAGCATTAATCCAGATTTGTCTAGAATTGGTGTTCCACTGGATGTATAGGTGTTTGTCAGCATCTTTTGTACAGTATAAAGAGTTCTGCTGTCTCCTGTAATTGCAGCTGTCTCTGCTTTCTCTGCCAAATTGTCTATATAAGCTCTTGTATCTCTTCTTGCTGAACTTTTCACTTTGTTGTCTAATTCTTTGTATGTTGCTTTTGCCAGGACCTTTCCAAGATCGGTCTTTACATTAGTCATGGCTCTCTTCGCTTCTTTTCTTTCTTTGATGACTGCCTAGGTAGGTAAAATTTTTAACTTTTTGTAAAATGTCATTGTTAAGTGTTGTATAAGAGACTATATTGGTAATGTCAGGGACTTTCACCTTGACCATGTTAATTTGAAGGTTTATTTAATCAGAAATGTTGCAGAATTTATCTATTTTTTCGCTGAGCAGCTTGGTGTGTTAAGCTCAAGTGTGCCAAATCATCCACATAATCAAAATCTTTCAAGATTTTGTTATCAGTCCATTTTAATGCCTAAGTATCTGGTATATCTAAGTATCTTCTTCTATAGTTGCTTTAGCATGGTAAAAGAATATAGAAAATATATCTTACCCTCTTAACTTTAACTTTAAACTGCACATTCACAATGTAGTATCCACTCAAACTATATTTTTATAAATATATAATTTATTTCTATTGTTATAGGTAACTCTGATGATGATAGACCAAAATCACAAAGAGCACATTGTGGATGCCTTCAAACCTGATCCTGCAAGCTCATCATTTAAGGTATTTTTTTCACTATGCTAACTTGTAATGAGAATGTATAATCTTTTACAGCAGTCTAACAATTATAGTATATTTAAGGCAGACAGTAACATTAACAATTAAATAACAACAATCACGATAATAGTTTCATGATGTAGAGCAGCATGGTCCAACAAGCACTCTTCTATGGTTTTCATTAGTAGTAGATAAACCAATAGGATATTTTTTAAATTGTGAGTTTTATCTTCTTCAGTATTCAAGTCTTTTGATCTTGCAAGTGACTGTTTGCCCTGTACCATGATGCAGAGGTAGGGATAATATCATGATACAAGATCAGCTGGTTGCATGGCCAGCACTTGTTTGTGCATGTGTCTTGATTTTTCCCCTGAACCCTCGGTGTTGCCATCACACTCTGACTTTGGCAGGCTGGATCTCAGTTTGACGTAGGAGTTTGCTTCTTGTAGGGTAGATGCCAGTCAGGCCCATGGTTTATATCTGGGTGTTTTCCCATAGCATTTCCTTCTCCCGATGGCCCCTTCTAGGCAGCATTATTTACTTTCTGGGTTGTCCTTCGCTATGGAAAAAAAAACTTTGAATGCACCCCTTACTCACATGGCTTACCCCATCAATGGACATATGGGGCATTTATTAAAAGATGCAATGGCATCCATCCTGTCCTTGTAAGAGAAGCCTTCCATCTGGTCTTTAGTTTGTGAGGTCAGATAAGTAGTCCCGTTTCCATGATGAAGTTGGCAGTTCTTTCCAGCTCTTGATGTTACCCCAAAGTTTCTGCCTTAGTTCAGCACACTCTGGCCTGATTTGGCCCCGTTGTTCTTTGTGGGCTGAACACAGATGGAGGATATGCTCAGGGTCCTAAATACCAATTCCACAAGGGCATTCTTTTGTGTGGGACACTTTGAGATGTTAGAGATGGCATGTCTAAAGTAGCCAGTTCTCAGGCAAAAGATGATGGTCTGCTGCAATTTATGAAGCTGATTATGGGGTCATTGTTGTTGCTAGTGCTCAACCTTCTTTCCCACTCCGAGTAGTATTTGTTGCATATGATGGTTTTTCCTCCCTGTAAGATGCATGATGGCAGAACTGTTCCATTTTGCTGCCTGTCTTTGATAGTGCATCTGTCTTCTCATTTCTGCCAAATTCCATAGTGAGCTGCCAGCCACTGGATTATGGTTGTAGTTTCTTGGACAGTTTTTTTTAATTTGTTTCATTCTTATGTTTTGGAGTGTCTGATCACTTGTTCTCACATGTTTTAAATGTCGATTAGAAATGATTTGCAGTCTGTGAAAAATACATTCTGTCCTGGTGATTTTTTTTATGACTTGGTACAGAGATATTTCCATTTCTATGGCAGTGCTAATTTATGTGGCACGGCGCAGTGCCAAGGAGTACGGGTTCAATCCTGTTTCGGACCATATATTGTTCTTTGTTTTTTTCTGTTGTTTATTTACTGGCGGCCTTCACCAACCTGTCAGTTCTCTGTTCTATTGACCTCAGCTGGAATGCGCTGATCGTTCGTGATTTGCTTGGGACAACACGTCTTCGTGCCCACTGGGCGTTCGTTTCAGCCTGACCTTGTCTGTTCACCGTAGTACTTCTGGTTTGTTGTTAGGATGACTGTTTCATGTTGTGATTCCGCGACAACTTTATTGCTGTTATGATTCGTCCCTGAGGGTTGACGCTAGGCCAGATAAATATAACTGTGTAACACATAACAACACATTGGTTATCAGAATTTGTTCTGACTTTTAATACTGTCACATCGGACTCTCGTTACACACTGGATATGGAAGGTCACACTCTTAAAGCGCACTCTTACAATTCTTTAGTCTATCGCCCTCACACTTATCTCTGGGCTCTAAACGCATTCATACTCGCACCTTAACTACTTGTGGCCCGTTCCCATCGAACGGCCCCCCCTATATTATCTAACTTCTACCGGCCCTGCGGTCTCTTGGCACTGCTACTAACTATCTCTTCATAGTGCCACTTGCTAATCTGTCCGCCTAATTATTCTTCACTAGTCTCTGTGTCTCCTATCACGTTTTCTTCTGCTGGCTACATATCTATTACACTTGTTTAGTGTCATTATTCTAACTCACTTGCTAATCTACATCGTGTCTAATTCTACTAGGCTAAGGTTAGCCTCTCTATGGGCCGACCCACATGGTCGCCCATCTCCTAACTGGCGTGTGTACTCATGCCGATTACATTTCTCCAAATGTCCAGTATAAAGTGCTTTCGATCTTTAGTGTTTACCTCTTAAATTTGGATCTTCTCAGCCAATCAAAATTGACTTCCTACGCGTCTGTCTGCCCACTCACTTCTGGACATGGCCTTCACGTTTTTCACGTGAATTTTGACCCATCGTCTCCTTATTTTTCTCGTGACTTCGTCTTACTATCTTTTTTCCTTTTTTTCTCTCCTTGACCTTGTTCTCTCGTCTTTGTTTACTCCTCTACTCTCTCCACTCCTCCCCCTTCCACATAGCCTCCACTGTTCTTTAGTCATTGATCTTCCTTAATGACTAACCTTGTTCCATCAACTTCTATTTTCTAACTCTCTTCTCTTACTCTCCACCTCCTTTATTCCTCTCTTCCCTCTCTGGTTCTTAACTATTCATCTCCCTATACTCTTGCATTTATCTCTTCCCCTTATGCTCATCACGTCAGTTCTCTGGTTCTTAACTATTCATCTCCCTATACTCTTGCATTTATCTCTTCCCCTTATGCTCATCACGTCAGTTATTGTCGTCAGCATTGTCCACAGGTTCTCATATTAGGCCTTATAAAACCCGCAGACCTAGGCCTCAGTCTACTGTCTATTTCCGATTTTCTGTCTACTGTTACTAAACTGTCTAGTCTAGCATATCCCTCTATCTCTCTTCCAACCTGCCCCATCCCCCTGAGAGAACAATATCCACCCTCACCTATCATCCTCACAACCTAGCTACTGTGAAGATACTCAATCATTACCATTCCACTCTCTACTCTGATCCCACTGCTCATCTACTTTTCAGTGATCCCTCTATGTAAACGTGACTGGAATTTGAGAGATATTCTGGTAAGGAGCCATCTCCCTCGCTCTGACCATGAACACTTGGGCATAGCGCCTTGTGGACGTAACTGTATCATTTGTGCTTATGTGCTCTGCACTGACTCTGTCTTATTCCCTAATGGATGGTTCGAGATCAAGGATGGTTTCACATGTGTGTCGCACAACATCATTTATGCCATCATATGCCACATGACATATTGGTGAGTTGGGGAGATGTTTAGTGGAAAGATTTTGTGAATATCTTTGAGATGTTCAACAGAATACAGGCACGCCAGTGGTTTGCCATTTCAATTCCTCAGACCACAAGGGCAAAAACGACATGCATATTACTGGTATTATCCTTTGCCATTCTGACAATCGCAGCCGGTTCGCCTTATAGTTCAATTGGGTTCGCTGACTCCACAAGGCATGAATCCTTTCACATGTTCTTAGTTTACCCACTCTGAGACATCTCACTCTTTCCTCCTTTCAGGTACCTGTTACTCTTTTGTTCTATTCTTTCTCCTTTGTGTATGCACCCTGACCACAGTGTGGACACTTCTGGGTATGTGGGCTGCATGCGCAAATTTTTTTATATGTGTGTATGCACACGTATGGGTGCAGCCATATGTGTATGTATATGTATATATATATAATAAGTGATATGGTAATAGCTTTTTCCTGTTTGTTACCGGGGCCTCATTATGAGGGAAGTAAAGAATAGTGACACTGTGACCTTCCAGGCATGTCGTAAGAGGCGACTAAGGAGGTTGATCGATGGCTTGACAAGCTGTCATTGTAAAAAGTATTGTTATGGAAACAGCACCATAGATTTTAAAGCAGTGATCTCTGCAATATGTGCCACTTTGACACGCAAGGTTTCTGTTTTTTAGATTGTGGTTCTGCTTTATGTGCCATCTTTGGCTCGAAAGGACAATAGATAGACAGACAGACAGACAGGCCAGGCCAGGCCAGGCCAGGCCAGGATCAATGACTAAAGAACAGTGGAGGCTATGTGGAAGGGGGAGGAGTGGAGAGAGTAGAGGAGTAAACAAAGACGAGAGAACAAGGTCAAGGAGAGAAAAAAAGGAAAAAAGATAGTAAGACGAAGTCACGAGAAAAATAAGGAGACGATGGGTCAAAATTCACGTGAAAAACGTGAAGGCCATGTCCAGAAGTGAGTGGGCAGACAGACGCGTAGGAAGTCAATTTTGATTGGCTGAGAAGATCCAAATTTAAGAGGTAAACACTAAAGATCGAAAGCACTTTATACTGGACATTTGGAGAAATGTAATCGGCATGAGTACACACGCCAGTTAGGAGATGGGCGACCATGTGGGTCGGCCCATAGAGAGGCTAACCTTAGCCTAGTAGAATTAGACACGATGTAGATTAGCAAGTGAGTTAGAATAATGACACTAAACAAGTGTAATAGATATGTAGCCAGCAGAAGAAAACGTGATAGGAGACACAGAGACTAGTGAAGAATAATTAGGCGGACAGATTAGCAAGTGGCACTATGAAGAGATAGTTAGTAGCAGTGCCAAGAGACCGCAGGGCCGGTAGAAGTTAGATAATATAGGGGGGGGCCGTTCGATGGGAATGGGCCACAAGTAGTTAAGATGCGAGTATGAATGCGTTTAGAGCCCAGAGATAAGTGTGAGGGCGATAGACTAAAGAATTGTAAGAGTGCGCTTTAAGCGTGTGACCTTCCATATCCAGTGTGTAACGAGAGTCCGATGTGACAGTATTAAAAGTCGGAACAAATTACCCTGGTACCCACTGGTACCCATTTGGGTACCAGGGTATTACCCTGGGAAGGTGAGGAATGTTGCCTCGCATTGTGAGTTTCGATGCTTGAAGTGACACTATCCAGAAATCTCCTAACATTTCTGGATAGGCGGCCGAACACATATGGGTGGAAACTTGTGTGCTAAGACACCGGTTCAAGTCTCGTACGTTACCTTTATGAGTCACACATTTCATTGATCTTTATGTCTATTTTACTGAGTGCTGCTTAATGATTACTTATCTCTATGTTAAAAATGTTCTTGGTGGCTTCATCTTTCAATCTAAAATTATCTATTAGTTGATCTCTTCTTTTGGCTTTTAAATTTTAATCTTATTTTCCCAATGCATTGGTTGTGATCACTATTAACATCAGCACCTCTTTATGCTTGTACATCTATCAATAATGTTCTGAATTGTTGTTTTATACAAAGATGGTCATTTTTACTCATAGCGATTAAGACTGTATCATCAGCATACCTTACATTATTTATATTATGACCTTCGATTGTTATTCCAGGCATGCCCCTTATGGATCTTAAAATAATCTCACTATACATATTAAATAAACCTGGTGACAGCGCACAACCTTGCCTAACACCCTGTTTTATTTGTTGAAACATTCCCAATTGATTTCCAGTTCTTATGGCCGCTGTTTGTTGCCAGTACAACTTTATTCTTTATTATTCTTAGATCTTTGCTGTCTGTGTTTATGCCATCTAAAATGTTGATTATTTCTTGGTGCTTAACTTTATCAAATGCTTTGGTATAATCTATGAAACATAGGTATAGATCTGTTTTCACCTCTATGGCTCTTTCTACTAAAGATCTTATGATTTATATGGCATTGTTCGTTCCTTTACCTCCAACAAAACCGCACTGCTCATCACTAATTTCTGGGCTGATCTTGTTTTGCTCTCTTTGCATGATGATTCTTAGTAATATCTTAGTCATGTAATTCATAAGGTTTATTGTGCGATGATCATTGCATTCAATCACACCAGATTTCTTTGGTAGGGCTATTGAATATTAATTTTAGCAGGTCGTCTGGTATATATCCACTGTCGTTGATATCATTCATTATTTTTGTTATCATTTCTATTCCAAAATCACCCATGGTTTAATCTCTTCTTTAGTTACATTATCTGGTCCAGGAGATTTTCCTGCTTTCATATTGCGCAAGGCATCTTCCACTTGTTCATTGATTATTTCTGGTCCTTTCCCCATTATCTTTAATATTTACTTCTGTTCGTTCATCATCACAAAGATTTTTTATGTATTCTGTCCATCGTTCCCTGATGCTTTCTTGTTCAATCAACAGTTCTCCTTCCTTTGATCTTAAACATTCAGTTTTTAATAACGTTTTTTTTTCTTTTAATTCTTCAATTTGTTTGTATATCTTTGGCATCTCCTTTTTGTTGCATTTCAATCTCTTTGCATCTCTATTTTAGCCATGCTTCTGTTGCTTCATTGCACTTTATTACAATTTCTTTATTTAATCTCTTATTCTCATCTCTGCAATATGTGCCACTTTGGCACGCAGGGGTTTCTGTTTTTGAGATTGTAGTTCTGCCCTATGTGCCGTCTTCGGCTCGAAAGGACAATAGATAGATAGATACTCATCTTTGCTATCCTTATTTCCTCTTCTTGTATCCATTAGCTGTAATATGTCATCTGTCATCCATTTCTTTCTTTTGATTTGTCCTCACTGGTGGTATGAACTCTTTTGATATTTGTTGCATTGATTCTTTTAGCATTTCCAACTGTTCATCAATGCTTTGTATCTTCTTGCTTTGTATCTTCTCTATTGCATGTACCAGTTCTGAATTGTGATGTTATATCTGTCTTGTAACCTTTTGTCTGATTTCAGTAAATCTAAATTTAACTTGATATTAACTGAGGCTCCTTTTACTGCTTTTAATTTTACTCTGATCTGTAAGATGACATCAAAGAAGTGCATAGGCATTTACAGCACCCTCGGCAGGCAGAATAGTCAATGAAGACAGTGGTGCATACATCATGACCACGAGTAGCATGACAATGGTGGTGATGGCAGTGACCAAGGCATTCAAATGGTTAGAGTCACAAGACTACACCCACGCATGTATACTGAGTGGTTCGATGAGCATGATTAAAAAAGTGGAGGCAGGCTTTGTACGCATGTAATGGTTAGATACATATGATCACCTTTGTTTACGTCCCTGGGAATGCGGGAGTAAGGGGAAATGAAAGAGAGGACAGCTAGCTGCGCTGTCATTGAGATAGTCAACCAATGGATCAGCCAGACATTATCAATGCCCTCTGAGATGTGGGAAGGGCACAGGACTTTGACAACCATGAGTCCACGTCAGTCCTTCGGATGAAAGAGATGGGAGTTAAGATGGGCACAGCCAGAATTGAAAAACTTAATGGGCGTATAAGAAGACTTATCAACCAACACAGATTTGGAGTCATCAGTCGCTGCAGACTGCAGGACATTCTGAGGAGGGAATCTGAGCACCTATTGACATGCTGCAGAGTGCAATGATGATCACCCATAAATAACTCAGTAACTCAATTAATTAATTATTACTATCTCTTTTCATAGCGGCCGACAACAGAGATGAACATAGCAAGTGGATGTCCATTGTTCCTACCTTTGGAAAAGCTACATAGTCGTCAATATGGGTATTTACGAGATGACACAATCTTTGTTAAGATCATTGTAGACACAGATGGGCTTGAGAGGTTCACAGAAATGAATCCTGGTAGATTTAATGCAGGCTATCCATAGTCTTTAGCTTTTTTCTTCTGACTTTGAAAAACACTGATATGTTAATGTTTTGAATTCATTTTATATTGTGGCCTTTTAATCAGCCAGAATTAGGTTGTCTCTCTAATGCAGATTTTCATGTACACTTTCCCAAAGAACTTATGACATTTTTTAAAAATATTGTAAGAACTTAAAAATTGTAATGAATTACCAAAATAAAAGCTATTGTTGAGAGGAAACTTTCCTGTCGTCACCTTGACAAATCGTAAAAATTTATTAAAATCTTTTTCTGCTTGTATCATGTAACTCAATGCTTTATTCAAAATGTTCAAATTACTTTCAGTCATTTAGGCTGTAGATATGTTTTGATTTTAGATTGATTGTGTATTTTACAAGCTCATTTTGTTATTCTGCAAATGACAGCAACAGTATTAGCATGTGTGCACTAACTCATAAGATGTTAACTTTGATTGACAAGACAGATGTTTTTCTGTTTATTAAATTTGTTAAAATGTGCATATTTTCATGGACAGGCATAACCTTATAGGAAAAATCAGGTTGATGGTTACAATTTTTATAAAATTCAGCAAAAATGAACATTTTTGTCACTGATAGATTATAGAATCTGATAGAATTTACAACAGCAAAAAAAAAATTTGATGTGCATGTTGGTGTTGATGTGCATATGTCCTTGGCATATTTGCTATGAGAATTTACAATTTAATAACTGATGACATTTGTGCAGAAACAATGGAAGTTTCCAGGTGTGTAAGGGTTGTTTTTATTGTATTGACTCATTGGATCTCGTTTGGTCCTGGAAACCATTCAGATAAATTATTTTTTTTAAAACACCTAACATTGGAAATACAGACTTCCTATGAACTGACTTGCTATCAGATGTTAATTTATTAAACATTTTTACATCTGAATTCAAGTGGTAATAATAATAATATGGTTTAAATTATATTCTTATAGTAACACAGAATTATTGTAAAATTGTGAGTCACATGTCACAAGGGGAAAGTATGTAAAGCAAACCATATTTTCTATGTGTTAACTTTTATGTTTATTTCTTTGGATGTTTTGACATTGTTTGCTGTTGTTATTTTACTTATTCTGTAGGGATGATTGTGTTATACACATTGCATTAATACTTAGAAGAACTTAATGTGAACTAAATGAAACTAATTTCCATGTGGTTATTATTAGAAGTATCCCGTGTGTTACCGGGGCTTCATTATGAGGGAAGTAGAGAATAGTGACACTGTGACCTTCCAGGCATGTCGTAAGAGGCGACTAAGGAGGTTGATCGATGGCTTGACAAGCTGTCATTGTAAAAAGTATTGTTATGGAAACAAGTGGTGATCTCTGTAATATGTGCCATTTTGGCATGCGAGGTTTCTGCTTTTGAGATTGTGGTTCTGCCCTATGTGCCGTCTTCGGCTCGAAAGGACATTAGATAGATAGATTATTAGAAGTATATTATTAAAATGATAATCTTGCCAAAGTATTCCATGTTCTTTATACTTTCTAATGATATAATCTATCTATCTTCTGTTTTTTTTAGCCAAAAATGGCACATTGGGCTGAAATTTTAGACTTTCCGTATCCAATGATCCTTGTTATTATGCATTACGCTTTGCACAGAACCTGCGTTGTATCTCACCACACGTTCTTGCTGTGGTGATCCTCCCAAACTAAAAAAGGCATCTTGTCTACTGTTATTTATTCTCACCTTAGTGTTCTTTTTAGTATTTTTTTTTCTATATCATAATGTGGTATTCAGTAAATAACAATTTTTTTTTTAAACTTCTCCGTTTCATCCTTCAAATAGCCATGCTGAGAACATTATCAACAGATTCAAGAGACAATGGCAGATTCAATATTGGAACAAAGATGGCTTTTCATTGTGTATTAGTAGTTGATTTTGTCAGTTGATTACAGGCTGAATATTCTCAAATTGTCCATTTGCTCTATTAGAGTGTATTCAGAAAGAAGAAATGCGAATAGTAATAGGCTGTACCAGTAAACTATCAAAGATTTGAATGTTGCAGCTTTGCAGATAAATAAAGACTGAACAAACTAACATTTTGACTATAAAAAGTTTTCAACAGGAGACAAAATAAACTAAACATGACAAATCTCAAAATGTCCAAATGAAAGGAAAAGCTCAAAATGGTAGCCAGCGGCATGTGACACTTTATTCACAAACACAAAACCAAATTTTATACTATTCAACAAACTAACGAACATCTGGAAATTCAAAGTTCATCTGGAGATTCAAAGTTCTCAGTAAATAAACAAATCTTAAACTCTCGTTTTGCTTTTATTTATGTCTGCTTTCTTGTTCTTTCTTTCTTTAATTTTGTCCAGAGTCTCTGCTGTCATCCATACCTTATTCTGGCGTTCTCTTTTCCCTAGTGTTTCTTCGCATGTCTCTTTCCATATATCTTTTACCTGTTTCCAATGATCTTCTATATTTATTGTATTTTCTAGTTGTTGGAGGACTTGGTATTTGTTTGATATTGTGATTGCGAATTTTCTTTAATTCCTTGTTCTTTAAGAAACCTACATTGAAATACTTTCTATCCTTATTCGTTGTACTATATCTTTTTAGTTATTCAAGTTCAAGTTTGGCTGTCAGAAGATGATGATCTGAAGCTACATCTGCCCCTCTATATACTTTTACTTCCTGTAATGATGACTTAGACATATTATTAATACTAATGTGATCAATTTGATTTTCCATTCTATGATCTGGTGACACCCATGTAGCTTTATGTATTCTTTTCTGTTGGAATATTGTTTCTCCTAGGCTCACTTGATTAAAGGCACAGAAATTCACAAATATTTCTCCATTCTCATTTATATCTCCAAGTCCATGTTTTCCCATAATCTCTTTGAAGCCTCTGTTGTCTGATCCAACTTTATCATTTAGATTTCCCATCAAGATTATAATATCCTTGGCCCATCTTTCATCCAACTGACATTGTAGCTGTTTATAGAATTCATCTTTAACTAAATCATCCTTATCGTTGGTTGGTGCAGTGCATAGCATTGGATAATGTGTAATTTTATTTTGTTTTTTGTTGTTTTAAATGTAGCTCTCATTAGTCTTGGCCCTACTGCTTCCCATTCTATCAGTGTCTTCTGTGCATTCCTTGATAACATTATAGCTACCCCTTCACTATGTTGTTCTCCAGGTTCCTGGTGTCCTGATAATATAATCATCTCTGCTGTATTCAATTTTATTCTTTCCATTCCTAGCCATCTTGTTTCACACATTCCCAGAATATCTATTTTGTAATTTCTCATTTCTTTTGCTACCTGTGCAGATTTTCCTTGTTCGTTTAGGGTACGAATATTCCATGTGCCACTTCTGCAGGATTTCCTGGTAGACAAAAGGTGAGTCGGCAATCCGGACTCCTTACGGCTTTCTCCGGCTTGCATTATACATCTCTTAGACAGAGAGCCTTTATCTTTCCTGGATGGCAGATTTACTTTTATTCTTTTCTTTGACTTGTCCATGTTTGTGAAGTTTTTTTTCAAACAATGTATGAAGGAATGAAATATAGTGTGGTGAATGAAGGGCAGCTTACAGAAATATTTGAAATAAGAACAGGAGTAAGGCAGGGATACCTTCTGTCTCCATGTCTCTTTCTACTGGCCATAGATTGGATTATGAGAATAACTCATTGAGTTATTTGCGGGCCATCATCATTGCACACCGAACATGCCCATAGATGCTCAGATCCCCTCCTCAGGAAGTCCCGCAGTGTCCAGTGACTGACGACTCCAGTTCTATGTTGGTTGATAAGTCTTCTTACACCGGCCACTAAGTTTCTCATTTCTGGCTGTGCCCAACTTAACTCCCATTTCCATCATCCGAAGAAGCAACGTGGATCTGTGTTTGTCGAAGTCCTATGCTATTCCCACATCTCGGAGGACATTGATGATGTCCACCCGATCCATTGGTTGCCCGTCCTCAACGACAGCGCAGCTAGCCAACCTCTCCGCTCTTTCATTTCTCCGTACTCCCGCATGTCCAGGGACATAAACAAAGGTGACCTTACGTATTTTGGACTTCTGCAATGACTCTACCCATTGAATGCGTACAGAGCCCGCCTCCACTTTTTTTATCATGCTCATCGAATCACTCAGTATACATGCGTGGGTGTAGTCTTGTGACTCTAGCCAGCTGAATGCGTTGGTCACTGCCATCACTTCAATTGTCATACTACTCATGGTCATGACGTATACACCACTGTCTTCTTTGACTATTCTGCCTGCCGAGGGTGCTGTAAATGCCCATGCACTTCTTTGGTGTGGTGTTACAGATCCGTCTGTATAGATAACTGCATCTTTCTCATTGGTGTTATCGCAGATGAGACCGTTGACCTCAGTATCAGTATTAACCACAACCGGGTTCTGTTCCCTACTTTTCCTGTCGAGTGTGACAATACACGAGAAAGTCCCCTTGAATGACGTAGGCACCGGTATCCACTCCTCACCAACGCTGATATTGGTAAGCCCACAGACCTGTTTGATGATATCTTCTGCTCGGCCCACCCATGATTTGCCTCTTTTTAGCCTGGCACCTTTCCCTGTGTTGAGCACGTGGTGCAATGCGTGCTCTTTTTTGGGACTAATCTTCAGGTATGCTCGTGCTCTCCAAATCTTGATTCTGTCATCCATGGTTGGAAAGTCAAGAAGATACCTCATTGCTACAGAGGGTCCCTTGTACATCCCAAGATAATGCGCATGGCTTCATTTTGTATTTTCTCCATGCTATAAATTTGAGTCGTACTGACAGTAAGAATTGCCAGGGCATACTCGATTGGTGCAAGGACTAATCCCTGAAACAGAAAAGTAAGTAGCCTCTGCTTGATTTTGGCAGCTGCCATGACCTACAAGGCGGCTAATCCTTTGCGGGATTTTGTTATCACATGGTTGACGTGGTCCCGAAAACTGGCTGCGATCAAACTTAACTCCGAGATACGTCATCAACTTGTACCTGGTCATCTCATCAGCTCCCATTCGTACTACCGGAGTGGTCGTATTAACGATATGATTGTTAAGGGAGAACCATGAAACTGATGTTTTATTAGGATTAATCAAGGCACCTGAAACCCCACACCAGGAAGAAGTGCGATCGGGTTCGTCTTGCATTGTGGAGGCAATTGCCCGTCTGTCTCTTCCCTGTCGATATACAAGAATACCATCAGCAAATATCTAGTTGTTGTTCCGTGATCGTTATTGAGTACACGTTAAATAGAACTGGTGACAATGGTGAGCCTTGTGGCAGCCCTGGACAAATGGATCTTGGCTCGGAAGACCAACTTCCACATCTAAGTATCACCTTCCTCTGAAACAGTGGTGCAGCGATCCATCTAATGAGGAAGGGGTACACCGCCAATTTGAGGAGCATATGCATGAGGTATTCAAATGGTACCCTGTTGTATGCATCCTCCAGATCTATAGCAGCAGCACATGCCTCATCTCATCTGTGGAAGCCTTCGAAGACGTCATAGGCAAAGACTGCCGCATTGATCCATGTCTCTTTGTTATATCTATAACCTCCGAGTGTGGGTGGGAATGCGCGTTTCTGTTTAATGTGACAGGTGATAGCACGGGCAACTATTTTCTCCAACAGCTTGCCTGCAGTGTTCTGCATTGTGATGATTCTGCAGGCACTGATCTGAGAATGGTCCTTGTTTGGCTTCGGTGGCGGTAGTAAGTAGCTGTGTATCCACTCCTCCTTAATCTGGCCACTCTGAATACTGGCATTAAACTCATTGGCCAGTTTTGTCAAGTCGTAGTTAGCTAAATCACCTATGTCGTTCGTACCGAACACCATCTGGACCAGGAGCAGTGTTGTGTGACCTTTTAAGTGTTGTCCGAATGGTATCGCTTGTGATTGTGAGATCTTCTTCCAGCACTACATCCTTACACAATTTTGACAGCGATCCCCGTATCCTCATTCTTACAGCCTCATTTCTATGGTCTGTCTGCCCAATGTAGCGGGCAAGCAGGGCCTTCCCTTTGCTCTCATCAAATTTGTGCCATATCCAGCCTGTGCTCTGGAAGTCTGGCATGCCTCTGTGTCGTGTTGTGCCATTCATGCTCTGATGACGGCGCCAAAATGTGGCTAGCGATTTTTCTGAGCACACTTTTCTACAGGAGTCATCCCATTTGGCATCCTTGGCATGCTTAGCACATATTTTAAAGTGCTTCATTTTTTGGTCGACCTCTTTTTTCAGACGCTTCAAGAGCTCAGTTTGTGTTCTTCCATTCTTTCTGGCTTTCTGCCATGTCTTGGCCGTTTGTCTCTTGTACCACCAAGCTTCCTCGACTTCTACGTTCCACCAGGGTGTGGTCCATCTCTCCTGCCTCCTACGAGGGGCGCTCTGTTTCCTATGTCTGATTTTGCTAATGACGTCCTGGTCTGTTTTCTCGTAGGGGAATGTGTGGAGCTTTCTTGACTGGCTTCTATTTCTGCTTTTCTCAATTAGAAGGACACATGGAAACTTCCGTGGAACCCAGTGCACTCCACCTGCAAACGGTTGCGAAGGTGGAAGACACCAGTGCCAGGTCTATGACATTATCAGAGTCCCCTGTTCAAGTGGCCATTCTTGTTGCCCTTCCATCATTCAACCACACTAAATCGACTGAGACTAGTGCGTTCTCTAGGTCTTCTCCCTGCTTGTTGGTTATGACGTTACCCCACTGGTTGCCTCTAGCATTAAAGTCTCCGCAGAAAATGACGTTCTCTTCATCGAACTCAAAAAGATTCTGCCATTGTTGTGTGTCCACCTTCCCATTACAGGCATACACATTTACAATTACGAAATGAACTGGGATCTACGCCCAAACCGCATGTTTCTGCAAATCTGCACTGTCCCACGCAGACAAATCAACCTCAGCTGCTACCATATTGTTGCACACAAGGATGGCCTGCTCAAGGTGTCACCTATTGCCGTCGTTATTTTATGGACCCACAATTCCAATATGTAATTCGCACACACTTTAGGCCTAACCTCTCACACTTCGACATTTTAACGCCACCTCTTTTACCTTGTCGTATTTTCCTCCTTCGATGTTGTGGTTTGGGATGCATCGGAATACTTCCGTCGTCATAGTCTCATAGATGATTTTGTCGCTGAACGTCGATGCTGTGGATGGTCTAAACTCACGTGCACTCACTCAGTCGCACGGTCCAGAACCAGTTTCCACGTTATAGACTGGCCAACTCCAGTAAATCGCTCTGCAGCACGCGAATACACTGTGAGCCTTATACAAATTAAATGAATTACGCGTCCTTGACGACAGACCGGCGAAAACAAACCGCCATTTTGTCACGCGTTCAATAGCGCGTGAGAATAACTCAAAACAAAAGAAATGGAATCCAGTAGTCACTGACCAAGTAACATAATTATTTAGACTTTGCTGATCACATAGCTCTCCTATCACACAGCCATCAACAGATGCAAGATAAAATGAGCATACTTGTTGAGAGATCACAACAGCTAGGACTGAAAATTAGAGATAAGACCAACATTATGAGAATTAATGTAGTTGGCAATAACCAAATAAAATTAGGAGAAATACCTCTACTACATATCATCATCATCAAGTACCGGGCCTACTGGCGTAGGTGATTATGTCTTTCCACAACTTTCGATCTCGGCAGCTATTTATCATTTCTGTTGTTGACCTTCTGTCAAGCTATTCTCTTAAGCTGTCTGTTATTTTTTCTCTTTGCTTCCCTCTATCTTTTCGTCCCTCAATTTTTTCAGTTGTTTTCTTCTCATTACATGGCCAAAAAATGATGATTGTTTCTTCCTAATATTGGAAATTAGCTCTCTTTTTGCTTTGACCTCTCTCAGAACATCTTCATTACTCTTCTTAGCTGTCCATGGTACTCTCAACATTCTTCTGTAAAACCACATTTCTACAGACTCCAGTGATTTTCTTGTCTGTTGTCCTATTGTCCATGATTCGCATCCATATGTTAAGACTGGCTCTACATAACATTTAAGAACTCTTTTTCTTGTTTCTATTGTCAAAAATGGATTGCATAGTATCTTCCTCATTTTTTGGAAAGCTGCTTTTGCCTGAGCCATTCTGCATCTCACCTCTTTTGTACATCTTCCGTATTGTTCCACTTGTCTTTATTTTGCACTGAGGTGATGTCTTTTTCTATGACGATTCATGATTGTACAAAGAAATTACGACGGTGGTTTTCTGTTGCCTTCCGTCGGTTTGTTTACGGTTGGCTCCGCTAGCCTTTGACTAAAAAGTCTCACCCACAAGGCAGTGGGGTTGTTTTACTTCGGGGTACCCTCCCTTAGCCTTTTACTCTCCCGAGCTTACCTGCAAGGCAGCAGGGCAGCCACAGGTTGTACTGTTTACTGCATACAATAGCAGGTAAAATTACCTGACCTGACCTACTACATATACAATGGAGAAATACCTCTACTAGATGTGCAATCTTACATATATCTGGGCAGTAATATAGATAAAGAGGGAGGAACAGAAGATGATAACAAAATAAGGATATCAAAAGCAAGAGGAGCTTTCGTTTCACTGGGAAGCAATGGACGTCCAATGAAATTAGGTTAAATACAAAAATAAAAATTTTCAACTCCAATGTTAAGTTAGTCCTATTATATGGCTGTCAAACATGGTGAACAACAAAATTGACAATCATGAAGATACAGACTTTCATTAATGGATGCTTACGCAGAATAAAAGGATGGAAATGGAACAAAATCACTAACATTAGAATTATGGAAATGCACCAGTCAAATACCAGTGGATAAAGAGATACAGCGAAGACGATGGTGCTGGATAGGACACACACTGCGGAAGCCAACTGAGAGTATAACACAACAGGCCCTTTTTTGGTATCCCCAGGGGAAAAGACAAAGAGGAAAACCAAGAAATTCTTGGAGAAGACAGACAGAAGCAGAGATGAAGATGATGGGGAAGACATGGAATGATGTTAAAAGAATGGCAAGAAACAGAACGACTTGGAAAGTGTTTGTTGAAGACCTATGCTCCACAGGGAGCTGAAAGGTAGAAGAAGAGATGAAGTGTGTCAGACAAATGACAGAAAACAATCTGAGAGATAAGATCAGAAATGAAGAACTGAGAAAAAAGCTAGGAATAGCCTCCGCCATAGAATATATAAAGAAACAACAGATTAAATGATTTGGCCACGTGACAAGGCAGATAGATCAAAACACAACACAACGAGCCTTCAATAAATGTTGTGAGAATAACAGACCCAAGGGTAAACCAGAAAAAAGATGGATCAATGGAATATTAGAAGCACAAGGAAACATAACAGCAGCAGAGGCGAACAGAAGAGCAAAAGACCGCAGATTATATCTCCCCTTGACGCTGAAAGGCAAATGAGGAAGGAAAGAAGAAGAATACAGTTTCATCAGCATATCTTAGTTTATTGATTATCTTTCTATTGATAATTGGGCCTGGCATCTCTGTCATGTTTTTAAAGATTTGCTCAGTGTATAGATTGAACAAGCTTGGTAATAGGATGCAGCCCTGTCTTACTCCTCTTTTTATACCAATAGGTGTAGAGTTCTCTTTGTTATATTTTATTATTGCTGTTTGCTCCTAGTATAAATTATATTTTAGTCATATGTCTGTTTCATCTATATGTATATCTTTTAGGTTGTTTATAAGTTGTTTATGGTGTATTCTATCAAAAGCTTTGGTGTGGTCTAAAGCAGGCATATATTGGTTTCTTTACTTCTGCATACTTTTCGATTAATGTCCTCATGCAGAATATGACTTCTTTTGTTCCACAGTTTTACTTAAATCAAAATTGTTGTTCATCTAAATCAATATTAATTTTATTCTGAATCCTTCCTTGTATAACTTCGAGCAATATTTTTGTTGCATGGTTCATCAGGCCTATTGTTCTAAACTCACTGCATTCAACAGCATCATTCTGCAAAGTAAATTAAAATACTATGGCCATGTTAAAAGACACAGTTGGCTAGAAAGAACAATAATGGAATGTTGCAAAGGACATGCAACCTGATGAGGTAGGAACTAGAGATGATGTTAGAAAAAAGACTGAAAATAATTCATCCTTCTTATGCTTATAGAAATGAAGTGAACTATACATCAGTTCACAAAGGAAACTAGCCATAGAGGTAACCAATATTGCAAAAGATGCGAGTGCTGGTTATGCTGACCATTAAATCAATCAAGGACTACATTTGTTTTGCCTGATATTAGATGCATTTAATGTAAAAAAAAAAAAAAAACAGTATCAAATACATCCACTGAACATAAACATGATAACAAAGATAAAGAATCAAGGGTGAAAAGCTTGTGATGGCACAAGCTAAAAAGACAAAATGATGATAAATTTATAATCTATAACCAAAGGAAAAGTGTCGATCATAGAGATAGAAAGCTATTTTTTAAAATCATATTTGCTCTGCTGGGAATGCAATGGATCAAACAGACCTTGAAATTCAATAGTTAGCACTTACAATAAAAAAAAAAAAGTAAAGTACCCCCGTCACGCCAAGTGGCGTATAGGGAATACAGTGTTAGTGACCATAAATTTTACAGACCCTCGGCATATGATTTTTGGGGTAATGTGGTCGGTATTACGCCTGTGCCACTTTACTTTCCCAGAAAATAATCCAGTACCCATTAAAGGCTGGGTGAACCAGAAGTCGTCGTTTGGGATCGAACCCTACCTTTTGTCCTTTGTAGTCCAATTCACTAACCACTGAGCTATTGCAGCTCCCGACTCTTACAGTATGGAAGGTTTTTATCAATGCAGCAGAGGAGATTTCAGAGACAAAATTTTAAAGGTTTTAAATATCAATCCACATGATTTGTATTTATCTAACACGTAACATGTTTTATATGAATTTTCATATCATTGAACAAGGAATTAGATTTCACCAGTACCAAGATGATACAAGACATGTAAAAAGAAAATGGTTTGATGTCAGTTTACACAAATCAAATTGACAGTGATACACTCGGCGTGAAATCAGCATTAAGTATAATGTGTCATAATGTACGGAAAGAGTTAATATTAGATAATTCAGAAGAAAAAAATGTTGTTAAACACACTAATAGGTCTGTGTTGCAAGTCAAAAGAGGTGGAAATTGGATTTCTCATCTGAATTAAAAACAGAAATATTGCAGAGCAGCATGTAACTTACAATGTAACACCCACTATGATGACAACTGAGATTTAAGCAGTTTCTGTTGCTGTCAAATGAATTTCAGTGACAAATAAATGGTACAATCATCATGAGGAACCCACTGTCAACACTTTCAAAAGTCTGCTGAAAAGATGAGTGGATGGCATATATCAAGTAGAATCCTCAAACTTTAAAAAAAACTGCATGGCTATACTGCCCGAGACACTTGGGGTTCATGGCATAGAAAGAACTAGATTTTTCTCAGGTGCGCTTATTATAAGGATGAATTATGGAGATATAAAAGGGCCTGAAGAACTCAGGTGCTTAAATGTCTTTGAGTAGCATCATGTAATGAATAACAACAACTATCATTATGACATTTCTGGGATCTGCAAGGAATACTTGAAGGACCAAAGAATAAAAGCTGCATGTCCAGTGCAGTCACCACGAGATATTCGGGTCTGCGATTTTATTTCATGCAGATAGAAAAAATGTGCGGCCCTACAGTTATTCAAACCTGTATTCTCCTGATTGACAGCATGACAAGTTATCGATTCATCCACCCACTTCTCCTGAAATGCCATGAAAATGAGAATAATTCTTCAGGAGCAACCTGTACAAGTTGTACAACACTGAAATATCAAAGATTCACCATCAATTAACAATAGTTCCAAAATCAAAATAAATTCTAGAGTAACACAGATAACAGCATTAACTAAACTAAATTTCGCAAGACAAATTCAGCCTAAAATTCAAGATTGTACACATTGGTAATATTAATATTCTTATATGCCTGCAAAACAAGCTGTGGGAATAAGATATTACCATAAATCTTAGGCAATTCAGATAAAGAACATCATCATCGAGTGCCATCTCTGCATCAAAGGTTGGCTACTACGGACCGCCATTCCACTCTGTTTCTTGCTTTGATGGTGCAGGTTGTCATAGGCTGGTTTGTCCATCTTATGATGTTACTCGTCCATGTTAGTCTTGGTCTGCCTTTTTACCTTGTATTTTCCCTTCCAGGATTACTTTTAGTAGGCTGTTGTGTCTTTTAACATGGCCTAAAAATTGCATTTGTCTTGTTTGAATTGTGTTTAGTAGTTCTCTTTTCATTTTTAGTTGTTTTAAGACGTCATTGTTTGTTTTCTTTTCCTTCCATCCAATTCTACCTATTCTATATATCCACATTTCAAAGGCTTTAATTCTCTATTCTGTTTTTTTGTCTAATGTCCATGTTTCTGCACCATATAGGAATGTTGAAAGAATATCACACTCAAAAAAAAGTGGTAAAATCATCACCAATAATATAGACTCCCACAAGGAGCTTTTTGCATAAATAAGAGAACCAAAAGATGTTTATAGGGCATGTCACAAGATTTAACTGTCTGGTCAGAAGTTACAGAGAACAGTGAAAGAGACTGTGGTAAGCAAAAGATTAAATGGATTGTTTATATCAAAGACTAGATGGGAAAATCATTTGAACAAACCCAGACAAAGAAAAGAGAAGATTAGAGCTCATCATGTTGGTGATTCAAAGACAAGGTTTTGTGCAGGTAAATGCTTGAGTTATCCATCTACACTATGAAGGTGTGAACTGGCAAAAAAAAATTATAAATAAATAGTAAAAAGGAAGCAAAAGAAGAAATTATATATAGTATTTCAAATAAAAAATATATATTATTTTGGAGCATGTATTGGTTGTAATATTAAATGTTTATAACACGTCATTGCTTTGCAAGATCAGCCATGTAAATGTTGCATCACGGAATGCATTCAGTTAATGTTCATGTAAGATTGACAAATTTTGATTAAACAGGAATTCCTTATCTATGTCCAAATTCCATTAAGTACAATTGTGCATCCTACTTCGAACTGAATTTGTTTCACGACGGTCATTCAAAATCTGAATCTTTCAAATCCAAATAAATTTTCCCCATTCTAAATAACAGAAAGTGAATTAGTGCATTCTCAAGCCCTAAACAATTCCAATTTTGATAAACTTAAACAGCAAATACACATAACTTAAGGAAAAAATAACACAATTAGATGCCTTAAATATTACATTAAAACACGAAAACAATACATAAACTACCAAATTTCTTTTTATAATGTGAAACTGACATGAGATCAAATGAAAAATTATCTTTGCATAGACCTAGTTACTGAACTACCATATGGTATCAAAGTGGCAGTGTATGCAGGTGACCTGGTAATGTGGTGCACAGAGGAGTATGCAATTGTGGCCTCCAAATTGTAGCAAAGAACTATGAATGCACTGAACTCATGGAAAAATAGATGGTATATCAACATCAATACAGACAAATGCAGTACTACACTTTTCACTCTCTCCCCAAAACAAAAAGCAGGAGCCATCTACATAAACAATGAGCCTGTGAAAGAAACAAGAGCTGGATAAAGTACAAAACCAGGCACTTAGGGCCTCAGGAGCAATGAAATCAACACCAATATTGTAGATGGAGAAATTGTGAAGGATTCCAACACTGAGATAAAGGAGGGACATAAGGTGTAGGAAAAACAGGCAGAAAAATTCTCATACATGCTGAAACATCTAATGAGGAAATGATTTCAAAATCTTGCATTGGGGCGGCTTAGGAGAACCAGTTTTATCCTCCAGGCCAAACAAATTTGTAGACAAACACTAGACATACCAAGAGTTATCAGCCCCTAACTGCCCATACCAGAACAGACCCCCTGGACAGAGGATCCTTTTGTCAATACAAATACGGACAGAAGTGAAAGAAATACTCAATAAAGAGGAACAGAATAGTATACAGCGTAAAACAATCACTCTCATTCTTGAATGAAGAAAACTCACAAGATCTATGGGTTCGTGTATACACAGATGGATCAGCACAGAATGCAGTAAAAAAAAAATTGGGGAACAGGTGGGGAATAGAGTACCCAAATAACACTAGGGATATGAATCAAATAGCAACAGGGAAATATTGTCACAATTACTATGCAGAAATTCAATCAATAAAGTTAGCAATAGAAAAACTTTTAAACAGTAATTTAGCCTACAGCCTGTAGTGTTTCTGACAGATGCAAGATCAGCACTCCAGGCACTACCATCCAGAAAATTACCACAGCTGCAGACCTTATTGACTGAACTCTGTAAGTACTACAAGGTCACCCTGCAGTGGATCCCCCATCTCACTGTGGAATACCATGAAATGAAAAAGCAGATCAGCTGACAAAGGAAGGTGCAAGAGGCACACAACCAGATGCACCAGTTACATACTATCAGAAGAAACAGATAATCAAATCAATTAGAAGACCACAGGCCCCAAATCAAGATGCCTTTCATAATATCAATAGATGGGAACAAGTTATCTTTATACACCTCAGAATATGGCACAATTGACTCCACAGTCACATGTTTACAAGATTCTGGACTGGTACCTTAAC
This sequence comes from Megaustenia siamemsis, assembly GCA_032433765.1. Classification (NCBI taxonomy): domain Eukaryota; kingdom Metazoa; phylum Mollusca; class Gastropoda; order Stylommatophora; family Ariophantidae; genus Megaustenia; species Megaustenia siamemsis. The sequence goes on along the minus strand of JAVIAB010000059.1, from coordinate 49,560,059 downwards.
AATGTGTAAATGAGGACAAGTGCCCCAGACTGTTGAAAGCATACTTCAGGACTGTACTCAACCCTTACGTATGCGTGTGAAAGCTGGAAAACAACAAGAGATATAGAAACAAAGTTGAACGCATTCGAAAATAAATGTCTAAGGAAAATACTTGGTATAGAATGGAACGAATTCAAAACAAACGAGGAAATTAGAGAAATCGCCAATCAACCACTAATATCTTCAGTAATAAAGAAAAGACGATGGTCATACGTTGGACATGTGATGAGAAGAGATAATAATCGAATAGCAAAGCAAGCCCTCATATGGGAAACAACAGGTAAAAGAAAAAGAGGAAGACCCAGGGAGACACTGAGAAGAACATTGATGAGAGAGGCAAGAGCAGCAGGAATCGGCTCCCTCAATGAGATAGAACTGCTTGCACAGAACAGAGACAGATGGCGAGATTTGATAAAATATCTTTAAAAGAAAACTGCTAGAACAAAAATTCATATAGGAGAAGGTGTATCTTGGTCTACGCCCTATGGGCCGGTTACGGCTCGAAAGGTCAATAGATAGATAGAAACATTTTTCTCCTTATCATACAGTATTTATGCAATACTAGTATTGCTACTACAAACAACATGAGGGATGCTGATAATACAGACTTATTCACTAACAGTGACAACTATTATATAAAATGATTAATATTATAGTGCGATGGAAAGAAAAATAAAAGGCCTTAGCCTCAGCAAAAAAAAAAAACAAAGACAGTAGTAATTGTCATAACAATTAATAAGACTTATTCTAAGTGCACAATTATAATGAATGGGACATTATTAAAAGATAATGAATTTAAATACCTAGAAACAGTGTTAAGTTTGTGTGGTATTTATACAGCAGAGGTGAGATGTAGAATAGCTCTTCCAAAGAATGAAAAAAAAAATTACACAACTATTTCTAACAAAGGAAGTGTTAAATAGACCAATCTTGACATGTAGAAGAATATATATACAAACCCAGTATATACTTATATATATATATATATATATATATATATATATATATATATATATATATAACCAAATGGAAAAGCATGCAAGAAACTTTTGACATCTTACCCAAAAAGGAAAAGAACAAAAAAAAAAAAAACTGGATGACTGGCACCATCCTAGAAAAAATGGAAGAAGGAGGACAAACAAATAACACTACCCAATACAGCAAGATAGATAATGAAATACGCAAAATGGCAAAAGAGGACTATCTCAACCAAATATGTCTAAAAATCGAAACTATGGAAAATAAACAAGATTTAAGAGGGATGCACAGAGGAATAAAGAGAATGACTAGTAGAAATTTAAAAAACCACAGAAAGTGGATGAACTTCAAACAAAAAAGGAAAAATGCTAACAGACAATAAAGATATAATCAGTAGTTGACTGGAATATATAACAGAATTATTTTATAATGAAAGGGAAAAGAAACTAACTATAAAATGTACTTCAGGCTATAAAATCTTAAAATCTGAAGGGTAAAAAGCTATTCAAACAATGAAAAATGTGAAAAGCTGCTGGACTTGACAACATACAGATGATAAAGGCACTAGATGATATTGGCATGATAAAGGCACTAGAAGATTTTGATATGAAGATACCATACAGATATGGTATGTAGAACTAAAAACATCAACTTTCATTGCATTGCCTAAAAATAATGGTGCAATTGAATGCAGTGATTTTAGAACAAATAAGCCTGTGTAACAAAAATCTTGCACAAAGTTATACAAGGAAGGATTTAGAATAAAATTAATATGGAATTAGAAGAACAACAATTTGGATTTAGGAAAAACAGTGGAGCAAAGGAAACCATATTCTGCATGAGGACATTGATCGAAAAGTAAACAAGCCAATATATGCCTGCTTCATAGACCACACCATAAACAACTTATAGACATTCTAAAAGCTATACATCTAGATGACACAGACATACGACTAATATGTAATTTATACAGGGAGCAAACAGCAATAATAAAATATAACAAAGAGAACTCTAATTGGTATAAAAAAGAGGAGTAAGACAGAGATGCATCCTATCACCAAGCTTGTTCAATCTATTGCGTTTCATCTATCAATTTGCTTGAGCAAATCATTAAAAACATCACAGAGATGCCAGGCCTACATATTAATGGAAAGATAATCAATAACCTAAGATATGCTGATGGTACTGTATTAAAAAAGTAAAGTGTCCCATTAAACCAAGTGGCTTATAGGGAACATGGTGTTAGTGATCATAATTTTTACAGACCTTCGGCACATGATTTTTGGGATAATGTGGTCGGTATTACGTCCATGCCACTTTATTTTCCCAGAAAAAATCTGGCACCCATTAAGGCTGGGTGAACCTGGAAGCCGTCGATCAGGATCGAACCCGACCTCTTGTCCTTAGTAGTCAAGTTCACTAACCACTGAGCTATCGCAGCTCCCATGTAACTGTATTACTAGCAGAAAATCCTGAAGATCTACAACAATTACTTAATGAAATAAACATGACAAACAAAAAAATATGAATTAGACATGAATATCAAAGAACACTAAAACTATAATCATAAATACGTAGGGAGGTCAAAAAGTAATGCACACCAATTTTTTTCTCGGAAACTATTCGGACAAAATGTGTGAAATTTTCACAGATTGTAGCTGAACATCCCCTTGACACTACCTATTTTTCAACATAATCTCCGTCCAAGCGTATTGCCTTACGCCAACGCGAAACTAGGTAATGAATGCCTCGTTTGTACCAAGTTTTGTCCTGCTCGCGTAGCCATTTTTTAACTGCACGGATGACATCCTCATCATTGTCAAAGTGTGTCCCACGCAGGAATTTTTTGAGTGGTCCAAACAGATGGAAATCTGAGGGAGCCAGATCAGGGCTGTAAGGAGGATGGGGCAGTACAGTCCAACCAAATTTGTTGATTGCTTCCCGTGTTACCAGACTTGTGTGAGGGCGTGCATTGTCATGTTGAAGCAACAAATCTGCAGATGGCTTATTAGGCCGAACTCTGTGGAACCGATTTTTGAGTTTTGTCAGTGTATTGATGTAAGCTGTCGAGTTGATTGTCTCACCTCTTGTCATTACATCAACAAGAATCACACCATCAATGTCCCAGAAGACAGTGATCATCACCTTTCCGGCTGATGGAGATGTTTTGAATTTTTTTCTTTTTGGTGACTGCGGATGATGCCATTCCATTGACTGCATTTTTGTTTCAGGCTCATAATAATGTGCCCACGTTTCGTCACCGGTAACAATTTTTGACAAAAACATTTCTCCTTCAACACCGAAACGCTCCAACAATTCAGAACAGAATGTTTTCCTTTGAACTCTGTGATCATTTGTTAGGCACCGAGGAACCCATCGAGCGCAAATCTTTGAATATCCGAGAGTTTTAAAAATTGCGATTGCACTTCCCTTGCTGACTGTAAGCTGCAATGCCAATTGCTGACTAGTGATACGCCTATCCTTACGAATAATGGCATCAGCCGGTTTAACATGTCTGTGCTGGTAGCCGAGGCAACACGTCCAGAATGCGGTAAATCATGCAGCTCCACTCGTACACTTTCTGCAGCTTTAATTCTCTGAACCCAGCGACTAACTGTGCTCCTATTGACTGCAGAACATTTGTACACTGCACACAGTCGTTTATGAATGTTTGCCACAGTTTCTTTTTCCGCAACCAGAAATTCTATGACAATTCGCTGTTTGTAACGGACATTGTTGACAAGCTCCATTTTAACGGTTCATAGATTGCGTAATATTTATCCAAATGCTGTGCAATTTGGTGCACATAATTGGAACATGTCATATTCCAAGTGTGCAAAATTTCATATTCCTATCTTTATTATTAGCCGAGAAAAAAATTGGTGTGCATTACTTTTTGACCTCCCTTTAGTATTTAATACTAAAATCACACAAGCAGATATCAAAGTTGAAGGAAAAGACCTGGAGACAGTTCAGAGCTACAACTACCTTGGAATACTATAACCAGTGATGGAAAATGTTAAAACTAAAATAAACAAAAGAATAGGAATGGCAAAAAGTAATTTTAATGCCTTTAAAAATATACTAACATAAAAGCAAATAACACCAGGGTTAAAACTAAGAATAGCAAAATGTTATGTCTTCTCAACATTCCTGTATGGTGCAGAAACATGGACATTAAACAAGAAAACAGAACAGAAAATTGAAATGTGGATTTATAGAAGAATAGGTAGAATTGGATTGAAAGAAAAGAAAAATAATGAAGTCTTAAAACAACTAAAAATGAAAAGAGAACTACTAAATACAATTCAAACAAGACAGATGAGATTTTTTTGGGCATGTTAAAAGACACAGCAGCCTACTAAAAGTAGTCTTAAAAGGGAAAATTTAAGGTAAAAGAAACAGACCAAGACTAACATGGATGAGTAACATCAAAAGATAGACAAGTCAGCCTATGACAACCTGCACTATCAAAGCAAAAAACAGAACAGAATGGTGCTCAATGCTATCCAACCTTCGATGTGGAGACAGCACTCAATGATGATGATGATATATGTGTGTGTGTGTATATTATATATGTGTGTATTTTATATATATATATATATACACACACACACATACGGTAGCCTCTTGATTATCTGGGAGTGGATTAACCGTGAGACCTTCATCAAAAGCTTAAAAATTATTACTTTTTTAATTCCTCCATTTTGAAACAAATTTATCAAACTGAAACAATTCTATGAGCACTTCTTGATTACTTAGAACACCAAAAAGATAGTAACTTCATAGAAAAATTAATTCTGAGAAATCTACGCACTTCCATTTATCAAAAGGTTATTGAAAGAAGGCAAAAAAGTTTACTGTCTTATTTCAAGCAGTATAAATTAAGTAAGTTCTAACTTTCTAAATAATGTACCTACTCTTTCAGTTTCATATATATAATGGTTCACCCAGGATTTTTTTATCCGGGATTTCCCATTTCCCACTCATTCTGGATAATTGAGTCTACTATATGTATGTATGTATGTGTATATATTGTATATATACTACTATGAGATAATTAGTAGACAAAAAAGGAATTGAAGTCAGTGGTCACAACATAACCAATTTGCGATATGCAGATGATACAGTCTTAATAGTACAGACAGAGAATGAACTACAAGAAATGATAGATATAATAGTAAAAGAAAGCAACAAGAAACGTCTAAGTTTAAACAGTAAGAAAATAGAAGTAATGGTCATATCAAAGAAACAATCATCACCATCATGCAGCATAAAAGTAAACAGGACAAATCTGAAACAAGTGCAATGTACTAATGTGCAATGTAATAAAACTATTTTGTACCTATGGAAGTGAATCATGGACAGTAGACAAACAAATGAAAATATGATTAGAGGCCACAGAGATGGGATTTCTCAGAAGAATATTGAAAGTTCCCTGGACGACTGAAAAGACCAACAAGGAAATTCCACGAGGCCAACACAAAAGGGGAGCTCTTAAAAAACATCAGCAAGATCAATCAACATTTTTCGGGCACAACATGAGAAGAGGAAAGTTGGAATACTTGGTTACAACTGGCAATATACAGCGAAATATAAATTGTGAATGACTAAGAGAGAAGATGCTAGATAGCTTAGTTTCATGACATGGAAATGGATATGATGCACCTTGAATAGAAGATTGTGGAAGGACATGATCACCAACAGGCATGGCACATGATGATGATATATATATTTGTATCTATAACAAAAATAGTAAAACTATTTAGTTACTAAAAATAGTAACAAAGATACTCTAAATGAGGCCTGAACAGAAAGAATATTCATTACCAAATATTAGGAGAAAACAATATTTTTTTGGCTGTGTAATATAACAGCTTGAATATATTGAGACAACTTGAAAACTGAAGGGAAGAGATAGAGGGAAAAATACTGGACAGTTCAAGTGAATGGTGTGATAGGAAGGCAACAACAGAACTTATAAACAATTGTAGAGACAGAAAGTTGTAGAAAGACATGATCACCTACACCAGAAAGCATGTTACTGGATAATGATGAATTGTCACCTGTCTCATAGTCAATCTGGCTTGTGCCATCCATGACACTTTTCTTTTTATCTTTCTATAAGTCATGACTGTATGCTGAGGAATGTTGTTTGTATTAGTAAGTGACTGACATAAGCAGGCAAATACTTTTATTTTATTGACAGCAGATACTGAATATTCTATATATTTCATGTTCAATATTTTGTTGTTACTAGTGCAACCAACCTCTGCATTATTTCATTATAAATATACTCTATTACTATACATTATGACATGGACAAATGAGATGTCCACTTTAATCAGTTAGCAAACTATACAGGCCTCTGCATGAACTACAAAAACAGTAACATTTTTACAAGAAAGGACATTGCAGATATAGACAATACTTCAAGCGAACGAAAGATAGATCAGTTATTAGCCAAATCAACCGCTGCTATATAATGTAAGTTAACCTTTGCTTCAGTTTAATACCTGCTGTTTTAAGGGCTTTACAAACTTGTGTGGTCTGTTCATCATGGTAATATGATCAGCTATGATTCCCTACCCAAGTCAGTTTATCTGTCCTTTTAATGAAGCGTTAGGAAGATCCATTTTAAAAATTATGTTGTTAAATGAAAAGCCACACCACAAAAGCCTTGTTAACATTACTGTGTGACCTTGACTCATGACATCACAATTTGATGGACTACAATCTCTTGAATGTTGTGAACCATTCCATTTCTTTCTCAGCCAATTTATAGTATAAATATTTCATCTTTATAATGAACATATATAATACTCTTACTATCAGGGTTATCAAATCTTACTTTATCACCATTTTTATATTATGCCATCACAGTCATAGAACTTCCAAAACATAGAGTGTGTAAAGCATGATTACTACCTTTATTATTGAAATCACAGAAAGCCATGCCAGAGCTGCTGTTACAGACTTAATCACCAACTTACAGTCGAGGTTGTTTTTTATATAAATTTTGCACAAAAATTATCACTCTAGAAGTCATACTTAGTGACTTCAGACTACATACTTAGTGATTTAAAATCATCCATCTTTTTTAAACTGTTCAACTTTCAGTACATCAATGTTCTTAATGCAGCAGACACTTCAAAAGAGGTTTCACTTGAAAACTCCAAACCGACACTAATAGTAAATGATGATAATTTTGTTATCTTTGACACCATTGGATAAAAGTACACACACTCTGTAGTGAAAATTGTGTGTATCTACATAATTTTATAAATAACATTTTAATTGTGGAGTGTTTGTGTTTTATTATTTTGAATAGGAAACGATATTTATATTTACTTCAAATTGCAATATAAAGCAATGAATCATCATCATCATCATTTAGTGCCGTCTCCGCAACGAAGGTTGGCTACCATGGATCACCATTCCACTCTGTTTCTTGCTTTGATGGTGCAGGTTGTCATAGATTGACTTGTCCATCTTTTGATGTTACTCGTCCATGTTAGTCTTGGTATGCCTCTTTTACCTTGTATTTTCCCTTCCAAAATTACTTTTAGTAGGCTGTTGTGTCTTTTAACTTGCCCCAAAAATTTCATTTGTCTTGTCTTAATTGTATTTAGTAGTCCTCTTTTTATTTTTAGTTGTTTTAAAACTTCATAGTTTGTTTTCTTTTCTTTCCATCCAATTCTACCTATTCTTCTATAAATCCACATTTCAAAGGCTTCAATTTTCTGTTCTGGTTTCTTGTCAAATGTCCATGTTTCTGCACCATACAGGAATATTGAGAAGATGTAACATTTTGCCATTCTTAGTTTCAGCCCTACTGTTATTTCTATCTATCTATTGTCCTTTCGAGCCGAAGACGGCACATAGGGCAGAACCATAATCTCAAAAGCAGAAACCTTGCATGCCAAAATGGCACATATTGCAGAGAATACTGTTATTTAGTAGTATTTTAATTACATAAAGCAATGAAACGTTAAAAAAAAAACTGTTTTTTTTTGGTCTTTGTTTTATTTTTGGATATTTTGATAGTACATTCACTATGTTACACTCACACATGTGTGCGCGCACACACACATACATACATACATATATATATATATATATATATATATATATATATATATATATATATATATACAGTCGAACCTGGTCTTAGGACCACCTGTTTAAAGCGTTTCCCTGGTTATAGGACCGGGTCTACAATTTCCCCGAGTTTTTTACTATATGCTAACACTGATTACGGCGCTCACCGTATGACGCGACCAGAGACCAGGCTAATTAACCGCCGCCAATGTTATTTATCCCGTTTACGACACGCGGGTAATCCGAGATAACGATACACTGACCAGCCAGTCCTTCTCCGTCTCGCTGGGAGCCATAAACGATCGACACAGGTGTCTACAGGTGTCGAAGTTTTCCCGTATTTAGTGAGTCCCAGATTACAGTGGGACGTGTTACGTTTATCAGTCAATACTGGTGTGAGAAACACGGCAGACACAGATCTATGATTCGTGAAGTGACATCACTTCGCGGTTCCGTCTAGACCAGAGTAGACCATTGCGTGGCCCGTATAAATTACAGGAATTAACTAAAGAATTAGTCATTGCCCGCTTAGAGTGTATTCACGTACATGTACAGTATCTCAGTGAATTATTTTTGTGGATTTTAAAAGTGTTACACACAATATAGGAAATGGCCAGTGTCAAAAGTGTAAAACCAAAAGCATTAACGCTGGAAGAACGAATATCAGTGATTCGACAAAATATTTTTGTGTGTTTAACTATCGTGTTTTATGAAAAGTGTCCAACCAGTGGCTATTGTAGACCGACATGTGCACTATGTTCTACTCATGGATTACGCTGATTTGCAGGTTAGTTTTCATAGTGCTTAGGATAAAATTTTTTTTATCGCTCTATTTGTTATGTGAAACCTGTGAGGCAGGACCACCTGTCCTATGGGACCAGTTTTTGAAAGTCCCGTGAATGGTCGCCTTAGACAGGTTCGACTGTATATATATATATATATATATATCTTCTTCCTCTTTCCTTCCTCATCTGCCTTTCTTCGTCGAGGGGAGATATAATTTGCGGTCTTTTGCTCTTCTGTTCGCCTCTGCTGCTGTTATGTTTCCTAGTGCTTCTAATCGACCCATCTTTTTCATGGTCGACCCTTGGGTCTGGTGTTCTCACAACGTTTGTTGAAGGCTCGTTGTGTAGTGTTTTGTTCTTTCTACCTTGTCATGTGGCCAAACCATTTTATCTGTTGTTTCCTTATATATTCTATGGCGGGAACTATTTCTAGCTTTTTTCTGAGTTCTTCATTTCTGATCTTATCTCTCAGACTGTTTCCTGTCATTCGTCTAACACATTTCATCTCTGTTGAGGTTATTTTTCTTATTGTTCTTGCATGTAGGGTCCAAGTCTGGCATTGGTAACACAACGTTGGGATGAAGATTGTGTTGTATAGTGCTCGTTTTGCCTCTAGAGATATTTCCTTGTTGGACAATAGTGGTGATAACTGTCCGATGATTTAACAAGCTTTGTTGCATATTGATTCTATCTCTGCTGTTTGAGAATTATCGTTTGTCATTAGACTTCCTAGGTATTTGAATTCCTCTACTTGTTTTAGTTGTCTGCCTTCTATAGTTATGTTTATGTTCTGTTTATTTTTGGCAACATTCATGACTTCTGTTTTGTTGATGTTGATTTTCATGTTGTATTTTGTGCCTGAGATGTTGAGTTTGTTTAAGTGTTCTTGTAGGTCTTCTATTGTTTCATGTATTAGTGCCTGATCGTCTGCAAATAGAAGCTCGTTGATCTCCTCTGTCTCTGATGGGTTGGCTAGCTTGCATATATGGTCCATGTATGTAATAAACAGTAGGGGGGGATAGTACGCACCCCTTTCTTACGCCTGATCTAACTTCGAAGTGGTCTGTGTAGCCTGCTGCTGTTCTGACCCTTCAGCTGCTGTTGACGTAGAAGCTTTTAATAAGGTTGGTTAGATGTTGGCTTACTCCGTATGTTGTTAGTATCTCCCACAGTTGTTCTCTGTTTACTCTGTCGAATGCTTTTTCCTGGTCAATGAAGGCTATGTATAAGTTTTGATAGTGTTCTGTCGTTTTTTCTGCAAGCTGTTTTAGTGTGAATAGTGCGTCAGTACATCCTCTGTTTTTTTGGAACCCCATTTGAGAATCGCTTAACTGTAGTTCTATTATTGGTCTCAGCTTTTTTTCCAAGTTCTTGGCATATAGCTTTTCTACATGGCTGAGAAGAGATATACATCTATATTGATTGCAGTCTCTTTTGCTACCTTTCTTTTTCCATATTGGTATGATGATTGCCTGTTGCCAGTCTTCTGGGGCTTGTTGTTGGTGCCATGCTGCATTAAATATTCTGTGCAGCCATTGCATTCCTGATTCTCCTGCTGCTGCTATTATTTCTATTGGTATGTTATCTATCCCCGGTGCTTTATATCTTGGGGCATATTTGATTACTTCTTCGATTTCCTCTTTCATGATGTTGGGTTCAGTATTTGTGAGTTCTGGCGTGGTTTTTGTTCTTATTGGTAGTTGGTATGTTTAACAGGTCTTCAAAATATTCTTTCCATCTCTGTTGCATACATTGATTATTTGATATTGGCTGTCCGTCCTTGTCATTTATCAGCTCAGTAGGATCATGTTTTTCTTTTCTCGCTCTTGTGGCTTTTACTGCTTTGTAGAAATCTCTTGTGGCTGTCTTGAAGTCCCTGCTCATATTTTGTCAGAATTCTGTCCAATTCTTTTGCTTAGCTTCTTTGCATTTTAACTCTTTTTCGAACTAAGGCATATTTTTCTTGGTTCTTGTTCTCCCTCCAATTTTTAAACAGTTTCTTCTTTTCTTTGATTGCTTCTCTGATTGTTTTGTTGTATATATATATAAAAACCATCATTCTCACTACTAAATCATGTATGCACAATTAGTGCTTCTTACTTGGTGCAGTTTTTATAAATACACTAAATTGATCCATTTCCAAAAGAAAAATCAGCACACAAAAAACAATTACAAAGTTATTATTAAAAAATGTCAGCCACTATTGAAGAAACTGTTACATGTAAAAATATTAGTTTTTATAGCTGTAATGTTCTTTGTGAATATATGCTATTTCCTTTCATTTTGTTTACATGCATTTTAAAGCTCTAACATTTTTTTTCTTACATCAATTCCTTAAGTATATAGTAATTTCACATCTTCCATTCAAGCATCTTGATTTGGTTTTGCATAAAACTGTGAATAAATGAAAATATTTTTTTTATGAAATTATTTCCACAATAAATGTTTTTTTTTTATTCCTTGTATATCTTTTTCCATTTTGAACATCAATTAACTCTTTCAGAATGTGAGGTTTTTATCAATGCAACAGAAGAGATTTCAGAGACAAAATTTTGTATGAACCTTATGGTTTTAAATATCAATTTATATGTTTTATCTTTATCTAACACATTTATCTAACAGATATTTGAGCTTTCACTATGCTTCACTTAAATATAGTATAATCACCAGACAAAAATATTCAATTGTTATTATGTTTAACTGCAGGACAATAAACATCACAATTTCACCTCTAACTCTTCTACTCTGTTGCTTCACAGAAGAGTGTGTCCACGCAAGCCAGTTAGGCTGCACAGATGCTCATTAGCCAGATGTATAGTCAAGAGTCGTTAATGATAAATATTTTACTTTTTCACATAATTACTCCAGTCATCAAAAATGTATTAAAATATTGTATATATTAATTTTTACATAAATGAACAAGGAATTAGATTTCACCAATAAAAGAGGCTACAAGACATGTAGAAAGAAAAATGGAGGATAAATGACCCAAACAACAATAAAAATTAAAATATTAAATAGATACCATAATTGCCAACTTAGCAGCAAAAATATCAGATAAAAGTAATCCAAAATGAATTATTTTGTGAAAAAAACAATTGGCAGTATGTCTTCCGACAGCCTTGAAAGTTTGTTAAACACTTCAATTCCAAATGGAAAAATCACACAATTTCTTTGTAAACGCAGTGTGTAGAAGGAGGAAGGAACTCTCCCATTAAGAATGTTTACAGGAAACTATATAATAGCTAAATATCTATATAATTATTTATTTGGTTATGGATAATTATATAGATATTTAGCTATTATATAGTTTTGGATAGAAAGAAAAGAAACCAAATAATGAAGTCTTAAAACAACTAACAATGAAAAGATAACTACTAAATGCAATTCAAATAAGACAAGTGAAATTTTTTGAGGCATGTTAAAAGACACAACAGCCTACTAAAAGTAATCTTGGAAGGGAAAATACAAGGTAAAAGAGGCAGAGGCAGACCAAGACTAACATGGACAAGTACCATCAAAAGATGGACAAGTCAGCCTATGACAACTTGGACCATCAAAGCAACAGACAGAGCGGAATGGCGCTCCATAGTAGCCAAATTTCGATGCAGAGACGGCACTCAATTATGATGATGATATAATAACAAATTAAAAACTTCTAATATGGTTTACAGAATAAATTGAGATAGGCGCAAGATGACATACACTGTGGCGAAACGAATTTGCCTGAAATAGGGGTGATGCAGTCTGCATCAAATCGTAAGGAAAGAGTTAAGTGCAAAGTGGTCATATGTTGGACATGTGATGAGAAGAGATAATAACCGAATAGCAAAGCAAGCCCTCATATGTGAAACAACAGGTAAGAGAAAAAGAGGAAGACCCAGAGAGACACTGAGAAGAACATTGATGAGAGAGGCAAGAGCAGCAGGATTCGGCTCCCTCAGTGAGATAGAGCTGCTTGCACAGAACAGAGACAAATGGCGAGATTTGATAAAATATCTTTAAAAGAATTGAAAACTGCTAGAACAAAAATTCAGATAAGAGAAGGAGTATCTTGGTCTACGCCCTATGGGCCGGCTACGGCTCGAAGGGTCAATAGATAGATAGTTTAATTATACAATATCATTTACTGTCAATCTTTATATTAGTTAATAGTTATCATTCATCATTCCACATGTGTGCATGTATGTATGTGTGTGTGTGTATATATATATATATATATATATATATATATATATATATATATATACACACACACACACATACAAAACAACTTTTCAGTCTACTTAAATGGAATTTGTTAGTAATTATGTTTACATTTGTATTTACTATGCACAAATGGATAACTAATTGTTTTGTATTCTTTTAATTAATATTGTTTTAAATAAGAATTTTAATTGTTTAGTTAAACATACACTTAAACTTACATATATCAAACACCTCAGGATTGCATAAAAATATTCAATTGAACAGATGTTCTGCTCAGCAGAAAAATATTTGATTAATCAATGTGATAAAAAAAAAATTGTATCAAGAGAATATAGTTATATATTCTGGGTTGTTCAGTTGTAAAGATTTGATCATGAACTGTTTCAACTGTTTCTGGATATGCCAGATTACAGGTGTTCATAACTTTTATTTTATTAGCTTCAGGTTTCTTATATGTATGTTATTAATGTTGTCTTGGTATTTCATTTGTTTTTTTTTTCATTAATCAGTATTGGATGAAATTACAAAAATATTCTATTGTTATTTTGTTTAACTGCAGGACAATAAACATAACAATTTCACCTCTAACTCTCTACTCTGTTGCTTTACAGAAGAGTGTGTCCACGCAAGCCATTTAGGCTGCACAGATGCTCATTAGCCAGATGTATGGTCAAGAGTTGTTAATGATAAATATTTTACTTGTTCGCATTATTACTCCAGGCATCAAATATGTAATAAAAAGACATTGACTTAAAACACTTAAGAACTAACATATTTATGCATGCAATACTTGAGTAAATCTTGCTGCTGGACATTTGTTGACATTAAAATGACAATTAGTGATTGTTTTCCATAGATTCAGATAAAATTTGTTTGAGATAAAACAGCACAGCACAATTGTTGTTTAAACTTAAATTTTATTTCTGACCTGTTGATGTGTTTATGTGTGAAGATATTAATTCCAAAAGAAATTTGTTATGTTCTAGTTTAATCAATTTTTGTTCAGTGGCATTTTAATAGATTAGTTCTTGTAAGAAGTATTCAATATATTTGTTATTTTTCGATGCAGAATTTACCATTTTTCTATTTCAAGTATCTGTTAATATTTGAGCTTTCACTATACTTTACTTAAATATAGGATAATCACCAGATGCATATTATATTCTGAAGTGAGAGCATGAGAAAAAATATCACACAAACAGTTATGTCAGAGCTTTCAGTTTCTTTTTCTCCAGTTTTCAGTGGCTTACTTTTAAGAAGAAGATTATTGTAGTAAAAAAACTTATAATTAAACATATTTTTGTTGAAAAATTGAGTGGAAAAAAAACAAGCATATGAATGCAAGTGGGAGACTATAGTGCACCAAGAAAAAAAAATGTGAGCAATTTATCAACAAATACTATGAGAACACCAGATCAGAAGATAAGTATCATATAGATAAGTATAAGTATATAAGAAGATAATAGTTAGAGACACAAGGAACACAGTTACAAAAGATATTAACAGTAGAACAAAAGATCATCTACTATATCTCCCCTCAATGCTGAAATACTAGTGGAGAAGGAAAGAAGAAGAGGTGCATTAGAAATAACATGTATGCTTGAACTTTTCATTGTTTGCTATGAGGAACTGAGCTCATATGGGTTTACCAGAATTGCTATGATGTTGGTCAGGATTTTCAAATCAAATGTATTATCCACCTTTACTTATGCATGTGAAAGCTGAAAAGTAACTAAAGAAATAGAAAATAAATTGGATGCTTTTGAAAACAAATGTCAATACTTTGTATACCATGGAATGAATGTAAGACTAGTGCAGAAATAATAAAAATGACACAGCTTCCAAAAATAGTATCTATAATCAAGAGAAGGTGGTTATATGTTAGCTATGTGATGAGAAGAGACAACAAGTGAATCTCAAAGTACACCTTCACATGGGAACTAGAGGATAAAAGACAGAAGCAGACTTAGAGGAACACTAAAAATAACACTGAGGTAAAAGACACCATCAGTTCCCTCACAGAGATTAAACAACTCATCCAGAACAGACTTGTGTAGTGAGAAAGGTCTAATGCTTTGTTATTACAAAGATCATCAGAAATAAAGAGTCTAAAATTTCTGCTCTGTGTGCAGTCTTCAGCTTGAAGGACAACAGATAGATAGAATGATGCTGATTCTCACTTATAAAAAGTCATTCAAATACATATTTATCTTTATTGCAATCATAAAATTACACCTTTTTTTCTATATCATATGGTTATGGTTATGGAAAACCCTGGTATTACTGCAAATGAATTAAAATCCATAATTGCTCAACCGCCGGTGCCAGTGGAATCATCCGAATTACTATCTCATCTCTCAAACAAAGAAAGGTAGCTGTAATCCCCATTATAGCAGTCTCAGTACACGCCAAAAGACATAAGGCAAAACCGTACAGAAAGTGAACACAGCCATCTGTTCTCCATCATACGATATCATCCTTCATCGTAAACAATACGATATCATCATTCATCGTAGACAATCAGAATATCAAAACACGATCAAAATGGATGAAACGCACAGCTCATGGTGTGAACAGAGCACTTAACTCAGGTAACTCCTGCAACAAGCCAGACTTTGAATATGAGGAAACTGTAACAAGGAACACTTTTCAGATATAGCCTTTAATAGTTCCTGCTGCCTATCCACCATATTGACAGGAAGTTCACGTCCTCCTGAAAATGATGGTCATATTATTTTTTTTTTATGTATAGCACTTGATAATGTTAGGACATTGTTTTTGACTCCAAATCCGAACATATGAAACACAGTTAGACGTCGAATTATCCCCATTGTACATCTAACAACAGACCGTAAGATCTCCCTGCAATGTGAATTTGTATATATCATAAATGTTCACCACCTCTCCCCCTTTTTACCCTTAAAAAATTTGACTTTGTTGTTGAATCTAAGAACAAAATAATAATTCTTGAAATTTGTATTTTTGTAGAAAAGTACTTTTTATTTTTTAAATAGTTTCTTTGTTTCCATAAAAATAAATGTGGAAATAACATAGAAATGACAATTTAAAAAGAATGATCAAACAATGAAGTTGCCCAAATTGGTATAGCTTGAGAAAGCAAGTTAATATGTTTATTTTTCAAAATAATGAAAAACAAAGAAAAAACTTGTCTAAAACTTTTATTGAAATGGAAATTATGTGACAAAAACTTCAGGGTGTTGAATGAATGTTTTAACACATTTCTATACGGAAGAAAAAAATGACCTTTGTCAGCAAAATTGTAGGTTCCAGTAAAAATAATTAATTATTCATTGCAGCAATACTAAGCCTGCATCAATTGTATATACATGTGCAATGATTTCTGGTTGTACAGTGCTCAAGCCAGTTTATTTATTGACTTGAATGAATTAAAAGATGTAATGGCAGTCAGAATCTTCTCCACTTTGATTAACCATTCTCATTTTATTGGATTTCTATAATACTTACTAAAGTATAATTGGCTTTTAATGCTCGTTATATTGTATAATTATATTGTGTATTGTATTATTTGTTATTATATTGTATTTTTATGTATGTAATTTGAATTGTGTCTATTAGCACTTTGGTTCATTTCCAAATCACATCCTAATATCTAAGCACAGTGCACAGTCTGCAGCACCTAAACTATTTTCCAAAATTTTCATCTCCTGCATATTTTCACTTGTGCAGGCAATAACTTCAGATTTACCTTGCATTAGGCGTGTATATAATAAAACACATCTGTGTTGTAAAAAGTTTATGAAGCATTACTTGACCCAGACAGAGCATTCTATTTCTACTAGTAAGACCTAATCTTCAATTTCCTAAATCAACCTGTAAAGCAGCAGTATCTTTTCTGACAAAAGATTTACCCTTATATGACCTACTTTTTGGGTTCACAAGTATTATCTCCCCAATCTTTATGTAGAATTCTCTTTCAAATGACCTTTTGACTTCAAATAAATTTGATGGTTGGCATAGCTTCAGTCTGTATGATTTTGATTGGTTTGCTTTTTGCAAGTTAATTAACTGCTTTTAAGCTAGTTGGTTTGTGAAGGGAGAGCATGAAGGCAGCTGAAATTTTAAAAGCTAATATTTATCTCAGAGCTGGTTATTTTCAAGCACTTTTGTTTGTTAATTAGTTTCAATCAAGTTATTTGGCTTTCTGTACTATGGTAAGCAGTTCATTTACTTCATCATGTTAATATTGATGCCAGGTAAATCTGTACATTTTATTTTTATTGTTAGGGTTATAGTTGAACATGTCATTTTAAATAATCAGGGTGTTGGCTTATTAAATCTTGTGTAATATTGTGATTTTGTAACAAAGAAATTGTTTAAATTTATTGCACATTGATAAATTTATGTTTCTAAAATCCAGTTAATCATTTCAGGGGAAGAGGTATGTCTACAACACTCGGAAAAAAAATCAAAAATAATCAACAACAGAAAAAAATAAGGAACAATAGGCAGCCCCAAAACAGGATCGATCCAATGTTGTGCCTGTCATAGACTAAAATTGTCTGCCCACAACTTTTATATTAATCTTGTTAAATGTTTATTTTGACATTTGCATGAAGTAATCATGTTTCTCTCTCTCTCTCTCTCTCTCTCTCTCTCTCTCTCTCTCTCACACACACACGCACACGCACACACACACACACACACACACAGAGAGAGAGAGAGAGAGAGAGAGAGAGAGAGAGAGAGAGAGAGAGAGAGAGAGAGAGAGAGAGAGAGAGAGCAAAGAAATTAAAGGAATTCATCTGTGGGGTGTTGTAGATAGGTTTTCTAGACTTGTAATTAATAGGTTATGCACTTCAAGATTTCTGAATGGGGTTTAAATTTGCATTTATATCATATAATTCAGGTAAAATTATTTCTAAAATAATCAGAGATGAATCTATATTGAAAATAAAATAACCAGAGTTGATGTATTTATCAAACAGAACTTAAAAATACCTGCAGATACTACTACATGGCATTGGGCCTAAGGGCCTCAGCTCAAAGGTCGCTGGATTTTAATATAGATTCATCTCTGATTATTTGAGAAATAATTTTACCTGAATTATATGATATAAATGCAAATTTAAACCCCAACAACATGTATTTATAAAAAAAAAAGACTCAGCAATCAGTTCTGTGTTATTTTAGGATGAATTCACCATAAAAAAGATTACTTGATGGCAAAATGATAATTTACTTCA
Organism: Megaustenia siamemsis; assembly: GCA_032433765.1. Lineage (NCBI taxonomy): Eukaryota > Metazoa > Mollusca > Gastropoda > Stylommatophora > Ariophantidae > Megaustenia > Megaustenia siamemsis. The sequence goes on along the minus strand of JAVIAB010000059.1, from coordinate 49,541,722 downwards.
AGAGCCTAAACAAAATAATCATTCGGAATGATGATCAAAAGAACACTTTACCAGCAGTCCATATATGCTTATGTGTTAGACATTAATCTACACTATAGAAGGTGATTCTTCAGCTCATTGCATATCTCACTATAAACTCTGTGAGTTCAAAGCAAAACATATACCTGTGTTTTTTAACCTCATTCTGAGTCTCAAACCATATTTCTAGTGTTCCTCACGGGCTGAATATAACACATAGGGAAAAAATTGTAAAAACTCTCCATGTCTGAAGATTCGCTGCTATTATCCTTCCAATGTCACCAGAGATTGCACAGGGCTTTCAGTATATCTCACCATGATTCCCAGTTGTGGACAAACCGCTTAATCTCAACAAGTGAGCCGATGATCCATGTCATTGTCTGTTTTATCAGTGTTCTTGTACGTCAACTTTTTTTTTCTTTTGCCATTTGAGGATTTGTTCTGTGATTCTCTTATCTTTTCACAAATATGACTGACATATCCCCACTTTTTTTTCTTCATTACATATGAGATTGTTGGCCATTTCTCTTATTTCAGCACCACTCTCAAAAATATTCCAATGTTCTTGTGTATAAATTATTTTCCTGCTAATTTGTTTTCGAATGCATCAGATTAATTTTATTTTCATTTATTGTTTTCCAGCTTTCATAGACATAAGTAAGGCTCGATAGTATATTGGATTTGAATATTCTAAGCTTTGTTTTTGTGCTTAGAATTTTGTTTTTTCCACATTTTCTCAAAATATTTATATTATTCTCAAAATAATTCAAAATATTTTCTCAAAATAAGTATAATTTTTCTTCATGACTGATTTTATTTTTCATTACGCTCATCTTTCCTTGGATCAGCTCAATTCTTATACCTGTACATTCATTGAAGTCAGGGCATTTCCCAGCCTTAAATGGGTATCGGATTTTTTTCTGGGAAAGTAAAGCAGCACGGGCGTAATACCGACCACATTACCCCAAAAATCATGTGCTGAAGGTCTGTAAAATATAGGGTCACTAACACCATATTTCCCTATACGCCATTTGGCGTGACAGGGGTACTTTACTTTACTTATATATTTTGCCACTGATAAAAACATTGTAATTTGCAAAATAAAGGTACCGTAATTGAAATCCATGTATCTACTCAATGCCTGTGCTGCCTGTACAACATTTCTGCATCATAAAGTAATGGCAAACCCAAACAACACGCAAAATAAAAAGACATTCTTGTTTCACCCTGGTCTGTTATTGTCATGGATCCAGATGCTCGTGAGCTGATGCCCAATGCCATGTAATGATATGTGCAGGTATTTCTGAGTTCCTTTGTTGTTCCGTTTATCAGATCTTCACCCTGGTTTCAATCTGGAATCATTCACTTAGTCTTTCCTCTGTACACAGTGCACAGAAGTAGCTGTCATTTAAATATTTTACATTTTGATTATTTCTTTTTTTCATATTGTTTCATGCTCAGAATATTTCTTAGGATATTTCACAATGTGTCTCTGTGTATACTGTCAAAACCTTTTTGAAGTCAATGAAGTTTAGAACAAACAGTTTTTTTTTTTACTATAATTTCTAGAATGAAAATAAATTCAGTTTAGTTCATCTTTTTCTGAATCCTGCTTATTCTTCTCACATAACAGTGTCTACCACATCTATGATTTAATTCATTACAATCTTACATACTTTATAAACAACTGGTAAAGAGTTAACTGTTACAGTAACTGGATGTTTCATAATGGTGGCTTGTTAGGCATGGGAAATTAAATATAAAAATTGTATATAGCAGCTTTACTAAAAAGAGACAGTATACATTTTTGGCCTCAGGCCTTTTACAGTAGCCTCACATAATATTATTCATGCCTATCTCTGGCTTGTTAGGTTCTAAATCAACCATCTTCATCAAGTGTGAAGAAAACAAATCTTCCATCCAACATATTTGCTTTCTTGAAAAGTATTTTTGAAAAAGGTACAAACAATACTTTTAAAAGTATCATTTTTTAAATAAATGTTTAAGAATATAATTCTTGTCTCATTTTAAAATGTATTTTCTAGCAACAAGCTTCAGAATTTGCAGCTGAGTACTTTTAAAGCCAAACTCATGTCATTCTCAAAATTAAGTCTTTCTTTCATTTGTTTTAATATGAAGAAACATCAAAAAGACCAACCTCACTAAGAATTAAAAGGGCAACGGAAGTTACACACAAATGCACATGAGCTACATACATTAGTCCTTTATCCACATTTCATTAAGAGTGGTTTATTTTAACAAAGTGTGGCTACAGTCAGTTTGATAGGAAAAAAAATAAACCTCCATAGTTTGAACTGTGTATTGTTCTGAGTTCTTTCTTTCTTTTCTTTTATCTATCTGCTGTTGCGTTGAAGCATTGTAGAAGAAAGTAGGAATGTATAATATAATCTAGTGTCTGTAGATGTTGTATTGTTTGTTATTTTGGTCACTTCTCTTTTAGATGTGGTGCAGTTCTTGGGCATTTCTGGATGCTGTTAAGGTAGAAATGTTTTGGTTCTTGCATATGTCTTTTATTTCATCTATCCATCTTTTTCTTGGTCTCCCTCTTGCTCTCTGCCCTGATGTTTTGATTCAAAAACTTTTCATGTTTGTTCTGGTTTCATTCTTATCTGAAACCAGGTTCCATTCTTATCCCAAACCATTGTTCTGAGTAATGTGACAAAATCTCATATAATCTCATTGGGAATCATCCCTAACTTAGGTTCATCTACCAAATAATCACTTAATTACTTTCTTGGATCAGCTTTCATGGTATCATAATGCTTGTGTTCAGTAACGCTTATTTTGCTAAATACTAGTAATATGGGCACAAAGCGGAAGCATTGTTATTCTGGCAGATTAAATGTGCCAGAAAGAAGTCTTATTCTATATTCTTTTTTTTACATTGAAGGAAAATGGAGTGTTCTTGACAATGCTCTTTGGCTTGTCGCACAAGCTAAGCATCATCTGGTGTCAGATATTTCACTTCTCAGTCTTTTATTCTTCTTTTTTCTTCCTCATTTGCCTTTCACTATCGAAGAGAGATATAATTTGTGATTTTTTTTACCTCGTCTGTTGGCCTCTGCTGCTGTTATGTTTCCTGCTGTTTCTAATATTCCATCAATCCATCTTTTTCATGACCAACCCTTGGGTCTGGTATTCTTGCAACATTGTATAGTGTTATGATCTTTCTGCCTTATCACATGGCCACAATTTTATCTGTTGTTTCTTTATGTATTCTTTGGCGGAAATTATTCCTAGTTTTTTTTCTCAGTTTTTCATTTCTGATCTTATCTCTCAGGCTGTTTCCTGTCATTCGTCTAACACATTTCATCTCAGTAGTGGTTATTTTTCTTATTGTTCTTGCTTCTAGGGTCCATTTCTGGCATTGGTAGCATAACGGCGGAATGAAGATTGTATTGTAGAGTGCCTGCTTTGCATCTAGAGTTATATCCTTGTTGTAGAATAGTGGTGATAGCTGCTTGAGGATTTTAGAAGTTTTGCTGCATCTCGAGTCTATTTCTGCTACTTGTAAATTGTCGTTTATCACTAGACTTCCTAGATGTTTCAATTCCTCTACATGTTTTAGTTGTCTGGCATTCATCGTTATGTTGATATTGTGTTTATGTTTTGCGATATTCATGACTTCTGTTTTATTAATTTCATGTTGTATTGAGTGCCAGTGCTGTTAAGTCTATTTAAATGTTATATGTTTCTACTATTTTTCCATGTATTAGTGCCTGATCGTCTGCAAAAGGAAGCTCGTTAATCTCCTCTGTCTCCGATGGGTTGGTTAACTTTTATATGTAGTCCATGTAGGTAATAAACAATGCAGAAATTGAATGCGCCCCTGTCTTAATCCTGGTCTAATTTTAAAGGGGTCTGTGTAGGCTACTGCTGTTCTGACTGTGCAGCTTGCTGTTGATGCACAGACTTTTAATTAGGTTGGTTAAATGTAGGCTTATTCCATATAAGTAAAGTAAAGAGCCCTCGTCACACCAAGTGGCGTAGAGGGAATATAGTGTTAGTGACCATACGTTTTACAGACCTTCGGCGCTTGATTTTTGAGGTAATGTGGTCGGTATTACGCCCGTGCCGCTTTACTTTCCCAGAAAAAAATCCGGTACCCATTTAAGGCTGGGTGAACCCAGAAACCATAGGTTGGGATCGAACCCTACCTCCAGTCCTTTGTAGTCCAGTTCACATAGTTATCCTCTGTTTTCTCATTTGAATGCTTTTTTCTGTCTTTTAGTGATTATTATTATTATATTTTATTACCATCTTCCATGATTTTTCAAGTCAGTATTTAGCTTTTAGTGTTTACGTTTCGTTGTTTATTTTAGAATAGTATTTGTTTATTTTTGTATATTTTTTGCTTTGTACCTGATGAAGGATTTTGCCGAAACATTGTGGTTTGTCTTGTCTCTCTATTAGTTTAACTGCTTAATACCATTTTGTGTTTATTTTACACTTCATCCTTTTTGGAGGTTATTCCTCCTCTACACCCATACACTGTGACCTTCCAGGCATGTCGTAAGAGGTGACTAAGGAGGTTGATCGATGGCTTGACAAGCTGTCATTGTAAAAAGTATTGTTATGGAAACAGAGCCATATATTTTAGAGCAGTGATCTCTGCAATATGTGCCATTTTGACACGCAAGGTTTCTGTTTTTGAGATTGTGGTTCTGCCCTATGTGCCATCTTCGACTCGAAAGGACAATAGATAGATAGACACCCATATTCTGTTGCATCTGATAGTTAATGCTAGCTGTGAAATACTATTTGCAAGTTGTTATGTGTCCAAACCATTTAGTTTGTTGTCTGGATTTAGCAGAGGACTGGTGTTGCTTCTACTCTTTTCCTAGTTTCTTTCTTCATGTTTTATTTTGTCTTTCTTTGTCACATTAAATATTCTTAAAGGCATATCATTTAAGTAGTTTTGCTCTTTATTTATCCCTTTGCTGTTAAGCATCCTTTTTGACACTGTAGCACAATATTTGCAGAAATAATTAGCTATACAAGTATAAAGCTCTATTTCAAGCTAAAAGGAATTCTGTTAAATGAGGAAAGAATTTTTTTTAATGATGAAAGAAATAAAATAAAAAATCTGAGTAGGTATTATGAAAAGATTAAAATTTCTAATCCATGAAGTTGTTAACAACAAAAAAATAGTAAATAGTTTTCCCTTAAAGCTTTATGGTGAATATGGTGATGGTGTCCATATTTCTTGTCCATATATCAGTGATCATTAGTATATTTTGCTAGTGATGTGGTCATTACCATGCAAAACCATTTATTTTCACAGTAAAAAAAAGTCAGGTGTCTCCATTTTCAGAGGAAGGGTCAACACCAAAGTTTTGTACATCACACAGAGAGACCAGTTACCTCCATGAATTTAGTCATTAGCAATAGATCATCGTAAGTACCACATAGTTTGCAAATTATCTGCCTTGGGGCCAAAATTTAGTTCTTAGATTATTGTAGAGTTCACATGTTTGAAGCACATGTTCTGAAGACTGGCTTGACATATAGACTGAGGTTTAAAATCTGGGAATTAACAAGGAATCTTTCAGTCACTAGTGTGCGCCCTAATCACTCAGCCACCATGGCTTCATCCATGAAACTGTGAAGAAGAAAAAAATTATTATGCTATTTTCTTGTATTTATTTATATTTATTTTATTCATTTCTTTTTGTACTTCATTTATAATTTCATTAAACTTTGTCATATATATGTACTTTATCATAGGTATGTACAATATATAGTGTTGGACATTGCTAGTGACATCATTCTTTTTGTGATGGGGCTTTGAACCTACCTATCCCAGATGCAGTTCCAAGTAAACATTTTCTTTGTTTGGTGACATATGCTTGCATTTACCAGGAATGTTTTATTTACTGAAAATTCCATAAATGTTTTTCTGTTGATAAAGTGAAGTAGGAAACAGGCACTAAAAGCTACACATTTTTACTAAGAAAAAATGGACAGCTTGCCAAATATTAATTGATCCTTTTACCTTTACTTTAAATTTGAATATCCCACATCAACTGTTTCATTTTCATCTAATTTTAACAAAGGATCATCATCATCATTTGCCATACTGGTTGGTGTAGGCAATCATGTCCTTCCACAATCTTCTATCCACTGTGCATCATATCAGTTCTGTTGTTGACTGTTTTCCATGCCATGACACCAAGCTATCTAGTATTTTCTCTCTTTGTCATCTGCGATCTCTCTTTTCCTGTATTTTGCCAGTTGTAACCAAGTATTCCAACTTTCCTCTTCTCATGATGTGCCAGAAAAATGTTGATTGTTTCTTTCTGATGTTTTTTAGGAGCTGCCTTTTTGTGTTGGCCTCTTTGAGAACTTCCTCATTGGTCTTTTTAGCTGTCCAGGGAACTTTCAACATTCTTCTGAGAAATCCCATCTCTGTGGCCTCTAATCGTCTTTTCAATTGTTTGTCTACTGTCCATGATTCGCTTCCATAGGTCAGAATTAGTTCTATATAGCACCGATGAGCTCTCTTTCTCATTTTTATTGACATAGATTTGTTGCATAAGAACATTTTTCATTTTTCTAAATGCTTTTGTGGCATGGGCTATTTCTGTTTTTTATTTCTGTGTGCATCTTCCATCTGATGTTATTATTGTGCCTAAGTATTTAACGCATTGCACTTGTTTCAGATTTGTCCTGTTTATTTTTATGCTGCATGATTGATGGTGATAATTGTTTCTTTTATATGACAATTACTTGTTTTCTTATTATTCAGACTTAGACCTTTCTTGCTGCTTTCTTTTACTATTAAGTCTATCATTTCTTGTAGTTCATTCTCTGTCCCTGCTATTAAGACTGTGTCACCCACATATCGCAAATTGTTTATGTTGTGACCGTTGACTTCAGTTCCTTTTATATCTACTATTAATCTCATAATGTTTTGCTGTAAAGTGAAAACAAATCCGACGATAGAGCACAGCCTTGTCTGACTCCTTGTTTTATATATTGGAACTGTTCTGTTTGGTTGCTAATTCGTATGGCTTCTGTTTGTTGCCAGTACATGTTTTTTGGATTCACAGATCCTTGCCATCAATGTTTAATTTCTCCAGCATATTAATTATTTCCACATGCTTTACTTTGTCAAATGCTTTTGTATGGTCTATAAAGCACATATATAGATCTTTCTTTACCTCTATAGCTCTTTCTATCAATGTTCTCAGGATGTATGTTGCATTATTTGTGCCCTTTCCTTCCACAAATCCTCACTTATTTCTGGTTTTATTTTGTTCCTTACTCATCTCATGATGATTCTTAGTAATATTTTCATCATATGGTTCATGAGACTAATAGTGCAATGGTCTTCACAATCAGTGGCGCCTGACTTCGTTGGTATGGCTACAAAGATAGATTTTAGTAGATCTTAGGGTACGTATTCAATGTTATATATGTCAAAGAGTGGTTTTGTTATGACTTGTACTCCCAGCTCTCCTAATGCATTTATCTCTTTGATTGTTATATTGTCACAACCTGTAAATTGTTTACCTCTGGTCTTTCATCATCTTAGAGTTGACTGATGTATTCTGTCCATCTTTCCATTATCTTCTCCTGTCTCATTATTATATTTTCTTCCTTTGAGTTCACACATCCTGAAACTTTGACTTCTTTTCTTCTTGTTAATTCATTTAACTTTTTGTGCATAAATATTTTGTCTCTTTCTTTTGTTGTATTTCCATTTCTTTACATTTTTATCATTAACCACCCTTCCTTTGCTTCTCTGCATTTGGTTTGGATCTCTTTGTGCAATATTTTGTATGTTTGTCCTTCTTCTTTCTTATATTTTCGTCTTTCATCCATTAATTCTAGTATTTCTTCTGTTGTCCATTTCTTAAGTTTGCTTATTAACATACCTACTAATTTCCAAAAAATTTGTTAATAAGTGAAAAGTAAACTTGTGAATTGTACAGGCTGACATTGCTGTTAAGAAGTGAATAAATCATATCACCTGATTAATAGATTACATATTATTTGATTGACAGACAGACAAAAGCAACAAATATGCAAAACAAAATGAATCAACAGTTCTTTTTTCTTTCAAGCACATGGCCTATTTCTGGAAGAAATGATCTATTTATAATTAACGATAAGGATTGCTTTTTTAGAAACAATAAAAATAATCAACCCTAGCTAAACACGTACTTTTAAGATGTAGAGAATTATTTATACTAATTTAATTTTTAATGCTATATAGTATACATTTTAACAGTATGGTTACTGTTGGTGCAAAGATATTGTTGATGTATTTTGTACCTGAATACTGCATATACCGTAGCTGTACAATATACATTGGTAACTCAGGTTAATTTATCAATATACCATATATATCCATATGAACTATTGTGAAAATGTTTCTTTGGTAGGGGACATATATCCTGAGCACTATTTGAGGTGTCACTGTGTATGCACATGTAAAATAAAATTATTAAAATGATCTTCAGCTGTTTCTTATCTGACAGAAGTAATATAAATTGCTTTCATATTTCATTTTTATTTTAATATTACATTTTTTAAAATATACTGAAGACTCTTCAAGAATAATAATGAGACGTGTAAGGAACAAAATAAAACCAGAAATAAGTGAGGAACAATGTGGATTTGTGGAAGGAAAGGGCACCAATAATGCAATATACATCTTAAGAACATTGATAGAAAGATCTATAGAGGTAAAGAAAGATCTATATATGTGCTTTATAGACTACACGAAAGCATTTGACAAAGTAAAGCATGTGAAAATAATCAATATGCTGGAGAAATTAAACATTGATGGCAAGGATCTGCGAATCGTAAAAAACATGTACTGGCAACAAACAGCAGCTATACGAATTAACAACCCACCAGATTTGTTTTCACTTTACAGCGAATATATTATGAGATTAATAGTAGACAAAAAAGGAATTGAAGTCAATGGTCACAACATAAATAATTTGCGATATGCGGATGACACAGTCTTAATAGCAGAGACAGAGAATGAACTACAAGAAATGATAGACATAATAGTAAATGAAAGCAACAAGAAAGGTCTCAGTCTGAATAGTAAGAAAACAGAAGTAATGGTTATATCGAAGAAACAATCACCACCATCATGCAGCATAAAAATAAACGAGACAAATCTGAAACAAGTGCAACGTTTCATATACTTGGGCACAGTAATAACATCAGATGGGAGATGCACCACAGAAATAAAAAGCAGAATAGCTCAGGCCAAAATAGCATTTCAGAAAATGATAAATATCTTATGCAACAAATCTATGTCAATAAAAATGAGAAAGAGAGTTCATCGGTGCTATATAGAACCAATTCTGACCTATGGAAGCGAATCATGGACAGTAGACAAACAAATGAAAAGACGATTAGAGGCCACAGAGATGGGATTTCTCAGAAGAATGTTGAAAGTTCCCTGGACAGCTAAAAAGACCAATGAGAAAGTTCTCAAAGAGGCCAACACAAAAAGGGGGCTCTTAAAAAACATCAGAAAGAAACAATCAACATTGTTCGGGCACATCGTGAGAAAAGGAATGTTGGAATACTTGGTTACAACTGGCAAAATGGAAGGAAAAAGAAATCGCGGACGATAAAGAGAGAAAATACTGGATAGTTTGGTGTCATGGCATGGAAAACAGTCAGCAGCAGAACTAATACGATGCACTGTAGATAGAAGATTGTGGAAGGACATGGTCGCCTACAACAACCGGTATGATGATAATGAAGATGTTTACAACGACCACGAAAGGACTGACAAACGTTTCGTTTAATACTTTGATTGACACATTTTAAAACTTAATTTATGCGTTTTCGAGGTTCGTCTAAAGAGTGAGAAGAAAGGGGGGGGGGGGGGGGGGGGGGGGGGGGGGGGGGGGGGGGTTGTTAGAATAAGAAAAAAAATGGCTGCCTCAGATATCAAAAACGTTTCGTATATCGTGGATGGGCACTTTTAAAGTTCGCCAATTAGTTTTTTTTTTCTTATAGCAGCCGTTAATGAACAAATACTTGAGTGGAAACATATTTCAGTGTTGTATTCTACAAACATTTGCATCCCGATGCATATCCCCGAATTGCCGTGAAGCGGCTCACCAGTCTCGAGTCAATAGCTCTCAATTATTCATGTTTATTTTTTATAAGGAATCTGAGGTTTAGAACAGTTGTCTTTAATCTCTTGACGACCTGCCGACCACATTTGACGAGCCCGTTCTACCCGACAGCTTCAGTAAGCAAGAAACCAAACAAAATTATTTCTAACTGTGATCTAGCTCTACAGGTCTTGATCTATAAAAACAATAACTTTCTTAATAAGTTGCTAATGTTGCAACTATTCGGCGTTGCCATCAACAAGTCAAGGAGACATCTCAGCGGATACATCTTTCAAATCATCCTTTCTATCCAGATTGGCGTGTCTGAGTCTGATACATCGGAAGGCAGTTCGGAATACAGCAGAAAATTATTTTAAATAGTGGGATAAGCGAGAAGAGGGTCACCCAGGCAGTAGTAGTCCTCACAATAAAAATACATCCGACTCCACCGTGGCCTTGGATGCATTTTTTACATTTTCCGTTTAGGTGATCACATGTTTAGTTCAGGCAATATGTTGAGCAAATTAAATCACAGTTCACGCCGTACATCTTCACTGTGGATCCCAACACATTGACCCAAACACAGCAAACATTCTCCAGATTGTCTGTCACAAATTCTTCCCCTACAGAATTTTGGACAATTCTGTGAGCAGTTCTCTCCGTAATATCCGGAAGCACAAACTGAACAGTTTTCACCATGAACATGCTCCATACACCTGCATTTCCCGTCCACGCGGTTGCAAGGCTCTCCACAAAGTGTATGGCAGCTGTGCTGACACCGTGGTCCCCAACGTCCGGAGTCGCAAAAATGTCCCTGGTAGCCAGGAGGGCATTGATCATAGTGTCCAGTCGCTTGGTGACATAAACCACCCAAACATTCTTGACATTTAGATTCACAGTTGAATCCATAGAAGCCGGTCGCACGAGGTTCTCTACACAGGCCGGTTTTGTGATGACATAGACTTCTTTCGCCGCACTGACACTTCTTATTGCACGACAGTCCGTACGTCCCTTCTGGGCACACATTCTCACCAAACGCCTCAAAATCACAAATGTGCAATCGTCTTTTTTCCCCAGGTTCTGATAACGACAACAGTACATGCTTAGTCAACTTCCTTGAAGGGTTCCAAATATTGTGTCCTAGACCTTCATCTGTATCTCGGTGAAAAAACGTGGTCTCGTTGTTGTCGTTGGAAAATGTCACAGTGAATTCTTTTATTTGATGCATCTTTAGGGCTTAAATAAATAAATAAAATTAGATATTGTCGCTTGAAGCGGAATCTCCACTGCGGAGCAACTTCCATATTTGTTTGTGCGCATGTACCATCAACAGGTGTCTTCAGTCCATTGACAGCATTATTTGCTATGTGGTTGTTATAGGTGGATGACTGGCTCACTTCCTGTTTTAGGGCTACATTCGTCATTGCTGATGTAAATAGAGCAGATATTTGCTGCAACAGGTCCATTAATATACATTAAAGTCCTAAGAACAACGTCTGTGTCACACATGACGTTCACATAAAGGTTGTTTTTGAACTTGAACGTCCGTTGACACATGACAGGTTGCCATTCACAGATACAGTAAAGTTGAAAATATTCCGTTGATCGTTGACGTGCATGCGGAACCACACAAACTGAGTTTCGCCGTAAACTTCGACAAAGGCTGAAGTGGCAGACTTGTCAGGATTACACGTAGCCTCTTTCGCATCATTGCTATAGACTGCGGTTTTTAGGGTACTGAATGTGTATGACATGTCATGAAATTGACAAGCTGGGCCGAAGTATGAATAGCTACACATCAGAACATTCGCCGTTGCACCAACAAAATGATTTATCAGTGCAGTGACACAGGTACATACACTTCTCTCCAAACCATCCGACATCACAATTTTCAACGCCCACCCTAACGTTAGTTAGGAGGGAGACAATTTGAAGGAAAGCAACCACCATCTTTATTCTTTGATTCTTTGTCACTGCATCTTTTTGTTTGTTTCATCCTCATCAACAGATCCGTCAACAGACCAGTTGGACTGTCTGGCTTAATGCACTAAAGTATTCTACAGTATTCGTAGACTGTATAATTCCTCTTCGTCCTCCGCCCTTAAAAGGACGCTAAGTGGACGTGTCTGCGTTGTGTTGTGGTTTGCAGTATAACTGTTATATTTGCGCCTTTCGGCCCAACACATCCCACTTCAGCACATTTTTAAGTACCGGGTTGTCACTGCTGTTATGTTTCTTAGTGCTTCTAATCGACCCATCTTTTTCGTGGTCGACCCTTGGGTCTGGTGTTCTCACAACGTTTGTTGAAAGCTCGTTGTGTTGTGTTTTGTTCTTTCTGCCTTGTCATGTGGCCAAACCATTTTATCTGTTGTTTCCTTATATATTCTAGGGGGGGGGGCTATTCCTAGCTTTTTTCTGAGTTCTTCATTTCTGATCTTATCTCTCAGACTGTTTCCTGTCATTCGTCTAACACATTTCATCTCTGTAGAGGTTATTTTTCTTATTGTTCTTGCATCTAGGGTCCAGGTCTGGCATTGGTAGCACAACGTTGGGATGAAGATTGTATTGTATATTGCTCGTTTTGCCTCCAGAGTTATTTCCTTGTTGGACAATAGTGGTGGTAACTGTCTGATGATTTAACAAGCTTTGTTGCATCTTGATTCTATCTCTGCCGTTTGAGAATTATCGTTTGTCATTAGACTTCCTAGGTTCTTGAATTCCTCTACGCGGAACTGGACTCGATGCATAAAATTTCAAAAACAAGATACGGACTATACAGCGTAAATACATCAATAATTAGCACAAAGGATATTCACAAATAATGTATGTCTTACATTTTTGTGAGGTGTACGGATCTAGTCAGAGTCATACGCGCACAATGAGGTATCGACACATCAAAACTAGTCTTCGTGATCATTGCGAAGGAACAGACACAGCAACAGACTAGCTTCGCCCTCGTCTGGGTCAGTTTGACTGTTTGGGTCAGTTTGAATACTCCGACTCATTCGGGCTTTACCCCATGAGTTCACGTTTGTCAATAGGAATTCGAACAGATATCTTATCTACAACTCGCGCCAATTACAAAACCTGTTCAGTAACGCGTTCTAGAGTGTTTATAAATGATCGTATTGTGTATCGACTAGTACGGCTCTGTATTAATCACATTTATCACAATCACGTCAACCCTTTCTTTTGATGATGATGAAGCCAAATTGTTAAGGCAGCTACGACTTACATGCACCAAAAATTTCATTTGTCTTGTATTAATTGTATTTAGTAGTTCTCTTTTTATTTTTAGTTGTTTAGTTTATTTCATCGTGTATTTTTCATGGCATTAGAATTACTTTTTGCCATACCTATTCTTTTGTTTATTTCAATTTTACATTTTCCATCATTGGTTATAGTATGTCCCAGGTAGTTGTAGCTTTGAACTGTGTATTCCCTCCACTGTGATATTTAATACGTAGAATTAATTGCTATTTTTCTTTGTTTATGATCTCTCTGCGATCAGGACTCAATCAGAGTAGGACTCCAGACTCTTGCACGAAGACAGCTGTCTGTTCAAGCCTGTTAGATCCAACTCCGATTGAATACCTGTTAAAACGTTGCACTGTGTTCTGCGCCAGTGGCCCAGTACTTCCGATTTCAGCCAGCATTTTGTTCAGGTTTGCTTTCCTTGCCTTTGATTGTCCCCAATCTTCCTGCAAGGCAGCAGATGATCTTTTCTGTAGGGGAATTCTGCCCTTAGATGGTCCCCTCCCAGGTTTACGAGCACCATATGCCCGAGTCACTAGAGGTGACTAACACAGACATGCGACTTGTAATATGAGGAAACTGCAATCTAGGAACACTTTTCATGCACAGCCTCCAACTGTTCCCGCCACCTATCCCCATATACCGGTAAGTCACGTCCTCTTAAAAATGATGATCGTCGTAGCACTTGATGATGTTAGGCCATCGTTTATGACTCCAATTCCGAACATAGAGACAGACAGTCAGATGTCAAATTTTTCCCGTCGCACATTACAGCAGACCGTAAGATTAGCGCACGGCCGGTTTAGGGAACCATTACCATGACGTAGCACACACCAATGTCGCCGAACAAATAATATCGATCCCTTTAGATTCCTGTCTGATTACTCAAGTGTAAGCAGCATACGACGAATAAAACACGAAGCAAATTCCCCAAAGAGACAAATCTGCGGCTGACGAAGTGTAACATGGAAATAACTTGCGTCAAAGAACGGTCATGAACAGCACCAATGTGACATAAAGCGCAGATCAAGTTTAGACGGTGGAAGGTCTCACTCACAACACTTGATGACTGACGTCATGGGACGCACCAAGATGGAAGCTTGGTCGCGTTCGAGCCATGATGAATGGTGTAAACAATGTTGGCTTTTTATCAAGCTATCTGTTATTAGAGCGAGTTGGTGGATTTTTAGAAATGTAATCTTGGGTTTAATAATAAATGTTTGTACACAGTTCGTTAACCATCGATGTAGATCAAGTCTTTATTCTGTGGCTTCGTTCGCGACATTGGAAGCTAATTACCTAACTTGTGCAGACGGTTGGTTTGGGGCAAATTGTACGTTATATAATGACTCAGTTTGTGACAAAACTACAGGGACATGCCCAAACAATGACAGTTGTCAGCACGAATATTTCGGACCCCAGTGTCAGTACTTGGATCTCGTTTACAGATACGCCTAAAAATCTGAACCTACTTTCCTGTTTGATAACAACGACACATGTAATCCGGACACATATTGTACACATAATTGATGAGGCAACTCTCAATCAATCTTTGCCGTTCTCCTGGTTTAGGATTTATGTGAATGATCTAACAGATCTGGACAGTTTCACGGTAAAACTAAATGGTTCTGCCTCATGTGAAAATGAATCAAGGTTTGTAGTTAGTCCGCACGAGTTTGATGTCTTTTACTCTGGGGCTGGTCTGATCAACAAGTTACGGATTGAAGGGGCGATAGTTGCAAATATCTGTTCTATCTACATTAGCGGCGGTCGTAATGTGGCTCTCAAACATAACACAAACCAGACCGACACATTTAATGCTTGTTATACAGGAGACGAATGTGGACCAGAGGCAGCAGTTAATGGCAAGACAAAGACCAATCTCTATGACAATGACTGCACACACACACAATTGAGAAGTGGAACCAATTCTGTTTTCTGGTATCTGAACTTTGCCACGCCCCAGAAGACTCACACCATTCGAATCTATCATCAAGCTAGCATTCGGGTTAAGAATGCCTCTCTAAAGGTTTTCTCTGACAGTGGCGGCGTAGTGTTTCAGTATAATGATATATCATACCCTAATATTTCCGTGAACACTATCGTAATCAACACACAAGCGCCAATGGCACACTTTAAGTTTGAGTTCTCACCAATCATTTCGCAGGCCGACAGTGCACTGACGGTGTGTGAGGTGCAAATATTTACAGACACCTATTGTCTGGACGAGCATTCTTGGTTGTTTTCTGCAGTGTATAGCGGGTGTAGCAAAGGCTGCAATGTCATCATCGGTACGTGTCACGGTAACTGTTCACATGGGATCTATGGACACGACTGCTCCGGGTCTTGTCCCAGTGTCTGTCCTTTATGTGAGGAAAAATCCGGAAAATACCTACAATGTCCTACCTGTAATGACACTTGTCCCGATGGTAATTTTGGGCTACAGTGCGTATAGACGTGTTCTGATGGCTGTGTCATCATATGTGACCCGGACTGTACGTGGAATGAAAGGTAACGTACTACGGGAAAGACTGCACTCTCAAATGTCCGGACAACTGTTTCAACGACACCTGTGAACAGTTAACCGGGAACTGTACCATGCAAGGGAACGTTCTATGGGTTAGAATGCACTCTCAGATCTCCGGACAACTGTTTGAACGAAATCTGTGAACAGTTAATCGGGGCCTGCAACTCGTATGTAGATTATTCCAACGTTAAGAAAAGTCTGCAGACTACAACAAACCCAAGCATATGGATACCTTAATGTGTTTCTGTGCTGAACATGGTTCATTTCTTGGTGATTTTCCGTGAAGCCATGGCTCATATCTTGATGTGTGTTTGTGTTTAGTCATATCTCATATGTTAGTGTGTGTCTGTGTTAGTCATATGTCATATCTTTGTGTGTGCATGGCTATGTTATTCACATCTCATATCTTTGTGTGTGCATGTCTATGTCAGTCATATCTCATATCTTTATGTGCATGTTTATGTTAGTCATGTGTCATATATCTTGATGTGTGTCAGTGTTAGTCATGCCTCGTTTCGGTGTGTGCGTTAGTCACATCTCATATCTTTGTGTGTGCATGTCTGTGTTAGTCACCTCTAGTGACTCGGGCAGATGGTGCTCGTAAACCTTCCCAGGGCCGACCATCTAAGGGCAGAATCCCCCTACAGAAAAGACAATCTGCTGCCTTGCAGGAAGATTATGGACAATCAAAGGCTAAGGAAAGCAAACCTGAATAAAATGCTGGCTGAAATCGGATGCACTGGGCCACTGGCGCAGAACACAGTGCAACGTTTTAACGGGTGTTCAATCAGAGACTCTCGTAGACTCTAATTGTGATGCTCTGTCTGTGGGGGCAATCAACACACTTAACCTGACAGCTGACTTCATGTGAGAGTCTGGAATCCTACTCTGAGTCCTGATCGCATAGAGAGAGAATGAGACAACTCTTGATTCGTCAAAAACGGACTGTTGTCGGCCTACGACCTCGCTTTAGCGACACAGATGTATCAAGCAAATCATCATTTTGACTTTAACGCAGAAAAGTGCAATGAAAATCCGAAATTAATCAGACCCAGAGTGCATTTTCTGCAGCGATCGAGAGGACGTGAAATAGATCCGCCATCTTGGAGACGGAAGTCGTTTATGATCATAGTTTTAGTCTTTTTGATATTCATATCTAGTCCATATTTTTTGCTTGTTTATTACATTACGCAATTGTTGTAGGTCTTTAGGATTTTCTGCTATGTGTCAGCATATCTTAGGTTATTGATAATTTATTACAGAAAAATTATAATAACTCTCCACGTTAAATTTACTCAGTTGTCCAGTACCTATAAAATTTTCGATTCCTGCACACAAATAAATACAACACATGTATATGAGAATATAATAGAATCCGGTCATAACACGATTGTCGAGGCCATAGAAGTATTGTCATACATTTGGTTATATCCAATTTACCTATGAAAGTGAATCACGCACCAACAGTAGACAAACAGATTGGATTTCTCAGAAGAATGTTGAGAAAATAGCTAAAAATAGCAACAAGGAATTCTCAAAGAGGCCAATACAAAAAGGAAGCCTCTAAATTAATATGAGAAACCATCAACATTTTTCGATCATGGGAAAGTTAGAATACTTGGTTACTCAAGAGATTGAAAGAAAGATACTGGATATCTGGATGTCACGGAAAACAAGCAACAACAGATTTGATACGATGTACTGTGGATAGAGAATTGTGGAAGGGCGCGATCGTCTACGCCAGCCGATGATGAGGCAAATTTCGTGTTACAGTCGATTTCTAGCGTGCGTTATAAAAGATTTTTTTTAGAATATTGGATGACACAATTCAAGATCTTTTTTTATTTTTATTGACATAAATTGACTATATCGGGATTCTCAATATAACCAGTCTCTTATAAATGGATCATACTGCATTATATACATTATACATACAAACAATTCAGTCTTCAAAAGATATTTGTATACATGCATACACATAAAAAAGTTTACAATCTGGTAAATGTTTTGTTATGTTTACATTATTCATGTATTCTATAAAGTTCGTTCAGTCTGTCCGCTCTGCATGGATGAATATGACCATTCACCATCAAACAGAACAGTCCATTATCTGTTCCTCGCAAATAAGCTGCTAAGTGGCCAAGACTATTGATGCTGACCACTAGTATATCACAATTAACAAGCATGTGTTGAGTAAAAATGTCTGCCTCTAAACTTTCGCAAACTGAGTTTAACTGTTCTAAATTGCCAACATTTCTTTTCTCAGGTGATGTAACGAGTCTGTGTCGAAAAATCTCGGCTTTGGCTCGCGATAATATTGCTTGTGAGTCTGTATTTATAAATACTTTATCTAAATGTGTTTTTGAGTAAGTCCTTATGAAACTCCAAATATTTGGCAAGTTTTTAAACTGACTATTTACAGTATCTTCGTTTATACCTGATGCGTTTTTCTTGGTGCCAAGGTCTACGCATATAAGACGATGATCAGTTGATGGCAATACAGAGTACAGAAATAGCTCTAGCTTTTAAGAAGTCGAGGTGCAAGTAGAAACAATCGTTTATAAAGTATGGCATGAATTGCGTCTCTACCCAATCCTTGCATCCATGACAATTCTCGCCTATATACAGTTGAATTTTTAAATCCAGATATACAATCCAAATTTGATTTAAAGTACACATGTTCAAAATTTTCTTGGACAATTTCTAAAAATTCCAATCTATAGAGATTGTTATAGAAGAAATTACTATTATCAAAATTTCTAAAGCTAATGCCAGCCATTCCTTTATTTAGGAATGCGTGGAAGGTTTTTGGACTAGTCCAGTTAACTAAATTTGGGTATATGTAGTCTGACAATTTACATGGGAAGCCATACATTTCAATTTTGAAAACTCTGCCTGTCAAGTTTGCAATCAGATACGCTGCCTCTATTCCTTTTATGTGATCAGCCAAATCTCCACAGCCTGACATTTTAATCGTATCACAGCGATAAATAAAATACTTAGTTTTATCTTTGATAAAATCAGAACCTATGGGTAATGGCTGCAACTCATAAATATGTTTATAGCGATATCTGAAATTGATGCTGTTTGTAAAAACATTATCCAGATCTAGTCGTGGTGCATATATCACGTTTGAAGCTAGATTGTCCTTGCTAAGTGTGATCCTCTTTTGAGGAAAGAGCTGCCCATTCTCGATTGCAGGAAGAAAATTAAGAAAAATATAGACATTTAGTAAAATAATTCCACAAAATGTTATTAGAACCATGAATCTCAGCATGCGTGCTAACTGTATCTTGCATGTTGGCTCGTTTGACATCGAGGCTGGCGTTACGTTGTAGGTGTAATGTCTTCTGTAAATAAAAAGAAAAAGCTCTGTAACTGCTTTCTTTAAAATAGTGGAGAGTATTCTTGTGTTCTTTATTTCGCTTTCAGCGTTGTGAGAAATAATTAACTCAGGGGCGGTGAGGAGGGTCATTTACCCTCCAGACAGTGATAGTGTGAGTGATGACATACTTTTCATTACTTCGATTGATAATGTGTTAATCAAGTACTTTACTTATTATTCTGTTCAATTTAAAAAAGAAAAATCATTTTTTAAAGTAAGTACCGAGCCTATTGGCGGCGTATTGGCCTCATTTCTCTCCACAACTTTCAAACACGACAGTTATTTTTTTTTTTATTTCTTCTTTCTATGTGTCTTTCTATTATGTCTTTCTGATATAAAGATGAATCCTTTATATGAATTTTAAATGAATTTTTTTATTTCTTTCAATATAATGTCTATATAACACTTCTTGTAACTCATTTTCACTCTTAGCGATTAAGACTATCATCTTACATTATTTATATTATGACATCCGATTGATATTCCAGGCATGCCCTTATTGGTCATTTTGATTGAGTTATTGAGTTATTTGCGGGTGTTCATCATTGCACTCCGAACATGTCCATAGGTGCTCAGATCCCCTCCTCAGCAATTCCCGCAGTGTCCAGCGACTGACTCCAGTTCTATGTTGGTTTCTCACACCGGCCACTAAGAGTCTCATTTCTGGCTGTGCCCAACTTAACTCCCATTTCCATCATCCGAAGAAGTGACGTGGATCTGTGTTTGTCGAAGTCCTGTGCTCTTCCCACATTTCGGAGGGCATTGATGATGTCCGCCCGATCCATTGGTTGCCCGTCCTCAACGACAGTGCAGCTAGCCAACCTGTCCGCCCTTTCATTTCACCGTACTCCCGCATGTCCAGGGACATAGACAAAGGTGACCTTACGTATTTTGGATTTCTGCAACGACTCTGTCCATTGCATGCGTACAGAGCCCGCCTCCACTTTTTTTATCATGCTCATCGAATCACTCAGTATACATGCGTGGGTCTACACTCTTGTGACTCTAACCATTTGAATGCCTTGGTTACTGCCATCGCCTCCATTGTCATGCTACTCGTGGTCACGACGTATGCACCACTGTCTTCGTAGACTATTCTGCATGCCGAGCGTGCTGTAAATGCTCATGCACTTCTTTGGTGTCGTCTTATTGATCTGTCTGTATAGATGACTGCATCTTTCTCATCGGTGTTATCGCAGATGAGACCGTTGACCTCAGCATTAACCACGACCGGGTTCTGTTCCCTACTTTTCCTGTCGAGTGTGACAATACACGAGAAATTCCCCTTGAATGACATAGACACCGGTATCCACTCCTCGCCAACGCTGATATTGGTAAGCCCACAGACCTGTTTGATGACATCTTCTGCTCGGCCCACCCATGATTTGCCTCTTTTAAGCCTGGTACCTTTCACTGTGTTGAGCACGTGGTGCAATGGATGCTCTTTATCTGTACTAATCTTCAGGTATGCTCGTGCTCTCCAGATCTTGATTCTGTCATCCATGGTTGGAAAGTCAAGAAGATACCTCATTGCTACACAGGGAGTGTCCCTTGTACATCCCAGGATAATGCGCATGGCTTCATTTTGTATTTTCTCCAGCCTATTAATTTGAGCCGTACTCACAGTAAGAATTGCCAGGGCATATTTATAGGTGCGAGGACTAATCCCTGGAACAGAAGAGTAAGTAGCCTCTGCTAGATGTTGGCAGCTGCCATGACCTTCAAGACGGCTAATCCTTTGCGGGATTTTGTTATCACGTGGTCCCGAAAACACAGGCTGCAATCAAACTTAACTCCGAGGTATGTCATCAACTTGTCCCTGGTCACATCATCAGCTCCAATTCGTACTACCAGTGTGGTTGTATGAACGATATGATTGTTAAGGGAGAACCATGAAACTGATGCTTTATTAGGATTAACCACGGCACCTGATACCCCACACCAGGAAGATATGCGATCGAGTTCGTCTTGCATTGTGGAAGCGATTCCCTGTCTGTCTCTTCCCTGTCCATATACCAGAAAATCAGCAAAAGTCATAGTTCTTCCCCTCCCATCCAGCTGTTGTTCCGTGATCGTTATTGTGTACACGTTAAATAGAACTGGTGACAATGGTGAGCCTTGTGGTAGCCCTGGACAAATGGATGGCTCGAAAGACCAACTTCCACATCTGAGTATCACCTTCCTCTGAAACAGTGCCGCAGCGATCCATCTAATGAGGAAGGGGTGCACCGTCAGATTGAGGAGCATATGCATGAAATATTCAAATGGTACCCTGTTGTATGCATCCTCCAGATCTATAGCAGCAGCACATGTCTCCTCTCGTCTGTGGAAGTCTTTGAAGACGTCATAGGCAAAGACTGCCGCATTGATCCATGTCTCTTTGTTATATCTATAACCTCCGAGTGTGGGTGGGAATGCGCGTTTCTGTTCAAGGTGACAGGTGAGGACAAGGGCAACTATTTTCTCCAGTATTTTGCATTGTGTTCTGCATTGTGATGATTCTGTAGGCACTGATCTGAGAAAGGTCCTTGTTTGGCTTCGGTAGCGGTAGTAAGTAGCTGTGTAGCCACTCCTCCTTAACCTGGCCACTCCGAATACTAGCATTAAACTCATTGGCCAGTTTTGTCAAGTCGTCGTCAGCTAAATTGCCTATGTCATCGTACCGGACACCATCTGGACCAGGAGCAGTGTTGTGTGACCTTTTAAGTGTTGTGCGAATGGTATCGGTTGTGATTGTGAGATCTTCTTTTCCCCTACATCCTTACACAATTTTGACAGCGATCCCCGTATCCTCATTCTTACAGCCTAATTTCTTTGGTCCGTCTTGCTCAATGTAGCGGGCAAGCAGGGCCTTCCCTTTGCTCTCATCAGATTTGTGCCATATCCGGCATGTGCTCTGAAAGTCTCTGTGTCGTGTTGTGCCATTCATGCACTGATGAAGGTGCCAGAATGTGGCGAGCGATTTTTCTGAGCACATTTTTTTACCGAAGTCATTCCATTTGGCATCCTTAGCCAGCTTAGCACATAGTTTAAAGTGCATCATTTTTTGGTCGACCTCTACTTTCAGACGCTTCAAGAGCTCAGTTTGTGTTCTTCCATTCCTTCTAGCTTTCTGCCATGTCTTGACCGTTTGTCTCTTGCTCCGCCAAGCTGCCTCGACATCTACGTTCCACCAAGGTGGCTGCGTCCATCGCTCCTGCCTCGTAGGCGAGGGGCGCTCTGTTTCCTATGTCTGATTTTGCTAATTACGTCCCGGTCTGTTTTCTCGTAGTTGAATGTGTGGAGCTTTCTTTTCTGGCTTTTATTTCTGGTTTTCTCAATTAGGAGGACACATGGATAATGATCACATCAGTGGAACCCCAGTGCATTCCACCTGCAAACTGGTCATTTTGATGTCCCGGAAGACTTCTTTCATATCTAGTTCTTTCATAGTGTCAAAATCACAGAATGACAACAAAATCGATGCTTAAACTCAAACTGCGAAAAACATTCTACTGATCCTTAATCTAGTATTATTACTCTTTTTAGTGCTATCAGGGCTACAACGGTTACTACCACTGCAACTAGGACTACAAATAACAGCGAATCCAGAGTTTCTTTACAATTGCATTTGTAAATAAAAAGTGAAGCTGTGGCAGGAGTCAGTTTAAGATGGACTTCTTGGACGTTTTAAATTCTAGAACAGTGAGGCCATTCTTAAGATGTGGTAATGTTCCTTCTCTAAAATTTATTTTCAACAATACCACTGGCTCGAACATCATTAGAAAAGGAATTCCATTGGAACAGTGGTAGATGGTATTGCAGGAGCTGTCAACAATTATTCTCGGTTATGGTCTCCGCCTCAAAACAGCTAGCAAAGGATCAAAACAAATTTTGCATGCAATCTTAGAATATTGATGACGTTATAGAAATATTTTTTTTCCTCTGAGAAATTTGATCTAGTTTAAAAGTTTTCTTCTTTAGACTATTCACCCTGTTCGAATTTGACACCATTTTAGGATATATACATTAATTTGGTGCGGTCGTTGATGTAAAATAGTTTAGCTTTTGCAGAAACACTAACTTCAGGAAAATCCCGTGCACAAAACTGAATTGTTATTGAACGACATGACGCACCTAGGTCTTGGCATTAATTACCGAAGGGAAGGCGTATCTTTACTAATTTTGTGAAGACTCATTAGACAATTTGTTGACTTTAAATACCAACATTTATATCTAAATTACAATGAGTTTGAAATGCAAATTTCAAAATTGCAAATTTCTATGCAAAAGGTTACTTTTTTACTATATCAGCACTTCCTTAGGGAATAGATGGGGCATTTATATTGTGATATTCATGACCCAGAGAGACGAACGCAACTCGCGCTTGGTCTTAATAGATCGTCATTTTCTCGTTGGATTAAACAAGACTCATGTCAATCAAGGAAGGAAAAGGAACCGGATTCACTTTCAGAAAAACTGTTGGGGGCTGGAATATTTGTGAAAAACCACACTTGGTCATTTGCTCGAAGCAAATACCTGAGACAGATCCGTGAGCTGCGGAGTGAACGGTATGATATTGTATATTTGGACGAATCATGGGTCAACGCACACCACACCTATGCTAAAGAATGGCAGTCAGTAAATGGCAAACTCAAAAGAATACTTCCGAGCAGCAAAGGCTAGCGCATTATATTAACGCATGCTGGAAGCACTGAAAACCATGATGCGGGACTTATTTTCCAATCAAAAAGTACCGACGGTATGGAGTACCATACTGAAATGAATGGAAACATTTTCAGGCACTGGTTGGAGAACGATCTTTTACCAATCCTTCATGCATAGTCATGGATGTCAATCATACCACAATGTCGTATCAGAGGAAGACAAAGTGCCTACTGCATCAAATACAAAAGAACAAATTAGGACATGGCTTGCGAATGAAAATGTCAAATTTGACGACACATATTTAAAACCAGAATTGTTACAACTTGTGAAGAATACGAATAAGAAAAAGGTGTACCATGTTGACAAAATCATTGAGAAATACGGCCACGCCTCTCTTCGACTCACTGCATATCATGCGCACCTTAATCCAATCGAACTTGTCTGGACTCACGTCAAAGGACAAGTTGCAGAACAGAACAGGACGTTTAAAATGTGTGATGTTGTCTCTCTCAAAAATAGACATTCCGTTCTGGAAGAAGTGTTTTGAACATGTGCTGCGGGTGGAAGACCATCCCTGGTCTCAGCAGCGAGGCCCGGCTTGAAACGTCAGTTACTTATCGACGGAAAAAAACATGAGTACCTCCGAAGTCGGAGTTATCTGCCTGGGACCTGCCTGGGATCTCCGGCGAAGGACCCCTGTGCACACGGATGTAAGGGAAAAATGGATTAACACGCAAAATTCAGTTCCTAGTCTGTTGCTACCAGTGCTGACCGCCATTACAGTCAATGCTCTTCACGATCGTTCTGTCTATCATACATAAGTCCCGATGGAAGAAGCTCAAGTGGCCTACCGATTCTGGAAGTTTCCTAGCTGAAACCGATCAAAGATCCTAGGTGGAGCTCAATTGCGAGCTAGCGCCCAGGTTCTTGTGGCTAGGATGTTCTTTGCCTTGTCTCTATCTTACATCATCATGAACGCACCCAGCCACGTGGCTTAGACTATACAAATCTGATAACGGACTCAAAACTCAGGGGACATGAAATTGACATTTCTGAAAGTCTTATCCAGCTGATCTTCCAGCATGTCAGCCACGCCTACCATGCCTGCAAGTTTCGGATCTTCGTGGTCGTCAGTAGAAACTTTACCAAGAACCTCAGACAAACTTTGGTGGACGTAACTAAGTGTATATGTTAGTCATGGCTCATATCTTTGTGTGTGTATGTGATAACCATGGTTCCTTATCTTGGTGGGTGTCTGTGACAGCCATGGCTCAATTCTCGGTGTATATCCGTTCTAGTCGTAGCTCATATCTTAGTGGGAGTCATTTCTCATATCTTTGTATGCATGTCCATGCTAGTCACATCTCATATAGTAATGTGTGTCTGTCTATATTAGTCATGGCTCATATCTTTGTGTGTTTGTGTTCTAGTGACTCGGGCAGATGGTGCTCGTAAACCTTCCCAGGGCCGACCATCTAAGAATCCCCCTACAGAAAAGACAATCTGCTGCCTTGCAGGAAGATTGGGGACAATCAAAGGCTAAGGAAAGCAAACCTGAATAAAATGCTAAAAATGCAGGTAAAATGCTAATCAGAGTGGATCTAACAGACCTAATTATGATGTTCTATATGTGAGGTCGATCAATTCACTTAAACAGACAGCTGTTTGAATTAGTCTGGAATCCTACTCTAATTGAGTCTTGATCGCACAGAGAGAGAGAAAGTTCCTAGTCTCAAAGAGCTTCGTCATAGTTGAAAGCTGGCGAACGCAACAACAAAATCATTTCCGATTGTGGGCGGCGCTATATTATTGAGCGCGAAAAAAACGCGACTACTTAGTTTCAAATCTGGCATAGACAGTCCTTGTTTGATTACTCATTAGTCGATCATAATGATCATAATCTGATCATTATCTTCTTTGTCAAATAAATAACATCTTGTTCCTCGGCCTCTCCGAAAACTAGAATGCCTTCATCCAGCTTGTATATCATTTGAATCATGATTTGTAAACGCTTTTAATTTTTAACTGTAAATTGGTGCCCTGTTTTGGTATTAGAATAAATATAAATCATTTTCAATCTTTCGGAAATAGCACACTCCTTCAATACTTTTTGCATAGTGTATTGTATACAAATGATCTGTTCTCCACCAGGTTTAATCTGCTTTACAATTACTTTTTGAATGGCAAACCAGACTATATATTTCTATCTACTCTATGTCTACTTTTTCTACTTCTATGTTAGATGCAGAAAATGTTTAACCAATTTCCTTTCAGCTTCTGTGAAGCTTAAACCTTTTCAACCTCAGCTTACCAGTCTGAAGTTGTTTTTTTCTCCTCCATGAGTTTGCGATTTTAAATATACGAAACTCAGAATTAATTATTAAAATTTGTACAAAATTACAATTACAGCTGAATAAATAAAAAAAATTAATACTTACTTCCTTGATATCATTGCTGAGGATCTATAATTATAGATTATCTTGAATAGATCTTGACGTCTATTTGCAGTTAATCGGATTTAAAGCAAATGGACTTTCATTTAAATAATAAAACTGGCCACCGAGATTAGTAACATACAATTTAGGTTTATTTTATTCGTAAATTAAATCGCATGCTCGCACAGCATGACTAGATTCACAAGCTGTGAAGAATAGCGCATATAAATAGCACATGAATAATAGCACGTTTAAGCTTGAATGGCACAATAATATGTGTTGCACATAACTGCTTTGAGTTATAAAGGTTTATCTTATTATCTATTACCAAGGTAATTTAATTATAAAGAGATTTATTTCTCTCTGAATATTCAAGAAGTCCTAATATTTATCTTCCAGATTGTTTCCCAAAATAAAATCAGTTTTCCAATAAGTACATTTCTCTCTCTCTCTCTCTCTGCGATCAGGACTCAATCAGAGTAGGATTCCAGACTCTCACATGAAGTCAGTTGTCAGGTTAAGTGTGTTGATCGCCCCCACAGACAGAACATCACATTTAGAGTCTGCCAGATCCACTCTGACTTTTAACACCCGTTAAAACGTTGCACTGTGTTCTGCGCCAGTGGCCTAGTGCATCCGATTTCAGCCAGCATTTTATTCAGGTTCAATAAGTACATTTAAAGGGAAATGATTCTGTTAAGGGTAGAAAATTGCGGGACAAGGTGTTCGTGAAAAGTTTTTAAAAAACGTGAATCCTATTCATGTTTACGTTGAAATAGCGTGGCGACAAGAATTAAAACTTGTATAAATATAATTAAGATGTCAATAATTTTCAAATAAGCCTTAGGGTGGTATAACAATAGTTAGTCAACAGAAAATATATTGCAATCATCATCATGTGCGATCATGTCTTTTAATCTCACTTTTGACTGTGCTTTTAATTTCATCAATTCCCCTAATTGATTTCCTCCTAGGCCACGTTGTAGTCTTGTTTTCCGAGGGCACAGCGAGGCAATGAAGTAAGATTATATATATTATTAAGAGTATATATATATTATTATAATGATGATTATATTATAAGTAAGATGATGCAGATAATTCAGATTCACGGACCTAATAAGTCAGCTGTGACTACAGCGCTAGTGCTGACAGGCATCTTTGCCCGTCCCCCCTCCCCAACCTAGTTACTAAAGATACAAAAGATCTTAAGAATTCATACCACCAGTGAACAAAAATTCAAGAAAGAAATGGATGACAGATGGCATTCATTACATACAGCTAATGGATAAAAGAAATAAAGTAAATTTTTAAAAAAATAAGAGTATAAGTAAATAAAACAATTGTAGCAATACCTCGGAGTTAAGTTTCATAGCCGCCTGTGTTTTCGAAACCACATCGACCATGTGATAACAATACCGCAAAGGATTGGCCACCTTGTAGGTCATACTTATCCTTCTGTTCCAAGGACTAGTCTTCGCACCAATCGAGTATGCAATGGCAATTCTAACCGTAAGTAAGATGCAAAATGAAAAGCTGAAGAAAATACAGAATGAAGCATGCGCATTATCTTAGGGTGGTCACATAGGGTATCAGGGACACTCCCTGTGTATCTCCCAATGAAGTATTTCTTGAATTTCCAACCATGGATCAAGAGGGCACGACCATACCTGAAAATAAGTACAGATAAAGAGCATCCATATGATTCAGAACTCATTCATAGGTCAGGCAAAACAGGAAAATCATGGGTAGGCCGAGCAGAGAAAATGTCATCAAACAGGTCTGCGGACTTACCAATATCAACGATGGGGAGTGGATACCGGTAAAACTACGTCATTCAGGGGACATTCTCGTGTATTGTCTTACTTGACAGGAAACTCAGTCGTGGTCAATGCAAAGGTCAACGGTCTCATAACACTGATAACACTGATGAGCAAAATGCAGTCGTCTATACAGACAAGACAAATGGTGCATACGTTATATAACCACAAGTAACATGACGATTGATGTGATAGCAGACCAAGGCATTGAGTTATTAAGTTATTTGCGGGTCATCATCATTGCACTCCTCAGCAATTCCCTCAGTATCCAGCAACTGACGACTCCAGTTCTATGTTGGTTGATAAGTCTTCTTACACGCCCACTAAGTTTCTCATTTCTGGCTGTGCACATCTTAACTCCCATCTCTTTCATCCGAAATGACGTGGATCTGTGTTTGTCGAAGTCATGTGCTCTTCCCACATCTCGGAGGGCATTGATGATGTCCGCCCGGTCCATTCCGTCCTCAACGACAGCGCAGCTAGCCAACCTCTCCGGTCTTTCATTTCCCCGTAATCCCACATGTCCAGGACATAGACAAAGGTGATCTTACATATTTTTGATTTCTGCAACGACTGACCATTGCATGCGTACAGAGCCCGCCTCCACTTTTTTTTTATCATGCTCATCGAATCACTCATTATACATGCGTGGGTGTAGTCTTGTGACTCTAGCCAGCTGAATGCGTTGGTCACTGCCATCACTTCAATTGTCATACTACTCATGGTCATGACGTATACACCACTGTCTTCTTTGACTATTCTGCCTGCCGAGGGTGCTGTAAATGCCCATGCACTTCTTTGGTGTGGTGTTACAGATCCGTCTGTATAGATAACTGCATCTTTCTCATTGGTGTTATCGCAGATGAGACCGTTGACCTCAGTATCAGCATTAACCACAACCGGGTTCTGTTCCCTACTTTTCCTGTCGAGTGTGACAATACACGAGAAAGTCCCCTTGAATGACTAAGGCACCGGTATACACTCCTCACCAACGCTGATATTGTAAAGCCCACAGACCTGTTTGATGACATCTGCTCGGCCCACCCATGATTTGCCTCTTTTAAGCCTGGCACCTTTCACTGTGTTGAGCACGTGGTGCATTGGATGCTCTGTATCTGTACTAATCTTCAGGTATGCTCGTGCTCTCCAGATCTTGATTCTGTCATCCATGGCTGGAAAGTCAAGAAGATACCTCATCGCTACACAGGGAGTGTCCCTCGTACATCCCAGGATAATGCGCATGGTTTCATTGTGTATTTTCTCCAGCCTATTAATTTGAGTCGTACTGACAGTAAGAATTGTCAGGGCATACTCGATTGGTGCGAGGACTAATCCCTGGAACAGAAGAGTAAGTAGCCTCTGCTCAATGTTGGCAGCTGCCATGACCTTCAAGTTTTGACTTTGCGGGATTTTGTTATCACATGGTCGAACTTGGTCCCGAAAACACAGGCTGCGATCAAACTTAACTCCGAGGTATGTCATCAACTTGTCCCTGGTCACCTCATCAGCTCCCATTCGCACTACCGGTGTGGTCGTATTAGCGATATGATTGTTGAGGGAGAACCATGAAACTGATGCTTTATTAGGATTAACCAAGGCACCTGAAACCCCACACCAGGAAGAAATGCGAT
Organism: Megaustenia siamemsis; assembly: GCA_032433765.1. Taxonomy (NCBI): domain Eukaryota; kingdom Metazoa; phylum Mollusca; class Gastropoda; order Stylommatophora; family Ariophantidae; genus Megaustenia; species Megaustenia siamemsis. The sequence goes on along the minus strand of JAVIAB010000059.1, from coordinate 49,511,889 downwards.
CGGGTTCGTCCACTCTGATTGAACACCCGTTAAAACGTTGCACTGTGTTCTGCGCCAGTGGCCCAGTTCATCCGATTTCAGCCAGCATTTTATTAAGGTTAGTTTTCCTTAGCCTTTGATTGTCCCCAATCTTCCTGCAAGGCAACTGATGATCTTTTCTGTAGGGGGATTCTGCCCTTAGATGGTCTGCACCATCTGCCCTAGAGGTGACTAACACATACATGCACACAAGATATGAGATATCCCAAACCCAGACATGCACACAGGAAGATATGACACATGACTAACACAGATACACTCTTAGATATTACTAAACTCAGACGCACATATTTTGCACGAATAACACGGACACACCAAGATATGAGATATGACTAACATGACACACACCAAGATATGAGCCATGGCTAGCACACACACACACAAGCTAAGATTTGAGCCTCGGCTAGCGCAAAAACACACCAAGATATGAGCCATGACTAGCACAGAAACACATTAAGATATGAGCTATGGCTTCACGGAATAACACCAAGAAATGAACCCTAGCACATAAACACATTGAGGTACCCATATGCTTGGGTTTGTTGTTGTCTGCAGACTCTTCTTAACGTGGGAATCATCGACATACGAGACGAAGGCTTCGATTGACTGTCCACAGGTGTCGTTGAAACAGTTGTCTGGACATTTGAGAGTGCAGTCTGATCCGTAGTAGGTTTCCTTGCACGTACAGTCTGCACTTTCCGGGTCACACATGATGTCACAGCCATCAGAACATGTCTGTTCGCACTGTAACCATAAGTTACCATCGGGACAAGTATCATTACAGGTATAGCCAGGATGTTTACACTGTTGGCATTTTCCGGATTTTTTCTCATATAAAGACACTGAGACAAGACCTGTAGCAGTCATGTCCATAGATCCAATGTGAACATTTGCCGTGACACGTACCGATGATGACGTCGCAGCTTTTGCTACACCCGTTACACACTGCACAAAACGACCAAGAATACCCGTTCAGACAATAGGTGTCTGTAAATGTTTGCACCTCACACACCGTCAGTGCACTGCCGGCCTGTGAAATGGTCGGTGAGAACTCAATCTTAATGTGTGCCATTGGCGTTTGTATGGTGATTACAATAGGTTCACATAAACATTAGGGTATGATATATCATTACCCTGGAACACTACGCCGCCACTGTCAGAGAAAGCCTTTAGAATGGCATTCTTTACCCAAATCATAGTGCTAGCTCGATGATAGATTTAAATGGTGTGAATCTTCTTGGGCGTGGCAAATTCCAGTAAATGGTTCCACTTCTCAGTTTTGTGTGTGCAGACTTTGTCATTGAGATTGGTCTTTATTTTGCCCTTTACTGCGGCCTCTGGTCCACACACGTCTCCTGTATAACAAACATTAAATGTGTCGGCCTGGTTTGTGTTCTGTTTGAGAGCCACATTCCGACCCCCGCCAATGTGGATGGAGCAGATATTTGCAACTATCATCTCTTTAATTTAAACTTGTTCATCAGACCAGCCCCAGAGCAAAAGTCATCAATCTCGTGCTGACTAACTAACCTTGAATCATTGCTACATGAGGCAGAACCATTTAGTTTTACCGTGAAACTTTCCGGAACTGTTAAGTCATTTACATAAATCCTAAACCAGAAGAACAGCAAAAATTGGTTGAGAGTTGCCTCAACTGATGTAGAATTTGTGTCCGAATCACATGTGGTGTCGTTGTTATCAAACAGGAAATTAGGTTCAGATTTTGGGCGTATTTGTACACGAGAACCAAGTACTGACACTGCAGTCCAAAATATTCGTGCTGACAACTGTCATTGTTTGGGCGTGTAGTTTTGTCACAAACTCTCTCTCTCTCTTTTTCTCTCTCTGCGATCAAGACTCAGTCAGAGTAGAATTCCAGTCTCTCTCATGAAGTCAGCTGTCTGTTTAAGCGAATCGATCGCCCCATATAATTTCTCCTCCAGGGAGGTGGGCGTGGACGACATTGCTCTTCTCAGGTCTGTGTTCTTGGGGGAAATCCTGTAGAACATGATTTGTAGTCATATTGTCCAGTGTACCACTGTACATAGGCATAGGCTGGTAGTTCCTATTTTGAATTTGGTGAACATGTGATTTCTCATTCTATGTTGGCCTGTGTATGATGACTTGATCCCTCCTTGATAGTTTAATGGTATCCGTCACTCTCGTTATGCTTTGGGTGTTCTCGTTTCCATTTTTCATGCAACTGACCATGGATTTGGATTTGGCTTCATCATAACTGATTGTTCTCTTGTGGTAATCTCCCTCCCTCTTTAGCTAATTTGTCTGCGTGTTCGTTACCGTGTATCAATGTAATGGTATCCACTGATTAACTACTGTCATTGTTCTTGGGGTTCATGACAGTGCATCAGTCAAAATCACCAATTTATTGTGCATGTTATTTTTGTGTTTAGCAGTGTTGCAGCATCTCTGATGGCCTCAGCCTCTACTTTAAAGTTGTTTGAGAATTTTCCAGTAGCTATTTACTTGGTAATCTCGTCCTGATTGGTCAGCGTCAAGAACACACCTCCCCCTCCATTTCTGGTGCTACAAATAGCAGAGCCATCTGTATATATGTGGGAGCAAGAGTCATGTGGGTAAGTATCGTGTATATGTTTTTCTGCTACGTGTTTTCTTTCTGTCTGATTGGGTGCCTTTTTTCATGATTCCTGTTATGTTTTCTTGAAGTTCTAGTATTTTATGTTTTCCATGAGGAGACATATCAGATGGGCCCAAGGGTTTCGATATTGTTTGGGAAAAAACTGGGTCTCCAGTAGTTAGTTCATTGGCAATTGCAGCGAAGTTGCTCCTCTATAGTCGTACAATTCCGGGACCAGATATTCTTTGGTGCATGGTGTGGCTAAGGAGCCTTCTATATTTCTCCGCCTGTTGCAATACTTTAGTGGCCCGTCTGTCATCTAAGGGTTGTAAACCTGTTACTGTTTCTAGAGTCTTGATAGGTGTAGATTTCATAGCACCAGTGATGATATGGGCAGCTTGATTTTGTGTTCTGTTAATTTTGTTAAGCTGTGATTTGGAAGCCATAGCCCAGGCTGTGACTCCATACTGTAGGACTGGTCTTACTCTTCCTATGTATAGTCATCCTGGGTTCAGCTACCGACATACTTTCCTCCCGAGCCCATAACGCCAGATAATCTGCGTATATTGCTGAGTGTATTCTGGATGGAATGTCCATTACGATGTCATTTATGAAAATTAAAAAGAGTGTTGGGGACAAGACTCCGCCTTGTGGGACACCTTGCTCGATAGAGACCTTCTTACTTAGTTGACCTGGAACTTGTACTCTGGCCGTTCTATCCTGAAGGTATTGAGAGACCCAAATGAATAAACGACCCTGGATGCCAAGTTTAAAAACCTCACGCCATACCCTATCAAAAGACTTCTCCATGTCGATCCACACTGCCAGTGTGAGTTTCTTTTCTTGTAGAGCATCATCTATTTCCTGTGCAATGTAGGTGACCAGGTCTTCAGTTGATCTGTGCTTACGGAAGCCACTTTGTTGTGGTACGATTTGTTGTTTTGTCTCCAAATGCCACATAAGTCTTCTGTTAACCAGTCTTTCCATGAGTTTACTCAGGCAGCTCACTAGGCTAATTGGTCTATAGCTACTTGGGTCTAGTGGGTCTTTTACACACTTGAGAATGGGCACCATAATAGCTTCTTTCCAGATTGCCGGCACATGACCGCTCTTCCAGCTAGCATTTAGTATCCTTAGAAGCTGGCTCTTGGCTTTCTGCCCCAGATTTAGGAGCATTTCGTTGGAGATTCCATCTTTACCAGGTGAACTTTTGAGCTTCAATCCTTTGAGGGCAACATCCAATTCAGTTGGGGTAGAGATGGTCGTCTGATGTTCTTCTGGTGCAAAAGGCATGTGTTTTGCATCTTGGTTTCACGCCTTGCAGCTTTCTGTTTGTCTTCTGGTTTATTCTACTAATGTTTTTATAAGTCTCTATTAGTAGATTTGCTGCCATTTTGCCTGTGAGGATGTTCTGATTGTGTGTTAATGATATTGGAGGTCGGCAAGTGTTTTCGTCACTCAGAGCTTTCGCAAATTATGACCTTAATGCGCATAGTTTAAAGTGCATCATTTTATGGTCGACCTAAACTTTCAGACGCTTCAAGAGCTCAGGTGCTCTTCCAGTGCTTCTGGCTTTCTGCCATTGTCTTGACCGTTTGTCTCTTGCTCCGCCAAGCTTCCTCGACATCTACGTTCTACCAGGGTGGCTGCGTCCATCTCTCCTGCCTCCTACGAAGGGCGCTCTGTTTCCTGATTTTGCAAATGACGTCGTGGTCTGTTTTCTCGTTGTTGAATGTGTGGATCTTTCTTTTCTGTCTTTTATTTCTGCTATTCTCAATTAGGAGGACACTTAGATAGTGATCACTTTCGTGGAACCCCAGTGCACTCCACCTGCTAACCGGTGCGAAGGTGGAAGACACCAGTGCCAGGTCTATGACACCATCTATGAGTCCCCTGTTCGAGTGGCCATTCTTGTTGTCCTTCAAGCACACTAAATCGGCCGACACCAGTGCGTTCTCTAGGTCTTCTCCTTGCTTGTTGGTTATGACGTTACCCCACTGGTTTCTTCTAGCATTAAAGTATCCGCAGAAAATAACGTTCTCTTCATCCAACTCAAAGAGATTCTGCCATTGTTGTGTGTTCACCTTCCCATTACAGGCATACACATTAATAATCACGATATGAACTGGGGATTTACATTAACCGCATTAACTGCAATTCTGCATTGTTCCACGCAGACATATCAACCTCAGCTGCCACCATATTGTTGCGCCCAAGGTGTCGCCTATTGTAGAAACAATGAAAGCCAAGAGTGCTTACTGTCCTGTCACCAAGAAGAGTTTCTTGCAAAACCATTATATCGGCGCCACATAGTAGCTTATCAAGATATGGGCCGTCGTTGATTAATGGACCCACAATTTCAATAAGTAACGCGCACATACTTAAGGCCTAGCCTCTCACACTTTGACAATTTAATGCCACCTCTCTTGCCTCCTCGTGTTCGATGATGTCGTTTGGGCTGCATCTGAATTACTTACACACTTACTGTCGTCATAGATGAACGTCGCTGAACGTTGGTGCTTTGGATGGTCTAAACTCACGTGCACTTACTCAGTAGCACGGGCCAGAACCCGTTTCCACGTTATAAACTGGCCAACTCCAGTAAATAGCTCAACAGTACGCGGATACACTGTGAGCCTTCCACAAATTAAATGAATTACGCGTCCTTGACAGACCGGCGTAAACAAACCGCCATTTTTAACGCGTTCAATAGTGCAGTCCAAATTCAATCTTACATAACATTCATATCCTAACTCCCTTCCTGCAATGTCTGGTGTATTCCCGAGGACACACTCACGTGTGCATCCTCGGTGTCAAAACTAGTACTATGTACATCAGCTTAGTGACACCCTTATGCTTTTAGTACAATACCGCTGCTACTTTATGTTTATACACCCTTATGCCTTTGGTTATTGGTTATTGGTTATGGAAGGCCCCGGTATCACAGCAAACGAATTAAAATCCATAAATCCTAAGGCTTTTTTATAACGGCACAACCTCAACGGCAGCTGCTCTCCATCCCTTGCTGCACTAATCACCCTTTACATAACATAGCCATTCACTGGTTCCCTAAAGTCTCTTCATAACCTAGTTAATACTGAGTTCATGCGACTGTAGCCTAATGGCAGATGGTGGGAACAAAACACGTTCCATAAAGTCTCTTCACAAATTACTATCATAATTTGATATTAGCATCCCCTTTTCCAGCGATGCAGTTACTAACTAATTATTCCTTGGATTAAGCCTCCCCCTCTAGTGGGCATTACTTAGCTCACTAATTCCACATAAATCTCCTGAGTGCGAGTATCATAACTCCATGCACTCCCACAGGTTCAACTATCCTCTGAACGGTGTCTCTAACCTACTAGTCAAATCTTAATGTGCGCTGATTACTTGAGTAATCTCCTTAGTCCAACCACACATTACATTGTTCAGTACTGCAGAGTCGTTTTCCTCCTTATTCTATCACAGCTCACCATGTTAGTAACTGGAAATAACCTCTCAGCTCTTCTGTGCTTGACTGTCACATCCTAACAAAATCACAACCCTTCTGGGCATTACTAAACTACCTCTAATCCATCCCACGGTATCTGTTTGTTAACTAAACAACCCAAATGCACAGAGCGTTCACTCAATCTCGAATGAAACTTTTTCCTTTGTCCTTCTAACGTCCCCCTCATTTTCACAAACTTCATGATTCACGACCCGCTCACCCGAAAATTCCCCTATCCCGTGGGCTCTGTTTACAACCATATCTAAACTTCACCCTCTGACCTCTTCCGTCTAATTCCTTCTCCGTTCCTTTACCTCAACCCTTTTTCAACCCTCGGGCTCCGTGATGTAAGAAATGTCTGCTTCGCAAACTGGCCGAAGCATACCTTTGTGTCTTTCCGTGAATCATTAAAATGATAGTACAGGGTGTCTCTTTAATGACTGCATTTTTTGTTGTTGAAATAATTACGCACCTAAATTTTATCTATGTATGACGTAATAGTTCAAGCACCATTTACGTGTTCATTTAAACATCACTGCTACATGATAGATCTGGCTTACAATGGTGTTAACGATTGAAGAAAGAGTATTTATAGTGGAGCATGTGTTCCGTAACGGCGGCAAGTATTCGAATGGGGTTGTTGAACAATTTGTGAATAGATTTCCTGATACACCAGTGCCTCATCGAAATACTGTGAGTAATTTAATAATCAAATTTCAAAACACCGGTAGTGTACATGATGTTAGCCGTCCTGGTAGACCATCTGTTCTTGAAGTAACATCTCTCAACATCCAGGACAGCATTCTAATGAGTCCTGGCAAATCAATAAGAAAGCTGGCTCAACAAGTACACAAATCAAGCAGTACTGTTCATAGAGTTCTGAAAAAAAAAATTAAAGTTACATCCGTACAAATTTTCCGTCGTTCCTCAATTAAAAGAATTAGATCACCAATCCAGAATTAATTATTGTATGTGGTTTGAGAATTTTCTAGCCCAAGAAGGTGAGGAAATCCTTGATTTCACTTTCTTCACAGATGAAGCATGGTTCCATTTGTCTGGGTACGTGAATAGGCAGAATGATCGTCTTTGGAGTGATGAAAATCCACATGCATTGCACCCAGTACCTCTCCACGATCAGAAAGTAGGAGTGTGGTGTGCAATGAGTCGTCAGCGGATAATCGGCCCAATTTTCTTCTATGACACAATAAATTCAGAAAGATACAGGATTAACATACTGGAACGATTCGTAACCCAACTTTCTGAGCCAGAAATTGAAAAAGCTTGGTTTCAACAAGATGGCGCAACTGCTCACACTGCTGTAAAATCACTGGAATTTTTATATGAAATTTTTGCTAATCGTATAATCTCTCCCGGAATTTGGCCTGCACGGTCTCCTGATCTTACTCCCATGGACTACTATCTCTGGGGTGAACTGAAAGGAAAAGTGTACGAAAACAATCCCCACACACTCGATGATCTGCAGGTTTCGATCGCCAACAACATTAATAATGTTACACAGCCCATACTGCGTAAGGTTTTTGACAATATGAAAAAACGTATCGATATTTGCCAACTAAAACGTGGTGGATATTTCGAATACCTTTTGTGAATAGTAATGTTATATGTTTAACTTTACCGAAAAAGGAACAAGCTACAGCAGTACATGATGCGTGATTTACATAAATAAATTGGAACAACTAGATTTTCAAATAATGCACAGTCATTAAAGAAACACCCACCGATCTGGAAGACCTTCAATTTCACAAGACCAAATTATGGAACTCCAAGACAGAATTACAATGAGTCCAAATGCATCTTTAAACCACTTGTCTCAACAGGTGCAAATATCTAAGAGTTCTGTTCACAAGGTTTTAAGAAGTGAACTACACTATCGTCCATACAAATTAACTGAAGTGTCTCAACTCCAAGAAAGAGATTATGAATCCCGCTTAAACTACTACATGTGGTTTCAGAATTTTATTTATGAACATGGCGCTGCCATCCTTGACGTCACTTTTTTCACTGATGAGGCCTGGTTTCATTTATCCGGTTATGTGAACAGTCAGAACAATCGGCTGTGGAGCAGTGAAAACCCCCATGAATTTCATCAAGTGCCGCTTTACGATCAAAAAGTCGGAGTGTGGTGCGCTATAAGTCGTATGCGGATAATAGGACCTATATTTTTTAATGAAACAATAAATGCAGAACATTACCGTACTTTAATTCTGGAACCGTTCATAGCACACCATACAGAACGGGAAATTATGGAATCCTGGTTTCAGCAGGATGGGGCAACAGCACACACAGCCACAACAACACTCAATTATTTAGAAAGCATATTTGCAAATCGCATTATTTCACGTGGAATCTGGCCAGCTCGTTCACCAGATCTAACACCCCCAGATTATTATCTGTGGGGGCATTGAAGGGGAAAGTTTATGAAAATAATCCGCAGACAATTAATGACCTAAAGACTGAAATAGTAGACAAGATTAAACAAATATCACCAGACATTATTCTGAAGGTTTTCGCAAATATGGAAAGACGAATCACGACATGTCTTGAGGCCCGTGGTGGACATTTTCAACATATGCTTTAGGCACTTTATTGTGTTAATACCATTACCCATTATAAACTCGCCGATAGCAGTCAAGTATATTTGAATATTTTACAATTTGTGTGACGCATTAGTTAACCGCATTTCTGGTGACGTTTTTCTTCCGAGAGTAGAAATTCGCTGCACTGCGACTTTAAAAACACCCTGTACTTCGCCTTGGTTCTTTGACGCTTCGGTATCATCATTTGAGGTCAAGATCTAACTTTGCTCCAGCGTTCGTTCGTCACTAGTCCACTTAGACACTGTGCCACTGATGAATTGACCCCACAGATTGACGCAGATTGTAGATTGACGCCACATAAAAAGGTAAAAGATATAAAAGGACTTGAACCGGCGTCTTAGCACGCGAGTTTACACCCATATGTGCTCGGCCGAATGTTCAGAGATTTCAAGCATCGAAACTGAGATGCGAAGCAACATTCCTCACCTTCCCAGGGTAATACCGTGGTACCCATTTCTGCCAACGGCTGGGTCGACCACGGTCCCCATGGGGGGTATTTTTTTTTCCAACCACGAATACAATTCACACTGCCCCCAGCGTTAATCGAGCACAGATTGTCCGAACGTCGGTAGTCCAGTTGGGTGGTTTTTACAACTCGGCTACCGAGGCCCCCAAATTTGACGCTATTTATTTATATGCTGAAACGCCATTTAAAGTGGACTGCTCCGTCAAGTCGACCGATGATTTTCCTCTTTGGTGAATTTGCACCTTATTTCGTTCGTTGTACCCTAACCGTACGGTCTGTTTGATATGTGACGGGGATAATTCGACGACTAACTGTGTTCGGTTGCAGTCAAGAACGATATCCTAACATCGTCAAGCGCTATAAATTTTTTGTTCTCAATATGAAGATCATCTTTTTCGGGAGGACGTGAAATTCCGGTATATGTTGGCAGGAACCATTGAAGGTTTACTTGTCTGAAGGGTTTTCCTTATTGCAGAATATATTCCAAGTCCGGCTTGTTGCAGGAGCTGCTACTGAGTTAAATGCTCTGTGCACACCGTGAGCTGTGTGTCTCATTTGTTTTGATCATATTTCGATAATAGAATTATTTACAATGAATGATCGTACAGGAAAAGTAGGGAACAGAACCCGGTCGTGGTTAATGCCGACGTCAACGGTCTCATCTGCGATAACACCGATGGAAAGATGCAGTCATCTATAGAGACGGATCTGTAATACGACACCAAAAAAGTGCATGGGCATTTACAGCACGCTCGGCAGGCAGAATAGTCAAATAAGACAGTGACGTCATGACCACGAGTAGCATGACTATGGAGGCGATGACCAAGGCATTCAAATGGTCACAAGACTACATCCACGCATGTATACTGAGTGATTCGACGAGCATGATAAAAAAAAAGTGGAGACGGGCTCTATACGCATGCAATGGGTAGAGTCGTTGCAGAAATACAAAATACGTAAGGTCACCTTTGTCTATGTCCCTGGACATGCGGGAGTATGGGGAAATGAAAGAGCGGACAGGTTGGCTAACTGCGCGGTCGTTGAGGACGGGCAAACAATGGATCGGGCGGACATCATCAATGCCCTCCGAGAAGAGCACATGACTTCGACAAACACAGATCCACGTCACTTCTTCGGATGATGGAAATTTAGATGGGCACAGCCAGAAATTAGAAACTTTAGAGGCCGTGATAGAAGAAGTGGTGTCTGTAAATGTTTGCACCTCACACACCGTCAGTGCACTGTCGGCCTGCGAAATGGTCGCTGAGAACTCAATCTTAATGTGCGCCATTGTCGCTTGTGAGATGACTACAATAGTGTTCACAGAATTATTGGGTATGATATATCATTATACCGGAACACTACACCGCCACGGGGAGCCGCGATAGCTCAGTGGTTAGTGAACTGGACTACCACGGACAAGGGGTAGGGTTCGATCCCAACCGACGGCTTCCGGGTTCACCCAGCCTTAAATAGGTACCGGATTTTTTTCTGGGAAAGTAAAGCAGCACGGGCGTAATACTGACCACATTACCCCAAAAATCATGTGCTGAAGGTCTGTAAAATATAGGGTCACTAACACCATATTTCCCTATACGCCACTTGGCGTGACGGGGATACTTTACTTTTTTTTTATTACACCGCCACTGTCTGAGAAAACCTTTAGAGTGGCATTCTTTACCCGAAACATAGTGCTAGCTATGATTCGATATTCGATTCGATAAATTCGAATGGTTTGAATCTTCTGGGGCGTGGCAAAGTTCAGATACCAGTAAACAGAATTGGTTCCACTTCTCAATTGTGTGTGTGTGTGTGTGCAGTCATTGTCATAGATTGGTCTTTGTTTTGCCATTAACTGCGGCCTCTGGTCCACTCCTGTGTAGCAAGCGCTAAATGTGTCTGGTTTGTGTTTTGTTTGAGAGCCACATTCCGACCCCCGCCAATGTAGATGGAGCAGATATTTGCATAAATCTTAAACCAGGAGAACGGCCATGATTGTTTGAGAGTTGCCTCAACTGATGTAGGAAAGTAGGTTCAGAATTTTGGGCGTATTTGTAACGAGATCCAAGTACTGACACTGGGGTCCGAAATATTCGTCAACTGTCATTGTTTGGGAATGTCCTGTAGTTTTGTCACAAACTGAGTCATTATAGCAGTGACATTGTAACGTACAATTCGTCCCAAACCAACCGGCTGCACAAGTTAGGTCAGTTCCAAGGTCTCGAACGAAGCCAGCAGAATAAAGACTTGATATACAGTGGTGGTTAACGAACTGTGTACAAACATTTATTATCAAACCCGTGGTTTCATTTCTAAAAATCCGCCAACTGATAGCGTGATGTTCAAAGTCAACATTGTTTACACCATGGCTTGGACACGGACAGGCTTCCATCCTGGTTCTTACCAATCAGCGAAAAAAATACATCTAAATTTTCAGCCAATCTAGAAACACACAGTCAATGGAATTAACACCATCAAAGTGTCTGGTATTAGGAGACTTTAACAGCCACTCTGAAAGATGGGGATATAGGGAGTCCAATGTTCGAGGTGAAGAAGTGGAAGAATGGGAAATAGACAACAACCTATTCCTCATAACTCTACAGAGGATCCCCCAACCTTCTACTCAAGAAGGAACTACTGACTTCATGAGAGAGACTGGAATCCTACCTGATCGAGTCTTGATCGCTGAGAGAGAGAGAGAGTTTATGACAAAACTACAGGGATATGCCCAAACAATGACATTTATCAGCACGAATATTTTGGACCCCAGTGTCAGTACTTGGTTCTCGTGTACAAATACGCCCAAAATTCTGAACCTACTTTCCTGTTTAATTACAACGACACCACATGTAACTCGGACACAAATTCTACATCAGTTGAGGCAACTCTCAACCAATCTTTGCTGTTCTTCTGGTTTAGGATTTATGTAAATGACTTAATAGTTCCGGACAGTTTCACGGCAATACTAAATGGTTCTGCCTCATGTAGCAATGATTCAAGGTTTGCAGTTAGTCAGCACGAGATTGATGTTTTTTGCTCTGGGGCTGGTCTGATCAACAAGTTATGGATTGCAGGGGCGATAGTTGCAAATATCTGCTCCATCCATATAGGCGGGGGTCGGAATGTGGCTCTCAAACAGAACACAAACCAGGCCGACACTTTTAATTCTTGTTATACAGGAGACGGATGTGGACCAGAGGCCGCAGTAAATGGCAAAAGAAGGACCAATCTCTATGACAATGACTGCACACACACAAAACTGAGAAGTGGAAACAGTCCTGTTTACTGGTATCTGAACTTTGCCACGCCCCAGATTCACACCATTCGATTCTATCATCGAGCTAGCGCTATGATTCGGGTAAAGAATCATATACTCTAAAGGCTTTCTCTGGCAGCGGCGGCGAAGTGTTCCAGTCTAATGATATATCATACCCTAATGTTTCTATGAACACTATTGTAGTCACCACACAAACGCCAATGAATGACAGATTAAGACTGAGTTCTCAACGACCATTTCGCAGGCCGGCAGTGAACTGACGGTGTGTGAGGCGCAAACATTTGCAGACACCTATTGTCTGGACGGGTATTCTTGGTCGTTTTGTGCAGTGTGTAGTGGGTGTAGCAAAAGCTGCGACTTCATCATTGGTACGTGTCACGGCAAATGCTCACATGGGGCCTATGGACACGATTGCTCCAGGTTTTATCTCAGTGTCTTTATGTCCTTTATGTGGGAAAAATCCGGAAAATGACTACAATGTAAACAACCTGTAATGACACTTGTCCCGATGGTAATTTTGGGCTACAGTGCGAACAGACGTGTTCTGATGGCCTGTGAAAGCCATATGTGCAGTCTCAACTTTCAGGGTCACAGATGATATGTGACCCTGAAAATGCAGACTGCACGTGCAAGGGAAAGTTCTACGTGTCAGACTTGACTGCATTCTCAAATCTCCGGACAACTGTTTGAACGAAACCTGCGGACAGTTAATCGAAGCCTGCGTCTCGTATGTCGATGATTCACACGTTAAGTAGAGTCTGCAGACTAACCCAAGCATATGCATACCTCAATGTGTTTATGTGCAGGTTCATTTCTTGGCTCATTTCTTGGTGTTTCTCCGTGAAGACATGACTCATATCTTAATGTTTTTCTGTGCTAGTCATGGCTCATATCTTGGGGTGTTTCTGTGCTAGCCATGGCTCAAATCTTAGCGTATGTGTGTGTTGTGTGTGTGTGTGCTAGCCATGGGTCATATCTAGATGTGTGTCATGTTAGTCATATCTCATATCTTGGTGTGTCCTTGTTAATCATGTCTCTTATCTTTATGTGCGTCTGAGTTTAGTAATATATCATAACTTAGTGTGTATCTGTGTTAGTCATGTGTCATATCTTTGTGTGTGCATGTCTGGGTTAGGGATATCTCATATCTTTGCATGTTTATGTTAGTCATAACTCATATCTTTGTGCGTACATGTCTGTGTCTGTCTCATCTCATATTCTTGTGTGTGCATGAAGCCTGCGTCTCGTATGTCGATGATTCACACGTTAAGAAGTCTGCAGACAAAGCATATGGTTACCTCAATGTGTTTATGTGCTGGACTTGGCTCGTTCTTGGTGTTTTTCCGTGCAGACATATCTTAATGTTTTTCTGTGCTAGTCATGGCTCATATCTTGGTGTGTTTCTGTGCTAGCCATGGCTCATGTCTTGGCTTGTGTGTGTGTGCTAGTCATGGCTCATGTATAGATGTGTGCCATGTTGGTCATGTCTCATGTCTTGGTGTGTGCATGGTTATGTAAGTCACATCTCATATCGTGGTGTCCGGTTAGCTCAATCGATAGGCGGTTGGCTTACCACGGCAACAGCCGGGTTCGTACCCTGGCGAAGACACCTGGGTTTTACTAATTCCCTAAAAATTAGTACCTCTGAAGTCGGAGTAAATCTGCCTGCATGGCGAGGGGCATCCTGTAATGGGATAAAACAGACTTTACACGCAAAATTCAGTCCACAAAATTGAGTGGATGGGACTTCGTCAGAGGTCAAAGCTGGCGAAAGCGAACGAACGAACGAACATCTCATATCTTTGTGTGTGCATGCCTATGTTAGTCATATCTCATATCTTTATGTGCATGTCTATGTTAGTGATGTGTCATATATCTTGATGTGTGTCGGTGTTAGTCATGGCTCGTATCGCTGTGTACATGTCTGTGTTATTCACATCTCATATCTTTGTGTGTGCATGTCTGTGTTAGTCACCTCTAGTGACTCGGGCAGATCATGCTCGTAAACCTGGGAGGGCCGACCATCTAAGGGCAGAATCCCCCTACAGAAAAGACAATCTGCTGCCTTGCAGGAAGATTGGGGACAATCAAAAGGTTAAGGAAAGCAAACCTGAAAAAATGCTGGCTGAAATCGGATGCACTGGGCCACGAGTGTTCAGTCAGAGTGGATCTAGCGGACTCTAAATGTGACGTTCTGTCTGTGGGGGCGATCAACACACTTAACCTGACAGCTGACTTCAGGTGGGAGTCTGGAATCCTACTCTGACTGAGTCCTGATCGCACAGAGAGGGAGAGAGAGAGAAACACACTCTCTGCCAAATTAATATAATATAAAAGATTTTATACCATAATTGACCCAACATATCTTGGCGTCACCATGAATCGCAGAATAACTTGAAAATATCAGATAGACAGAACAAGAAAAAAAGCCAGAAAACGATCTAATATTATGAAGAAATTGGCACTAACGGACCCCAGTCCATAGCAATATCTTTAAACGACTATACGTAGACAGGTCATACCAGCCCTAGAGTATAGAGTCACAGCCTTGGGCCATGCTTCAAACCTTAGCAAAATTAACAGAACCAAGATGCCCGAATCATCACTGGTGCTATGAAATCTACATCTATCAAAGACTCTAGAAACAGTAACAGGTTTACAATCCGTAACAAGCGGAGAAATTATAGAAGGCTCCTTAGCCATGCACCAAAGAATAACTGGTTCCGGAATTGTACGAATATTGTACGGAGCAACTTCGCTGCAATTGCCAATGAACTAACAACTGGAGACCCAGTACTTTCCCAAACAATATCGATAAACTTGGGCCATCTGAGATATAATCTACTCATGGGAAACATAAAATACCAGAGCCAATACCAAACGCCAATGGCACACATTAAGATTGAGTTCTCACCGACCATTTCGCAGGCCGGCAGTGAACTGACGGTGTGTGAGGCGTAAACTTTTACAGACACCTATTGTCTAGACGGGTATTCTTGGTCGTTTTGTGCAGTGTGTAGTTGGTGTAGCAAAAGCTGCGACTTTATCATCTATACGTGGCCCGGAAAATGTTCACATGGGATCGATGGACCCGATTGCACCAGGTCTTGTCTCAGTGTTTGTCCTTTATGTGGGAAAAATCCGGAAAATGCCTACAATGTAAACATCCTGGCTATACCTGTAATGACACTTGTCCCGATGGTAATTTTGGGCTACAGTGCAAACAGACATGTTCTGATGGCTGTTCTTATATGTGACCCAGAAAGTACAGACTGTACGTTCAAGGAAATGTTCTACGTGTCAGACTGCACTCTCAAATGTCCAGACAACTGATTGAACGAAACCTGTGGACAGTTAATCGAAGCCTGCGTCTCGTATGTCGATGATTCACACGTTAAGAAGTCTGCAGACCAAGCATATGGTTACCTCAATGTGTTTATGTGCTGGACTTGGCTCGTTCTTGGTGTTTTTCCGTGCAGACATATCTTAATGTTTTTCTGTGCTAGCCATGGCTCATGTCTTGGCTTGTGTGTGTGTGCTAGTCATGGCTCATGTATAGATGTGTGCCATGTTGGTCATGTCTCATGTCTTGGTGTGTGCATTTCTGTGTTTGGCACATTTCATATTCTTGTGTGTGCATGGTTATGTATGTCACATCTCATATCTTTGTGTGTATGTCTATGTTAGGTATGTGTCATATCTTTAGGTGTGCATGTCTAGGGCAGTCATATCTCATATCTTTATGTGCATGTCTATGTTAGTCATGTGTCATATATCTTGATGTGTGTCGGTGTTAGTCATGTCTCGTATGGCTGTGTACATGTCTGTATTACACATCTCATATCCTTGTGTGTGCATTTCTGTGTTAGTCACCTCTAGTGACTCGGGCAGATGGTGCTCGTAAACCGGGGAGGGCAGACCATCTAAGGGCAGAATCCCCCTACAGAAAAGACAATCTGCTGCCTTGCAGAAGGATTGGGGACAATCAAAGGCTAAGGAAAGTAAACCTGAAAAAATGCTGGCTGAAATCGGATGCACTGGGCCACTTGCGCAGAACACAGTGCAACGTATTAACGGGTGTTCAGTCAGTGGATCTGGCGGACTCTAAACGTGACGTTCTGTCGTCTGTGGGGGCGATCAACACACTTAACCTGACAGCTGACCATGTGGGAGTCTGGAATCCTACTCTGACTGAGTCCTGATCGCAGAGAGAAATACCAGAGCTTAAGGAAAATATAACAGGAATCATGATAAAAAAGGCAGAAATCAGACAGAAAGAAAACACGTAGCAGAAAAACATATACACGATACTTACCCACAGGACTCTTGGTCCCACATATATACAGATGGCTCTGCTACAAATGCCACCAGAAATGGAGGGGGAGGTGTGTTCTTGACGCTGACCAATCAGGACGAGATCACCAAGTCAATAGCTACTGGAAAATTCTCAAACAACTTTAAAGCAGAGGCTGAGGCCATCAGAGAAGCTGCAACACTGGCTACCCAACACAAAAATAACATGCACAATAAATTGGTGTTTCTGACTGATGCACTGTCAGTACTATCAGCTCTAATAAACCACAAGAACAATGAACTAGATGACTTGAGAACTAACCTGAACCAACTATGCAATAACTTCCAGAGAGTAGTCATTCAGTGGATACCATCACACTGTAATATACTCGGGAACGAACACGCAGACAAATTAGCTAAAGAGGGAAGGAGATTACCACAAGAGAACAATCCGCTCAGTTATGATGAAGCCAAATCCATCCTCAAGGGTCAGTTGCATGAAAAATGGAAACGTGAACACGCAAAGCATAACGAGAGTGACGGATACCACCAACTATCAAGGAGGGATCAAGTCATCATACTTCGCCTACGCACAGGCCACAATAGAATGAGAAATCACATGTTCACCAAATTTAAAATAGGAACTACCAGCCTTTGCCTATGTACAGTGGTACACTGGACAATATGACTACAAATCATGTTCTACAGGATTGCCCCCAGTACACGACGGACCTAAGAAGAGCAATGTGGTCCACGCCCACCTCCCTGGAGGAGAAATTATATGGGGCGATCGATTCGCTTAAACAGACAGCTGACTTCATGAGAGAGACTGGAATCCTACCTGATCGAGTCTTGATCGCTGAGAGAGAGAGAGTTTATGACAAAACTACAGGGATATGCCCAAACAATGACATTTATCAGCACGAATATTTTGGACCCCAGTGTCAGTACTTGGTTCTCGTGAACAAATACGCCCAAAATTCTGAACCTACTTTCCTGTTTAATTACAACGACACCACATGTAACTCGGACACAAATTCTACATCAGTTGAGGCAACTCTCAACCAATCTTTGCTGTTCTCCTGGTTTAGGATTTATGTAAATGACTTAATAGTTCCGGACAGTTTCACGGCAATACTAAATGGTTCTGCCTCATGTAGCAATGATTCAAGGTTTGCAGTTAGTCAGCACGAGATTGATGTCTTTTGCTCTGGGGCTGGTCTGATCAACAAGTTATGGATTGCAGGGGCGATAGTTGCAAATATCTGCTCCATCCACATAGGCGGGGGTCGGAATGTGGCTCTCAAACAGAACACAAACCAGGCCGACACTTTTAATTCTTGTTATACAGGAGACGGAGGCGAAGGCGCGCCCCACCCAGCACCAGAGCTGGAAGTCGTCAGTGACTCATAACTGATGGCTTGCGCCAGGATCGGTGAACCAGAACCATCCAGACCCTGCTACACCTCTTCGTGGTGCCTCTAGAAACAGACTAACCTGTCTAGTCTGGCCAAGCGAGCAGGGATCGAAGTGGGAAGACGAACCCGGTACACAAAAAAGCGTCGGCTGAAATCGGATGTGTTGGGCCGAAAGGCGCAGATATCACAGTGTTACACTGCAAACTGCAACACAACGTAACTACGTCCACTTAACGTCCTTTTAAGGGCGGATGACGAGGAGGAAGTCTACGGTTCGTATCCGTTAGGATACCTCAAATCATCGGACGAACGCATCATCATCATCATCATCATCATACAGGAGACGGATGTGGACCAGAGGCCGCAGTAAATGGCAAAAGAAGGACCAATCTCTATGACAATGACTGCACACACACACAAAACTGAGAAGTGGAAACAGTCCTGTTTACTGGTATCTGAACTTTGCCACGCCCCAGATTCACACCATTCGATTCTATCATCGAGCTAGCGCTATGATTCGGGTAAAGAATCATATACTCTAAAGGCTTTCTCTGGCAGCGGCGGCGAAGTGTTCCAGTCTAATGATATATCATACCCTAATGTTTCTATGAACACTATTGTAGTCACCACACAAACGCCAATGAATGACAGATTAAGACTGAGTTCTCAACGACCATTTCGCAGGCCGGCAGTGAACTGACGGTGTGTGAGGCGCAAACATTTGCAGACACCTATTGTCTGGACGGGTATTCTTGGTCGTTTTGTGCAGTGTGTAGTGGGTGTAGCAAAAGCTGCGACTTCATCATTGGTACGTGTCACGGCAAATGCTCACATGGGGCCTATGGACACGATTGCTCCAGGTTTTATCTCAGTGTCTGTCCTTTATGTGGGAAAAATCCGGAAAATGACTACAATGTAAACATCCTGGCTATACCTGTAATGACACTTGTCCCGATGGTAATTTTGGGCTACAGTGCGAACAGACGTGTTCTGATGGCCTGTGAAAGCCATATGTGCAGTCTCAACTTTCAGGGTCACAGATGATATGTGACCCTGAAAATGCAGACTGCACGTGCAAGGGAAAGTTCTACGTGTCAGACTTGACTGCATTCTCAAATCTCCGGACAACTGTTTGAACGAAACCTGCGGACAGTTAATCGAAGCCTGCGTCTCGTATGTCGATGATTCACACGTTAAGTAGAGTCTGCAGACTAACCCAAGCATATGCATACCTCAATGTGTTTATGTGCAGGTTCATTTCTTGGCTCATTTCTTGGTGTTTCTCCGTGAAGACATGACTCATATCTTAATGTTTTTCTGTGCTAGTCATGGCTCATATCTTGGGGTGTTTCTGTGCTAGCCATGGCTCAAATCTTAGCGTATGTGTGTGTGTGTGTGTGTGTGTGTGTGCTAGCCATGGGTCATATCTAGATGTGTGTCATGTTAGTCATATCTCATATCTTGGTGTGTCCGTGTTAATCATGTCTCTTATCTTTATGTGCGTCTGAGTTTAGTAATATATCATAACTTAGTGTGTATCTGTGTTAGTCATGTGTCATATCTTTGTGTGTGCATGTCTGGGTTAGGGATATCTCATATCTTTGCATGTTTATGTTAGTCATAACTCATATCTTTGTGCGTACATGTCTGTGTCTGTCTCATCTCATATTCTTGTGTGTGCATGAAGCCTGCGTCTCGTATGTCGATGATTCACACGTTAAGAAGTCTGCAGACCAAGCATATGGTTACCTCAATGTGTTTATGTGCTGGACTTGGCTCGTTCTTGGTGTTTTTCCGTGCAGACATATCTTAATGTTTTTCTGTGCTAGTCATGGCTCATATCTTGGTGTGTTTCTGTGCTAGCCATGGCTCATGTCTTGGCTTGTGTGTGTGTGCTAGTCATGGCTCATGTATAGATGTGTGCCATGTTGGTCATGTCTCATGTCTTGGTGTGTGCATGGTTATGTATGTCACATCTCATATCTTTGTGTGTATGTCTATGTTAGGTATGTGTCATATCTTTAGGTGTGCATGTCTAGGGCAGTCATATCTCATATCTTTATGTGCATGTCTATGTTAGTCATGTGTCATATATCTTGATGTGTGTCGGTGTTAGTCATGTCTCGTATGGCTGTGTACATGTCTGTATTACACATCTCATATCCTTGTGTGTGCATTTCTGTGTTAGTCACCTCTAGTGACTCGGGCAGATGGTGCTCGTAAACCGGGGAGGGCAGACCATCTAAGGGCAGAATCCCCCTACAGAAAAGACAATCTGCTGCCTTGCAGAAGGATTGGGGACAATCAAAGGCTAAGGAAAGTAAACCTGAAAAAATGCTGGCTGAAATCGGATGCACTGGGCCACTTGCGCAGAACACAGTGCAACGTATTAACGGGTGTTCAGTCAGTGGATCTGGCGGACTCTAAACGTGACGTTCTGTCGTCTGTGGGGGCGATCAACACACTTAACCTGACAGCTGACCATGTGGGAGTCTGGAATCCTACTCTGACTGAGTCCTGATCGCAGAGAGAAATACCAGAGCTTAAGGAAAATATAACAGGAATCATGATAAAAAAGGCAGAAATCAGACAGAAAGAAAACACGTAGCAGAAAAACATATACACGATACTTACCCACAGGACTCTTGGTCCCACATATATACAGATGGCTCTGCTACAAATGCCACCAGAAATGGAGGGGGAGGTGTGTTCTTGACGCTGACCAATCAGGACGAGATCACCAAGTCAATAGCTACTGGAAAATTCTCAAACAACTTTAAAGCAGAGGCTGAGGCCATCAGAGAAGCTGCAACACTGGCTACCCAACACAAAAATAACATGCACAATAAATTGGTGTTTCTGACTGATGCACTGTCAGTACTATCAGCTCTAATAAACCACAAGAACAATGAACTAGATGACTTGAGAACTAACCTGAACCAACTATGCAATAACTTCCAGAGAGTAGTCATTCAGTGGATACCATCACACTGTAATATACTCGGGAACGAACACGCAGACAAATTAGCTAAAGAGGGAAGGAGATTACCACAAGAGAACAATCCGCTCAGTTATGATGAAGCCAAATCCATCCTCAAGGGTCAGTTGCATGAAAAATGGAAACGTGAACACGCAAAGCATAACGAGAGTGACGGATACCACCAACTATCAAGGAGGGATCAAGTCATCATACTTCGCCTACGCACAGGCCACAATAGAATGAGAAATCACATGTTCACCAAATTTAAAATAGGAACTACCAGCCTTTGCCTATGTACAGTGGTACACTGGACAATATGACTACAAATCATGTTCTACAGGATTGCCCCCAGTACACGACGGACCTAAGAAGAGCAATGTGGTCCACGCCCACCTCCCTGGAGGAGAAATTATATGGGGCGATCGATTCGCTTAAACAGACAGCTGACTTCATGAGAGAGACTGGAATCCTACCTGATCGAGTCTTGATCGCTGAGAGAGAGAGAGTTTATGACAAAACTACAGGGATATGCCCAAACAATGACATTTATCAGCACGAATATTTTGGACCCCAGTGTCAGTACTTGGTTCTCGTGAACAAATACGCCCAAAATTCTGAACCTACTTTCCTGTTTAATTACAACGACACCACATGTAACTCGGACACAAATTCTACATCAGTTGAGGCAACTCTCAACCAATCTTTGCTGTTCTCCTGGTTTAGGATTTATGTAAATGACTTAATAGTTCCGGACAGTTTCACGGCAATACTAAATGGTTCTGCCTCATGTAGCAATGATTCAAGGTTTGCAGTTAGTCAGCACGAGATTGATGTCTTTTGCTCTGGGGCTGGTCTGATCAACAAGTTATGGATTGCAGGGGCGATAGTTGCAAATATCTGCTCCATCCACATAGGCGGGGGTCGGAATGTGGCTCTCAAACAGAACACAAACCAGGCCGACACTTTTAATTCTTGTTATACAGGAGACGGAGGCGAAGGCGCGCCCCACCCAGCACCAGAGCTGGAAGTCGTCAGTGACTCATAACTGATGGCTTGCGCCAGGATCGGTGAACCAGAACCATCCAGACCCTGCTACACCTCTTCGTGGTGCCTCTAGAAACAGACTAACCTGTCTAGTCTGGCCAAGCGAGCAGGGATCGAAGTGGGAAGACGAACCCGGTACACAAAAAAGCGTCGGCTGAAATCGGATGTGTTGGGCCGAAAGGCGCAGATATCACAGTGTTACACTGCAAACTGCAACACAACGTAACTACGTCCACTTAACGTCCTTTTAAGGGCGGATGACGAGGAGGAAGTCTACGGTTCGTATCCGTTAGGATACCTCAAATCATCGGACGAACGCATCATCATCATCATCATCATCATACAGGAGACGGATGTGGACCAGAGGCCGCAGTAAATGGCAAAAGAAGGACCAATCTCTATGACAATGACTGCACACACACACAAAACTGAGAAGTGGAAACAGTCCTGTTTACTGGTATCTGAACTTTGCCACGCCCCAGATTCACACCATTCGATTCTATCATCGAGCTAGCGCTATGATTCGGGTAAAGAATCATATACTCTAAAGGCTTTCTCTGGCAGCGGCGGCGAAGTGTTCCAGTCTAATGATATATCATACCCTAATGTTTCTATGAACACTATTGTAGTCACCACACAAACGCCAATGAATGACAGATTAAGACTGAGTTCTCAACGACCATTTCGCAGGCCGGCAGTGAACTGACGGTGTGTGAGGCGCAAACATTTGCAGACACCTATTGTCTGGACGGGTATTCTTGGTCGTTTTGTGCAGTGTGTAGTGGGTGTAGCAAAAGCTGCGACTTCATCATTGGTACGTGTCACGGCAAATGCTCACATGGGGCCTATGGACACGATTGCTCCAGGTTTTATCTCAGTGTCTGTCCTTTATGTGGGAAAAATCCGGAAAATGACTACAATGTAAACATCCTGGCTATACCTGTAATGACACTTGTCCCGATGGTAATTTTGGGCTACAGTGCGAACAGACGTGTTCTGATGGCCTGTGAAAGCCATATGTGCAGTCTCAACTTTCAGGGTCACAGATGATATGTGACCCTGAAAATGCAGACTGCACGTGCAAGGGAAAGTTCTACGTGTCAGACTTGACTGCATTCTCAAATCTCCGGACAACTGTTTGAACGAAACCTGCGGACAGTTAATCGAAGCCTGCGTCTCGTATGTCGATGATTCACACGTTAAGTAGAGTCTGCAGACTAACCCAAGCATATGCATACCTCAATGTGTTTATGTGCAGGTTCATTTCTTGGCTCATTTCTTGGTGTTTCTCCGTGAAGACATGACTCATATCTTAATGTTTTTCTGTGCTAGTCATGGCTCATATCTTGGGGTGTTTCTGTGCTAGCCATGGCTCAAATCTTAGCGTATGTGTGTGTTGTGTGTGTGTGTGTGTGCTAGCCATGGGTCATATCTAGATGTGTGTCATGTTAGTCATATCTCATATCTTGGTGTGTCCGTGTTAATCATGTCTCTTATCTTTATGTGCGTCTGAGTTTAGTAATATATCATAACTTAGTGTGTATCTGTGTTAGTCATGTGTCATATCTTTGTGTGTGCATGTCTGGGTTAGGGATATCTCATATCTTTGCATGTTTATGTTAGTCATAACTCATATCTTTGTGCGTACATGTCTGTGTCTGTCTCATCTCATATTCTTGTGTGTGCATGAAGCCTGCGTCTCGTATGTCGATGATTCACACGTTAAGAAGTCTGCAGACCAAGCATATGGTTACCTCAATGTGTTTATGTGCTGGACTTGGCTCGTTCTTGGTGTTTTTCCGTGCAGACATATCTTAATGTTTTTCTGTGCTAGTCATGGCTCATATCTTGGTGTGTTTCTGTGCTAGCCATGGCTCATGTCTTGGCTTGTGTGTGTGTGCTAGTCATGGCTCATGTATAGATGTGTGCCATGTTGGTCATGTCTCATGTCTTGGTGTGTGCATGGTTATGTAAGTCACATCTCATATCGTGGTGTCCGGTTAGCTCAATCGATAGGCGGTTGGCTTACCACGGCAACAGCCGGGGTTCGTACCCTGGCGAAGACACCTGGGTTTTACTAATTCCCTAAAAATTAGTACCTCTGAAGTCGGAGTAAATCTGCCTGCATGGCGAGGGGCATCCTGTAATGGGATAAAACAGACTTTACACGCAAAATTCAGTCCCACAAAATTGAGTGGATGGGACTTCGTCAGAGGTCAAAGCTGGCGAAAGCGAACGAACGAACGAACATCTCATATCTTTGTGTGTGCATGCCTATGTTAGTCATATCTCATATCTTTATGTGCATGTCTATGTTAGTGATGTGTCATATATCTTGATGTGTGTCGGTGTTAGTCATGGCTCGTATCGCTGTGTACATGTCTGTGTTATTCACATCTCATATCTTTGTGTGTGCATGTCTGTGTTAGTCACCTCTAGTGACTCGGGCAGATGATGCTCGTAAACCTGGGAGGGCCGACCATCTAAGGGCAGAATCCCCCTACAGAAAAGACAATCTGCTGCCTTGCAGGAAGATTGGGGACAATCAAAAGGTTAAGGAAAGCAAACCTGAAAAAATGCTGGCTGAAATCGGATGCACTGGGCCACGAGTGTTCAGTCAGAGTTGATCTGGCGGACTCTAAATGTGACGTTCTGTCTGTGGGGGCGATCAACACACTTAACCTGACAGCTGACTTCAGGTGGGAGTCTGGAATCCTACTCTGACTGAGTCCTGATCGCAGAGAGAGGGAGAGAGAGAGAAACACACTCTCTGCCAACTTAATATAATATAAAAGATTTTATACCATAATTGACCCAGCATATCTTGGCGTCACCATGAATCGCAGAATAACTTGAAAATATCAGATAGACAGAACAAGAAAAAAAGCCAGAAAACGATCTAATATTATGAAGAAATTGGCACTAACGGACCCCAGTCCATAGCAATATCTTTAAACGACTATACGTAGACAGGTCATACCAGCCCTAGAGTATAGAGTCACAGCCTTGGGCCATGCTTCAAACCTTAGCAAAATTAACAGAACCAAGATGCCCGAATCATCACTGGTGCTATGAAATCTACATCTATCAAAGACTCTAGAAACAGTAACAGGTTTACAATCCGTAACAAGCGGAGAAAGCATGCACCAAAGCCATGCACCAAAGAATAACTGGTTCCGGAATTGTACGAATATTGTACGGAGCAACTTCGCTGCAATTGCCAATGAACTAACAACTGGAGACCCAGTACTTTCCCAAACAATATCGATAAACTTGGGCCATCTGAGATATAATCTACTCATGGGAAACATAAAATACCAGAGCCAATACCAAACGCCAATGGCACACATTAAGATTGAGTTCTCACCGACCATTTCGCAGGCCGGCAGTGAACTGACGGTGTGTGAGGCGTAAACTTTTACAGACACCTATTGTCTGGACGGGTATTCTTAGTCGTTTTGTGCAGTGTGTAGTTGGTGTAGCAAAAGCTGCGACTTTATCATCTGTACGTGTCCCGGAAAATGGGATCACATGGGATCGAGGGACCCGATTGCACCAGGTCTTGTCTCAGTGTTTGTCCTTTATGTGGGAAAAATCCGGAAAATGCCTACAATGTAAACATCCTGGCTATACCTGTAATGACACTTGTCCCGATGGTAATTTTGGGCTACAGTGCAAACAGACGTGTTCTGATGGCTGTTCTGATATGTGACCCCAGAAAGTACAGACTGTACGTTCAAGGAAATGTTCTACGTGTCAGACTGCACTCTCAAATGTCCAGACAACTGATTGAACGAAACCTGTGGACAGTTAATCGAAGCCTGCGTCTCGTATGTCGATGATTCACACGTTAAGAAGTCTGCAGACCAAGCATATGGTTACCTCAATGTGTTTATGTGCTGGACTTGGCTCGTTCTTGGTGTTTTTCCGTGCAGACATATCTTAATGTTTTTCTGTGCTAGCCATGGCTCATGTCTTGGCTTGTGTGTGTGTGTGCTAGTCATGGCTCATGTATAGATGTGTGCCATGTTGGTCATGTCTCATGTCTTGGTGTGTGCATTTCTGTGTTTGGCACATTTCATATTCTTGTGTGTGCATGGTTATGTATGTCACATCTCATATCTTTGTGTGTATGTCTATGTTAGGTATGTGTCATATCTTTAGGTGTGCATGTCTAAGTCAGTCATATCTCATATCTTTATGTGCATGTCTATGTTAGTCATGTGTCATATATCTTGATGTGTGTCGGTGTTAGTCATGTCTCGTATCGCCGTGTACATGTCTGTATTACACATCTCATATCCTTGTGTGTGCATTTCTGGTTAGTCACCTCTAGTGACTCGGGCAGATGGTGCTCGTAAACCGGGGAGGGCAGACCATCTAAGGGCAGAATCCCCCTACAGAAAAGACAATCTGCTGCCTTGCAGAAGGATTGGGGACAATCAAAGGCTAAGGAAAGTAAACCTGAAAAAATGCTGGCTGAAATCGGATGCACTGGGCCACTTGCGCAGAACACAGTGCAACGTATTAACGGGTGTTCAGTCAGTGGATCTGGCGGACTCTAAACGTGACGTTCTGTCGTCTGTGGGGGCGATCAACACACTTAACCTGACAGCTGACCATGTGGGAGTCTGGAATCCTACTCTGACTGAGTCCTGATCGCAGAGAGAAATACCAGAGCTTAAGGAAAATATAACAGGAATCATGATAAAAAAGGCATCCAATCAGACAGAAAGAAAACACGTAGCAGAAAAACATATACACGATACTTACCCACAGGACTCTTGGTCCCACATATATACAGATGGCTCTGCTACAAATGCCACCAGAAATGGAGGGGGAGGTGTGTTCTTGACGCTGACCAATCAGGACGAGATCACCAAGTCAATAGCTACTGGAAAATTCTCAAACAACTTTAAAGCAGAGGCTGAGGCCATCAGAGAAGCTGCAACTGGCTACTCAACACAAAAATAACATGCACAATAAATTGGTGTTTCTGACTGATGCACTGTCAGTACTATCAGCTCTAATAAACCACAAGAACAATGAACTAGATGACTTGAGAACTAACCTGAACCAACTATGCAATAACTTCCAGAGAGTAGTCATTCAGTGGATACCATCACACTGTAATATACTCGGGAACGAACACGCAGACAAATTAGCTAAAGAGGGAAGGAGATTACCACAAGAGAACAATCCGCTCAGTTATGATGAAGCCAAATCCATCCTCAAGGGTCAGTTGCATGAAAAATGGAAACGTGAACACGCAAAGCATAACGAGAGTGACGGATACCACCAACTATCAAGGAGGGATCAAGTCATCATACTTCGCCTACGCACAGGCCACAATAGAATGAGAAATCACATGTTCACCAAATTTAAAATAGGAACTACCAGCCTATGCCTATGTACAGTGGTACACTGGACAATATGACTACAAATCATGTTCTACAGGATTGCCCCCAGTACACGACGGACCTAAGAAGAGCAATGTGGTCCACGCCCACCTCCCTGGAGGAGAAATTATATGGGGCGATCGATTCGCTTAAACAGACAGCTGACTTCATGAGAGAGACTGGAATCCTACCTGATCGAGTCTTGATCGCTGAGAGAGAGAGAGTTTATGACAAAACTACAGGGATATGCCCAAACAATGACATTTATCAGCACGAATATTTTGGACCCCAGTGTCAGTACTTGGTTCTCGTGAACAAATACGCCCAAAATTCTGAACCTACTTTCCTGTTTAATTACGACACCACATGTAACTCGGACACAAATTCTACATCAGTTGAGGCAACTCTCAACCAATCTTTGCTGTTCTCCTGGTTTAGGATTTATGTAAATGACTTAATAGTTCCGGACAGTTTCACGGCAATACTAAATGGTTCTGCCTCATGTAGCAATGATTCAAGGTTTGCAGTTAATAGTTAATAGTGACACTGTGACCTTCCAGGCATGACGTATGAGGCGACTAAGGAGGTTGATCGATGGCTTGACAAGCTGTCATTGTAAAAAGTATTGTTATGGAAACAGCGCCATATATTTTAGAGCAGTGATCTCTGCAATATGTGCCGCTTTGGCACGCAAGGTTTCTGATTTTGAGATTGTGGCTCTGCCCTATGTGCCGTCTTCGGCTCGAAAGGACAATAGATATAGATAGATAGTTAGTCAGCACGAGATTGATGTCTTTTGCTCTGGGGCTGGTCTGATCAACAAGTTATGGATTGCAGGGGCGATAGTTGCAAATATCTGCTCCATCCACATAGGCGGGGGTCGGAATGTGGCTCTCAAACAGAACACAAACCAGGCCGACACTTTTAATTCTTGTTATACAGGAGACGGAGGCGAAGGCGCGCCCCACCCAGCACCAGAGCTGGAAGTCGTCAGTGACTCATAACTGATGGCTTGCGCCAGGATCGGTGAACCAGAACCATCCAGACCCTGCTACACCTCTTCGTGGTGCCTCTAGAAACAGACTAACCTGTCTAGTCTGGCCAAGCGAGCAGGGATCGAAGTGGGAAGACGAACCCGGTACACAAAAAAGCGTCGGCTGAAATCGGATGTGTTGGGCCGAAAGGCGCAGATATCACAGTGTTACACTGCAAACTGCAACACAACGTAACTACGTCCACTTAACGTCCTTTTAAGGGCGGATGACGAGGAGGAAGTCTACGGTTCGTATCCGTTAGGATACCTCAAATCATCGGACGAACGCATCATCATCATCATCATCATCATACAGGAGACGGATGTGGACCAGAGGCCGCAGTAAATGGCAAAAGAAGGACCAATCTCTATGACAATGACTGCACACACACACAAAACTGAGAAGTGGAAACAGTCCTGTTTACTGGTATCTGAACTTTGCCACGCCCCAGATTCACACCATTCGATTCTATCATCGAGCTAGCGCTATGATTCGGGTAAAGAATCATATACTCTAAAGGCTTTCTCTGGCAGCGGCGGCGAAGTGTTCCAGTCTAATGATATATCATACCCTAATGTTTCTATGAACACTATTGTAGTCACCACACAAACGCCAATGAATGACAGATTAAGACTGAGTTCTCAACGACCATTTCGCAGGCCGGCAGTGAACTGACGGTGTGTGAGGCGCAAACATTTGCAGACACCTATTGTCTGGACGGGTATTCTTGGTCGTTTTGTGCAGTGTGTAGTGGGTGTAGCAAAAGCTGCGACTTCATCATTGGTACGTGTCACGGCAAATGCTCACATGGGGCCTATGGACACGATTGCTCCAGGTTTTATCTCAGTGTCTGTCCTTTATGTGGGAAAAATCCGGAAAATGACTACAATGTAAACATCCTGGCTATACCTGTAATGACACTTGTCCCGATGGTAATTTTGGGCTACAGTGCGAACAGACGTGTTCTGATGGCCTGTGAAAGCCATATGTGCAGTCTCAACTTTCAGGGTCACAGATGATATGTGACCCTGAAAATGCAGACTGCACGTGCAAGGGAAAGTTCTACGTGTCAGACTTGACTGCATTCTCAAATCTCCGGACAACTGTTTGAACGAAACCTGCGGACAGTTAATCGAAGCCTGCGTCTCGTATGTCGATGATTCACACGTTAAGTAGAGTCTGCAGACTAACCCAAGCATATGCATACCTCAATGTGTTTATGTGCAGGTTCATTTCTTGGCTCATTTCTTGGTGTTTCTCCGTGAAGACATGACTCATATCTTAATGTTTTTCTGTGCTAGTCATGGCTCATATCTTGGGGTGTTTCTGTGCTAGCCATGGCTCAAATCTTAGCGTATGTGTGTGTTGTGTGTGTGTGTGTGTGCTAGCCATGGGTCATATCTAGATGTGTGTCATGTTAGTCATATCTCATATCTTGGTGTGTCCGTGTTAATCATGTCTCTTATCTTTATGTGCGTCTGAGTTTAGTAATATATCATAACTTAGTGTGTATCTGTGTTAGTCATGTGTCATATCTTTGTGTGTGCATGTCTGGGTTAGGGATATCTCATATCTTTGCATGTTTATGTTAGTCATAACTCATATCTTTGTGCGTACATGTCTGTGTCTGTCTCATCTCATATTCTTGTGTGTGCATGAAGCCTGCGTCTCGTATGTCGATGATTCACACGTTAAGAAGTCTGCAGACCAAGCATATGGTTACCTCAATGTGTTTATGTGCTGGACTTGGCTCGTTCTTGGTGTTTTTCCGTGCAGACATATCTTAATGTTTTTCTGTGCTAGTCATGGCTCATATCTTGGTGTGTTTCTGTGCTAGCCATGGCTCATGTCTTGGCTTGTGTGTGTGTGCTAGTCATGGCTCATGTATAGATGTGTGCCATGTTGGTCATGTCTCATGTCTTGGTGTGTGCATGGTTATGTATGTCACATCTCATATCTTTGTGTGTATGTCTATGTTAGGTATGTGTCATATCTTTAGGTGTGCATGTCTAGGGCAGTCATATCTCATATCTTTATGTGCATGTCTATGTTAGTCATGTGTCATATATCTTGATGTGTGTCGGTGTTAGTCATGTCTCGTATGGCTGTGTACATGTCTGTATTACACATCTCATATCCTTGTGTGTGCATTTCTGTGTTAGTCACCTCTAGTGACTCGGGCAGATGGTGCTCGTAAACCGGGGAGGGCAGACCATCTAAGGGCAGAATCCCCCTACAGAAAAGACAATCTGCTGCCTTGCAGAAGGATTGGGGACAATCAAAGGCTAAGGAAAGTAAACCTGAAAAAATGCTGGCTGAAATCGGATGCACTGGGCCACTTGCGCAGAACACAGTGCAACGTATTAACGGGTGTTCAGTCAGTGGATCTGGCGGACTCTAAACGTGACGTTCTGTCGTCTGTGGGGGCGATCAACACACTTAACCTGACAGCTGACCATGTGGGAGTCTGGAATCCTACTCTGACTGAGTCCTGATCGCAGAGAGAAATACCAGAGCTTAAGGAAAATATAACAGGAATCATGATAAAAAAGGCAGAAATCAGACAGAAAGAAAACACGTAGCAGAAAAACATATACACGATACTTACCCACAGGACTCTTGGTCCCACATATATACAGATGGCTCTGCTACAAATGCCACCAGAAATGGAGGGGGAGGTGTGTTCTTGACGCTGACCAATCAGGACGAGATCACCAAGTCAATAGCTACTGGAAAATTCTCAAACAACTTTAAAGCAGAGGCTGAGGCCATCAGAGAAGCTGCAACACTGGCTACCCAACACAAAAATAACATGCACAATAAATTGGTGTTTCTGACTGATGCACTGTCAGTACTATCAGCTCTAATAAACCACAAGAACAATGAACTAGATGACTTGAGAACTAACCTGAACCAACTATGCAATAACTTCCAGAGAGTAGTCATTCAGTGGATACCATCACACTGTAATATACTCGGGAACGAACACGCAGACAAATTAGCTAAAGAGGGAAGGAGATTACCACAAGAGAACAATCCGCTCAGTTATGATGAAGCCAAATCCATCCTCAAGGGTCAGTTGCATGAAAAATGGAAACGTGAACACGCAAAGCATAACGAGAGTGACGGATACCACCAACTATCAAGGAGGGATCAAGTCATCATACTTCGCCTACGCACAGGCCACAATAGAATGAGAAATCACATGTTCACCAAATTTAAAATAGGAACTACCAGCCTTTGCCTATGTACAGTGGTACACTGGACAATATGACTACAAATCATGTTCTACAGGATTGCCCCCAGTACACGACGGACCTAAGAAGAGCAATGTGGTCCACGCCCACCTCCCTGGAGGAGAAATTATATGGGGCGATCGATTCGCTTAAACAGACAGCTGACTTCATGAGAGAGACTGGAATCCTACCTGATCGAGTCTTGATCGCTGAGAGAGAGAGAGTTTATGACAAAACTACAGGGATATGCCCAAACAATGACATTTATCAGCACGAATATTTTGGACCCCAGTGTCAGTACTTGGTTCTCGTGAACAAATACGCCCAAAATTCTGAACCTACTTTCCTGTTTAATTACAACGACACCACATGTAACTCGGACACAAATTCTACATCAGTTGAGGCAACTCTCAACCAATCTTTGCTGTTCTCCTGGTTTAGGATTTATGTAAATGACTTAATAGTTCCGGACAGTTTCACGGCAATACTAAATGGTTCTGCCTCATGTAGCAATGATTCAAGGTTTGCAGTTAGTCAGCACGAGATTGATGTCTTTTGCTCTGGGGCTGGTCTGATCAACAAGTTATGGATT
This sequence comes from Megaustenia siamemsis, assembly GCA_032433765.1. NCBI lineage: Eukaryota > Metazoa > Mollusca > Gastropoda > Stylommatophora > Ariophantidae > Megaustenia > Megaustenia siamemsis. The sequence continues at coordinate 49,479,404 of JAVIAB010000059.1, read as the reverse complement.
GCAGGGGCGATAGTTGCAAATATCTGCTCCATCCACATAGGCGGGGGTCGGAATGTGGCTCTCAAACAGAACACAAACCAGGCCGACACTTTTAATTCTTGTTATACAGGAGACGGAGGCGAAGGCGCGCCCCACCCAGCACCAGAGCTGGAAGTCGTCAGTGACTCATAACTGATGGCTTGCGCCAGGATCGGTGAACCAGAACCATCCAGACCCTGCTACACCTCTTCGTGGTGCCTCTAGAAACAGACTAACCTGTCTAGTCTGGCCAAGCGAGCAGGGATCGAAGTGGGAAGACGAACCCGGTACACAAAAAAGCGTCGGCTGAAATCGGATGTGTTGGGCCGAAAGGCGCAGATATCACAGTGTTACACTGCAAACTGCAACACAACGTAACTACGTCCACTTAACGTCCTTTTAAGGGCGGATGACGAGGAGGAAGTCTACGGTTCGTATCCGTTAGGATACCTCAAATCATCGGACGAACGCATCATCATCATCATCATCATCATACAGGAGACGGATGTGGACCAGAGGCCGCAGTAAATGGCAAAAGAAGGACCAATCTCTATGACAATGACTGCACACACACACAAAACTGAGAAGTGGAAACAGTCCTGTTTACTGGTATCTGAACTTTGCCACGCCCCAGATTCACACCATTCGATTCTATCATCGAGCTAGCGCTATGATTCGGGTAAAGAATCATATACTCTAAAGGCTTTCTCTGGCAGCGGCGGCGAAGTGTTCCAGTCTAATGATATATCATACCCTAATGTTTCTATGAACACTATTGTAGTCACCACACAAACGCCAATGAATGACAGATTAAGACTGAGTTCTCAACGACCATTTCGCAGGCCGGCAGTGAACTGACGGTGTGTGAGGCGCAAACATTTGCAGACACCTATTGTCTGGACGGGTATTCTTGGTCGTTTTGTGCAGTGTGTAGTGGGTGTAGCAAAAGCTGCGACTTCATCATTGGTACGTGTCACGGCAAATGCTCACATGGGGCCTATGGACACGATTGCTCCAGGTTTTATCTCAGTGTCTGTCCTTTATGTGGGAAAAATCCGGAAAATGACTACAATGTAAACATCCTGGCTATACCTGTAATGACACTTGTCCCGATGGTAATTTTGGGCTACAGTGCGAACAGACGTGTTCTGATGGCCTGTGAAAGCCATATGTGCAGTCTCAACTTTCAGGGTCACAGATGATATGTGACCCTGAAAATGCAGACTGCACGTGCAAGGGAAAGTTCTACGTGTCAGACTTGACTGCATTCTCAAATCTCCGGACAACTGTTTGAACGAAACCTGCGGACAGTTAATCGAAGCCTGCGTCTCGTATGTCGATGATTCACACGTTAAGTAGAGTCTGCAGACTAACCCAAGCATATGCATACCTCAATGTGTTTATGTGCAGGTTCATTTCTTGGCTCATTTCTTGGTGTTTCTCCGTGAAGACATGACTCATATCTTAATGTTTTTCTGTGCTAGTCATGGCTCATATCTTGGGGTGTTTCTGTGCTAGCCATGGCTCAAATCTTAGCGTATGTGTGTGTTGTGTGTGTGTGTGTGTGCTAGCCATGGGTCATATCTAGATGTGTGTCATGTTAGTCATATCTCATATCTTGGTGTGTCCGTGTTAATCATGTCTCTTATCTTTATGTGCGTCTGAGTTTAGTAATATATCATAACTTAGTGTGTATCTGTGTTAGTCATGTGTCATATCTTTGTGTGTGCATGTCTGGGTTAGGGATATCTCATATCTTTGCATGTTTATGTTAGTCATAACTCATATCTTTGTGCGTACATGTCTGTGTCTGTCTCATCTCATATTCTTGTGTGTGCATGAAGCCTGCGTCTCGTATGTCGATGATTCACACGTTAAGAAGTCTGCAGACCAAGCATATGGTTACCTCAATGTGTTTATGTGCTGGACTTGGCTCGTTCTTGGTGTTTTTCCGTGCAGACATATCTTAATGTTTTTCTGTGCTAGTCATGGCTCATATCTTGGTGTGTTTCTGTGCTAGCCATGGCTCATGTCTTGGCTTGTGTGTGTGTGCTAGTCATGGCTCATGTATAGATGTGTGCCATGTTGGTCATGTCTCATGTCTTGGTGTGTGCATGGTTATGTAAGTCACATCTCATATCGTGGTGTCCGGTTAGCTCAATCGATAGGCGGTTGGCTTACCACGGCAACAGCCGGGGTTCGTACCCTGGCGAAGACACCTGGGTTTTACTAATTCCCTAAAAATTAGTACCTCTGAAGTCGGAGTAAATCTGCCTGCATGGCGAGGGGCATCCTGTAATGGGATAAAACAGACTTTACACGCAAAATTCAGTCCCACAAAATTGAGTGGATGGGACTTCGTCAGAGGTCAAAGCTGGCGAAAGCGAACGAACGAACGAACATCTCATATCTTTGTGTGTGCATGCCTATGTTAGTCATATCTCATATCTTTATGTGCATGTCTATGTTAGTGATGTGTCATATATCTTGATGTGTGTCGGTGTTAGTCATGGCTCGTATCGCTGTGTACATGTCTGTGTTATTCACATCTCATATCTTTGTGTGTGCATGTCTGTGTTAGTCACCTCTAGTGACTCGGGCAGATGATGCTCGTAAACCTGGGAGGGCCGACCATCTAAGGGCAGAATCCCCCTACAGAAAAGACAATCTGCTGCCTTGCAGGAAGATTGGGGACAATCAAAAGGTTAAGGAAAGCAAACCTGAAAAAATGCTGGCTGAAATCGGATGCACTGGGCCACGAGTGTTCAGTCAGAGTTGATCTGGCGGACTCTAAATGTGACGTTCTGTCTGTGGGGGCGATCAACACACTTAACCTGACAGCTGACTTCAGGTGGGAGTCTGGAATCCTACTCTGACTGAGTCCTGATCGCAGAGAGAGGGAGAGAGAGAGAAACACACTCTCTGCCAACTTAATATAATATAAAAGATTTTATACCATAATTGACCCAGCATATCTTGGCGTCACCATGAATCGCAGAATAACTTGAAAATATCAGATAGACAGAACAAGAAAAAAAGCCAGAAAACGATCTAATATTATGAAGAAATTGGCACTAACGGACCCCAGTCCATAGCAATATCTTTAAACGACTATACGTAGACAGGTCATACCAGCCCTAGAGTATAGAGTCACAGCCTTGGGCCATGCTTCAAACCTTAGCAAAATTAACAGAACCAAGATGCCCGAATCATCACTGGTGCTATGAAATCTACATCTATCAAAGACTCTAGAAACAGTAACAGGTTTACAATCCGTAACAAGCGGAGAAAGCATGCACCAAAGCCATGCACCAAAGAATAACTGGTTCCGGAATTGTACGAATATTGTACGGAGCAACTTCGCTGCAATTGCCAATGAACTAACAACTGGAGACCCAGTACTTTCCCAAACAATATCGATAAACTTGGGCCATCTGAGATATAATCTACTCATGGGAAACATAAAATACCAGAGCCAATACCAAACGCCAATGGCACACATTAAGATTGAGTTCTCACCGACCATTTCGCAGGCCGGCAGTGAACTGACGGTGTGTGAGGCGTAAACTTTTACAGACACCTATTGTCTGGACGGGTATTCTTAGTCGTTTTGTGCAGTGTGTAGTTGGTGTAGCAAAAGCTGCGACTTTATCATCTGTACGTGTCCCGGAAAATGGGATCACATGGGATCGAGGGACCCGATTGCACCAGGTCTTGTCTCAGTGTTTGTCCTTTATGTGGGAAAAATCCGGAAAATGCCTACAATGTAAACATCCTGGCTATACCTGTAATGACACTTGTCCCGATGGTAATTTTGGGCTACAGTGCAAACAGACGTGTTCTGATGGCTGTTCTGATATGTGACCCCAGAAAGTACAGACTGTACGTTCAAGGAAATGTTCTACGTGTCAGACTGCACTCTCAAATGTCCAGACAACTGATTGAACGAAACCTGTGGACAGTTAATCGAAGCCTGCGTCTCGTATGTCGATGATTCACACGTTAAGAAGTCTGCAGACCAAGCATATGGTTACCTCAATGTGTTTATGTGCTGGACTTGGCTCGTTCTTGGTGTTTTTCCGTGCAGACATATCTTAATGTTTTTCTGTGCTAGCCATGGCTCATGTCTTGGCTTGTGTGTGTGTGTGCTAGTCATGGCTCATGTATAGATGTGTGCCATGTTGGTCATGTCTCATGTCTTGGTGTGTGCATTTCTGTGTTTGGCACATTTCATATTCTTGTGTGTGCATGGTTATGTATGTCACATCTCATATCTTTGTGTGTATGTCTATGTTAGGTATGTGTCATATCTTTAGGTGTGCATGTCTAAGTCAGTCATATCTCATATCTTTATGTGCATGTCTATGTTAGTCATGTGTCATATATCTTGATGTGTGTCGGTGTTAGTCATGTCTCGTATCGCCGTGTACATGTCTGTATTACACATCTCATATCCTTGTGTGTGCATTTCTGGTTAGTCACCTCTAGTGACTCGGGCAGATGGTGCTCGTAAACCGGGGAGGGCAGACCATCTAAGGGCAGAATCCCCCTACAGAAAAGACAATCTGCTGCCTTGCAGAAGGATTGGGGACAATCAAAGGCTAAGGAAAGTAAACCTGAAAAAATGCTGGCTGAAATCGGATGCACTGGGCCACTTGCGCAGAACACAGTGCAACGTATTAACGGGTGTTCAGTCAGTGGATCTGGCGGACTCTAAACGTGACGTTCTGTCGTCTGTGGGGGCGATCAACACACTTAACCTGACAGCTGACCATGTGGGAGTCTGGAATCCTACTCTGACTGAGTCCTGATCGCAGAGAGAAATACCAGAGCTTAAGGAAAATATAACAGGAATCATGATAAAAAAGGCATCCAATCAGACAGAAAGAAAACACGTAGCAGAAAAACATATACACGATACTTACCCACAGGACTCTTGGTCCCACATATATACAGATGGCTCTGCTACAAATGCCACCAGAAATGGAGGGGGAGGTGTGTTCTTGACGCTGACCAATCAGGACGAGATCACCAAGTCAATAGCTACTGGAAAATTCTCAAACAACTTTAAAGCAGAGGCTGAGGCCATCAGAGAAGCTGCAACTGGCTACTCAACACAAAAATAACATGCACAATAAATTGGTGTTTCTGACTGATGCACTGTCAGTACTATCAGCTCTAATAAACCACAAGAACAATGAACTAGATGACTTGAGAACTAACCTGAACCAACTATGCAATAACTTCCAGAGAGTAGTCATTCAGTGGATACCATCACACTGTAATATACTCGGGAACGAACACGCAGACAAATTAGCTAAAGAGGGAAGGAGATTACCACAAGAGAACAATCCGCTCAGTTATGATGAAGCCAAATCCATCCTCAAGGGTCAGTTGCATGAAAAATGGAAACGTGAACACGCAAAGCATAACGAGAGTGACGGATACCACCAACTATCAAGGAGGGATCAAGTCATCATACTTCGCCTACGCACAGGCCACAATAGAATGAGAAATCACATGTTCACCAAATTTAAAATAGGAACTACCAGCCTATGCCTATGTACAGTGGTACACTGGACAATATGACTACAAATCATGTTCTACAGGATTGCCCCCAGTACACGACGGACCTAAGAAGAGCAATGTGGTCCACGCCCACCTCCCTGGAGGAGAAATTATATGGGGCGATCGATTCGCTTAAACAGACAGCTGACTTCATGAGAGAGACTGGAATCCTACCTGATCGAGTCTTGATCGCTGAGAGAGAGAGAGTTTATGACAAAACTACAGGGATATGCCCAAACAATGACATTTATCAGCACGAATATTTTGGACCCCAGTGTCAGTACTTGGTTCTCGTGAACAAATACGCCCAAAATTCTGAACCTACTTTCCTGTTTAATTACGACACCACATGTAACTCGGACACAAATTCTACATCAGTTGAGGCAACTCTCAACCAATCTTTGCTGTTCTCCTGGTTTAGGATTTATGTAAATGACTTAATAGTTCCGGACAGTTTCACGGCAATACTAAATGGTTCTGCCTCATGTAGCAATGATTCAAGGTTTGCAGTTAATAGTTAATAGTGACACTGTGACCTTCCAGGCATGACGTATGAGGCGACTAAGGAGGTTGATCGATGGCTTGACAAGCTGTCATTGTAAAAAGTATTGTTATGGAAACAGCGCCATATATTTTAGAGCAGTGATCTCTGCAATATGTGCCGCTTTGGCACGCAAGGTTTCTGATTTTGAGATTGTGGCTCTGCCCTATGTGCCGTCTTCGGCTCGAAAGGACAATAGATATAGATAGATAGTTAGTCAGCACGAGATTGATGTCTTTTGCTCTGGGGCTGGTCTGATCAACAAGTTATGGATTGCAGGGGCGATAGTTGCAAATATCTGCTCCATCCACATAGGCGGGGGTCGGAATGTGGCTCTCAAACAGAACACAAACCAGGCCGACACTTTTAATTCTTGTTATACAGGAGACGGAGGCGAAGGCGCGCCCCACCCAGCACCAGAGCTGGAAGTCGTCAGTGACTCATAACTGATGGCTTGCGCCAGGATCGGTGAACCAGAACCATCCAGACCCTGCTACACCTCTTCGTGGTGCCTCTAGAAACAGACTAACCTGTCTAGTCTGGCCAAGCGAGCAGGGATCGAAGTGGGAAGACGAACCCGGTACACAAAAAAGCGTCGGCTGAAATCGGATGTGTTGGGCCGAAAGGCGCAGATATCACAGTGTTACACTGCAAACTGCAACACAACGTAACTACGTCCACTTAACGTCCTTTTAAGGGCGGATGACGAGGAGGAAGTCTACGGTTCGTATCCGTTAGGATACCTCAAATCATCGGACGAACGCATCATCATCATCATCATCATCATACAGGAGACGGATGTGGACCAGAGGCCGCAGTAAATGGCAAAAGAAGGACCAATCTCTATGACAATGACTGCACACGCACACAAAACTGAGAAGTGGAAACAGTCCTGTTTACTGGTATCTGAACTTTGCCACGCCCCAGATTCACACCATTAGATTCTATCATCGAGCTAGCGCTATGATTCGGGTAAAGAATCATATACTCTAAAGGCTTTCTCTGGCAGCGGCTTCGAAGTGTTCCAGTCTAATGATATATCATACCCTAATGTTTCTATGAACACTATTGTAGTCACCACACAAACGCCAATGAATGACAGATTAAGACTGAGTTCTCAACGACCATTTCGCAGGCCGGCAGTGAACTGACGGTGTGTGAGGCGCAAACATTTGCAGACACCTATTGTCTGGACGGGTATTCTTGGTCGTTTTGTGCAGTGTGTAGTGGGTGTAGCAAAAGCTGCGACTTCATCATTGGTACGTGTCACGGCAAATGCTCACATGGGGCCTATGGACACGATTGCTCCAGGTTTTATCTCAGTGTCTGTCCTTTATGTGGGAAAAATCCGGAAAATGACTACAATGTAAACATCCTGGCTATACCTGTAATGACACTTGTCCCGATGGTAATTTTGGGCTACAGTGCGAACAGACGTGTTCTGATGGCCTGTGAAAGCCATATGTGCAGTCTCAACTTTCAGGGTCACAGATGATGATATGTGACCCTGAAAATGCAGACTGCACGTGCAAGGGAAAGTTCTACGTGTCAGACTTGACTGCATTCTCAAATCTCCGGACAACTGTTTGAACGAAACCTGCGGACAGTTAATCGAAGCCTGCGTCTCGTATGTCGATGATTCACACGTTAAGTAGAGTCTGCAGACTAACCCAAGCATATGGATACCTCAATGTGTTTATGTGCAGGTTCATTTCTTGGCTCATTTCTTGGTGTTTTTCCGTGAAGACATGACTCATATCTTAATGTTTTTCTGTGCTAGTCATGGCTCATATCTTGGGGTGTTTCTGTGCTAGCCATGGCTCAAATCTTAGCGTACGTTTGTGTTGTGTGTGTGTGTGCTAGCCATGGGTCATATCTAGATGTGTGTCATGTTAGTCATATCTCATATCTTGGTGTGTCCGTGTTAATCATGTCTCTTATCTTTATGTGCGTCTGAGTTTAGTAATATATCAAAACTTAGTGTGTATCTGTGTTAGTCATGTGTCATATCTTTGTGTGTGCATGTCTGGGTTAGGGATACCTCATATCTTTGCATGTTTATGTTAGTCATAACTCATATCTTTGTGCGTACATGTCTGTGTCTGTCTCATCTCATATTCTTGTGTGTGCATGAAGCCTGCGTCTCGTATGTCGATGATTCACACGTTAAGAAGTCTGCAGACCAAGCATATGGTTACCTCAATGTGTTTATGTGCTGGACTTGGCTCGTTCTTGGTGTTTTTCCGTGCAGACATATCTTAATGTTTTTCTGTGCTAGTCATGGCTCATATCTTGGTGTGTTTCTGTGCTAGCCATGGCTCATGTCTTGGCTTGTGTGTGTGTGCTAGTTATGGCTCATGTATAGATGTGTGCCATGTTGGTCATGTCTCATGTCTTGGTGTGTGCATTTCTGTGTTTGGCACATTTCATATTCTTGTGTGTGCATGGTTATGTATGTTTCATCTCATATTCTTGTGTGTGCATGGCTATGTAAGTCACATCTCATATCTTTGTGTGTGCATGCCTATGTTAGTCATATCTCATATCTTTATGTGCATGTCTATGTTAGTGATGTGTCATATATCTTGATGTGTGTCGGTGTTAGTCATGGCTCGTATCGCTGTGTACATGTCTGTGTTATTCACATCTCATATCTTTGTGTGTGCATGTCTGTGTTAGTCACCTCTAGTGACTCGGGCAGATCATGCTCGTAAACCTGGGAGGGCCGACCATCTAAGGGCAGAATCCCCCTACAGAAAAGACAATCTGCTGCCTTGCAGGAAGATTGGGGCAATCAAAAGGTTAAGGAAAGCAAACCTGAAAAAATGCTGGCTGAAATCGGATGCACTGGGCCACGAGTGTTCAGTCAGAGTGGATCTGGCGGACTCTAAATGTGACGTTCTGTCTGTGGGGGCGATCAACACACTTAACCTGACAGCTGACTTCAGGTGGGAGTCTGGAATCCTACTCTGACTGAGTCCTGATCGCAGAGAGAGGGAGAGAGAGAGAAACACACTCTCTGCCAACTTAATATAATATAAAAGATTTTATACCATAATTGACCCAGCATATCTTGGCGTCACCATGAATCGCAGAATAACTTGAAAATATCAGATAGACAGAACAAGAAAAAAAGCCAGAAAACGATCTAATATTATGAAGAAATTGGCACTAACGGACCCCAGTCCATAGCAATATCTTTAAACGACTATACGTAGACAGGTCATACCAGCCCTAGAGTATAGAGTCACAGCCTTGGGCCATGCTTCAAACCTTAGCAAAATTAACAGAACCAAGATGCCCGAATCATCACTGGTGCTATGAAATCTACATCTATCAAAGACTCTAGAAACAGTAACAGGTTTACAATCCGTAACAAGCGGAGAAAGCATGCACCAAAGCCATGCACCAAAGAATAACTGGTTCCGGAATTGTACGAATATTGTACGGAGCAACTTCGCTGCAATTGCCAATGAACTAACAACTGGAGACCCAGTACTTTCCCAAACAATATCGATAAACTTGGGCCATCTGAGATATAATCTACTCATGGGAAACATAAAATACCAGAGCCAATACCAAACGCCAATGGCACACATTAAGATTGAGTTCTCACCGACCATTTCGCAGGCCGGCAGTGAACTGACGGTGTGTGAGGCGTAAACTTTTACAGACACCTATTGTCTGGACGGGTATTCTTAGTCGTTTTGTGCAGTGTGTAGTTGGTGTAGCAAAAGCTGCGACTTTATCATCTGTACGTGTCCCGGAAAATGGGATCACATGGGATCGAGGGACCCGATTGCACCAGGTCTTTTCTCAGTGTTTGTCCTTTATGTGGGAAAAATCCGGAAAATGCCTACAATGTAAACATCCTGGCTATACCTGTAATGACACTTGTCCCGATGGTAATTTTGGGCTACAGTGCAAACAGACGTGTTCTGATGGCTGTTCTGATGTGACCCCAGAAAGTACAGATTGTACGTTCAAGGAAATGTTCTACGTGTCAGACTGCACTCTCAAATGTCCAGACAACTGATTGAACGAAACCTGTGGACAGTTAATCGAAGCCTGCGTCTCGTATGTCGATGATTCACACGTTAAGAAGTCTGCAGACCAAGCATATGGTTACCTCAATGTGTTTATGTGCTGGACTTGGCTCGTTCTTGGTGTTTTTCCGTGCAGACATATCTTAATGTTTTTCTGTGCTAGCCATGGCTCATGTCTTGGTTTGTGTGTGTGTGTGCTAGTCATGGCTCATGTATAGATGTGTGCCATGTTGGTCATGTCTCATGTCTTGGTGTGTGCATTTCTGTGTTTGGCACATTTCATATTCTTGTGTGTGCATGGTTATGTATGTCACATCTCATATCTTTGTGTGTATGTCTATGTTAGGTATGTGTCATATCTTTAGGTGTGCATGTCTAAGTCAGTCATATCTCATATCTTTATGTGCATGTCTATGTTAGTCATGTGTCATATATCTTGATGTGTGTCGGTGTTAGTCATGTCTCGTATCGCCGTGTACATGTCTGTATTACACATCTCATATCCTTGTGTGTGCATTTCTGGTTAGTCACCTCTAGTGACTCGGGCAGATGGTGCTCGTAAACCGGGGAGGGCAGACCATCTAAGGGCAGAATCCCCCTACAGAAAAGACAATCTGCTGCCTTGCAGAAGGATTGGGGACAATCAAAGGCTAAGGAAAGTAAACCTGAAAAAATGCTGGCTGAAATCGGATGCACTGGGCCACTTGCGCAGAACACAGTGCAACGTATTAACGGGTGTTCAGTCAGTGGATCTGGCGGACTCTAAACGTGACGTTCTGTCGTCTGTGGGGGCGATCAACACACTTAACCTGACAGCTGACCATGTGGGAGTCTGGAATCCTACTCTGACTGAGTCCTGATCGCAGAGAGAAATACCAGAGCTTAAGGAAAATATAACAGGAATCATGATAAAAAAGGCATCCAATCAGACAGAAAGAAAACACGTAGCAGAAAAACATATACACGATACTTACCCACATGACTCTTGGTCCCACATATATACAGATGGCTCTGCTACAAATGCCACCAGAAATGGAGGGGGAGGTGTGTTCTTGACGCTGACCAATCAGGACGAGATCACCAAGTCAATAGCTACTGGAAAATTCTCAAACAACTTTAAAGCAGAGGCTGAGGCCATCAGAGAAGCTGAAACACTGGCTACTCAACACAAAAATAACATGCACAATAAATTGGTGTTTCTGACTGATGCACTGTCAGTACTATCAGCTCTAATAAACCACAAGAACAATGAACTAGATGACTTGAGAACTAACCTGAACCAACTATGCAATAACTTCCAGAGAGTAGTCATTCAGTGGATACCATCACACTGTAATATACTCGGGAACGAACACGCAGACAAATTAGCTAAAGAGGGAAGGAGATTACCACAAGAGAACAATCCGCTCAGTTATGATGAAGCCAAATCCATCCTCAAGGGTCAGTTGCATGAAAAATGGAAACGTGAACACGCAAAGCATAACGAGAGTGACGGATACCACCAACTATCAAGGAGGGATCAAGTCATCATACTTCGCCTACGCACAGGCCACAATAGAATGAGAAATCACATGTTCACCAAATTTAAAATAGGAACTACCAGCCTATGCCTATGTACAGTGGTACACTGGACAATATGACTACAAATCATGTTCTACAGGATTGCCCCCAGTACACGACGGACCTAAGAAGAGCAATGTGGTCCACGCCCACCTCCCTGGAGGAGAAATTATATGGGGCGATCGATTCGCTTAAACAGACAGCTGACTTCATGAGAGAGACTGGAATCCTACCTGATCGAGTCTTGATCGCTGAGAGAGAGAGAGTTTATGACAAAACTACAGGGATATGCCCAAACAATGACATTTATCAGCACGAATATTTTGGACCCCAGTGTCAGTACTTGGTTCTCGTGAACAAATACGCCCAAAATTCTGAACCTACTTTCCTGTTTAATTACAACGACACCACATGTAACTCGGAGACAAATTCTACATCAGTTGAGGCAACTCTCAACCAATCTTTGCTGTTCTCCTGGTTTAGGATTTATGTAAATGACTTAATAGTTCCGGACAGTTTCACGGCAATACTAAATGGTTCTGCCTCATGTAGCAATGATTCAAGGTTTGCAGTTAGTCAGCACGAGATTGATGTCTTTTGCTCTGGGGCTGGTCTGATCAACAAGTTATGGATTGCAGGGGCGATAGTTGCAAATATCTGCTCCATCCACATAGGCGGGGGTCGGAATGTGGCTCTCAAACAGAACACAAACCAGGCCGACACTTTTAATTCTTGTTATACAGGAGACGGATGTGGACCAGAGGCCGCAGTAAATGGCAAAAGAAGGACCAATCTCTATGACAATGACTGCACACACACACAAAACTGAGAAGTGGAAACAGTCCTGTTTACTGGTATCTGAACTTTGCCACGCCCCAGATTCACACCATTCGATTCTATCATCGAGCTAGCGCTATGATTCGGGTAAAGAATCATATACTCTAAAGGCTTTCTCTGGCAGCGGCGGCGAAGTGTTCCAGTCTAATGATATATCATACCCTAATGTTTCTATGAACACTATTGTAGTCACCACACAAACGCCAATGAATGACAGATTAAGACTGAGTTCTCAACGACCATTTCGCAGGCCGGCAGTGAACTGACGGTGTGTGAGGCGCAAACATTTGCAGACACCTATTGTCTGGACGGGTATTCTTGGTCGTTTTGTGCAGTGTGTAGTGGGTGTAGCAAAAGCTGCGACTTCATCATTGGTACGTGTCACGGCAAATGCTCACATGGGGCCTATGGACACGATTGCTCCAGGTTTTATCTCAGTGTCTGTCCTTTATGTGGGAAAAATCCGGAAAATGACTACAATGTAAACATCCTGGCTATACCTGTAATGACACTTGTCCCGATGGTAATTTTGGGCTACAGTGCGAACAGACGTGTTCTGATGGCCTGTGAAAGCCATATGTGCAGTCTCAACTTTCAGGGTCACAGATGATATGTGACCCTGAAAATGCAGACTGCACGTGCAAGGGAAAGTTCTACGTGTCAGACTTGACTGCATTCTCAAATCTCCGGACAACTGTTTGAACGAAACCTGCGGACAGTTAATCGAAGCCTGCGTCTCGTATGTCGATGATTCACACGTTAAGTAGAGTCTGCAGACTAACCCAAGCATATGCATACCTCAATGTGTTTATGTGCAGGTTCATTTCTTGGCTCATTTCTTGGTGTTTCTCCGTGAAGACATGACTCATATCTTAATGTTTTTCTGTGCTAGTCATGGCTCATATCTTGGGGTGTTTCTGTGCTAGCCATGGCTCAAATCTTAGCGTATGTGTGTGTTGTGTGTGTGTGTGTGTGCTAGCCATGGGTCATATCTAGATGTGTGTCATGTTAGTCATATCTCATATCTTGGTGTGTCCGTGTTAATCATGTCTCTTATCTTTATGTGCGTCTGAGTTTAGTAATATATCATAACTTAGTGTGTATCTGTGTTAGTCATGTGTCATATCTTTGTGTGTGCATGTCTGGGTTAGGGATATCTCATATCTTTGCATGTTTATGTTAGTCATAACTCATATCTTTGTGCGTACATGTCTGTGTCTGTCTCATCTCATATTCTTGTGTGTGCATGAAGCCTGCGTCTCGTATGTCGATGATTCACACGTTAAGAAGTCTGCAGACCAAGCATATGGTTACCTCAATGTGTTTATGTGCTGGACTTGGCTCGTTCTTGGTGTTTTTCCGTGCAGACATATCTTAATGTTTTTCTGTGCTAGTCATGGCTCATATCTTGGTGTGTTTCTGTGCTAGCCATGGCTCATGTCTTGGCTTGTGTGTGTGTGCTAGTCATGGCTCATGTATAGATGTGTGCCATGTTGGTCATGTCTCATGTCTTGGTGTGTGCATGGTTATGTAAGTCACATCTCATATCGTGGTGTCCGGTTAGCTCAATCGATAGGCGGTTGGCTTACCACGGCAACAGCCGGGTTCGTACCCTGGCGAAGACACCTGGGTTTTACTAATTCCCTAAAAATTAGTACCTCTGAAGTCGGAGTAAATCTGCCTGCATGGCGAGGGGCATCCTGTAATGGGATAAAACAGACTTTACACGCAAAATTCAGTCACAAAATTGAGTGGATGGGACTTCGTCAGAGGTCAAAGCTGGCGAAAGCGAACGAACGAACGAACATCTCATATCTTTGTGTGTGCATGCCTATGTTAGTCATATCTCATATCTTTATGTGCATGTCTATGTTAGTGATGTGTCATATATCTTGATGTGTGTCGGTGTTAGTCATGGCTCGTATCGCTGTGTACATGTCTGTGTTATTCACATCTCATATCTTTGTGTGTGCATGTCTGTGTTAGTCACCTCTAGTGACTCGGGCAGATGATGCTCGTAAACCTGGGAGGGCCGACCATCTAAGGGCAGAATCCCCCTACAGAAAAGACAATCTGCTGCCTTGCAGGAAGATTGGGGACAATCAAAAGGTTAAGGAAAGCAAACCTGAAAAAATGCTGGCTGAAATCGGATGCACTGGGCCACGAGTGTTCAGTCAGAGTTGATCTGGCGGACTCTAAATGTGACGTTCTGTCTGTGGGGGCGATCAACACACTTAACCTGACAGCTGACTTCAGGTGGGAGTCTGGAATCCTACTCTGACTGAGTCCTGATCGCAGAGAGAGGGAGAGAGAGAGAAACACACTCTCTGCCAACTTAATATAATATAAAAGATTTTATACCATAATTGACCCAGCATATCTTGGCGTCACCATGAATCGCAGAATAACTTGAAAATATCCGATAGACAGAACAAGAAAAAAAGCCAGAAAACGATCTAATATTATGAAGAAATTGGCACTAACGGACCCCAGTCCATAGCAATATCTTTAAACGACTATACGTAGACAGGTCATACCAGCCCTAGAGTATAGAGTCACAGCCTTGGGCCATGCTTCAAACCTTAGCAAAATTAACAGAACCAAGATGCCCGAATCATCACTGGTGCTATGAAATCTACATCTATCAAAGACTCTAGAAACAGTAACAGGTTTACAATCCGTAACAAGCGGAGAAATTATAGAAGGCTCCTTAGCCATGCACCAAAGAATAACTGGTTCCGGAATTGTACGAATATTGTACGGAGCAACTTCGCTGCAATTGCCAATGAACTAACAACTGGAGACCCAGTACTTTCCCAAACAATATCGATAAACTTGGGCCATCTGAGATATAATCTACTCATGGGAAACATAAAATACCAGAGCCAATACCAAACGCCAATGGCACACATTAAGATTGAGTTCTCACCGACCATTTCGCAGGCCGGCAGTGAACTGACGGTGTGTGAGGCGTAAACTTTTACAGACACCTATTGTCTGGACGGGTATTCTTAGTCGTTTTGTGCAGTGTGTAGTTGGTGTAGCAAAAGCTGCGACTTTATCATCTGTACGTGTCCCGGAAAATGGGATCACATGGGATCGAGGGACCCGATTGCACCAGGTCTTGTCTCAGTGTTTGTCCTTTATGTGGGAAAAATCCGGAAAATGCCTACAATGTAAACATCCTGGCTATACCTGTAATGACACTTGTCCCGATGGTAATTTTGGGCTACAGTGCAAACAGACGTGTTCTGATGGCTGTTCTGATATGTGACCCCAGAAAGTACAGACTGTACGTTCAAGGAAATGTTCTACGTGTCAGACTGCACTCTCAAATGTCCAGACAACTGATTGAACGAAACCTGTGGACAGTTAATCGAAGCCTGCGTCTCGTATGTCGATGATTCACACGTTAAGAAGTCTGCAGACCAAGCATATGGTTACCTCAATGTGTTTATGTGCTGGACTTGGCTCGTTCTTGGTGTTTTTCCGTGCAGACATATCTTAATGTTTTTCTGTGCTAGCCATGGCTCATGTCTTGGCTTGTGTGTGTGTGTGCTAGTCATGGCTCATGTATAGATGTGTGCCATGTTGGTCATGTCTCATGTCTTGGTGTGTGCATTTCTGTGTTTGGCACATTTCATATTCTTGTGTGTGCATGGTTATGTATGTCACATCTCATATCTTTGTGTGTATGTCTATGTTAGGTATGTGTCATATCTTTAGGTGTGCATGTCTAAGTCAGTCATATCTCATATCTTTATGTGCATGTCTATGTTAGTCATGTGTCATATATCTTGATGTGTGTCGGTGTTAGTCATGTCTCGTATCGCCGTGTACATGTCTGTATTACACATCTCATATCCTTGTGTGTGCATTTCTGGTTAGTCACCTCTAGTGACTCGGGCAGATGGTGCTCGTAAACCGGGGAGGGCAGACCATCTAAGGGCAGAATCCCCCTACAGAAAAGACAATCTGCTGCCTTGCAGAAGGATTGGGGACAATCAAAGGCTAAGGAAAGTAAACCTGAAAAAATGCTGGCTGAAATCGGATGCACTGGGCCACTTGCGCAGAACACAGTGCAACGTATTAACGGGTGTTCAGTCAGTGGATCTGGCGGACTCTAAACGTGACGTTCTGTCGTCTGTGGGGGCGATCAACACACTTAACCTGACAGCTGACCATGTGGGAGTCTGGAATCCTACTCTGACTGAGTCCTGATCGCAGAGAGAAATACCAGAGCTTAAGGAAAATATAACAGGAATCATGATAAAAAAGGCATCCAATCAGACAGAAAGAAAACACGTAGCAGAAAAACATATACACGATACTTACCCACATGACTCTTGGTCCCACATATATACAGATGGCTCTGCTACAAATGCCACCAGAAATGGAGGGGGAGGTGTGTTCTTGACGCTGACCAATCAGGACGAGATCACCAAGTCAATAGCTACTGGAAAATTCTCAAACAACTTTAAAGCAGAGGCTGAGGCCATCAGAGAAGCTGAAACACTGGCTACTCAACACAAAAATAACATGCACAATAAATTGGTGTTTCTGACTGATGCACTGTCAGTACTATCAGCTCTAATAAACCACAAGAACAATGAACTAGATGACTTGAGAACTAACCTGAACCAACTATGCAATAACTTCCAGAGAGTAGTCATTCAGTGGATACCATCACACTGTAATATACTCGGGAACGAACACGCAGACAAATTAGCTAAAGAGGGAAGGAGATTACCACAAGAGAACAATCCGCTCAGTTATGATGAAGCCAAATCCATCCTCAAGGGTCAGTTGCATGAAAAATGGAAACGTGAACACGCAAAGCATAACGAGAGTGACGGATACCACCAACTATCAAGGAGGGATCAAGTCATCATACTTCGCCTACGCACAGGCCACAATAGAATGAGAAATCACATGTTCACCAAATTTAAAATAGGAACTACCAGCCTATGCCTATGTACAGTGGTACACTGGACAATATGACTACAAATCATGTTCTACAGGATTGCCCCCAGTACACGACGGACCTAAGAAGAGCAATGTGGTCCACGCCCACCTCCCTGGAGGAGAAATTATATGGGGCGATCGATTCGCTTAAACAGACAGCTGACTTCATGAGAGAGACTGGAATCCTACCTGATCGAGTCTTGATCGCTGAGAGAGAGAGAGTTTATGACAAAACTACAGGGATATGCCCAAACAATGACATTTATCAGCACGAATATTTTGGACCCCAGTGTCAGTACTTGGTTCTCGTGAACAAATACGCCCAAAATTCTGAACCTACTTTCCTGTTTAATTACAACGACACCACATGTAACTCGGACACAAATTCTACATCAGTTGAGGCAACTCTCAACCAATCTTTGCTGTTCTCCTGGTTTAGGATTTATGTAAATGACTTAATAGTTCCGGACAGTTTCACGGCAATACTAAATGGTTCTGCCTCATGTAGCAATGATTCAAGGTTTGCAGTTAGTCAGCACGAGATTGATGTCTTTTGCTCTGGGGCTGGTCTGATCAACAAGTTATGGATTGCAGGGGCGATAGTTGCAAATATCTGCTCCATCCACATAGGCGGGGGTCGGAATGTGGCTCTCAAACAGAACACAAACCAGGCCGACACTTTTAATTCTTGTTATACAGGAGACGGATGTGGACCAGAGGCCGCAGTAAATGGCAAAAGAAGGACCAATCTCTATGACAATGACTGCACACACACACAAAACTGAGAAGTGGAAACAGTCCTGTTTACTGGTATCTGAACTTTGCCACGCCCCAGATTCACACCATTCGATTCTATCATCGAGCTAGCGCTATAATTCGGTTAAAGAATCATATACTCTAAAGGCTTTCTCTGGCAGCGGCGGCGAAGTGTTCCAGTCTAATGATATATCATACCCTAATGTTTCTATGAACACTATTGTAGTCACCACACAAACGCCAATGAATGACAGATTAAGACTGAGTTCTCAACGACCATTTCGCAGGCCGGCAGTGAACTGACGGTGTGTGAGGCGCAAACATTTGCAGACACCTATTGTCTGGACGGGTATTCTTGGTCGTTTTGTGCAGTGTGTAGTGGGTGTAGCAAAAGCCGCGACTTCATCATTGGTACGTGTCACGGCAAATGCTCACATGGGGCCTATGGACACGATTGCTCCAGGTTTTATCTCAGTGTCTGTCCTTTATGTGGGAAAAATCCGGAAAATGACTACAATGTAAACATCCTGGCTATACCTGTAATGACACTTGTCCCGATGGTAATTTTGGGCTACAGTGCGAACAGACGTGTTCTGATGGCATGTGAAAGCCATATGTGCAGTCTCAACTTTCAGGGTCACAGATGATGATATGTGACCCTGAAAATTCAGACTGCACGTGCAAGGGAAAGTTCTACGTGTCAGACTTGACTGCATTCTCAAATCTCCGGACAACTGTTTGAACGAAACCTGCGGACAGTTAATCGAAGCCTGCGTCTCGTATGTCGATGATTCACACGTTAAGTAGAGTCTGCAGACTAACCCAAGCATATGGGTACCTCAATGTGTTTATGTGCAGGTTCATTTCTTGGCTCATTTCTTGGTGTTTTTCCGTGAGGACATGACTCATATCTAATGTTTTTCTGTGCTAGTCATGGCTCATATCTTGGGGTGTTTCTGTGCTAGCCATGGCTCAAATCTTAGCGTATGTGTGTGTTGTGTGTGTGTGTGCTAGCCATGGGTCATATCTAGATGTGTGTCATGTTAGTCATATCTCATATCTTGGTGTGTCCGTGTTAATCATGTCTCTTATCTTTATGTGCGTCTGAGTTTAGTAATATATCATAACTTAGTGTGTATCTGTGTTAGTCATGTGTCATATCTTTGTGTGTGCATGTCTGGGTTAGGGATATCTCATATCTTTGCATGTTTATGTTAGTCATAACTCATATCTTTGTGCGTACATGTCTGTGTCTGTCTCATCTCATATTCTTGTGTGTGCATGAAGCCTGCGTCTCGTATGTCGATGATTCACACGTTAAGAAGTCTGCAGACCAAGCATATGGTTACCTCAATGTGTTTATGTGCTGGACTTGGCTCGTTCTTGGTGTTTTTCCGTGCAGACATATCTTAATGTTTTTCTGTGCTAGTCATGGCTCATATCTTGGTGTGTTTCTGTGCTAGTCATGGCTCATGTATAGATGTGTGCCATGTTGGTCATGTCTCATGTCTTGGTGTGTGCATTTCTGTGTTTGGCACATTTCATATTCTTGTGTGTGCATGGTTATGTATGTCTCATCTCATATTCTTGTGTGTGCATGGCTATGTAAGTCACATCTCATATCTTTGTGTGTGCATGCCTATGTTAGTCATATCTCATATCTTTATGTGCATGTCTATGTTAGTGATGTGTCATATATCTTGATGTGTGTCGGTGTTAGTCATGGCTCGTATCGCTGTGTACATGTCTGTGTTATTCACATCTCATATCTTTGTGTGTGCATGTCTGTGTTAGTCACCTCTAGTGACTCGGGCAGATGATGCTCGTAAACCTGGGAGGGCCGACCATCTAAGGGCAGAATCCCCCTACAGAAAAGACAATCTGCTGCCTTGCAGGAAGATTGGGGACAATCAAAAGGTTAAGGAAAGCAAACCTGAAAAAATGCTGGCTGAAATCGGATGCACTGGGCCACGAGTGTTCAGTCAGAGTGGATCTGGCGGACTCTAAATGTGACGTTCTGTCTGTGGGGGCGATCAACACACTTAACCTGACAGCTGACTTCAGGTGGGAGTCTGGAATCCTACTCTGACTGAGTCCTGATCGCAGAGAGAGGGAGAGAGAGAGAAACACACTCTCTGCCAACTTAATATAATATAAAAGATTTTATACCATAATTGACCCAGCATATCTTGGCGTCACCATGAATCGCAGAATAACTTGAAAATATCAGATAGACAGAACAAGAAAAAAAGCCAGAAAACGATCTAATATTATGAAGAAATTGGCACTAACGGACCCCAGTCCATAGCAATATCTTTAAACGACTATACGTAGACAGGTCATACCAGCCCTAGAGTATAGAGTCACAGCCTTGGGCCATGCTTCAAACCTTAGCAAAATTAACAGAACCAAGATGCCCGAATCATCACTGGTGCTATGAAATCTACATCTATCAAAGACTCTAGAAACAGTAACAGGTTTACAATCCGTAACAAGCGGAGAAAGCATGCACCTTAGCCATGCACCAAAGAATAACTGGTTCCGGAATTGTACGAATATTGTACGGAGCAACTTCGCTGCAATTGCCAATGAACTAACAACTGGAGACCCAGTACTTTCCCAAACAATATCGATAAACTTGGGCCATCTGAGATATAATCGACTCATGGGAAACATAAAATACCAGAGCCAATATCAAACGCCAATGGCACACATTAAGATTGAGTTCTCACCGACCATTTCGCAGGCCGGCAGTGAACTGACGGTGTGTGAGGCGTAAACTTTTACAGACACCTATTGTCTGGACGGGTATTCTTAGTCGTTTTGTGCAGTGTGTAGTTGGTGTAGCAAAAGCTGCGACTTTATCATCTGTACGTGTCCCGGAAAATGGGATCACATGGGATCGAGGGACCCGATTGCACCAGGTCTTGTCTCAGTGTTTGTCCTTTATGTGGGAAAAATCCGGAAAATGCCTACAATGTAAACATCCTGGCTATACCTGTAATGACACTTGTCCCGATGGTAATTTTGGGCTACAGTGCAAACAGACGTGTTCTGATGGCTGTTCTGATATGTGACCCAGAAAGTACAGACTGTACGTTCAAGGAAATGTTCTACGTGTCAGACTGCACTCTCAAATGTCCAGACAACTGATTGAACGAAACCTGTGGACAGTTAATCGAAGCCTGCGTCTCGTATGTCGATGATTCACACGTTAAGAAGTCTGCAGACCAAGCATATGGTTACCTCAATGTGTTTATGTGCTGGACTTGGCTCGTTCTTGGTGTTTTTCCGTGCAGACATATCTTAATGTTTTTCTGTGCTAGCCATGGCTCATGTCTTGGCTTGTGTGTGTGTGCTAGTCATGGCTCATGTATAGATGTGTGCCATGTTGGTCATGTCTCATGTCTTGGTGTGTGCATTTCTGTGTTTGGCACATTTCATATTCTTGTGTGTGCATGGTTATGTATGTCACATCTCATATCTTTGTGTGTATGTCTATGTTAGGTATGTGTCATATCTTTAGGTGTGCATGTCTAAGTCAGTCATATCTCATATCTTTATGTGCATGTCTATGTTAGTCATGTGTCATATATCTTGATGTGTGTCGGTGTTAGTCATGTCTCGTATCGCCGTGTACATGTCTGTATTACACATCTCATATCCTTGTGTGTGCATTTCTGGTTAGTCACCTCTAGTGACTCGGGCAGATGGTGCTCGTAAACCGGGGAGGGCAGACCATCTAAGGGCAGAATCCCCCTACAGAAAAGACAATCTGCTGCCTTGCAGAAGGATTGGGGACAATCAAAGGCTAAGGAAAGTAAACCTGAAAAAATGCTGGCTGAAATCGGATGCACTGGGCCACTTGCGCAGAACACAGTGCAACGTATTAACGGGTGTTCAGTCAGTGGATCTGGCGGACTCTAAACGTGACGTTCTGTCGTCTGTGGGGGCGATCAACACACTTAACCTGACAGCTGACCATGTGGGAGTCTGGAATCCTACTCTGACTGAGTCCTGATCGCAGAGAGAAATACCAGAGCTTAAGGAAAATATAACAGGAATCATGATAAAAAAGGCATCCAATCAGACAGAAAGAAAACACGTAGCAGAAAAACATATACACGATACTTACCCACATGACTCTTGGTCCCACATATATACAGATGGCTCTGCTACAAATGCCACCAGAAATGGAGGGGGAGGTGTGTTCTTGACGCTGACCAATCAGGACGAGATCACCAAGTCAATAGCTACTGGAAAATTCTCAAACAACTTTAAAGCAGAGGCTGAGGCCATCAGAGAAGCTGAAACACTGGCTACTCAACACAAAAATAACATGCACAATAAATTGGTGTTTCTGACTGATGCACTGTCAGTACTATCAGCTCTAATAAACCACAAGAACAATGAACTAGATGACTTGAGAACTAACCTGAACCAACTATGCAATAACTTCCAGAGAGTAGTCATTCAGTGGATACCATCACACTGTAATATACTCGGGAACGAACACGCAGACAAATTAGCTAAAGAGGGAAGGAGATTACCACAAGAGAACAATCCGCTCAGTTATGATGAAGCCAAATCCATCCTCAAGGGTCAGTTGCATGAAAAATGGAAACGTGAACACGCAAAGCATAACGAGAGTGACGGATACCACCAACTATCAAGGAGGGATCAAGTCATCATACTTCGCCTACGCACAGGCCACAATAGAATGAGAAATCACATGTTCACCAAATTTAAAATAGGAACTACCAGCCTATGCCTATGTACAGTGGTACACTGGACAATATGACTACAAATCATGTTCTACAGGATTGCCCCCAGTACACGACGGACCTAAGAAGAGCAATGTGGTCCACGCCCACCTCCCTGGAGGAGAAATTATATGGGGCGATCGATTCGCTTAAACAGACAGCTGACTTCATGAGAGAGACTGGAATCCTACCTGATCGAGTCTTGATCGCTGAGAGAGAGAGAGTTTATGACAAAACTACAGGGATATGCCCAAACAATGACATTTATCAGCACGAATATTTTGGACCCCAGTGTCAGTACTTGGTTCTCGTGAACAAATACGCCCAAAATTCTGAACCTACTTTCCTGTTTAATTACAACGACACCACATGTAACTCGGACACAAATTCTACATCAGTTGAGGCAACTCTCAACCAATCTTTGCTGTTCTCCTGGTTTAGGATTTATGTAAATGACTTAATAGTTCCGGACAGTTTCACGGCAATACTAAATGGTTCTGCCTCATGTAGCAATGATTCAAGGTTTGCAGCAGTCAGTCACGAGATTGATGATGGCTTCTGTTTTGTTATGGGGCTGGTCTGATCAACAAGTTATGGATTGCAGGGGCGATAGTTGCAAATATCTGCTCCATCCACATAGGCGGGGGTCGGAATGTGGCTCTCAAACAGAACACAAACCAGGCCGACACTTTTAATTCTTGTTATACAGGAGACGGATGTGGACCAGAGGCCGCAGTAAATGGCAAAAGAAGGACCAATCTCTATGACAATGACTGCACACACACACAAAACTGAGAAGTGGAAACAGTCCTGTTTACTGGTATCTGAACTTTGCCACGCCCCAGATTCACACCATTCGATTCTATCATCGAGCTAGCGCTATGATTCGGTAAAGAATCATATACTCTAAAGGCTTTCTCTGGCAGCGGCGGCGAAGTGTTCCAGTCTAATGATATATCATACCCTAATGTTTCTATGAACACTATTGTAGTCACCACACAAACGCCAATGAATGACAGATTAAGACTGAGTTCTCAACGACCATTTCGCAGGCCGGCAGTGAACTGACGGTGTGTGAGGCGCAAACATTTGCAGACACCTATTGTCTGGACGGGTATTCTTGGTCGTTTTGTGCAGTGTGTAGTGGGTGTAGCAAAAGCTGCGACTTCATCATTGGTACGTGTCACGGCAAATGCTCACATGGGGCCTATGGACACGATTGCTCCAGGTTTTATCTCAGTGTCTGTCCTTTATGTGGGAAAAATCCGGAAAATGACTACAATGTAAACATCCTGGCTATACCTGTAATGACACTTGTCCCGATGGTAATTTTGGGCTACAGTGCGAACAGACGTGTTCTGATGGCCTGTGAAAGCCATATGTGCAGTCTCAACTTTCAGGGTCACAGATGATGATATGTGACCCTGAAAATGCAGACTGCACGTGCAAGGGAAAGTTCTACGTGTCAGACTTGACTGCATTCTCAAATCTCCGGACAACTGTTTGAACGAAACCTGCGGACAGTTAATCGAAGCCTGCGTCTCGTATGTCGATGATTCACACGTTAAGTAGAGTCTGCAGACTAACCCAAGCATATGGATACCTCAATGTGTTTATGTGCAGGTTCATTTCTTGGCTCATTTCTTGGTGTTTTTCCGTGAAGACATGACTCATATCTTAATGTTTTTCTGTGCTAGTCATGGCTCATATCTTGGGGTGTTTCTGTGCTAGCCATGGCTCAAATCTTAGCGTATGTGTGTGTTGTGTGTGTGTGTGTGCTAGCCATGGGTCATATCTAGATGTGTGTCATGTTAGTCATATCTCATATCTTGGTGTGTCCGTGTTAATCATGTCTCTTATCTTTATGTGCGTCTGAGTTTAGTAATATATCATAACTTAGTGTGTATCTGTGTTAGTCATGTGTCATATCTTTGTGTGTGCATGTCTGGGTTAGGGATATCTCATATCTTTGCATGTTTATGTTAGTCATAACTCATATCTTTGTGCGTACATGTCTGTGTCTGTCTCATCTCATATTCTTGTGTGTGCATGAAGCCTGCGTCTCGTATGTCGATGATTCACACGTTAAGAAGTCTGCAGACCAAGCATATGGTTACCTCAATGTGTTTATGTGCTGGACTTGGCTCGTTCTTGGTGTTTTTCCGTGCAGACATATCTTAATGTTTTTCTGTGCTAGTCATGGCTCATATCTTGGTGTGTTTCTGTGCTAGCCATGGCTCATGTCTTGGCTTGTGTGTGTGTGCTAGTCATGGCTCATGTATAGATGTGTGCCATGTTGGTCATGTCTCATGTCTTGGTGTGTGCATTTCTGTGTTTGGCACATTTCATATTCTTGTGTGTGCATGGTTATGTATGTCTCATCTCATATTCTTGTGTGTGCATGGCTATGTAAGTCACATCTCATATCTTTGTGTGTGCATGCCTATGTTAGTCATATCTCATATCTTTATGTGCATGTCTATGTTAGTGATGTGTCATATATCTTGATGTGTGTCGGTGTTAGTCATGGCTCGTATCGCTGTGTACATGTCTGTGTTATTCACATCTCATATCTTTGTGTGTGCATGTCTGTGTTAGTCACCTCTAGTGACTCGGGCAGATGATGCTCGTAAACCTGGGAGGGCCGACCATCTAAGGGCAGAATCCCCCTACAGAAAAGACAATCTGCTGCCTTGCAGGAAGATTGGGGACAATCAAAAGGTTAAGGAAAGCAAACCTGAAAAAATGCTGGCTGAAATCGGATGCACTGGGCCACGAGTGTTCAGTCAGAGTGGATCTGGCGGACTCTAAATGTGACGTTCTGTCTGTGGGGGCGATCAACACACTTAACCTGACAGCTGACTTCAGGTGGGAGTCTGGAATCCTACTCTGACTGAGTCCTGATCGCAGAGAGAGGGAGAGAGAGAGAAACACACTCTCTGCCAACTTAATATAATATAAAAGATTTTATACCATAATTGACCCAACATATCTTGGCGTCACCATGAATCGCAGAATAACTTGAAAATATCAGATAGACAGAACAAGAAAAAAAGCCAGAAAACGATCTAATATTATGAAGAAATTGGCACTAACGGACCCCAGTCCATAGCAATATCTTTAAACGACTATACGTAGACAGGTCATACCAGCCCTAGAGTATAGAGTCACAGCCTTGGGCCATGCTTCAAACCTTAGCAAAATTAACAGAACCAAGATGCCCGAATCATCACTGGTGCTATGAAATCTACATCTATCAAAGACTCTAGAAACAGTAACAGGTTTACAATCCGTAACAAGCGGAGAAATTATAGAAGGATCCTTAGCCATGCACCAAAGAATAACTGGTTCCGGAATTGTACGAATATTGTACGGAGCAACT
This sequence comes from Megaustenia siamemsis, assembly GCA_032433765.1. Classification (NCBI taxonomy): domain Eukaryota; kingdom Metazoa; phylum Mollusca; class Gastropoda; order Stylommatophora; family Ariophantidae; genus Megaustenia; species Megaustenia siamemsis. Next base: position 49,452,968 of record JAVIAB010000059.1, on the reverse strand, counting down.
TCGCTGCAATTGCCAATGAACTAACAACTGGAGACCCAGTACTTTCCCAAACAATATCGATAAACTTGGGCCATCTGAGATATAATCGACTCATGGGAAACATAAAATACCAGAGCCAATATCAAACGCCAATGGCACACATTAAGATTGAGTTCTCACCGACCATTTCGCAGGCCGGCAGTGAACTGACGGTGTGTGAGGCGTAAACTTTTACAGACACCTATTGTCTGGACGGGTATTCTTAGTCGTTTTGTGCAGTGTGTAGTTGGTGTAGCAAAAGCTGCGACTTTATCATCTGTACGTGTCCCGGAAAATGGGATCACATGGGATCGAGGGACCCGATTGCACCAGGTCTTGTCTCAGTGTTTGTCCTTTATGTGGGAAAAATCCGGAAAATGCCTACAATGTAAACATCCTGGCTATACCTGTAATGACACTTGTCCCGATGGTAATTTTGGGCTACAGTGCAAACAGACGTGTTCTGATGGCTGTTCTGATATGTGACCCAGAAAGTACAGACTGTACGTTCAAGGAAATGTTCTACGTGTCAGACTGCACTCTCAAATGTCCAGACAACTGATTGAACGAAACCTGTGGACAGTTAATCGAAGCCTGCGTCTCGTATGTCGATGATTCACACGTTAAGAAGTCTGCAGACCAAGCATATGGTTACCTCAATGTGTTTATGTGCTGGACTTGGCTCGTTCTTGGTGTTTTTCCGTGCAGACATATCTTAATGTTTTTCTGTGCTAGCCATGGCTCATGTCTTGGCTTGTGTGTGTGTGCTAGTCATGGCTCATGTATAGATGTGTGCCATGTTGGTCATGTCTCATGTCTTGGTGTGTGCATTTCTGTGTTTGGCACATTTCATATTCTTGTGTGTGCATGGTTATGTATGTCACATCTCATATCTTTGTGTGTATGTCTATGTTAGGTATGTGTCATATCTTTAGGTGTGCATGTCTAAGTCAGTCATATCTCATATCTTTATGTGCATGTCTATGTTAGTCATGTGTCATATATCTTGATGTGTGTCGGTGTTAGTCATGTCTCGTATCGCCGTGTACATGTCTGTATTACACATCTCATATCCTTGTGTGTGCATTTCTGGTTAGTCACCTCTAGTGACTCGGGCAGATGGTGCTCGTAAACCGGGGAGGAAAGACCATCTAAGGGCAGAATCCCCCTACAGAAAAGACAATCTGCTGCCTTGCAGAAGGATTGGGGACAATCAAAGGCTAAGGAAAGTAAACCTGAAAAAATGCTGGCTGAAATCGGATGCACTGGGCCACTTGCGCAGAACACAGTGCAACGTATTAACGGGTGTTCAGTCAGTGGATCTGGCGGACTCTAAACGTGACGTTCTGTCGTCTGTGGGGGCGATCAACACACTTAACCTGACAGCTGACCATGTGGGAGTCTGGAATCCTACTCTGACTGAGTCCTGATCGCAGAGAGAAATACCAGAGCTTAAGGAAAATATAACAGGAATCATGATAAAAAAGGCATCCAATCAGACAGAAAGAAAACACGTAGCAGAAAAACATATACACGATACTTACCCACATGACTCTTGGTCCCACATATATACAGATGGCTCTGCTACAAATGCCACCAGAAATGGAGGGGGAGGTGTGTTCTTGACGCTGACCAATCAGGACGAGATCACCAAGTCAATAGCTACTGGAAAATTCTCAAACAACTTTAAAGCAGAGGCTGAGGCCATCAGAGAAGCTGAAACACTGGCTACTCAACACAAAAATAACATGCACAATAAATTGGTGTTTCTGACTGATGCACTGTCAGTACTATCAGCTCTAATAAACCACAAGAACAATGAACTAGATGACTTGAGAACTAACCTGAACCAACTATGCAATAACTTCCAGAGAGTAGTCATTCAGTGGATACCATCCACTGTAATATACTCGGGAACGAACACGCAGACAAATTAGCTAAAGAGGGAAGGAGATTACCACAAGAGAACAATCCGCTCAGTTATGATGAAGCCAAATCCATCCTCAAGGGTCAGTTGCATGAAAAATGGAAACGTGAACACGCAAAGCATAACGAGAGTGACGGATACCACCAACTATCAAGGAGGGATCAAGTCATCATACTTCGCCTACGCACAGGCCACAATAGAATGAGAAATCACATGTTCACCAAATTTAAAATAGGAACTACCAGCCTATGCCTATGTACAGTGGTACACTGGACAATATGACTACAAATCATGTTCTACAGGATTGCCCCCAGTACACGACGGACCTAAGAAGAGCAATGTGGTCCACGCCCACCTCCCTGGAGGAGAAATTATATGGGGCGATCGATTCGCTTAAACAGACAGCTGACTTCATGAGAGAGACTGGAATCCTACCTGATCGAGTCTTGATCGCTGAGAGAGAGAGAGTTTATGACAAAACTACAGGGATATGCCCAAACAATGACATTTATCAGCACGAATATTTTGGACCCCAGTGTCAGTACTTGGTTCTCGTGAACAAATACGCCCAAAATTCTGAACCTACTTTCCTGTTTAATTACAACGACACCACATGTAACTCGGAGACAAATTCTACATCAGTTGAGGCAACTCTCAACCAATCTTTGCTGTTCTCCTGGTTTAGGATTTATGTAAATGACTTAATAGTTCCGGACAGTTTCACGGCAATACTAAATGGTTCTGCCTCATGTAGCAATGATTCAAGGTTTGCAGTTAGTCAGCACGAGATTGATGTCTTTTGCTCTGGGGCTGGTCTGATCAACAAGTTATGGATTGCAGGGGCGATAGTTGCAAATATCTGCTCCATCCACATAGGCGGGGGTCGGAATGTGGCTCTCAAACAGAACACAAACCAGGCCGACACTTTTAATTCTTGTTATACAGGAGACGGATGTGGACCAGAGGCCGCAGTAAATGGCAAAAGAAGGACCAATCTCTATGACAATGACTGCACACACACACAAAACTGAGAAGTGGAAACAGTCCTGTTTACTGGTATCTGAACTTTGCCACGCCCCAGATTCACACCATTCGATTCTATCATCGAGCTAGCGCTATAATTCGGTTAAAGAATCATATACTCTAAAGGCTTTCTCTGGCAGCGGCGGCGAAGTGTTCCAGTCTAATGATATATCATACCCTAATGTTTCTATGAACACTATTGTAGTCACCACACAAACGCCAATGAATGACAGATTAAGACTGAGTTCTCAACGACCATTTCGCAGGCCGGCAGTGAACTGACGGTGTGTGAGGCGCAAACATTTGCAGACACCTATTGTCTGGACGGGTATTCTTGGTCGTTTTGTGCAGTGTGTAGTGGGTGTAGCAAAAGCCGCGACTTCATCATTGGTACGTGTCACGGCAAATGCTCACATGGGGCCTATGGACACGATTGCTCCAGGTTTTATCTCAGTGTCTGTCCTTTATGTGGGAAAAATCCGGAAAATGACTACAATGTAAACATCCTGGCTATACCTGTAATGACACTTGTCCCGATGGTAATTTTGGGCTACAGTGCGAACAGACGTGTTCTGATGGCATGTGAAAGCCATATGTGCAGTCTCAACTTTCAGGGTCACAGATGATGATATGTGACCCTGAAAATTCAGACTGCACGTGCAAGGGAAAGTTCTACGTGTCAGACTTGACTGCATTCTCAAATCTCCGGACAACTGTTTGAACGAAACCTGCGGACAGTTAATCGAAGCCTGCGTCTCGTATGTCGATGATTCACACGTTAAGTAGAGTCTGCAGACTAACCCAAGCATATGGGTACCTCAATGTGTTTATGTGCAGGTTCATTTCTTGGCTCATTTCTTGGTGTTTTTCCGTGAGGACATGACTCATATCTAAATGTTTTTCTGTGCTAGTCATGGCTCATATCTTGGGGTGTTTCTGTGCTAGCCATGGCTCAAATCTTAGCGTATGTGTGTGTTGTGTGTGTGTGTGCTAGCCATGGGTCATATCTAGATGTGTGTCATGTTAGTCATATCTCATATCTTGGTGTGTCCGTGTTAATCATGTCTCTTATCTTTATGTGCGTCTGAGTTTAGTAATATATCATAACTTAGTGTGTATCTGTGTTAGTCATGTGTCATATCTTTGTGTGTGCATGTCTGGGTTAGGGATATCTCATATCTTTGCATGTTTATGTTAGTCATAACTCATATCTTTGTGCGTACATGTCTGTGTCTGTCTCATCTCATATTCTTGTGTGTGCATGAAGCCTGCGTCTCGTATGTCGATGATTCACACGTTAAGAAGTCTGCAGACCAAGCATATGGTTACCTCAATGTGTTTATGTGCTGGACTTGGCTCGTTCTTGGTGTTTTTCCGTGCAGACATATCTTAATGTTTTTCTGTGCTAGTCATGGCTCATATCTTGGTGTGTTTCTGTGCTAGTCATGGCTCATGTATAGATGTGTGCCATGTTGGTCATGTCTCATGTCTTGGTGTGTGCATTTCTGTGTTTGGCACATTTCATATTCTTGTGTGTGCATGGTTATGTATGTCTCATCTCATATTCTTGTGTGTGCATGGCTATGTAAGTCACATCTCATATCTTTGTGTGTGCATGCCTATGTTAGTCATATCTCATATCTTTATGTGCATGTCTATGTTAGTGATGTGTCATATATCTTGATGTGTGTCGGTGTTAGTCATGGCTCGTATCGCTGTGTACATGTCTGTGTTATTCACATCTCATATCTTTGTGTGTGCATGTCTGTGTTAGTCACCTCTAGTGACTCGGGCAGATGATGCTCGTAAACCTGGGAGGGCCGACCATCTAAGGGCAGAATCCCCCTACAGAAAAGACAATCTGCTGCCTTGCAGGAAGATTGGGGACAATCAAAAGGTTAAGGAAAGCAAACCTGAAAAAATGCTGGCTGAAATCGGATGCACTGGGCCACGAGTGTTCAGTCAGAGTGGATCTGGCGGACTCTAAATGTGACGTTCTGTCTGTGGGGGCGATCAACACACTTAACCTGACAGCTGACTTCAGGTGGGAGTCTGGAATCCTACTCTGACTGAGTCCTGATCGCAGAGAGAGGGAGAGAGAGAGAAACACACTCTCTGCCAACTTAATATAATATAAAAGATTTTATACCATAATTGACCCAGCATATCTTGGCGTCACCATGAATCGCAGAATAACTTGAAAATATCAGATAGACAGAACAAGAAAAAAAGCCAGAAAACGATCTAATATTATGAAGAAATTGGCACTAACGGACCCCAGTCCATAGCAATATCTTTAAACGACTATACGTAGACAGGTCATACCAGCCCTAGAGTATAGAGTCACAGCCTTGGGCCATGCTTCAAACCTTAGCAAAATTAACAGAACCAAGATGCCCGAATCATCACTGGTGCTATGAAATCTACATCTATCAAAGACTCTTAGAAACAGTAACAGGTTTACAATCCGTAACAAGCGGAGAAATTATAGAAGGATCCTTAGCCATGCACCAAAGAATAACTGGTTCCGGAATTGTACGAATATTGTACGGAGCAACTTCGCTGCAATTGCCAATGAACTAACAACTGGAGACCCAGTACTTTCCCAAACAATATCGATAAACTTGGGCCATCTGAGATATAATCGACTCATGGGAAACATAAAATACCAGAGCCAATATCAAACGCCAATGGCACACATTAAGATTGAGTTCTCACCGACCATTTCGCAGGCCGGCAGTGAACTGACGGTGTGTGAGGCGTAAACTTTTACAGACACCTATTGTCTGGACGGGTATTCTTAGTCGTTTTGTGCAGTGTGTAGTTGGTGTAGCAAAAGCTGCGACTTTATCATCTGTACGTGTCCCGGAAAATGGGATCACATGGGATCGAGGGACCCGATTGCACCAGGTCTTGTCTCAGTGTTTGTCCTTTATGTGGGAAAAATCCGGAAAATGCCTACAATGTAAACATCCTGGCTATACCTGTAATGACACTTGTCCCGATGGTAATTTTGGGCTACAGTGCAAACAGACGTGTTCTGATGGCTGTTCTTATATGTGACCCAGAAAGTACAGACTGTACGTTCAAGGAAATGTTCTACGTGTCAGACTGCACTCTCAAATGTCCAGACAACTGATTGAACGAAACCTGTGGACAGTTAATCGAAGCCTGCGTCTCGTATGTCGATGATTCACACGTTAAGAAGTCTGCAGACCAAGCATATGGTTACCTCAATGTGTTTATGTGCTGGACTTGGCTCGTTCTTGGTGTTTTTCCGTGCAGACATATCTTAATGTTTTTCTGTGCTAGCCATGGCTCATGTCTTGGCTTGTGTGTGTGTGCTAGTCATGGCTCATGTATAGATGTGTGCCATGTTGGTCATGTCTCATGTCTTGGTGTGTGCATTTCTGTGTTTGGCACATTTCATATTCTTGTGTGTGCATGGTTATGTATGTCACATCTCATATCTTTGTGTGTATGTCTATGTTAGGTATGTGTCATATCTTTAGGTGTGCATGTCTAAGTCAGTCATATCTCATATCTTTATGTGCATGTCTATGTTAGTCATGTGTCATATATCTTGATGTGTGTCGGTGTTAGTCATGTCTCGTATCGCCGTGTACATGTCTGTATTACACATCTCATATCCTTGTGTGTGCATTTCTGGTTAGTCACCTCTAGTGACTCGGGCAGATGGTGCTCGTAAACCGGGGAGGAAAGACCATCTAAGGGCAGAATCCCCCTACAGAAAAGACAATCTGCTGCCTTGCAGAAGGATTGGGGACAATCAAAGGCTAAGGAAAGTAAACCTGAAAAAATGCTGGCTGAAATCGGATGCACTGGGCCACTTGCGCAGAACACAGTGCAACGTATTAACGGGTGTTCAGTCAGTGGATCTGGCGGACTCTAAACGTGACGTTCTGTCGTCTGTGGGGGCGATCAACACACTTAACCTGACAGCTGACCATGTGGGAGTCTGGAATCCTACTCTGACTGAGTCCTGATCGCAGAGAGAAATACCAGAGCTTAAGGAAAATATAACAGGAATCATGATAAAAAAGGCATCCAATCAGACAGAAAGAAAACACGTAGCAGAAAAACATATACACGATACTTACCCACATGACTCTTGGTCCCACATATATACAGATGGCTCTGCTACAAATGCCACCAGAAATGGAGGGGGAGGTGTGTTCTTGACGCTGACCAATCAGGACGAGATCACCAAGTCAATAGCTACTGGAAAATTCTCAAACAACTTTAAAGCAGAGGCTGAGGCCATCAGAGAAGCTGAAACACTGGCTACTCAACACAAAAATAACATGCACAATAAATTGGTGTTTCTGACTGATGCACTGTCAGTACTATCAGCTCTAATAAACCACAAGAACAATGAACTAGATGACTTGAGAACTAACCTGAACCAACTATGCAATAACTTCCAGAGAGTAGTCATTCAGTGGATACCATCCACTGTAATATACTCGGGAACGAACACGCAGACAAATTAGCTAAAGAGGGAAGGAGATTACCACAAGAGAACAATCCGCTCAGTTATGATGAAGCCAAATCCATCCTCAAGGGTCAGTTGCATGAAAAATGGAAACGTGAACACGCAAAGCATAACGAGAGTGACGGATACCACCAACTATCAAGGAGGGATCAAGTCATCATACTTCGCCTACGCACAGGCCACAATAGAATGAGAAATCACATGTTCACCAAATTTAAAATAGGAACTACCAGCCTATGCCTATGTACAGTGGTACACTGGACAATATGACTACAAATCATGTTCTACAGGATTGCCCCCAGTACACGACGGACCTAAGAAGAGCAATGTGGTCCACGCCCACCTCCCTGGAGGAGAAATTATATGGGGCGATCGATTCGCTTAAACAGACAGCTGACTTCATGAGAGAGACTGGAATCCTACCTGATCGAGTCTTGATCGCTGAGAGAGAGAGAGTTTATGACAAAACTACAGGGATATGCCCAAACAATGACATTTATCAGCACGAATATTTTGGACCCCAGTGTCAGTACTTGGTTCTCGTGAACAAATACGCCCAAAATTCTGAACCTACTTTCCTGTTTAATTACAACGACACCACATGTAACTCGGAGACAAATTCTACATCAGTTGAGGCAACTCTCAACCAATCTTTGCTGTTCTCCTGGTTTAGGATTTATGTAAATGACTTAATAGTTCCGGACAGTTTCACGGCAATACTAAATGGTTCTGCCTCATGTAGCAATGATTCAAGGTTTGCAGTTAGTCAGCACGAGATTGATGTCTTTTGCTCTGGGGCTGGTCTGATCAACAAGTTATGGATTGCAGGGGCGATAGTTGCAAATATCTGCTCCATCCACATAGGCGGGGGTCGGAATGTGGCTCTCAAACAGAACACAAACCAGGCCGACACTTTTAATTCTTGTTATACAGGAGACGGATGTGGACCAGAGGCCGCAGTAAATGGCAAAAGAAGGACCAATCTCTATGACAATGACTGCACACACACACAAAACTGAGAAGTGGAAACAGTCCTGTTTACTGGTATCTGAACTTTGCCACGCCCCAGATTCACACCATTCGATTCTATCATCGAGCTAGCGCTATAATTCGGTTAAAGAATCATATACTCTAAAGGCTTTCTCTGGCAGCGGCGGCGAAGTGTTCCAGTCTAATGATATATCATACCCTAATGTTTCTATGAACACTATTGTAGTCACCACACAAACGCCAATGAATGACAGATTAAGACTGAGTTCTCAACGACCATTTCGCAGGCCGGCAGTGAACTGACGGTGTGTGAGGCGCAAACATTTGCAGACACCTATTGTCTGGACGGGTATTCTTGGTCGTTTTGTGCAGTGTGTAGTGGGTGTAGCAAAAGCCGCGACTTCATCATTGGTACGTGTCACGGCAAATGCTCACATGGGGCCTATGGACACGATTGCTCCAGGTTTTATCTCAGTGTCTGTCCTTTATGTGGGAAAAATCCGGAAAATGACTACAATGTAAACATCCTGGCTATACCTGTAATGACACTTGTCCCGATGGTAATTTTGGGCTACAGTGCGAACAGACGTGTTCTGATGGCATGTGAAAGCCATATGTGCAGTCTCAACTTTCAGGGTCACAGATGATGATATGTGACCCTGAAAATTCAGACTGCACGTGCAAGGGAAAGTTCTACGTGTCAGACTTGACTGCATTCTCAAATCTCCGGACAACTGTTTGAACGAAACCTGCGGACAGTTAATCGAAGCCTGCGTCTCGTATGTCGATGATTCACACGTTAAGTAGAGTCTGCAGACTAACCCAAGCATATGGGTACCTCAATGTGTTTATGTGCAGGTTCATTTCTTGGCTCATTTCTTGGTGTTTTTCCGTGAGGACATGACTCATATCTAAATGTTTTTCTGTGCTAGTCATGGCTCATATCTTGGGGTGTTTCTGTGCTAGCCATGGCTCAAATCTTAGCGTATGTGTGTGTTGTGTGTGTGTGTGCTAGCCATGGGTCATATCTAGATGTGTGTCATGTTAGTCATATCTCATATCTTGGTGTGTCCGTGTTAATCATGTCTCTTATCTTTATGTGCGTCTGAGTTTAGTAATATATCATAACTTAGTGTGTATCTGTGTTAGTCATGTGTCATATCTTTGTGTGTGCATGTCTGGGTTAGGGATATCTCATATCTTTGCATGTTTATGTTAGTCATAACTCATATCTTTGTGCGTACATGTCTGTGTCTGTCTCATCTCATATTCTTGTGTGTGCATGAAGCCTGCGTCTCGTATGTCGATGATTCACACGTTAAGAAGTCTGCAGACCAAGCATATGGTTACCTCAATGTGTTTATGTGCTGGACTTGGCTCGTTCTTGGTGTTTTTCCGTGCAGACATATCTTAATGTTTTTCTGTGCTAGTCATGGCTCATATCTTGGTGTGTTTCTGTGCTAGTCATGGCTCATGTATAGATGTGTGCCATGTTGGTCATGTCTCATGTCTTGGTGTGTGCATTTCTGTGTTTGGCACATTTCATATTCTTGTGTGTGCATGGTTATGTATGTCTCATCTCATATTCTTGTGTGTGCATGGCTATGTAAGTCACATCTCATATCTTTGTGTGTGCATGCCTATGTTAGTCATATCTCATATCTTTATGTGCATGTCTATGTTAGTGATGTGTCATATATCTTGATGTGTGTCGGTGTTAGTCATGGCTCGTATCGCTGTGTACATGTCTGTGTTATTCACATCTCATATCTTTGTGTGTGCATGTCTGTGTTAGTCACCTCTAGTGACTCGGGCAGATGATGCTCGTAAACCTGGGAGGGCCGACCATCTAAGGGCAGAATCCCCCTACAGAAAAGACAATCTGCTGCCTTGCAGGAAGATTGGGGACAATCAAAAGGTTAAGGAAAGCAAACCTGAAAAAATGCTGGCTGAAATCGGATGCACTGGGCCACGAGTGTTCAGTCAGAGTTGATCTGGCGGACTCTAAATGTGACGTTCTGTCTGTGGGGGCGATCAACACACTTAACCTGACAGCTGACTTCAGGTGGGAGTCTGGAATCCTACTCTGACTGAGTCCTGATCGCAGAGAGAGGGAGAGAGAGAGAAACACACTCTCTGCCAACTTAATATAATATAAAAGATTTTATACCATAATTGACCCAGCATATCTTGGCGTCACCATGAATCGCAGAATAACTTGAAAATATCAGATAGACAGAACAAGAAAAAAAGCCAGAAAACGATCTAATATTATGAAGAAATTGGCACTAACGGACCCCAGTCCATAGCAATATCTTTAAACGACTATACGTAGACAGGTCATACCAGCCCTAGAGTATAGAGTCACAGCCTTGGGCCATGCTTCAAACCTTAGCAAAATTAACAGAACCAAGATGCCCGAATCATCACTGGTGCTATGAAATCTACATCTATCAAAGACTCTTAGAAACAGTAACAGGTTTACAATCCGTAACAAGCGGAGAAATTATAGAAGGATCCTTAGCCATGCACCAAAGAATAACTGGTTCCGGAATTGTACGAATATTGTACGGAGCAACTTCGCTGCAATTGCCAATGAACTAACAACTGGAGACCCAGTACTTTCCCAAACAATATCGATAAACTTGGGCCATCTGAGATATAATCGACTCATGGGAAACATAAAATACCAGAGCCAATATCAAACGCCAATGGCACACATTAAGATTGAGTTCTCACCGACCATTTCGCAGGCCGGCAGTGAACTGACGGTGTGTGAGGCGTAAACTTTTACAGACACCTATTGTCTGGACGGGTATTCTTAGTCGTTTTGTGCAGTGTGTAGTTGGTGTAGCAAAAGCTGCGACTTTATCATCTGTACGTGTCCCGGAAAATGGGATCACATGGGATCGAGGGACCCGATTGCACCAGGTCTTGTCTCAGTGTTTGTCCTTTATGTGGGAAAAATCCGGAAAATGCCTACAATGTAAACATCCTGGCTATACCTGTAATGACACTTGTCCCGATGGTAATTTTGGGCTACAGTGCAAACAGACGTGTTCTGATGGCTGTTCTTATATGTGACCCAGAAAGTACAGACTGTACGTTCAAGGAAATGTTCTACGTGTCAGACTGCACTCTCAAATGTCCAGACAACTGATTGAACGAAACCTGTGGACAGTTAATCGAAGCCTGCGTCTCGTATGTCGATGATTCACACGTTAAGAAGTCTGCAGACCAAGCATATGGTTACCTCAATGTGTTTATGTGCTGGACTTGGCTCGTTCTTGGTGTTTTTCCGTGCAGACATATCTTAATGTTTTTCTGTGCTAGCCATGGCTCATGTCTTGGCTTGTGTGTGTGTGCTAGTCATGGCTCATGTATAGATGTGTGCCATGTTGGTCATGTCTCATGTCTTGGTGTGTGCATTTCTGTGTTTGGCACATTTCATATTCTTGTGTGTGCATGGTTATGTATGTCACATCTCATATCTTTGTGTGTATGTCTATGTTAGGTATGTGTCATATCTTTAGGTGTGCATGTCTAAGTCAGTCATATCTCATATCTTTATGTGCATGTCTATGTTAGTCATGTGTCATATATCTTGATGTGTGTCGGTGTTAGTCATGTCTCGTATCGCCGTGTACATGTCTGTATTACACATCTCATATCCTTGTGTGTGCATTTCTGGTTAGTCACCTCTAGTGACTCGGGCAGATGGTGCTCGTAAACCGGGGAGGCAGACCATCTAAGGGCAGAATCCCCCTACAGAAAAGACAATCTGCTGCCTTGCAGAAGGATTGGGGACAATCAAAGGCTAAGGAAAGTAAACCTGAAAAAATGCTGGCTGAAATCGGATGCACTGGGCCACTTGCGCAGAACACAGTGCAACGTATTAACGGGTGTTCAGTCAGTGGATCTGGCGGACTCTAAACGTGACGTTCTGTCGTCTGTGGGGGCGATCAACACACTTAACCTGACAGCTGACCATGTGGGAGTCTGGAATCCTACTCTGACTGAGTCCTGATCGCAGAGAGAAATACCAGAGCTTAAGGAAAATATAACAGGAATCATGATAAAAAAGGCATCCAATCAGACAGAAAGAAAACACGTAGCAGAAAAACATATACACGATACTTACCCACATGACTCTTGGTCCCACATATATACAGATGGCTCTGCTACAAATGCCACCAGAAATGGAGGGGGAGGTGTGTTCTTGACGCTGACCAATCAGGACGAGATCACCAAGTCAATAGCTACTGGAAAATTCTCAAACAACTTTAAAGCAGAGGCTGAGGCCATCAGAGAAGCTGAAACACTGGCTACTCAACACAAAAATAACATGCACAATAAATTGGTGTTTCTGACTGATGCACTGTCAGTACTATCAGCTCTAATAAACCACAAGAACAATGAACTAGATGACTTGAGAACTAACCTGAACCAACTATGCAATAACTTCCAGAGAGTAGTCATTCAGTGGATACCATCACACTGTAATATACTCGGGAACGAACACGCAGACAAATTAGCTAAAGAGGGAAGGAGATTACCACAAGAGAACAATCCGCTCAGTTATGATGAAGCCAAATCCATCCTCAAGGGTCAGTTGCATGAAAAATGGAAACGTGAACACGCAAAGCATAACGAGAGTGACGGATACCACCAACTATCAAGGAGGGATCAAGTCATCATACTTCGCCTACGCACAGGCCACAATAGAATGAGAAATCACATGTTCACCAAATTTAAAATAGGAACTACCAGCCTATGCCTATGTACAGTGGTACACTGGACAATATGACTACAAATCATGTTCTACAGGATTGCCCCCAGTACACGACGGACCTAAGAAGAGCAATGTGGTCCACGCCCACCTCCCTGGAGGAGAAATTATATGGGGCGATCGATTCGCTTAAACAGACAGCTGACTTCATGAGAGAGACTGGAATCCTACCTGATCGAGTCTTGATCGCTGAGAGAGAGAGAGTTTATGACAAAACTACAGGGATATGCCCAAACAATGACATTTATCAGCACGAATATTTTGGACCCCAGTGTCAGTACTTGGTTCTCGTGAACAAATACGCCCAAAATTCTGAACCTACTTTCCTGTTTAATTACGACACCACATGTAACTCGGACACAAATTCTACATCAGTTGAGGCAACTCTCAACCAATCTTTGCTGTTCTCCTGGTTTAGGATTTATGTAAATGACTTAATAGTTCCGGACAGTTTCACGGCAATACTAAATGGTTCTGCCTCATGTAGCAATGATTCAAGGTTTGCAGTTAATAGTTAATTGTGACACTGTGACCTTCCAGGCATGTCGTATGAGGCGACTAGGTTGATCGATGGCTTGACAAGCTGTCATTGTAAAAAGTATTGTTATGGAAACAGCGCCATATATTTTAGAGCAGTGATCTCTGCAATATGTGCGCTTTGGCACGCAAGGTTTCTGATTTTGAGATTGTGGCTCTGCCCTATGTGCCGTCTTCGGCTCGAAAGGACAATAGATAGATAGTTAGTCAGCACGAGATTGATGTCTTTTGCTCTGGGGCTGGTCTGATCAACAAGTTATGGATTGCAGGGGCGATAGTTGCAAATATCTGCTCCATCCACATAGGCGGGGGTCGGAATGTGGCTCTCAAACAGAACACAAACCAGGCCGACACTTTTAATTCTTGTTATATAGGAGACGGATGTGGACCAGAGGCCGCAGTAAATGGCAAAAGAAGGACCAATCTCTATGACAATGACTGCACACGCACACAAAACTGAGAAGTGGAAACAGTCCTGTTTACTGGTATCTGAACTTTGCCACGCCCCAGATTCACACCATTAGATTCTATCATCGAGCTAGCGCTATGATTCGGTTAAAGAATCATATACTCTAAAGGCTTTCTCTGGCAGCGGCTTCGAAGTGTTCCAGTCTAATGATATATCATACCCTAATGTTTCTATGAACACTATTGTAGTCACCACACAAACGCCAATGAATGACAGATTAAGACTGAGTTCTCAACGACCATTTCGCAGGCCGGCAGTGAACTGACGGTGTGTGAGGCGCAAACATTTGCAGACACCTATTGTCTGGACGGGTATTCTTGGTCGTTTTGTGCAGTGTGTAGTGGGTGTAGCAAAAGCTGCGACTTCATCATTGGTACGTGTCACGGCAAATGCTCACATGGGGCCTATGGACACGATTGCTCCAGGTTTTATCTCAGTGTCTGTCCTTTATGTGGGAAAAATCCGGAAAATGACTACAATGTAAACATCCTGGCTATACCTGTAATGACACTTGTCCCGATGGTAATTTTGGGCTACAGTGCGAACAGACGTGTTCTGATGGCCTGTGAAAGCCATATGTGCAGTCTCAACTTTCAGGGTCACAGATGATGATATGTGACCCTGAAAATGCAGACTGCACGTGCAAGGGAAAGTTCTACGTGTCAGACTTGACTGCATTCTCAAATCTCCGGACAACTGTTTGAACGAAACCTGCGGACAGTTAATCGAAGCCTGCGTCTCGTATGTCGATGATTCACACGTTAAGTAGAGTCTGCAGACTAACCCAAGCATATGGATACCTCAATGTGTTTATGTGCAGGTTCATTTCTTGGCTCATTTCTTGGTGTTTTTCCGTGAAGACATGACTCATATCTTAATGTTTTTCTGTGCTAGTCATGGCTCATATCTTGGGGTGTTTCTGTGCTAGCCATGGCTCAAATCTTAGCGTATGTGTGTGTTGTGTGTGTGTGTGTGCTAGCCATGGGTCATATCTAGATGTGTGTCATGTTAGTCATATCTCATATCTTGGTGTGTCCGTGTTAATCATGTCTCTTATCTTTATGTGCGTCTGAGTTTAGTAATATATCAAAACTTAGTGTGTATCTGTGTTAGTCATGTGTCATATCTTTGTGTGTGCATGTCTGGGTTAGGGATATCTCATATCTTTGCATGTTTATGTTAGTCATAACTCATATCTTTGTGCGTACATGTCTGTGTCTGTCTCATCTCATATTCTTGTGTGTGCATGAAGCCTGCGTCTCGTATGTCGATGATTCACACGTTAAGAAGTCTGCAGACCAAGCATATGGTTACCTCAATGTGTTTATGTGCTGGACTTGGCTCGTTCTTGGTGTTTTTCCGTGCAGACATATCTTAATGTTTTTCTGTGCTAGTCATGGCTCATATCTTGGTGTGTTTCTGTGCTAGCCATGGCTCATGTCTTGGCTTGTGTGTGTGTGCTAGTCATGGCTCATGTATAGATGTGTGCCATGTTGGTCATGTCTCATGTCTTGGTGTGTGCATTTCTGTGTTTGGCACATTTCATATTCTTGTGTGTGCATGGTTATGTATGTCTCATCTCATATTCTTGTGTGTGCATGGCTATGTAAGTCACATCTCATATCTTTGTGTGTGCATGCCTATGTTAGTCATATCTCATATCTTTATGTGCATGTCTATGTTAGTGATGTGTCATATATCTTGATGTGTGTCGGTGTTAGTCATGGCTCGTATCGCTGTGTACATGTCTGTGTTATTCACATCTCATATCTTTGTGTGTGCATGTCTGTGTTAGTCACCTCTAGTGACTCGGGCAGATGATGCTCGTAAACCTGGGAGGGCCGACCATCTAAGGGCAGAATCCCCCTACAGAAAAGACAATCTGCTGCCTTGCAGGAAGATTGGGGACAATCAAAAGGTTAAGGAAAGCAAACCTGAAAAAATGCTGGCTGAAATCGGATGCACTGAGCCACGGGTGTTTAGTCAGAGTGGATCTGGCGGACTCTAAATGTGACGTTCTGTCTGTGGGGGCGATCAACACACTTAACCTGACAGCTGACTTCAGGTGGGAGTCTGGAATCCTACTCTGACTGAGTCCTGATCGCAGAGAGAGGGAGAGAGAGAGAAACACACTCTCTGCCAACTTAATATAATATAAAAGATTTTATACCATAATTGACCCAACATATCTTGGCGTCACCATGAATCGCAGAATAACTTGAAAATATCCGATAGACAGAACAAGAAAAAAAGCCAGAAAACGATCTAATATTATGAAGAAATTGGCACTAACGGACCCCAGTCCATAGCAATATCTTTAAACGACTATACGTAGACAGGTCATACCAGCCCTAGAGTATAGAGTCACAGCCTTGGGCCATGCTTCAAACCTTAGCAAAATTAACAGAACCAAGATGCCCGAATCATCACTGGTGCTATGAAATCTACATCTATCAAAGACTCTTAGAAACAGTAACATGTTTACAATCGGAGAAATTATAGAAGGCTCCTTAGCCATGCACCAAAGAATAACTGGTTCCGGAATTGTACGAATATTGTACGGAGCAACTTCGCTGCAATTGCCAATGAACTAACAACTGGAGACCCAGTACTTTCCCAAACAATATCGATAAACTTGGGCCATCTGAGATATAATCTACTCATGGGAAACATAAAATACCAGAGCCAATACCAAACGCCAATGGCACACATTAAGATTGAGTTCTCACCGACCATTTCGCAGGCCGGCAGTGAACTGACGGTGTGTGAGGCGTAAACTTTTACAGACACCTATTGTCTGGACGGGTATTCTTGGTCGTTTTGTGCAGTGTGTAGTTGGTGTAGCAAAAGCTGCGACTTTATCATCTGTACGTGTCCCGGAAAATGGGATCACATGGGATCGAGGGACCCGATTGCACCAGGTCTTGTCTCAGTGGGAAAAATCCGGAAAATGCCTACAATGTAAACATCCTGGCTATACCTGTAATGACACTTGTCCCGATGGTAATTTTGGGCTACAGTGCAAACAGACGTGTTCTGATGGCTGTTCTGATATGTGACCCAGAAAGTACAGACTGTACGTTCAAGGAAATGTTCTACGTGTCAGACTGCACTCTCAAATGTCCAGACAACTGATTGAACGAAACCTGTGGACAGTTAATCGAAGCCTGCGTCTCGTATGTCGATGATTCACACGTTAAGAAGTCTGCAGACCAAGCATATGGTTACCTCAATGTGTTTATGTGCTGGACTTGGCTCGTTCTTGGTGTTTTTCCGTGCAGACATATCTTAATGTTTTTCTGTGCTAGTCATGGCTCATATCTTGGTGTGTTTCTGTGCTAGCCATGGCTCATGTCTTGGCTTGTGTGTGTGTGCTAGTCATGGCTCATGTATAGATGTGTGCCATGTTGGTCATGTCTCATGTCTTGGTGTGTGCATTTCTGTGTTTGGCACATTTCATATTCTTGTGTGTGCATGGTTATGTATGTCTCATCTCATATTCTTGTGTGTGCATGGCTATGTAAGTCACATCTCATATCTTTATGTGTGCATGCCTATGTTAGTCATATCTCATATCTTTATGTGCATGTCTATGTTAGTGATGTGTCATATATCTTGATGTGTGTCGGTGTTAGTCATGGCTCGTATCGCTGTGTACATGTCTGTGTTATTCACATCTCATATCTTTGTGTGTGCATGTCTGTGTTAGTCACCTCTAGTGACTCGGGCAGATGATGCTCGTAAACCTGGGAGGGCCGACCATCTAAGGGCAGAATCCCCCTACAGAAAAGACAATCTGCTGCCTTGCAGGAAGATTGGGGACAATCAAAAGGTTAAGGAAAGCAAACCTGAAAAAATGCTGGCTGAAATCGGATGCACTGAGCCACGGGTGTTTAGTCAGAGTGGATCTGGCGGACTCTAAATGTGACGTTCTGTCTGTGGGGGCGATCAACACACTTAACCTGACAGCTGACTTCAGGTGGGAGTCTGGAATCCTACTCTGACTGAGTCCTGATCGCAGAGAGAGGGAGAGAGAGAGAGAAACACACTCTCTGCCAACTTATATAATATAAAAGATTTTATACCATAATTGACCCAACATATCTTGGCGTCACCATGAATCGCAGAATAACTTGAAAATATCCGATAGACAGAACAAGAAAAAAGCCAGAAAACGATCTAATATTATGAAGAAATTGGCACTAACGGACCCCAGTCCATAGCAATATCTTTAAACGACTATACGTAGACAGGTCATACCAGCCCTAGAGTATAGAGTCACAGCCTTGGGCCATGCTTCAAACCTTAGCAAAATTAACAGAACCAAGATGCCCGAATCATCACTGGTGCTATGAAATCTACATCTATCAAAGACTCTAGAAACAGTAACAGGTTTACAATCCGTAACAAGCGGAGAAATTATAGAAGGATCCTTAGCCATGCACCAAAGAATAACTGGTTCCGGAATTGTACGAATATTGTACGGAGCAATTTCGCTGCAATTGCCAATGAACTAACAACTGGAGACCCAGTACTTTCCCAAACAATATCGATAAACTTGGGCCATCTGAGATATAATCTACTCATGGGAAACATAAAATACCAGAGCCAATACCAAACGCCAATGGCACACATTAAGATTGAGTTCTCACCGACCATTTCGCAGGCCGGCAGTGAACTGACGGTGTGTGAGGCGTAAACTTTTACAGACACCTATTGTCTGGACGGGTATTCTTGGTCGTTTTGTGCAGTGTGTAGTTGGTGTAGCAAAAGCTGCGACTTTATCATCTGTACGTGTCCCGGAAAATGTTCACATGGGATCGATGGACCCGATTGCACCAGGTCTTGTCTCAGTGTTTGTCCTTTATGTGGGAAAAATCCGGAAAATGCCTACAATGTAAACATCCTGGCTATACCTGTAATGACACTTGTCCCGATGGTAATTTTGGGCTACAGTGCAAACAGACGTGTTCTGATGGCTGTTATGATATGTGACCCAGAAAGTACAGACTGTACGTTCAAGGAAATGTTCTACGTGTCAGACTGCACTCTCAAATGTCCAGACAACTGATTGAACGAAACCTGTGGACAGTTAATCGAAGCCTGCGTCTCGTATGTCGATGATTCACACGTTAAAAAGTCTGCAGACCAAGCATATGGTTACCTCAATGTGTTTATGTGCTGGACTTGGCTCGTTCTTGGTGTTTTCCGTGCAGACATATCTTAATGTTTTTCT
This sequence comes from Megaustenia siamemsis, assembly GCA_032433765.1. NCBI lineage: Eukaryota > Metazoa > Mollusca > Gastropoda > Stylommatophora > Ariophantidae > Megaustenia > Megaustenia siamemsis. The sequence goes on along the minus strand of JAVIAB010000059.1, from coordinate 49,433,463 downwards.
GTGCTAGTCATGGCTCATATCTTGGCTTGTGTGTGTGTGCTAGTCATGGCTCATGTACAGATGTGTGCCATGTTGGTCATGTCTCATGTCTTGGTGTGTGCATTTCTGTGTTTGGCACATTTCATATTCTTGTGTGTGCATGGTTATGTATGTCTCATCTCATATTCTTGTGTGTGCATGGCTATGTAAGTCATATCTCATATCTTTATGTGCATGTCTATGTTAGTGATGTGTCATATATCTTGATGTGTGTCGGTGTTAGTCATGGCTCGTATCGCTGTGTACATGTCTGTGTTATTCACATCTCATATCTTTGTGTGTGCATGTCTGTGTTAGTCACCTCTAGTGACTCGGGCAGATGATGCTCGTAAACCTTGGAGGGCCGACCATCTAAGGGCAGAATCCCCCTACAGAAAAGACAATCTGCTGCCTTGCAGGAAGATTGGGGACAATCAAAAGGGTATAAGGAAAGCAAACCTGAAAAAATGCTGGCTGAAATCGGATGCACTGAGCCACGGGTGTTTAGTCAGAGTGGATCTGGCGGACTCTAAATGTGACGTTCTGTCTGTGGGGGCGATCAACACACTTAACCTGACAGCTGACTTCAGGTGGGAGTCTGGAATCCTACTCTGACTGAGTCCTGATCGCAGAGAGAGGGAGACAGAGAGAAACACACTCTCTGCCAACTTAATATAATATAAAAGATTTTATACCATAATTGACCCAACATATCTTGGCGTCACCATGAATCGCAGAATAACTTGAAAATATCCGATAGACAGAACAAGAAAAAAAGCCAGAAAACGATCTAATATTATGAAGAAATTGGCACTAACGGACCCCAGTCCATAGCAATATCTTTAAACGACTATACGTAGACAGGTCATACCAGCCCTAGAGTATAGAGTCACAGCCTTGGGCCATGCTTCAAACCTTAGCAAAATTAACAGAACCAAGATGCCCGAATCATCACTGGTGCTATGAAATCTACATCTATCAAAGACTCTAGAAACAGTAACATGTTTACAATCCGTAACAAGCGGAGAAAGCATGCACCAAAGCCATGCACCAAAGAATAACTGGTTCCGGAATTGTACGAATATTGTACGGAGCAACTTCGCTGCAATTGCCAATGAACTAACAACTGGAGACCCAGTACTTTCCCAAACAATATCGATAAACTTGGGCCATCTGAGATATAATCTACTCATGGGAAACAAAATACCAGAGCCAATACCAAACGCCAATGGCACACATTAAGATTGAGTTCTCACCGACCATTTCGCAGGCCGGCAGTGAACTGACGGTGTGTGAGGCGTAAACTTTTACAGACACCTATTATCTGGACGGGTATTCTTGGTCGTTTTGTGCAGTGTGTAGTTGGTGTAGCAAAAGCTGCGACTTTATCATCTGTACGTGTCCCGGAAAATGGGATCACATGGGATCGAGGGACCCGATTGCACCAGGTCTTGTCTCAGTGGGAAAAATCCGGAAAATGCCTACAATGTAAACATCCTGGCTAAACCTGTAATGACACTTGTCCCGATGGTAATTTTGGGCTACAGTGCAAACAGACGTGTTCTGATGGCTGTTCTGATATGTGACCCAGAAAGTACAGACTGTACGTTCAAGGAAATGTTCTACGTGTCAGACTGCACTCTCAAATGTCCAGACAACTGATTGAACGAAACCTGTGGACAGTTAATCGAAGCCTGCGTCTCGTATGTCGATGATTCACACGTTAAGAAGTCTGCAGACCAAGCATATGGTTACCTCAATGTGTTTATGTGCTGGACTTGGCTCGTTCTTGGTGTTTTTCCGTGCAGACATATCTTAATGTTTTTCTGTGCTAGTCATGGCTCATATCTTGGCTTGTGTGTGTGTGCTAGTCATGGCTCATGTATAGATGTGTGCCATGTTGGTCATGTCTCATGTCTTGGTGTGTGCATTTCTGTGTTTGGCACATTTCATATTCTTGTGTGTGCATGGTTATGTATGTCTCATCTCATATTCTTGTGTGTGCATGGCTATGTAAGTCATATCTCATATCTTTATGTGCATGTCTATGTTAGTGATGTGTCATATATCTTGATGTGTGTCGGTGTTAGTCATGGCTCGTATCGCTGTGTACATGTCTGTGTTATTCACATCTCATATCTTTGTGTGTGCATGTCTGTGTTAGTCACCTCTAGTGACTCGGGCAGATGATGCTCGTAAACCTTGGAGGGCCGACCATCTAAGGGCAGAATCCCCCTACAGAAAAGACAATCTGCTGCCTTGCAGGAAGATTGGGGACAATCAAAAGGTTAAGGAAAGCAAACCTGAAAAAATGCTGGCTGAAATCGGATGCACTGAGCCACGGGTGTTTAGTCAGAGTGGATCTGGCGGACTCTAAATGTGACGTTCTGTCTGTGGGGGCGATCAACACACTTAACCTGACAGCTGACTTCAGGTGGGAGTCTGGAATCCTACTCTGACTGAGTCCTGATCGCAGAGAGAGGGAGAGAGAGAGAAACACACTCTCTGCCAACTTAATATAATATAAAAGATTTTATACCATAATTGACCCAACATATCTTGGCGTCACCATGAATCGCAGAATAACTTGAAAATATCCGATAGACAGAACAAGAAAAAAAGCCAGAAAACGATCTAATATTATGAAGAAATTGGCACTAACGGACCCCAGTCCATAGCAATATCTTTAAACGACTATACGTAGACAGGTCATACCAGCCCTAGAGTATAGAGTCACAGCCTTGGGCCATGCTTCAAACCTTAGCAAAATTAACAGAACCAAGATGCCCGAATCATCACTGGTGCTATGAAATCTACATCTATCAAAGACTCTAGAAACAGTAACATGTTTACAATCGGAGAAATTATAGAAGGCTCCTTAGCCATGCACCAAAGAATAACTGGTTCCGGAATTGTACGAATATTGTACGGAGCAACTTCGCTGCAATTGCCAATGAACTAACAACTGGAGACCCAGTACTTTCCCAAACAATATCGATAAACTTGGGCCATCTGAGATATAATCTACTCATGGGAAACAAAATACCAGAGCCAATACCAAACGCCAATGGCACACATTAAGATTGAGTTCTCACCGACCATTTCGCAGGCCGGCAGTGAACTGACGGTGTGTGAGGCGTAAACTTTTACAGACACCTATTGTCTGGACGGGTATTCTTGGTCGTTTTGTGCAGTGTGTAGTTGGTGTAGCAAAAGCTGCGACTTTATCATCTGTACGTGTCCCGGAAAATGGGATCACATGGGATCGAGGGACCCGATTGCACCAGGTCTTGTCTCAGTGGGAAAAATCCGGAAAATGCCTACAATGTAAACATCCTGGCTATACCTGTAATGACACTTGTCCCGATGGTAATTTTGGGCTACAGTGCAAACAGACGTGTTCTGATGGCTGTTCTGATATGTGACCCAGAAAGTACAGACTGTACGTTCAAGGAAATGTTCTACGTGTCAGACTGCACTCTCAAATGTCCAGACAACTGATTGAACGAAACCTGTGGACAGTTAATCGAAGCCTGCGTCTCGTATGTCGATGATTCACACGTTAAGAAGTCTGCAGACCAAGCATATGGTTACCTCAATGTGTTTATGTGCTGGACTTGGCTCGTTCTTGGTGTTTTTCCGTGCAGACATATCTTAATGTTTTTCTGTGCTAGTCATGGCTCATATCTTGGTGTGTTTCTGTGCTAGCCATGGCTCATGTCTTGGCTTGTGTGTGTGTGCTAGTCATGGCTCATGTATAGATGTGTGCCATGTTGGTCATGTCTCATGTCTTGGTGTGTGCATTTCTGTGTTTGGCACATTTCATATTCTTGTGTGTGCATGGTTATGTATGTCTCATCTCATATTCTTGTGTGTGCATGGCTATGTAAGTCACATCTCATATCTTTGTGTGTGCATGCCTATGTTAGTCATATCTCATATCTTTATGTGCATGTCTATGTTAGTGATGTGTCATATATCTTGATGTGTGTCGGTGTTAGTCATGGCTCGTATCGCTGTGTACATGTCTGTGTTATTCACATCTCATATCTTTGTGTGTGCATGTCTGTGTTAGTCACCTCTAGTGACTCGGGCAGATGATGCTCGTAAACCTGGGAGGGCCGACCATCTAAGGGCAGAATCCCCCTACAGAAAAGACAATCTGCTGCCTTGCAGGAAGATTGGGGACAATCAAAAGGTTAAGGAAAGCAAACCTGAAAAAATGCTGGCTGAAATCGGATGCACTGAGCCACGGGTGTTTAGTCAGAGTGGATCTGGCGGACTCTAAATGTGACGTTCTGTCTGTGGGGGCGATCAACACACTTAACCTGACAGCTGACTTCAGGTGGGAGTCTGGAATCCTACTCTGACTGAGTCCTGATCGCAGAGAGAGGGAGAGAGAGAGAGAAACACACTCTCTGCCAACTTAATATAATATAAAAGATTTTATACCATAATTGACCCAACATATCTTGGCGTCACCATGAATCGCAGAATAACTTGAAAATATCCGATAGACAGAACAAGAAAAAAAGCCAGAAAACGATCTAATATTATGAAGAAATTGGCACTAACGGACCCCAGTCCATAGCAATATCTTTAAACGACTATACGTAGACAGGTCATACCAGCCCTAGAGTATAGAGTCACAGCCTTGGGCCATGCTTCAAACCTTAGCAAAATTAACAGAACCAAGATGCCCGAATCATCACTGGTGCTATGAAATCTACATCTATCAAAGACTCTAGAAACAGTAACATGTTTACAATCCGTAACAAGCGGAGAAATTATAGAAGGCTCCTTAGCCATGCACCAAAGAATAACTGGTTCCGGAATTGTACGAATATTGTACGGAGCAACTTCGCTGCAATTGCCAATGAACTAACAACTGGAGACCCAGTACTTTCCCAAACAATATCGATAAACTTGGGCCATCTGAGATATAATCTACTCATGGGAAACATAAAATACCAGAGCCAATACCAAACGCCAATGGCACACATTAAGATTGAGTTCTCACCGACCATTTCGCAGGCCGGCAGTGAACTGACGGTGTGTGAGGCGTAAACTTTTACAGACACCTATTGTCTGGACGGGTATTCTTGGTCGTTTTGTGCAGTGTGTAGTTGGTGTAGCAAAAGCTGCGACTTTATCATCTGTACGTGTCCCGGAAAATGATCACATGGGATCGAGGGACCCGATTGCACCAGGTCTTGTCTCAGTGTTGTCAGTGGGAAAAATCCGGAAAATGCCTACAATGTAAACATCCTGGCTATACCTGTAATGACACTTGTCCCGATGGTAATTTTGGGCTACAGTGCAAACAGACGTGTTCTGATGGCTGTTCTGATATGTGACCCAGAAAGTACAGACTGTACGTTCAAGGAAATGTTCTACGTGTCAGACTGCACTCTCAAATGTCCAGACAACTGATTGAACGAAACCTGTGGACAGTTAATCGAAGCCTGCGTCTCGTATGTCGATGATTCACACGTTAAGAAGTCTGCAGACCAAGCATATGGTTACCTCAATGTGTTTATGTGCTGGACTTGGCTCGTTCTTGGTGTTTTTCCGTGCAGACATATCTTAATGTTTTTCTGTGCTAGTCATGGCTCATATCTTGGCTTGTGTGTGTGTGCTAGTCATGGCTCATGTATAGATGTGTGCCATGTTGGTCATGTCTCATGTCTTGGTGTGTGCATTTCTGTGTTTGGCACATTTCATATTCTTGTGTGTGCATGGTTATGTATGTCTCATCTCATATTCTTGTGTGTGCATGGCTATGTAAGTCATATCTCATATCTTTATGTGCATGTCTATGTTAGTGATGTGTCATATATCTTGATGTGTGTCGGTGTTAGTCATGGCTCGTATCGCTGTGTACATGTCTGTGTTATTCACATCTCATATCTTTGTGTGTGCATGTCTGTGTTAGTCACCTCTAGTGACTCGGGCAGATGATGCTCGTAAACCTTGGAGGGCCGACCATCTAAGGGCAGAATCCCCCTACAGAAAAGACAATCTGCTGCCTTGCAGGAAGATTGGGGACAATCAAAAGGTTATAAGGAAAGCAAACCTGAAAAAATGCTGGCTGAAATCGGATGCACTGAGCCACGGGTGTTTAGTCAGAGTGGATCTGGCGGACTCTAAATGTGACGTTCTGTCTGTGGGGGCGATCAACACACTTAACCTGACAGCTGACTTCAGGTGGGAGTCTGGAATCCTACTCTGACTGAGTCCTGATCGCAGAGAGAGGGAGAGAGAGAGAAACACACTCTCTGCCAACTTAATATAATATAAAAGATTTTATACCATAATTGACCCAACATATCTTGGCGTCACCATGAATCGCAGAATAACTTGAAAATATCCGATAGACAGAACAAGAAAAAAAGCCAGAAAACGATCTAATATTATGAAGAAATTGGCACTAACGGACCCCAGTCCATAGCAATATCTTTAAACGACTATACGTAGACAGGTCATACCAGCCCTAGAGTATAGAGTCACAGCCTTGGGCCATGCTTCAAACCTTAGCAAAATTAACAGAACCAAGATGCCCGAATCATCACTGGTGCTATGAAATCTACATCTATCAAAGACTCTAGAAACAGTAACATGTTTACAATCCGTAACAAGCGGAGAAAGGCTCCTTAGCCATGCACCAAAGAATAACTGGTTCCGGAATTGTACGAATATTGTACGGAGCAACTTCGCTGCAATTGCCAATGAACTAACAACTGGAGACCCAGTACTTTCCCAAACAATATCGATAAACTTGGGCCATCTGAGATATAATCTACTCATGGGAAACAAAATACCAGAGCCAATACCAAACGCCAATGGCACACATTAAGATTGAGTTCTCACCGACCATTTCGCAGGCCGGCAGTGAACTGACGGTGTGTGAGGCGTAAACTTTTACAGACACCTATTGTCTGGACGGGTATTCTTGGTCGTTTTGTGCAGTGTGTAGTTGGTGTAGCAAAAGCTGCGACTTTATCATCTGTACGTGTCCCGGAAAATGGGATCACATGGGATCGAGGGACCCGATTGCACCAGGTCTTGTCTCAGTGGGAAAAATCCGGAAAATGCCTACAATGTAAACATCCTGGCTATACCTGTAATGACACTTGTCCCGATGGTAATTTTGGGCTACAGTGCAAACAGACGTGTTCTGATGGCTGTTCTGATATGTGACCCAGAAAGTACAGACTGTACGTTCAAGGAAATGTTCTACGTGTCAGACTGCACTCTCAAATGTCCAGACAACTGATTGAACGAAACCTGTGGACAGTTAATCGAAGCCTGCGTCTCGTATGTCGATGATTCACACGTTAAGAAGTCTGCAGACCAAGCATATGGTTACCTCAATGTGTTTATGTGCTGGACTTGGCTCGTTCTTGGTGTTTTTCCGTGCAGACATATCTTAATGTTTTTCTGTGCTAGTCATGGCTCATATCTTGGCTTGTGTGTGTGTGCTAGTCATGGCTCATGTATAGATGTGTGCCATGTTGGTCATGTCTCATGTCTTGGTGTGTGCATTTCTGTGTTTGGCACATTTCATATTCTTGTGTGTGCATGGTTATGTATGTCTCATCTCATATTCTTGTGTGTGCATGGCTATGTAAGTCATATCTCATATCTTTATGTGCATGTCTATGTTAGTGATGTGTCATATATCTTGATGTGTGTCGGTGTTAGTCATGGCTCGTATCGCTGTGTACATGTCTGTGTTATTCACATCTCATATCTTTGTGTGTGCATGTCTGTGTTAGTCACCTCTAGTGACTCGGGCAGATGATGCTCGTAAACCTTGGAGGGCCGACCATCTAAGGGCAGAATCCCCCTACAGAAAAGACAATCTGCTGCCTTGCAGGAAGATTGGGGACAATCAAAAGGTTTAAGGAAAGCAAACCTGAAAAAATGCTGGCTGAAATCGGATGCACTGAGCCACGGGTGTTTAGTCAGAGTGGATCTGGCGGACTCTAAATGTGACGTTCTGTCTGTGGGGGCGATCAACACACTTAACCTGACAGCTGACTTCAGGTGGGAGTCTGGAATCCTACTCTGACTGAGTCCTGATCGCAGAGAGAGGGAGAGAGAGAGAAACACACTCTCTGCCAACTTAATATAATATAAAAGATTTTATACCATAATTGACCCAACATATCTTGGCGTCACCATGAATCGCAGAATAACTTGAAAATATCCGATAGACAGAACAAGAAAAAAAGCCAGAAAACGATCTAATATTATGAAGAAATTGGCACTAACGGACCCCAGTCCATAGCAATATCTTTAAACGACTATACGTAGACAGGTCATACCAGCCCTAGAGTATAGAGTCACAGCCTTGGGCCATGCTTCAAACCTTAGCAAAATTAACAGAACCAAGATGCCCGAATCATCACTGGTGCTATGAAATCTACATCTATCAAAGACTCTAGAAACAGTAACATGTTTACAATCGGAGAAATTATAGAAGGCTCCTTAGCCATGCACCAAAGAATAACTGGTTCCGGAATTGTACGAATATTGTACGGAGCAACTTCGCTGCAATTGCCAATGAACTAACAACTGGAGACCCAGTACTTTCCCAAACAATATCGATAAACTTGGGCCATCTGAGATATAATCTACTCATGGGAAACAAAATACCAGAGCCAATACCAAACGCCAATGGCACACATTAAGATTGAGTTCTCACCGACCATTTCGCAGGCCGGCAGTGAACTGACGGTGTGTGAGGCGTAAACTTTTACAGACACCTATTGTCTGGACGGGTATTCTTGGTCGTTTTGTGCAGTGTGTAGTTGGTGTAGCAAAAGCTGCGACTTTATCATCTGTACGTGTCCCGGAAAATGGGATCACATGGGATCGAGGGACCCGATTGCACCAGGTCTTGTCTCAGTGGGAAAAATCCGGAAAATGCCTACAATGTAAACATCCTGGCTATACCTGTAATGACACTTGTCCCGATGGTAATTTTGGGCTACAGTGCAAACAGACGTGTTCTGATGGCTGTTCTGATATGTGACCCAGAAAGTACAGACTGTACGTTCAAGGAAATGTTCTACGTGTCAGACTGCACTCTCAAATGTCCAGACAACTGATTGAACGAAACCTGTGGACAGTTAATCGAAGCCTGCGTCTCGTATGTCGATGATTCACACGTTAAGAAGTCTGCAGACCAAGCATATGGTTACCTCAATGTGTTTATGTGCTGGACTTGGCTCGTTCTTGGTGTTTTTCCGTGCAGACATATCTTAATGTTTTTCTGTGCTAGTCATGGCTCATATCTTGGTGTGTTTCTGTGCTAGCCATGGCTCATGTCTTGGCTGTGTGTGTGTGTGTGCTAGTCATGGCTCATGTATAGATGTGTGCCATGTTGGTCATGTCTCATGTCTTGGTGTGTGCATTTCTGTGTTTGGCACATTTCATATTCTTGTGTGTGCATGGTTATGTATGTCTCATCTCATATTCTTGTGTGTGCATGGCTATGTAAGTCATATCTCATATCTTTATGTGCATGTCTATGTTAGTGATGTGTCATATATCTTGATGTGTGTCGGTGTTAGTCATGGCTCGTATCGCTGTGTACATGTCTGTGTTATTCACATCTCATATCTTTGTGTGTGCATGTCTGTGTTAGTCACCTCTAGTGACTCGGGCAGATGATGCTCGTAAACCTTGGAGGGCCGACCATCTAAGGGCAGAATCCCCCTACAGAAAAGACAATCTGCTGCCTTGCAGGAAGATTGGGGACAATCAAAAGGTTTAAGGAAAGCAAACCTGAAAAAATGCTGGCTGAAATCGGATGCACTGAGCCACGGGTGTTTAGTCAGAGTGGATCTGGCGGACTCTAAATGTGACGTTCTGTCTGTGGGGGCGATCAACACACTTAACCTGACAGCTGACTTCAGGTGGGAGTCTGGAATCCTACTCTGACTGAGTCCTGATCGCAGAGAGAGGGAGAGAGAGAGAAACACACTCTCTGCCAACTTAATATAATATAAAAGATTTTATACCATAATTGACCCAACATATCTTGGCGTCACCATGAATCGCAGAATAACTTGAAAATATCCGATAGACAGAACAAGAAAAAAAGCCAGAAAACGATCTAATATTATGAAGAAATTGGCACTAACGGACCCCAGTCCATAGCAATATCTTTAAACGACTATACGTAGACAGGTCATACCAGCCCTAGAGTATAGAGTCACAGCCTTGGGCCATGCTTCAAACCTTAGCAAAATTAACAGAACCAAGATGCCCGAATCATCACTGGTGCTATGAAATCTACATCTATCAAAGACTCTAGAAACAGTAACATGTTTACAATCCGTAACAAGCGGAGAAATTATAGAAGGCTCCTTAGCCATGCACCAAAGAATAACTGGTTCCGGAATTGTACGAATATTGTACGGAGCAACTTCGCTGCAATTGCCAATGAACTAACAACTGGAGACCCAGTACTTTCCCAAACAATATCGATAAACTTGGGCCATCTGAGATATAATCTACTCATGGGAAACAAAATACCAGAGCCAATACCAAACGCCAATGGCACACATTAAGATTGAGTTCTCACCGACCATTTCGCAGGCCGGCAGTGAACTGACGGTGTGTGAGGCGTAAACTTTTACAGACACCTATTGTCTGGACGGGTATTCTTGGTCGTTTTGTGCAGTGTGTAGTTGGTGTAGCAAAAGCTGCGACTTTATCATCTGTACGTGTCCCGGAAAATGGGATCACATGGGATCGAGGGACCCGATTGCACCAGGTCTTGTCTCAGTGGGAAAAATCCGGAAAATGCCTACAATGTAAACATCCTGGCTATACCTGTAATGACACTTGTCCCGATGGTAATTTTGGGCTACAGTGCAAACAGACGTGTTCTGATGGCTGTTCTGATATGTGACCCAGAAAGTACAGACTGTACGTTCAAGGAAATGTTCTACGTGTCAGACTGCACTCTCAAATGTCCAGACAACTGATTGAACGAAACCTGTGGACAGTTAATCGAAGCCTGCGTCTCGTATGTCGATGATTCACACGTTAAGAAGTCTGCAGACCAAGCATATGGTTACCTCAATGTGTTTATGTGCTGGACTTGGCTCGTTCTTGGTGTTTTTCCGTGCAGACATATCTTAATGTTTTTCTGTGCTAGTCATGGCTCATATCTTGGCTTGTGTGTGTGTGCTAGTCATGGCTCATGTATAGATGTGTGCCATGTTGGTCATGTCTCATGTCTTGGTGTGTGCATTTCTGTGTTTGGCACATTTCATATTCTTGTGTGTGCATGGTTATGTATGTCTCATCTCATATTCTTGTGTGTGCATGGCTATGTAAGTCATATCTCATATCTTTATGTGCATGTCTATGTTAGTGATGTGTCATATATCTTGATGTGTGTCGGTGTTAGTCATGGCTCGTATCGCTGTGTACATGTCTGTGTTATTCACATCTCATATCTTTGTGTGTGCATGTCTGTGTTAGTCACCTCTAGTGACTCGGGCAGATGATGCTCGTAAACCTTGGAGGGCCGACCATCTAAGGGCAGAATCCCCCTACAGAAAAGACAATCTGCTGCCTTGCAGGAAGATTGGGGACAATCAAAAGGTTATAAGGAAAGCAAACCTGAAAAAATGCTGGCTGAAATCGGATGCACTGAGCCACGGGTGTTTAGTCAGAGTGGATCTGGCGGACTCTAAATGTGACGTTCTGTCTGTGGGGGCGATCAACACACTTAACCTGACAGCTGACTTCAGGTGGGAGTCTGGAATCCTACTCTGACTGAGTCCTGATCGCAGAGAGAGGGAGAGAGAGAGAAACACACTCTCTGCCAACTTAATATAATATAAAAGATTTTATACCATAATTGACCCAACATATCTTGGCGTCACCATGAATCGCAGAATAACTTGAAAATATCCGATAGACAGAACAAGAAAAAAAGCCAGAAAACGATCTAATATTATGAAGAAATTGGCACTAACGGACCCCAGTCCATAGCAATATCTTTAAACGACTATACGTAGACAGGTCATACCAGCCCTAGAGTATAGAGTCACAGCCTTGGGCCATGCTTCAAACCTTAGCAAAATTAACAGAACCAAGATGCCCGAATCATCACTGGTGCTATGAAATCTACATCTATCAAAGACTCTAGAAACAGTAACATGTTTACAATCCGTAACAAGCGGAGAAAGAATGCTCCTTAGCCATGCACCAAAGAATAACTGGTTCCGGAATTGTACGAATATTGTACGGAGCAACTTCGCTGCAATTGCCAATGAACTAACAACTGGAGACCCAGTACTTTCCCAAACAATATCGATAAACTTGGGCCATCTGAGATATAATCTACTCATGGGAAACAAAATACCAGAGCCAATACCAAACGCCAATGGCACACATTAAGATTGAGTTCTCACCGACCATTTCGCAGGCCGGCAGTGAACTGACGGTGTGTGAGGCGTAAACTTTTACAGACACCTATTGTCTGGACGGGTATTCTTGGTCGTTTTGTGCAGTGTGTAGTTGGTGTAGCAAAAGCTGCGACTTTATCATCTGTACGTGTCCCGGAAAATGGGATCACATGGGATCGAGGGACCCGATTGCACCAGGTCTTGTCTCAGTGGGAAAAATCCGGAAAATGCCTACAATGTAAACATCCTGGCTATACCTGTAATGACACTTGTCCCGATGGTAATTTTGGGCTACAGTGCAAACAGACGTGTTCTGATGGCTGTTCTGATATGTGACCCAGAAAGTACAGACTGTACGTTCAAGGAAATGTTCTACGTGTCAGACTGCACTCTCAAATGTCCAGACAACTGATTGAACGAAACCTGTGGACAGTTAATCGAAGCCTGCGTCTCGTATGTCGATGATTCACACGTTAAGAAGTCTGCAGACCAAGCATATGGTTACCTCAATGTGTTTATGTGCTGGACTTGGCTCGTTCTTGGTGTTTTTCCGTGCAGACATATCTTAATGTTTTTCTGTGCTAGTCATGGCTCATATCTTGGTGTGTTTCTGTGCTAGCCATGGCTCATGTCTTGGATGTGTGTGTGTGTTGGTCATGGCTCATGTATAGATGTGTGCCTGTGTTGGCATGTCTCATGTCTTGGTGTGTGCATTTTATGTTTGGCACATTTCATATTCTTGTGTGTGCATGGTTATGTATGTCTCATCTCATATTCTTGTGTGTGCATGGCTATGTAAGTCATATCTCATATCTTTATGTGCATGTCTATGTTAGTGATGTGTCATATATCTTGATGTGTGTCGGTGTTAGTCATGGCTCGTATCGCTGTGTACATGTCTGTGTTATTCACATCTCATATCTTTGTGTGTGCATGTCTGTGTTAGTCACCTCTAGTGACTCGGGCAGATGATGCTCGTAAACCTGGAGGGCCGACCATCTAAGGGCAGAATCCCCCTACAGAAAAGACAATCTGCTGCCTTGCAGGAAGATTGGGGACAATCAAAAGGTTAAGGAAAGCAAACCTGAAAAAATGCTGGCTGAAATCGGATGCACTGAGCCACGGGTGTTTAGTCAGAGTGGATCTGGCGGACTCTAAATGTGACGTTCTGTCTGTGGGGGCGATCAACACACTTAACCTGACAGCTGACTTCAGGTGGGAGTCTGGAATCCTACTCTGACTGAGTCCTGATCGCAGAGAGAGGGAGAGAGAGAGAAACACACTCTCTTGCCAACTTAATATAATATAAAAGATTTTATACCATAATTGACCCAACATATCTTGGCGTCACCATGAATCGCAGAATAACTTGAAAATATCCGATAGACAGAACAAGAAAAAAAGCCAGAAAACGATCTAATATTATGAAGAAATTGGCACTAACGGACCCCAGTCCATAGCAATATCTTTAAACGACTATACGTAGACAGGTCATACCAGCCCTAGAGTATAGAGTCACAGCCTTGGGCCATGCTTCAAACCTTAGCAAAATTAACAGAACCAAGATGCCCGAATCATCACTGGTGCTATGAAATCTACATCTATCAAAGACTCTAGAAACAGTAACATGTTTACAATCCGTAACAAGCGGAGAAATTATAGAAGGCTCCTTAGCCATGCACCAAAGAATAACTGGTTCCGGAATTGTACGAATATTGTACGGAGCAACTTCGCTGCAATTGCCAATGAACTAACAACTGGAGACCCAGTACTTTCCCAAACAATATCGATAAACTTGGGCCATCTGAGATATAATCTACTCATGGGAAACAAAATACCAGAGCCAATACCAAACGCCAATGGCACACATTAAGATTGAGTTCTCACCGACCATTTCGCAGGCCGGCAGTGAACTGACGGTGTGTGAGGCGTAAACTTTTACAGACACCTATTGTCTGGACGGGTATTCTTGGTCGTTTTGTGCAGTGTGTAGTTGGTGTAGCAAAAGCTGCGACTTTATCATCTGTACGTGTCCCGGAAAATGGGATCACATGGGATCGAGGGACCCGATTGCACCAGGTCTTGTCTCAGTGGGAAAAATCCGGAAAATGCCTACAATGTAAACATCCTGGCTATACCTGTAATGACACTTGTCCCGATGGTAATTTTGGGCTACAGTGCAAACAGACGTGTTCTGATGGCTGTTCTGATATGTGACCCAGAAAGTACAGACTGTACGTTCAAGGAAATGTTCTACGTGTCAGACTGCACTCTCAAATGTCCAGACAACTGATTGAACGAAACCTGTGGACAGTTAATCGAAGCCTGCGTCTCGTATGTCGATGATTCACACGTTAAGAAGTCTGCAGACCAAGCATATGGTTACCTCAATGTGTTTATGTGCTGGACTTGGCTCGTTCTTGGTGTTTTTCCGTGCAGACATATCTTAATGTTTTTCTGTGCTAGTCATGGCTCATATCTTGGCTTTGTGTGTGTGTGCTAGTCATGGCTCATGTATAGATGTGTGCCATGTTGGTCATGTCTCATGTCTTGGTGTGTGCATTTCTGTGTTTGGCACATTTCATATTCTTGTGTGTGCATGGTTATGTATGTCTCATCTCATATTCTTGTGTGTGCATGGCTATGTAAGTCATATCTCATATCTTTATGTGCATGTCTATGTTAGTGATGTGTCATATATCTTGATGTGTGTCGGTGTTAGTCATGGCTCGTATCGCTGTGTACATGTCTGTGTTATTCACATCTCATATCTTTGTGTGTGCATGTCTGTGTTAGTCACCTCTAGTGACTCGGGCAGATGATGCTCGTAAACCTTGGAGGGCCGACCATCTAAGGGCAGAATCCCCCTACAGAAAAGACAATCTGCTGCCTTGCAGGAAGATTGGGGACAATCAAAAGGTTAAGGAAAGCAAACCTGAAAAAATGCTGGCTGAAATCGGATGCACTGAGCCACGGGTGTTTAGTCAGAGTGGATCTGGCGGACTCTAAATGTGACGTTCTGTCTGTGGGGGCGATCAACACACTTAACCTGACAGCTGACTTCAGGTGGGAGTCTGGAATCCTACTCTGACTGAGTCCTGATCGCAGAGAGAGGGAGAGAGAGAGAAACACACTCTCTGCCAACTTAATATAATATAAAAGATTTTATACCATAATTGACCCAACATATCTTGGCGTCACCATGAATCGCAGAATAACTTGAAAATATCCGATAGACAGAACAAGAAAAAAAGCCAGAAAACGATCTAATATTATGAAGAAATTGGCACTAACGGACCCCAGTCCATAGCAATATCTTTAAACGACTATACGTAGACAGGTCATACCAGCCCTAGAGTATAGAGTCACAGCCTTGGGCCATGCTTCAAACCTTAGCAAAATTAACAGAACCAAGATGCCCGAATCATCACTGGTGCTATGAAATCTACATCTATCAAAGACTCTAGAAACAGTAACATGTTTACAATCCGTAACAAGCGGAGAAATTATAGAAGGCTCCTTAGCCATGCACCAAAGAATAACTGGTTCCGGAATTGTACGAATATTGTACGGAGCAACTTCGCTGCAATTGCCAATGAACTAACAACTGGAGACCCAGTACTTTCCCAAACAATATCGATAAACTTGGGCCATCTGAGATATAATCTACTCATGGGAAACATAAAATACCAGAGCCAATACCAAACGCCAATGGCACACATTAAGATTGAGTTCTCACCGACCATTTCGCAGGCCGGCAGTGAACTGACGGTGTGTGAGGCGTAAACTTTTACAGACACCTATTGTCTGGACGGGTATTCTTGGTCGTTTTGTGCAGTGTGTAGTTGGTGTAGCAAAAGCTGCGACTTTATCATCTGTACGTGTCCCGGAAAATGGGATCACATGGGATCGAGGGACCCGATTGCACCAGGTCTTGTCTCAGTGGGAAAAATCCGGAAAATGCCTACAATGTAAACATCCTGGCTATACCTGTAATGACACTTGTCCCGATGGTAATTTTGGGCTACAGTGCAAACAGACGTGTTCTGATGGCTGTTCTGATATGTGACCCAGAAAGTACAGACTGTACGTTCAAGGAAATGTTCTACGTGTCAGACTGCACTCTCAAATGTCCAGACAACTGATTGAACGAAACCTGTGGACAGTTAATCGAAGCCTGCGTCTCGTATGTCGATGATTCACACGTTAAGAAGTCTGCAGACCAAGCATATGGTTACCTCAATGTGTTTATGTGCTGGACTTGGCTCGTTCTTGGTGTTTTTCCGTGCAGACATATCTTAATGTTTTTCTGTGCTAGTCATGGCTCATATCTTGGTGTGTTTCTGTGCTAGCCATGGCTCATGTCTTGGCTTGTGTGTGTGTGCTAGTCATGGCTCATGTATAGATGTGTGCCATGTTGGTCATGTCTCATGTCTTGGTGTGTGCATTTCTGTGTTTGGCACATTTCATATTCTTGTGTGTGCATGGTTATGTATGTCTCATCTCATATTCTTGTGTGTGCATGCCTATGTTAGTCATATCTCATATCTTTATGTGCATGTCTATGTTAGTGATGTGTCATATATCTTGATGTGTGTCGGTGTTAGTCATGGCTCGTATCGCTGTGTACATGTCTGTGTTATTCACATCTCATATCTTTGTGTGTGCATGTCTGTGTTAGTCACCTCTAGTGACTCGGGCAGATGATGCTCGTAAACCTGGGAGGGCCGACCATCTAAGGGCAGAATCCCCCTACAGAAAAGACAATCTGCTGCCTTGCAGGAAGATTGGGGACAATCAAAAGGTTAAGGAAAGCAAACCTGAAAAAATGCTGGCTGAAATCGGATGCACTGAGCCACGGGTGTTTAGTCAGAGTGGATCTGGCGGACTCTAAATGTGACGTTCTGTCTGTGGGGGCGATCAACACACTTAACCTGACAGCTGACTTCAGGTGGGAGTCTGGAATCCTACTCTGACTGAGTCCTGATCGCAGAGAGAGGGAGAGAGAGAGAAACACACTCTCTGCCAACTTAATATAATATAAAAGATTTTATACCATAATTGACCCAACATATCTTGGCGTCACCATGAATCGCAGAATAACTTGAAAATATCCGATAGACAGAACAAGAAAAAAAGCCAGAAAACGATCTAATATTATGAAGAAATTGGCACTAACGGACCCCAGTCCATAGCAATATCTTTAAACGACTATACGTAGACAGGTCATACCAGCCCTAGAGTATAGAGTCACAGCCTTGGGCCATGCTTCAAACCTTAGCAAAATTAACAGAACCAAGATGCCCGAATCATCACTGGTGCTATGAAATCTACATCTATCAAAGACTCTAGAAACAGTAACATGTTTACAATCCGTAACAAGCGGAGAAATTATAGAAGGCTCCTTAGCCATGCACCAAAGAATAACTGGTTCCGGAATTGTACGAATATTGTACGGAGCAACTTCGCTGCAATTGCCAATGAACTAACAACTGGAGACCCAGTACTTTCCCAAACAATATCGATAAACTTGGGCCATCTGAGATATAATCTACTCATGGGAAACATAAAATACCAGAGCCAATACCAAACGCCAATGGCACACATTAAGATTGAGTTCTCACCGACCATTTCGCAGGCCGGCAGTGAACTGACGGTGTGTGAGGCGTAAACTTTTACAGACACCTATTGTCTGGACGGGTATTCTTGGTCGTTTTGTGCAGTGTGTAGTTGGTGTAGCAAAAGCTGCGACTTTATCATCTGTACGTGTCCCGGAAAATGGGATCACATGGGATCGAGGGACCCGATTGCACCAGGTCTTGTCTCAGTGGGAAAAATCCGGAAAATGCCTACAATGTAAACATCCTGGCTATACCTGTAATGACACTTGTCCCGATGGTAATTTTGGGCTACAGTGCAAACAGACGTGTTCTGATGGCTGTTCTGATATGTGACCCAGAAAGTACAGACTGTACGTTCAAGGAAATGTTCTACGTGTCAGACTGCACTCTCAAATGTCCAGACAACTGATTGAACGAAACCTGTGGACAGTTAATCGAAGCCTGCGTCTCGTATGTCGATGATTCACACGTTAAGAAGTCTGCAGACCAAGCATATGGTTACCTCAATGTGTTTATGTGCTGGACTTGGCTCGTTCTTGGTGTTTTTCCGTGCAGACATATCTTAATGTTTTTCTGTGCTAGTCATGGCTCATATCTTGGCTTGTGTGTGTGTGCTAGTCATGGCTCATGTATAGATGTGTGCCATGTTGGTCATGTCTCATGTCTTGGTGTGTGCATTTCTGTGTTTGGCACATTTCATATTCTTGTGTGTGCATGGTTATGTATGTCTCATCTCATATTCTTGTGTGTGCATGGCTATGTAAGTCACATCTCATATCTTTGTGTGTGCATGCCTATGTTAGTCATATCTCATATCTTTATGTGCATGTCTATGTTAGTGATGTGTCATATATCTTGATGTGTGTCGGTGTTAGTCATGGCTCGTATCGCTGTGTACATGTCTGTGTTATTCACATCTCATATCTTTGTGTGTGCATGTCTGTGTTAGTCACCTCTAGTGACTCGGGCAGATGATGCTCGTAAACCTGGGAGGGCCGACCATCTAAGGGCAGAATCCCCCTACAGAAAAGACAATCTGCTGCCTTGCAGGAAGATTGGGGACAATCAAAAGGTTAAGGAAAGCAAACCTGAAAAAATGCTGGCTGAAATCGGATGCACTGAGCCACGGGTGTTTAGTCAGAGTGGATCTGGCGGACTCTAAATGTGACGTTCTGTCTGTGGGGGCGATCAACACACTTAACCTGACAGCTGACTTCAGGTGGGAGTCTGGAATCCTACTCTGACTGAGTCCTGATCGCAGAGAGAGGGAGAGAGAGAGAAACACACTCTCTGCCAACTTAATATAATATAAAAGATTTTATACCATAATTGACCCAACATATCTTGGCGTCACCATGAATCGCAGAATAACTTGAAAATATCCGATAGACAGAACAAGAAAAAAAGCCAGAAAACGATCTAATATTATGAAGAAATTGGCACTAACGGACCCCAGTCCATAGCAATATCTTTAAACGACTATACGTAGACAGGTCATACCAGCCCTAGAGTATAGAGTCACAGCCTTGGGCCATGCTTCAAACCTTAGCAAAATTAACAGAACCAAGATGCCCGAATCATCACTGGTGCTATGAAATCTACATCTATCAAAGACTCTAGAAACAGTAACATGTTTACAATCCGTAACAAGCGGAGAAATTATAGAAGGCTCCTTAGCCATGCACCAAAGAATAACTGGTTCCGGAATTGTACGAATATTGTACGGAGCAACTTCGCTGCAATTGCCAATGAACTAACAACTGGAGACCCAGTACTTTCCCAAACAATATCGATAAACTTGGGCCATCTGAGATATAATCTACTCATGGGAAACATAAAATACCAGAGCCAATACCAAACGCCAATGGCACACATTAAGATTGAGTTCTCACCGACCATTTCGCAGGCCGGCAGTGAACTGACGGTGTGTGAGGCGTAAACTTTTACAGACACCTATTGTCTGGACGGGTATTCTTGGTCGTTTTGTGCAGTGTGTAGTTGGTGTAGCAAAAGCTGCGACTTTATCATCTGTACGTGTCCCGGAAAATGGGATCACATGGGATCGAGGGACCCGATTGCACCAGGTCTTGTCTCTCAGTGGGAAAAATCCGGAAAATGCCTACAATGTAAACATCCTGGCTATACCTGTAATGACACTTGTCCCGATGGTAATTTTGGGCTACAGTGCAAACAGACGTGTTCTGATGGCTGTTCTGATATGTGACCCAGAAAGTACAGACTGTACGTTCAAGGAAATGTTCTACGTGTCAGACTGCACTCTCAAATGTCCAGACAACTGATTGAACGAAACCTGTGGACAGTTAATCGAAGCCTGCGTCTCGTATGTCGATGATTCACACGTTAAGAAGTCTGCAGACCAAGCATATGGTTACCTCAATGTGTTTATGTGCTGGACTTGGCTCGTTCTTGGTGTTTTTCCGTGCAGACATATCTTAATGTTTTTCTGTGCTAGTCATGGCTCATGTCTTGGCTTGTGTGTGTGTGCTAGTCATGGCTCATGTATAGATGTGTGCCATGTTGGTCATGTCTCATGTCTTGGTGTGTGCATTTCTGTGTTTGGCACATTTCATATTCTTGTGTGTGCATGGTTATGTATGTCTCATCTCATATTCTTGTGTGTGCATGGCTATGTAAGTCACATCTCATATCTTTGTGTGTGCATGCCTATGTTAGTCATATCTCATATCTTTATGTGCATGTCTATGTTAGTGATGTGTCATATATCTTGATGTGTGTCGGTGTTAGTCATGGCTCGTATCGCTGTGTACATGTCTGTGTTATTCACATCTCATATCTTTGTGTGTGCATGTCTGTGTTAGTCACCTCTAGTGACTCGGGCAGATGATGCTCGTAAACCTGGGAGGGCCGACCATCTAAGGGCAGAATCCCCCTACAGAAAAGACAATCTGCTGCCTTGCAGGAAGATTGGGGACAATCAAAAGGTTAAGGAAAGCAAACCTGAAAAAATGCTGGCTGAAATCGGATGCACTGAGCCACGGGTGTTTAGTCAGAGTGGATCTGGCGGACTCTAAATGTGACGTTCTGTCTGTGGGGGCGATCAACACACTTAACCTGACAGCTGACTTCAGGTGGGAGTCTGGAATCCTACTCTGACTGAGTCCTGATCGCAGAGAGAGGGAGAGAGAGAGAAACACACTCTCTGCCAACTTAATATAATATAAAAGATTTTATACCATAATTGACCCAACATATCTTGGCGTCACCATGAATCGCAGAATAACTTGAAAATATCCGATAGACAGAACAAGAAAAAAAGCCAGAAAACGATCTAATATTATGAAGAAATTGGCACTAACGGACCCCAGTCCATAGCAATATCTTTAAACGACTATACGTAGACAGGTCATACCAGCCCTAGAGTATAGAGTCACAGCCTTGGGCCATGCTTCAAACCTTAGCAAAATTAACAGAACCAAGATGCCCGAATCATCACTGGTGCTATGAAATCTACATCTATCAAAGACTCTAGAAACAGTAACATGTTTACAATCCGTAACAAGCGGAGAAATTATAGAAGGCTCCTTAGCCATGCACCAAAGAATAACTGGTTCCGGAATTGTACGAATATTGTACGGAGCAACTTCGCTGCAATTGCCAATGAACTAACAACTGGAGACCCAGTACTTTCCCAAACAATATCGATAAACTTGGGCCATCTGAGATATAATCTACTCATGGGAAACATAAAATACCAGAGCCAATACCAAACGCCAATGGCACACATTAAGATTGAGTTCTCACCGACCATTTCGCAGGCCGGCAGTGAACTGACGGTGTGTGAGGCGTAAACTTTTACAGACACCTATTGTCTGGACGGGTATTCTTGGTCGTTTTGTGCAGTGTGTAGTTGGTGTAGCAAAAGCTGCGACTTTATCATCTGTACGTGTCCCGGAAAATGGGATCACATGGGATCGAGGGACCCGATTGCACCAGGTCTTGTCTCAGTGGGAAAAATCCGGAAAATGCCTACAATGTAAACATCCTGGCTATACCTGTAATGACACTTGTCCCGATGGTAATTTTGGGCTACAGTGCAAACAGACGTGTTCTGATGGCTGTTCTGATATGTGACCCAGAAAGTACAGACTGTACGTTCAAGGAAATGTTCTACGTGTCAGACTGCACTCTCAAATGTCCAGACAACTGATTGAACGAAACCTGTGGACAGTTAATCGAAGCCTGCGTCTCGTATGTCGATGATTCACACGTTAAGAAGTCTGCAGACCAAGCATATGGTTACCTCAATGTGTTTATGTGCTGGACTTGGCTCGTTCTTGGTGTTTTTCCGTGCAGACATATCTTAATGTTTTTCTGTGCTAGTCATGGCTCATATCTTGGTGTGTTTCTGTGCTAGCCATGGCTCATGTCTTGGCTTGTGTGTGTGTGCTAGTCATGGCTCATGTATAGATGTGTGCCATGTTGGTCATGTCTCATGTCTTGGTGTGTGCATTTCTGTGTTTGGCACATTTCATATTCTTGTGTGTGCATGGTTATGTATGTCTCATCTCATATTCTTGTGTGTGCATGGCTATGTAAGTCACATCTCATATCTTTGTGTGTGCATGCCTATGTTAGTCATATCTCATATCTTTATGTGCATGTCTATGTTAGTGATGTGTCATATATCTTGATGTGTGTCGGTGTTAGTCATGGCTCGTATCGCTGTGTACATGTCTGTGTTATTCACATCTCATATCTTTGTGTGTGCATGTCTGTGTTAGTCACCTCTAGTGACTCGGGCAGATGATGCTCGTAAACCTGGGAGGGCCGACCATCTAAGGGCAGAATCCCCCTACAGAAAAGACAATCTGCTGCCTTGCAGGAAGATTGGGGACAATCAAAAGGTTAAGGAAAGCAAACCTGAAAAAATGCTGGCTGAAATCGGATGCACTGAGCCACGGGTGTTTAGTCAGAGTGGATCTGGCGGACTCTAAATGTGACGTTCTGTCTGTGGGGGCGATCAACACACTTAACCTGACAGCTGACTTCAGGTGGGAGTCTGGAATCCTACTCTGACTGAGTCCTGATCGCAGAGAGAGGGAGAGAGAGAGAAACACACTCTCTGCCAACTTAATATAATATAAAAGATTTTATACCATAATTGACCCAACATATCTTGGCGTCACCATGAATCGCAGAATAACTTGAAAATATCCGATAGACAGAACAAGAAAAAAAGCCAGAAAACGATCTAATATTATGAAGAAATTGGCACTAACGGACCCCAGTCCATAGCAATATCTTTAAACGACTATACGTAGACAGGTCATACCAGCCCTAGAGTATAGAGTCACAGCCTTGGGCCATGCTTCAAACCTTAGCAAAATTAACAGAACCAAGATGCCCGAATCATCACTGGTGCTATGAAATCTACATCTATCAAAGACTCTAGAAACAGTAACATGTTTACAATCCGTAACAAGCGGAGAAATTATAGAAGGCTCCTTAGCCATGCACCAAAGAATAACTGGTTCCGGAATTGTACGAATATTGTACGGAGCAACTTCGCTGCAATTGCCAATGAACTAACAACTGGAGACCCAGTACTTTCCCAAACAATATCGATAAACTTGGGCCATCTGAGATATAATCTACTCATGGGAAACATAAAATACCAGAGCCAATACCAAACGCCAATGGCACACATTAAGATTGAGTTCTCACCGACCATTTCGCAGGCCGGCAGTGAACTGACGGTGTGTGAGGCGTAAACTTTTACAGACACCTATTGTCTGGACGGGTATTCTTGGTCGTTTTGTGCAGTGTGTAGTTGGTGTAGCAAAAGCTGCGACTTTATCATCTGTACGTGTCCCGGAAAATGGGATCACATGGGATCGAGGGACCCGATTGCACCAGGTCTTGTCTCAGTGGGAAAAATCCGGAAAATGCCTACAATGTAAACATCCTGGCTATACCTGTAATGACACTTGTCCCGATGGTAATTTTGGGCTACAGTGCAAACAGACGTGTTCTGATGGCTGTTCTGATATGTGACCCAGAAAGTACAGACTGTACGTTCAAGGAAATGTTCTACGTGTCAGACTGCACTCTCAAATGTCCAGACAACTGATTGAACGAAACCTGTGGACAGTTAATCGAAGCCTGCGTCTCGTATGTCGATGATTCACACGTTAAGAAGTCTGCAGACCAAGCATATGGTTACCTCAATGTGTTTATGTGCTGGACTTGGCTCGTTCTTGGTGTTTTTCCGTGCAGACATATCTTAATGTTTTTCTGTGCTAGTCATGGCTCATATCTTGGCTTGTGTGTGTGTGCTAGTCATGGCTCATGTATAGATGTGTGCCATGTTGGTCATGTCTCATGTCTTGGTGTGTGCATTTCTGTGTTTGGCACATTTCATATTCTTGTGTGTGCATGGTTATGTATGTCTCATCTCATATTCTTGTGTGTGCATGGCTATGTAAGTCACATCTCATATCTTTGTGTGTGCATGCCTATGTTAGTCATATCTCATATCTTTATGTGCATGTCTATGTTAGTGATGTGTCATATATCTTGATGTGTGTCGGTGTTAGTCATGGCTCGTATCGCTGTGTACATGTCTGTGTTATTCACATCTCATATCTTTGTGTGTGCATGTCTGTGTTAGTCACCTCTAGTGACTCGGGCAGATGATGCTCGTAAACCTGGGAGGGCCGACCATCTAAGGGCAGAATCCCCCTACAGAAAAGACAATCTGCTGCCTTGCAGGAAGATTGGGGACAATCAAAAGGTTAAGGAAAGCAAACCTGAAAAAATGCTGGCTGAAATCGGATGCACTGAGCCACGGGTGTTTAGTCAGAGTGGATCTGGCGGACTCTAAATGTGACGTTCTGTCTGTGGGGGCGATCAACACACTTAACCTGACAGCTGACTTCAGGTGGGAGTCTGGAATCCTACTCTGACTGAGTCCTGATCGCAGAGAGAGGGAGAGAGAGAGAAACACACTCTCTGCCAACTTAATATAATATAAAAGATTTTATACCATAATTGACCCAACATATCTTGGCGTCACCATGAATCGCAGAATAACTTGAAAATATCCGATAGACAGAACAAGAAAAAAAGCCAGAAAACGATCTAATATTATGAAGAAATTGGCACTAACGGACCCCAGTCCATAGCAATATCTTTAAACGACTATACGTAGACAGGTCATACCAGCCCTAGAGTATAGAGTCACAGCCTTGGGCCATGCTTCAAACCTTAGCAAAATTAACAGAACCAAGATGCCCGAATCATCACTGGTGCTATGAAATCTACATCTATCAAAGACTCTAGAAACAGTAACATGTTTACAATAACAAGCGGAGAAATTATAGAAGGCTCCTTAGCCATGCACCAAAGAATAACTGGTTCCGGAATTGTACGAATATTGTACGGAGCAACTTCGCTGCAATTGCCAATGAACTAACAACTGGAGACCCAGTACTTTCCCAAACAATATCGATAAACTTGGGCCATCTGAGATATAATCTACTCATGGGAAACATAAAATACCAGAGCCAATACCAAACGCCAATGGCACACATTAAGATTGAGTTCTCACCGACCATTTCGCAGGCCGGCAGTGAACTGACGGTGTGTGAGGCGTAAACTTTTACAGACACCTATTGTCTGGACGGGTATTCTTGGTCGTTTTGTGCAGTGTGTAGTTGGTGTAGCAAAAGCTGCGACTTTATCATCTGTACGTGTCCCGGAAAATGATCACATGGGATCGAGGGACCCGATTGCACCAGGTCTTGTCTCAGTGTTTGTCCTTTATGGGAAAAATCCGGAAAATGCCTACAATGTAAACATCCTGGCTATACCTGTAATGACACTTGTCCCGATGGTAATTTTGGGCTACAGTGCAAACAGACGTGTTCTGATGGCTGTTCTGATATGTGACCCAGAAAGTACAGACTGTACGTTCAAGGAAATGTTCTACGTGTCAGACTGCACTCTCAAATGTCCAGACAACTGATTGAACGAAACCTGTGGACAGTTAATCGAAGCCTGCGTCTCGTATGTCGATGATTCACACGTTAAGAAGTCTGCAGACCAAGCATATGGTTACCTCAATGTGTTTATGTGCTGGACTTGGCTCGTTCTTGGTGTTTTTCCGTGCAGACATATCTTAATGTTTTTCTGTGCTAGTCATGGCTCATGTCTTGGCTTGTGTGTGTGTGTGCTAGTCATGGCTCATGTATAGATGTGTGCCATGTTGGTCATGTCTCATGTCTTGGTGTGTGCATTTCTGTGTTTGGCACATTTCATATTCTTGTGTGTGCATGGTTATGTATGTCTCATCTCATATTCTTGTGTGTGCATGGCTATGTAAGTCACATCTCATATCTTTGTGTGTGCATGCCTATGTTAGTCATATCTCATATCTTTATGTGCATGTCTATGTTAGTGATGTGTCATATATCTTGATGTGTGTCGGTGTTAGTCATGGCTCGTATCGCTGTGTACATGTCTGTGTTATTCACATCTCATATCTTTGTGTGTGCATGTCTGTGTTAGTCACCTCTAGTGACTCGGGCAGATGATGCTCGTAAACCTGGGAGGGCCGACCATCTAAGGGCAGAATCCCCCTACAGAAAAGACAATCTGCTGCCTTGCAGGAAGATTGGGGACAATCAAAAGGTTAAGGAAAGCAAACCTGAAAAAATGCTGGCTGAAATCGGATGCACTGAGCCACGGGTGTTTAGTCAGAGTGGATCTGGCGGACTCTAAATGTGACGTTCTGTCTGTGGGGGCGATCAACACACTTAACCTGACAGCTGACTTCAGGTGGGAGTCTGGAATCCTACTCTGACTGAGTCCTGATCGCAGAGAGAGGGAGAGAGAGAGAAACACACTCTCTGCCAACTTAATATAATATAAAAGATTTTATACCATAATTGACCCAACATATCTTGGCGTCACCATGAATCGCAGAATAACTTGAAAATATCCGATAGACAGAACAAGAAAAAAAGCCAGAAAACGATCTAATATTATGAAGAAATTGGCACTAACGGACCCCAGTCCATAGCAATATCTTTAAACGACTATACGTAGACAGGTCATACCAGCCCTAGAGTATAGAGTCACAGCCTTGGGCCATGCTTCAAACCTTAGCAAAATTAACAGAACCAAGATGCCCGAATCATCACTGGTGCTATGAAATCTACATCTATCAAAGACTCTAGAAACAGTAACATGTTTACAAGCGGAGAAATTATAGAAGGCTCCTTAGCCATGCACCAAAGAATAACTGGTTCCGGAATTGTACGAATATTGTACGGAGCAACTTCGCTGCAATTGCCAATGAACTAACAACTGGAGACCCAGTACTTTCCCAAACAATATCGATAAACTTGGGCCATCTGAGATATAATCTACTCATGGGAAACATAAAATACCAGAGCCAATACCAAACGCCAATGGCACACATTAAGATTGAGTTCTCACCGACCATTTCGCAGGCCGGCAGTGAACTGACGGTGTGTGAGGCGTAAACTTTTACAGACACCTATTGTCTGGACGGGTATTCTTGGTCGTTTTGTGCAGTGTGTAGTTGGTGTAGCAAAAGCTGCGACTTTATCATCTGTACGTGTCCCGGAAAATGGGATCACATGGGATCGAGGGACCCGATTGCACCAGGTCTTGTCTCAGTGTTTGTCCTTTATGTGGGAAAAATCCGGAAAATGCCTACAATGTAAACATCCTGGCTATACCTGTAATGACACTTGTCCCGATGGTAATTTTGGGCTACAGTGCAAACAGACGTGTTCTGATGGCTGTTCTGATATGTGACCCAGAAAGTACAGACTGTACGTTCAAGGAAATGTTCTACGTGTCAGACTGCACTCTCAAATGTCCAGACAACTGATTGAACGAAACCTGTGGACAGTTAATCGAAGCCTGCGTCTCGTATGTCGATGATTCACACGTTAAGAAGTCTGCAGACCAAGCATATGGTTACCTCAATGTGTTTATGTGCTGGACTTGGCTCGTTCTTGGTGTTTTTCCGTGCAGACATATCTTAATGTTTTTCTGTGCTAGTCATGGCTCATATCTTGGTGTGTTTCTGTGCTAGCCATGGCTCATGTCTTGGCTTGTGTGTGTGTGCTAGTCATGGCTCATGTATAGATGTGTGCCATGTTGGTCATGTCTCATGTCTTGGTGTGTGCATTTCTGTGTTTGGCACATTTCATATTCTTGTGTGTGCATGGTTATGTATGTCTCATCTCATATTCTTGTGTGTGCATGGCTATGTAAGTCACATCTCATATCTTTGTGTGTGCATGCCTATGTTAGTCATATCTCATATCTTTATGTGCATGTCTATGTTAGTGATGTGTCATATATCTTGATGTGTGTCGGTGTTAGTCATGGCTCGTATCGCTGTGTACATGTCTGTGTTATTCACATCTCATATCTTTGTGTGTGCATGTCTGTGTTAGTCACCTCTAGTGACTCGGGCAGATGATGCTCGTAAACCTGGGAGGGCCGACCATCTAAGGGCAGAATCCCCCTACAGAAAAGACAATCTGCTGCCTTGCAGGAAGATTGGGGACAATCAAAAGGTTAAGGAAAGCAAACCTGAAAAAATGCTGGCTGAAATCGGATGCACTGAGCCACGGGTGTTTAGTCAGAGTGGATCTGGCGGACTCTAAATGTGACGTTCTGTCTGTGGGGGCGATCAACACACTTAACCTGACAGCTGACTTCAGGTGGGAGTCTGGAATCCTACTCTGACTGAGTCCTGATCGCAGAGAGAGGGAGAGAGAGAGAAACACACTCTCTGCCAACTTAATATAATATAAAAGATTTTATACCATAATTGACCCAACATATCTTGGCGTCACCATGAATCGCAGAATAACTTGAAAATATCCGATAGACAGAACAAGAAAAAAAGCCAGAAAACGATCTAATATTATGAAGAAATTGGCACTAACGGACCCCAGTCCATAGCAATATCTTTAAACGACTATACGTAGACAGGTCATACCAGCCCTAGAGTATAGAGTCACAGCCTTGGGCCATGCTTCAAACCTTAGCAAAATTAACAGAACCAAGATGCCCGAATCATCACTGGTGCTATGAAATCTACATCTATCAAAGACTCTAGAAACAGTAACATGTTTACAATCCGTAACAAGCGGAGAAATTATAGAAGGCTCCTTAGCCATGCACCAAAGAATAACTGGTTCCGGAATTGTACGAATATTGTACGGAGCAACTTCGCTGCAATTGCCAATGAACTAACAACTGGAGACCCAGTACTTTCCCAAACAATATCGATAAACTTGGGCCATCTGAGATATAATCTACTCATGGGAAACATAAAATACCAGAGCCAATACCAAACGCCAATGGCACACATTAAGATTGAGTTCTCACCGACCATTTCGCAGGCCGGCAGTGAACTGACGGTGTGTGAGGCGTAAACTTTTACAGACACCTATTGTCTGGACGGGTATTCTTGGTCGTTTTGTGCAGTGTGTAGTTGGTGTAGCAAAAGCTGCGACTTTATCATCTGTACGTGTCCCGGAAAATGATCACATGGGATCGATGGACCCGATTGCACCAGGTCTTGTCTCAGTGTTTGTCCTTTATGTGGGAAAAATCCGGAAAATGCCTACAATGTAAACATCCTGGCTATACCTGTAATGACACTTGTCCCGATGGTAATTTTGGGCTACAGTGCAAACAGACGTGTTCTGATGGCTGTTCTGATATGTGACCCAGAAAGTACAGACTGTACGTTCAAGGAAATGTTCTACGTGTCAGACTGCACTCTCAAATGTCCAGACAACTGATTGAACGAAACCTGTGGACAGTTAATCGAAGCCTGCGTCTCGTATGTCGATGATTCACACGTTAAGAAGTCTGCAGACCAAGCATATGGTTACCTCAATGTGTTTATGTGCTGGACTTGGCTCGTTCTTGGTGTTTTTCCGTGCAGACATATCTTAATGTTTTTCTGTGCTAGTCATGGCTCATGTCTTGGCTTGTGTGTGTGTGCTAGTCATGGCTCATGTATAGATGTGTGCCATGTTGGTCATGTCTCATGTCTTGGTGTGTGCATTTCTGTGTTTGGCACATTTCATATTCTTGTGTGTGCATGGTTATGTATGTCTCATCTCATATTCTTGTGTGTGCATGGCTATGTAAGTCACATCTCATATCTTTGTGTGTGCATGCCTATGTTAGTCATATCTCATATCTTTATGTGCATGTCTATGTTAGTGATGTGTCATATATCTTGATGTGTGTCGGTGTTAGTCATGGCTCGTATCGCTGTGTACATGTCTGTGTTATTCACATCTCATATCTTTGTGTGTGCATGTCTGTGTTAGTCACCTCTAGTGACTCGGGCAGATGATGCTCGTAAACCTGGGAGGGCCGACCATCTAAGGGCAGAATCCCCCTACAGAAAAGACAATCTGCTGCCTTGCAGGAAGATTGGGGACAATCAAAAGGTTAAGGAAAGCAAACCTGAAAAAATGCTGGCTGAAATCGGATGCACTGAGCCACGGGTGTTTAGTCAGAGTGGATCTGGCGGACTCTAAATGTGACGTTCTGTCTGTGGGGGCGATCAACACACTTAACCTGACAGCTGACTTCAGGTGGGAGTCTGGAATCCTACTCTGACTGAGTCCTGATCGCAGAGAGAGGGAGAGAGAGAGAAACACACTCTCTGCCAACTTAATATAATATAAAAGATTTTATACCATAATTGACCCAACATATCTTGGCGTCACCATGAATCGCAGAATAACTTGAAAATATCCGATAGACAGAACAAGAAAAAAAGCCAGAAAACGATCTAATATTATGAAGAAATTGGCACTAACGGACCCCAGTCCATAGCAATATCTTTAAACGACTATACGTAGACAGGTCATACCAGCCCTAGAGTATAGAGTCACAGCCTTGGGCCATGCTTCAAACCTTAGCAAAATTAACAGAACCAAGATGCCCGAATCATCACTGGTGCTATGAAATCTACATCTATCAAAGACTCTAGAAACAGTAACATGTTTACAAGCGGAGAAATTATAGAAGGCTCCTTAGCCATGCACCAAAGAATAACTGGTTCCGGAATTGTACGAATATTGTACGGAGCAACTTCGCTGCAATTGCCAATGAACTAACAACTGGAGACCCAGTACTTTCCCAAACAATATCGATAAACTTGGGCCATCTGAGATATAATCTACTCATGGGAAACATAAAATACCAGAGCCAATACCAAACGCCAATGGCACACATTAAGATTGAGTTCTCACCGACCATTTCGCAGGCCGGCAGTGAACTGACGGTGTGTGAGGCGTAAACTTTTACAGACACCTATTGTCTGGACGGGTATTCTTGGTCGTTTTGTGCAGTGTGTAGTTGGTGTAGCAAAAGCTGCGACTTTATCATCTGTACGTGTCCCGGAAAATGTTCACATGGGATCGATGGACCCGATTGCACCAGGTCTTGTCTCAGTGTTTGTCCTTTATGTGGGAAAAATCCGGAAAATGCCTACAATGTAAACATCCTGGCTATACCTGTAATGACACTTGTCCCGATGGTAATTTTGGGCTACAGTGCAAACAGACGTGTTCTGATGGCTGTTCTGATATGTGACCCAGAAAGTACAGACTGTACGTTCAAGGAAATGTTCTACGTGTCAGACTGCACTCTCAAATGTCCAGACAACTGATTGAACGAAACCTGTGGACAGTTAATCGAAGCCTGCGTCTCGTATGTCGATGATTCACACGTTAAGAAGTCTGCAGACCAAGCATATGGTTACCTCAATGTGTTTATGTGCTGGACTTGGCTCGTTCTTGGTGTTTTTCCGTGCAGACATATCTTAATGTTTTTCTGTGCTAGTCATGGCTCATATGTCTTGGCTTGTGTGTGTGTGTGCTAGTCATGGCTCATGTATAGATGTGTGCCATGTTGGTCATGTCTCATGTCTTGGTGTGTGCATTTCTGTGTTTGGCACATTTCATATTCTTGTGTGTGCATGGTTATGTATGTCTCATCTCATATTCTTGTGTGTGCATGGCTATGTAAGTCACATCTCATATCTTTGTGTGTGCA
Source organism: Megaustenia siamemsis (assembly GCA_032433765.1). Lineage (NCBI taxonomy): Eukaryota > Metazoa > Mollusca > Gastropoda > Stylommatophora > Ariophantidae > Megaustenia > Megaustenia siamemsis. The sequence goes on along the minus strand of JAVIAB010000059.1, from coordinate 49,401,269 downwards.
TGCCTATGTTAGTCATATCTCATATCTTTATGTGCATGTCTATGTTAGTGATGTGTCATATATCTTGATGTGTGTCGGTGTTAGTCATGGCTCGTATCGCTGTGTACATGTCTGTGTTATTCACATCTCATATCTTTGTGTGTGCATGTCTGTGTTAGTCACCTCTAGTGACTCGGGCAGATGATGCTCGTAAACCTGGGAGGGCCGACCATCTAAGGGCAGAATCCCCCTACAGAAAAGACAATCTGCTGCCTTGCAGGAAGATTGGGGACAATCAAAAGGTTAAGGAAAGCAAACCTGAAAAAATGCTGGCTGAAATCGGATGCACTGAGCCACGGGTGTTTAGTCAGAGTGGATCTGGCGGACTCTAAATGTGACGTTCTGTCTGTGGGGGCGATCAACACACTTAACCTGACAGCTGACTTCAGGTGGGAGTCTGGAATCCTACTCTGACTGAGTCCTGATCGCAGAGAGAGGGAGAGAGAGAGAAACACACTCTCTGCCAACTTAATATAATATAAAAGATTTTATACCATAATTGACCCAACATATCTTGGCGTCACCATGAATCGCAGAATAACTTGAAAATATCCGATAGACAGAACAAGAAAAAAAGCCAGAAAACGATCTAATATTATGAAGAAATTGGCACTAACGGACCCCAGTCCATAGCAATATCTTTAAACGACTATACGTAGACAGGTCATACCAGCCCTAGAGTATAGAGTCACAGCCTTGGGCCATGCTTCAAACCTTAGCAAAATTAACAGAACCAAGATGCCCGAATCATCACTGGTGCTATGAAATCTACATCTATCAAAGACTCTAGAAACAGTAACATGTTTACAATCCGTAACAAGCGGAGAAATTATAGAAGGCTCCTTAGCCATGCACCAAAGAATAACTGGTTCCGGAATTGTACGAATATTGTACGGAGCAACTTCGCTGCAATTGCCAATGAACTAACAACTGGAGACCCAGTACTTTCCCAAACAATATCGATAAACTTGGGCCATCTGAGATATAATCTACTCATGGGAAACATAAAATACCAGAGCCAATACCAAACGCCAATGGCACACATTAAGATTGAGTTCTCACCGACCATTTCGCAGGCCGGCAGTGAACTGACGGTGTGTGAGGCGTAAACTTTTACAGACACCTATTGTCTGGACGGGTATTCTTGGTCGTTTTGTGCAGTGTGTAGTTGGTGTAGCAAAAGCTGCGACTTTATCATCTGTACGTGTCCCGGAAAATGGGATCACATGGGATCGAGGGACCCGATTGCACCAGGTCTTGTCAGTGTTTGTCCTTTATGTGGGAAAAATCCGGAAAATGCCTACAATGTAAACATCCTGGCTATACCTGTAATGACACTTGTCCCGATGGTAATTTTGGGCTACAGTGCAAACAGACGTGTTCTGATGGCTGTTCTGATATGTGACCCAGAAAGTACAGACTGTACGTTCAAGGAAATGTTCTACGTGTCAGACTGCACTCTCAAATGTCCAGACAACTGATTGAACGAAACCTGTGGACAGTTAATCGAAGCCTGCGTCTCGTATGTCGATGATTCACACGTTAAGAAGTCTGCAGACCAAGCATATGGTTACCTCAATGTGTTTATGTGCTGGACTTGGCTCGTTCTTGGTGTTTTTCCGTGCAGACATATCTTAATGTTTTTCTGTGCTAGTCATGGCTCATATCTTGGTGTGTTTCTGTGCTAGCCATGGCTCATGTCTTGGCTGTGTGTGTGTGTGCTAGTCATGGCTCATGTATAGATGTGTGCCATGTTGGTCATGTCTCATGTCTTGGTGTGTGCATTTCTGTGTTTGGCACATTTCATATTCTTGTGTGTGCATGGTTATGTATGTCTCATCTCATATTCTTGTGTGTGCATGGCTATGTAAGTCACATCTCATATCTTTGTGTGTGCATGCCTATGTTAGTCATATCTCATATCTTTATGTGCATGTCTATGTTAGTGATGTGTCATATATCTTGATGTGTGTCGGTGTTAGTCATGGCTCGTATCGCTGTGTACATGTCTGTGTTATTCACATCTCATATCTTTGTGTGTGCATGTCTGTGTTAGTCACCTCTAGTGACTCGGGCAGATGATGCTCGTAAACCTGGGAGGGCCGACCATCTAAGGGCAGAATCCCCCTACAGAAAAGACAATCTGCTGCCTTGCAGGAAGATTGGGGACAATCAAAAGGTTAAGGAAAGCAAACCTGAAAAAATGCTGGCTGAAATCGGATGCACTGAGCCACGGGTGTTTAGTCAGAGTGGATCTGGCGGACTCTAAATGTGACGTTCTGTCTGTGGGGGCGATCAACACACTTAACCTGACAGCTGACTTCAGGTGGGAGTCTGGAATCCTACTCTGACTGAGTCCTGATCGCAGAGAGAGGGAGAGAGAGAGAAACACACTCTCTGCCAACTTAATATAATATAAAAGATTTTATACCATAATTGACCCAACATATCTTGGCGTCACCATGAATCGCAGAATAACTTGAAAATATCCGATAGACAGAACAAGAAAAAAAGCCAGAAAACGATCTAATATTATGAAGAAATTGGCACTAACGGACCCCAGTCCATAGCAATATCTTTAAACGACTATACGTAGACAGGTCATACCAGCCCTAGAGTATAGAGTCACAGCCTTGGGCCATGCTTCAAACCTTAGCAAAATTAACAGAACCAAGATGCCCGAATCATCACTGGTGCTATGAAATCTACATCTATCAAAGACTCTAGAAACAGTAACATGTTTACAATCCGTAACAAGCGGAGAAATTATAGAAGGCTCCTTAGCCATGCACCAAAGAATAACTGGTTCCGGAATTGTACGAATATTGTACGGAGCAACTTCGCTGCAATTGCCAATGAACTAACAACTGGAGACCCAGTACTTTCCCAAACAATATCGATAAACTTGGGCCATCTGAGATATAATCTACTCATGGGAAACATAAAATACCAGAGCCAATACCAAACGCCAATGGCACACATTAAGATTGAGTTCTCACCGACCATTTCGCAGGCCGGCAGTGAACTGACGGTGTGTGAGGCGTAAACTTTTACAGACACCTATTGTCTGGACGGGTATTCTTGGTCGTTTTGTGCAGTGTGTAGTTGGTGTAGCAAAAGCTGCGACTTTATCATCTGTACGTGTCCCGGAAAATGTTCACATGGGATCGATGGACCCGATTGCACCAGGTCTTGTCTCAGTGTTTGTCCTTTATGTGGGAAAAATCCGGAAAATGCCTACAATGTAAACATCCTGGCTATACCTGTAATGACACTTGTCCCGATGGTAATTTTGGGCTACAGTGCAAACAGACGTGTTCTGATGGCTGTTCTGATATGTGACCCAGAAAGTACAGACTGTACGTTCAAGGAAATGTTCTACGTGTCAGACTGCACTCTCAAATGTCCAGACAACTGATTGAACGAAACCTGTGGACAGTTAATCGAAGCCTGCGTCTCGTATGTCGATGATTCACACGTTAAGAAGTCTGCAGACCAAGCATATGGTTACCTCAATGTGTTTATGTGCTGGACTTGGCTCGTTCTTGGTGTTTTTCCGTGCAGACATATCTTAATGTTTTTCTGTGCTAGTCATGGCTCATATCTTGGTGTGTTTCTGTGCTAGCCATGGCTCATGTCTTGGCTGTGTGTGTGTGTGCTAGTCATGGCTCATGTATAGATGTGTGCCATGTTGGTCATGTCTCATGTCTTGGTGTGTGCATTTCTGTGTTTGGCACATTTCATATTCTTGTGTGTGCATGGTTATGTATGTCTCATCTCATATTCTTGTGTGTGCATGGCTATGTAAGTCACATCTCATATCTTTGTGTGTGCATGCCTATGTTAGTCATATCTCATATCTTTATGTGCATGTCTATGTTAGTGATGTGTCATATATCTTGATGTGTGTCGGTGTTAGTCATGGCTCGTATCGCTGTGTACATGTCTGTGTTATTCACATCTCATATCTTTGTGTGTGCATGTCTGTGTTAGTCACCTCTAGTGACTCGGGCAGATGATGCTCGTAAACCTGGGAGGGCCGACCATCTAAGGGCAGAATCCCCCTACAGAAAAGACAATCTGCTGCCTTGCAGGAAGATTGGGGACAATCAAAAGGTTAAGGAAAGCAAACCTGAAAAAATGCTGGCTGAAATCGGATGCACTGAGCCACGGGTGTTTAGTCAGAGTGGATCTGGCGGACTCTAAATGTGACGTTCTGTCTGTGGGGGCGATCAACACACTTAACCTGACAGCTGACTTCAGGTGGGAGTCTGGAATCCTACTCTGACTGAGTCCTGATCGCAGAGAGAGGGAGAGAGAGAGAAACACACTCTCTGCCAACTTAATATAATATAAAAGATTTTATACCATAATTGACCCAACATATCTTGGCGTCACCATGAATCGCAGAATAACTTGAAAATATCCGATAGACAGAACAAGAAAAAAAGCCAGAAAACGATCTAATATTATGAAGAAATTGGCACTAACGGACCCCAGTCCATAGCAATATCTTTAAACGACTATACGTAGACAGGTCATACCAGCCCTAGAGTATAGAGTCACAGCCTTGGGCCATGCTTCAAACCTTAGCAAAATTAACAGAACCAAGATGCCCGAATCATCACTGGTGCTATGAAATCTACATCTATCAAAGACTCTAGAAACAGTAACATGTTTACAATCCGTAACAAGCGGAGAAATTATAGAAGGCTCCTTAGCCATGCACCAAAGAATAACTGGTTCCGGAATTGTACGAATATTGTACGGAGCAACTTCGCTGCAATTGCCAATGAACTAACAACTGGAGACCCAGTACTTTCCCAAACAATATCGATAAACTTGGGCCATCTGAGATATAATCTACTCATGGGAAACATAAAATACCAGAGCCAATACCAAACGCCAATGGCACACATTAAGATTGAGTTCTCACCGACCATTTCGCAGGCCGGCAGTGAACTGACGGTGTGTGAGGCGTAAACTTTTACAGACACCTATTGTCTGGACGGGTATTCTTGGTCGTTTTGTGCAGTGTGTAGTTGGTGTAGCAAAAGCTGCGACTTTATCATCTGTACGTGTCCCGGAAAATGATCACATGGGATCGATGGACCCGATTGCACCAGGTCTTGTCTCAGTGTTTGTCCTTTATGTGGGAAAAATCCGGAAAATGCCTACAATGTAAACATCCTGGCTATACCTGTAATGACACTTGTCCCGATGGTAATTTTGGGCTACAGTGCAAACAGACGTGTTCTGATGGCTGTTCTGATATGTGACCCAGAAAGTACAGACTGTACGTTCAAGGAAATGTTCTACGTGTCAGACTGCACTCTCAAATGTCCAGACAACTGATTGAACGAAACCTGTGGACAGTTAATCGAAGCCTGCGTCTCGTATGTCGATGATTCACACGTTAAGAAGTCTGCAGACCAAGCATATGGTTACCTCAATGTGTTTATGTGCTGGACTTGGCTCGTTCTTGGTGTTTTTCCGTGCAGACATATCTTAATGTTTTTCTGTGCTAGTCATGGCTCATATCTTGGTGTGTTTCTGTGCTAGCCATGGCTCATGTCTTGGCTTGTGTGTGTGTGCTAGTCATGGCTCATGTATAGATGTGTGCCATGTTGGTCATGTCTCATGTCTTGGTGTGTGCATTTCTGTGTTTGGCACATTTCATATTCTTGTGTGTGCATGGTTATGTATGTCTCATCTCATATTCTTGTGTGTGCATGGCTATGTAAGTCACATCTCATATCTTTGTGTGTGCATGCCTATGTTAGTCATATCTCATATCTTTATGTGCATGTCTATGTTAGTGATGTGTCATATATCTTGATGTGTGTCGGTGTTAGTCATGGCTCGTATCGCTGTGTACATGTCTGTGTTATTCACATCTCATATCTTTGTGTGTGCATGTCTGTGTTAGTCACCTCTAGTGACTCGGGCAGATGATGCTCGTAAACCTGGGAGGGCCGACCATCTAAGGGCAGAATCCCCCTACAGAAAAGACAATCTGCTGCCTTGCAGGAAGATTGGGGACAATCAAAAGGTTAAGGAAAGCAAACCTGAAAAAATGCTGGCTGAAATCGGATGCACTGAGCCACGGGTGTTTAGTCAGAGTGGATCTGGCGGACTCTAAATGTGACGTTCTGTCTGTGGGGGCGATCAACACACTTAACCTGACAGCTGACTTCAGGTGGGAGTCTGGAATCCTACTCTGACTGAGTCCTGATCGCAGAGAGAGGGAGAGAGAGAGAAACACACTCTCTGCCAACTTAATATAATATAAAAGATTTTATACCATAATTGACCCAACATATCTTGGCGTCACCATGAATCGCAGAATAACTTGAAAATATCCGATAGACAGAACAAGAAAAAAAGCCAGAAAACGATCTAATATTATGAAGAAATTGGCACTAACGGACCCCAGTCCATAGCAATATCTTTAAACGACTATACGTAGACAGGTCATACCAGCCCTAGAGTATAGAGTCACAGCCTTGGGCCATGCTTCAAACCTTAGCAAAATTAACAGAACCAAGATGCCCGAATCATCACTGGTGCTATGAAATCTACATCTATCAAAGACTCTAGAAACAGTAACATGTTTACAATCCGTAACAAGCGGAGAAATTATAGAAGGCTCCTTAGCCATGCACCAAAGAATAACTGGTTCCGGAATTGTACGAATATTGTACGGAGCAACTTCGCTGCAATTGCCAATGAACTAACAACTGGAGACCCAGTACTTTCCCAAACAATATCGATAAACTTGGGCCATCTGAGATATAATCTACTCATGGGAAACATAAAATACCAGAGCCAATACCAAACGCCAATGGCACACATTAAGATTGAGTTCTCACCGACCATTTCGCAGGCCGGCAGTGAACTGACGGTGTGTGAGGCGTAAACTTTTACAGACACCTATTGTCTGGACGGGTATTCTTGGTCGTTTTGTGCAGTGTGTAGTTGGTGTAGCAAAAGCTGCGACTTTATCATCTGTACGTGTCCCGGAAAATGTTCACATGGGATCGATGGACCCGATTGCACCAGGTCTTGTCTCAGTGTTTGTCCTTTATGTGGGAAAAATCCGGAAAATGCCTACAATGTAAACATCCTGGCTATACCTGTAATGACACTTGTCCCGATGGTAATTTTGGGCTACAGTGCAAACAGACGTGTTCTGATGGCTGTTCTGATATGTGACCCAGAAAGTACAGACTGTACGTTCAAGGAAATGTTCTACGTGTCAGACTGCACTCTCAAATGTCCAGACAACTGATTGAACGAAACCTGTGGACAGTTAATCGAAGCCTGCGTCTCGTATGTCGATGATTCACACGTTAAGAAGTCTGCAGACCAAGCATATGGTTACCTCAATGTGTTTATGTGCTGGACTTGGCTCGTTCTTGGTGTTTTTCCGTGCAGACATATCTTAATGTTTTTCTGTGCTAGTCATGGCTCATATCTTGGTGTGTTTCTGTGCTAGCCATGGCTCATGTCTTGGCTTGTGTGTGTGTGCTAGTCATGGCTCATGTATAGATGTGTGCCATGTTGGTCATGTCTCATGTCTTGGTGTGTGCATTTCTGTGTTTGGCACATTTCATATTCTTGTGTGTGCATGGTTATGTATGTCTCATCTCATATTCTTGTGTGTGCATGGCTATGTAAGTCACATCTCATATCTTTGTGTGTGCATGCCTATGTTAGTCATATCTCATATCTTTATGTGCATGTCTATGTTAGTGATGTGTCATATATCTTGATGTGTGTCGGTGTTAGTCATGGCTCGTATCGCTGTGTACATGTCTGTGTTATTCACATCTCATATCTTTGTGTGTGCATGTCTGTGTTAGTCACCTCTAGTGACTCGGGCAGATGATGCTCGTAAACCTGGGAGGGCCGACCATCTAAGGGCAGAATCCCCCTACAGAAAAGACAATCTGCTGCCTTGCAGGAAGATTGGGGACAATCAAAAGGTTAAGGAAAGCAAACCTGAAAAAATGCTGGCTGAAATCGGATGCACTGAGCCACGGGTGTTTAGTCAGAGTGGATCTGGCGGACTCTAAATGTGACGTTCTGTCTGTGGGGGCGATCAACACACTTAACCTGACAGCTGACTTCAGGTGGGAGTCTGGAATCCTACTCTGACTGAGTCCTGATCGCAGAGAGAGGGAGAGAGAGAGAAACACACTCTCTGCCAACTTAATATAATATAAAAGATTTTATACCATAATTGACCCAACATATCTTGGCGTCACCATGAATCGCAGAATAACTTGAAAATATCCGATAGACAGAACAAGAAAAAAAGCCAGAAAACGATCTAATATTATGAAGAAATTGGCACTAACGGACCCCAGTCCATAGCAATATCTTTAAACGACTATACGTAGACAGGTCATACCAGCCCTAGAGTATAGAGTCACAGCCTTGGGCCATGCTTCAAACCTTAGCAAAATTAACAGAACCAAGATGCCCGAATCATCACTGGTGCTATGAAATCTACATCTATCAAAGACTCTAGAAACAGTAACATGTTTACAATCCGTAACAAGCGGAGAAATTATAGAAGGCTCCTTAGCCATGCACCAAAGAATAACTGGTTCCGGAATTGTACGAATATTGTACGGAGCAACTTCGCTGCAATTGCCAATGAACTAACAACTGGAGACCCAGTACTTTCCCAAACAATATCGATAAACTTGGGCCATCTGAGATATAATCTACTCATGGGAAACATAAAATACCAGAGCCAATACCAAACGCCAATGGCACACATTAAGATTGAGTTCTCACCGACCATTTCGCAGGCCGGCAGTGAACTGACGGTGTGTGAGGCGTAAACTTTTACAGACACCTATTGTCTGGACGGGTATTCTTGGTCGTTTTGTGCAGTGTGTAGTTGGTGTAGCAAAAGCTGCGACTTTATCATCTGTACGTGTCCCGGAAAATGTTCACATGGGATCGATGGACCCGATTGCACCAGGTCTTGTCTCAGTGTTTGTCCTTTATGTGGGAAAAATCCGGAAAATGCCTACAATGTAAACATCCTGGCTATACCTGTAATGACACTTGTCCCGATGGTAATTTTGGGCTACAGTGCAAACAGACGTGTTCTGATGGCTGTTCTGATATGTGACCCAGAAAGTACAGACTGTACGTTCAAGGAAATGTTCTACGTGTCAGACTGCACTCTCAAATGTCCAGACAACTGATTGAACGAAACCTGTGGACAGTTAATCGAAGCCTGCGTCTCGTATGTCGATGATTCACACGTTAAGAAGTCTGCAGACCAAGCATATGGTTACCTCAATGTGTTTATGTGCTGGACTTGGCTCGTTCTTGGTGTTTTTCCGTGCAGACATATCTTAATGTTTTTCTGTGCTAGTCATGGCTCATATCTTGGTGTGTTTCTGTGCTAGTCATGGCTCATGTATGGATGTGTGCCATGTTGGTCATGGCTCATGTCTAGATGTGTGCATTTCTGTGTTTGGCACATTTCATATTCTTGTGTGTGCATGGTTATGTATGTCTCATCTCATATTCTTGTGTGTGCATGGCTATGTAAGTCACATCTCATATCTTTGTGTGTGCATGCCTATGTTAGTCATATCTCATATCTTTATGTGCATGTCTATGTTAGTGATGTGTCATATATCTTGATGTGTGTCGGTGTTAGTCATGGCTCGTATCGCTGTGTACATGTCTGTGTTATTCACATCTCATATCTTTGTGTGTGCATGTCTGTGTTAGTCACCTCTAGTGACTCGGGCAGATGATGCTCGTAAACCTGGGAGGGCCGACCATCTAAGGGCAGAATCCCCCTACAGAAAAGACAATCTGCTGCCTTGCAGGAAGATTGGGGACAATCAAAAGGTTAAGGAAAGCAAACCTGAAAAAATGCTGGCTGAAATCGGATGCACTGAGCCACGGGTGTTTAGTCAGAGTGGATCTGGCGGACTCTAAATGTGACGTTCTGTCTGTGGGGGCGATCAACACACTTAACCTGACAGCTGACTTCAGGTGGGAGTCTGGAATCCTACTCTGACTGAGTCCTGATCGCAGAGAGAGGGAGAGAGAGAGAAACACACTCTCTGCCAACTTAATATAATATAAAAGATTTTATACCATAATTGACCCAACATATCTTGGCGTCACCATGAATCGCAGAATAACTTGAAAATATCCGATAGACAGAACAAGAAAAAAAGCCAGAAAACGATCTAATATTATGAAGAAATTGGCACTAACGGACCCCAGTCCATAGCAATATCTTTAAACGACTATACGTAGACAGGTCATACCAGCCCTAGAGTATAGAGTCACAGCCTTGGGCCATGCTTCAAACCTTAGCAAAATTAACAGAACCAAGATGCCCGAATCATCACTGGTGCTATGAAATCTACATCTATCAAAGACTCTAGAAACAGTAACATGTTTACAATCCGTAACAAGCGGAGAAATTATAGAAGGCTCCTTAGCCATGCACCAAAGAATAACTGGTTCCGGAATTGTACGAATATTGTACGGAGCAACTTCGCTGCAATTGCCAATGAACTAACAACTGGAGACCCAGTACTTTCCCAAACAATATCGATAAACTTGGGCCATCTGAGATATAATCTACTCATGGGAAACATAAAATACCAGAGCCAATACCAAACGCCAATGGCACACATTAAGATTGAGTTCTCACCGACCATTTCGCAGGCCGGCAGTGAACTGACGGTGTGTGAGGCGTAAACTTTTACAGACACCTATTGTCTGGACGGGTATTCTTGGTCGTTTTGTGCAGTGTGTAGTTGGTGTAGCAAAAGCTGCGACTTTATCATCTGTACGTGTCCCGGAAAATGTTCACATGGGATCGATGGACCCGATTGCACCAGGTCTTGTCTCAGTGTTTGTCCTTTATGTGGGAAAAATCCGGAAAATGCCTACAATGTAAACATCCTGGCTATACCTGTAATGACACTTGTCCCGATGGTAATTTTGGGCTACAGTGCAAACAGACGTGTTCTGATGGCTGTTCTGATATGTGACCCAGAAAGTACAGACTGTACGTTCAAGGAAATGTTCTACGTGTCAGACTGCACTCTCAAATGTCCAGACAACTGATTGAACGAAACCTGTGGACAGTTAATCGAAGCCTGCGTCTCGTATGTCGATGATTCACACGTTAAGAAGTCTGCAGACCAAGCATATGGTTACCTCAATGTGTTTATGTGCTGGACTTGGCTCGTTCTTGGTGTTTTTCCGTGCAGACATATCTTAATGTTTTTCTGTGCTAGTCATGGCTCATATCTTGGTGTGTTTCTGTGCTAGCCATGGCTCATGTCTTGGCTTGTGTGTGTGTGTGCTAGTCATGGCTCATGTATAGATGTGTGCCATGTTGGTCATGTCTCATGTCTTGGTGTGTGCATTTCTGTGTTTGGCACATTTCATATTCTTGTGTGTGCATGGTTATGTATGTCTCATCTCATATTCTTGTGTGTGCATGCCTATGTTAGTCATATCTCATATCTTTATGTGCATGTCTATGTTAGTGATGTGTCATATATCTTGATGTGTGTCGGTGTTAGTCATGGCTCGTATCGCTGTGTACATGTCTGTGTTATTCACATCTCATATCTTTGTGTGTGCATGTCTGTGTTAGTCACCTCTAGTGACTCGGGCAGATGATGCTCGTAAACCTGGGAGGGCCGACCATCTAAGGGCAGAATCCCCCTACAGAAAAGACAATCTGCTGCCTTGCAGGAAGATTGGGGACAATCAAAAGGTTAAGGAAAGCAAACCTGAAAAAATGCTGGCTGAAATCGGATGCACTGAGCCACGGGTGTTTAGTCAGAGTGGATCTGGCGGACTCTAAATGTGACGTTCTGTCTGTGGGGGCGATCAACACACTTAACCTGACAGCTGACTTCAGGTGGGAGTCTGGAATCCTACTCTGACTGAGTCCTGATCGCAGAGAGAGGGAGAGAGAGAGAAACACACTCTCTGCCAACTTAATATAATATAAAAGATTTTATACCATAATTGACCCAACATATCTTGGCGTCACCATGAATCGCAGAATAACTTGAAAATATCCGATAGACAGAACAAGAAAAAAAGCCAGAAAACGATCTAATATTATGAAGAAATTGGCACTAACGGACCCCAGTCCATAGCAATATCTTTAAACGACTATACGTAGACAGGTCATACCAGCCCTAGAGTATAGAGTCACAGCCTTGGGCCATGCTTCAAACCTTAGCAAAATTAACAGAACCAAGATGCCCGAATCATCACTGGTGCTATGAAATCTACATCTATCAAAGACTCTAGAAACAGTAACATGTTTACAATCCGTAACAAGCGGAGAAATTATAGAAGGCTCCTTAGCCATGCACCAAAGAATAACTGGTTCCGGAATTGTACGAATATTGTACGGAGCAACTTCGCTGCAATTGCCAATGAACTAACAACTGGAGACCCAGTACTTTCCCAAACAATATCGATAAACTTGGGCCATCTGAGATATAATCTACTCATGGGAAACATAAAATACCAGAGCCAATACCAAACGCCAATGGCACACATTAAGATTGAGTTCTCACCGACCATTTCGCAGGCCGGCAGTGAACTGACGGTGTGTGAGGCGTAAACTTTTACAGACACCTATTGTCTGGACGGGTATTCTTGGTCGTTTTGTGCAGTGTGTAGTTGGTGTAGCAAAAGCTGCGACTTTATCATCTGTACGTGTCCCGGAAAATGTTCACATGGGATCGATGGACCCGATTGCACCAGGTCTTGTCTCAGTGTTTGTCCTTTATGTGGGAAAAATCCGGAAAATGCCTACAATGTAAACATCCTGGCTATACCTGTAATGACACTTGTCCCGATGGTAATTTTGGGCTACAGTGCAAACAGACGTGTTCTGATGGCTGTTCTGATATGTGACCCAGAAAGTACAGACTGTACGTTCAAGGAAATGTTCTACGTGTCAGACTGCACTCTCAAATGTCCAGACAACTGATTGAACGAAACCTGTGGACAGTTAATCGAAGCCTGCGTCTCGTATGTCGATGATTCACACGTTAAGAAGTCTGCAGACCAAGCATATGGTTACCTCAATGTGTTTATGTGCTGGACTTGGCTCGTTCTTGGTGTTTTTCCGTGCAGACATATCTTAATGTTTTTCTGTGCTAGTCATGGCTCATATCTTGGTGTGTTTCTGTGCTAGCCATGGCTCATGTCTTGGCTTGTGTGTGTGTGCTAGTCATGGCTCATGTATAGATGTGTGCCATGTTGGTCATGTCTCATGTCTTGGTGTGTGCATTTCTGTGTTTGGCACATTTCATATTCTTGTGTGTGCATGGTTATGTATGTCTCATCTCATATTCTTGTGTGTGCATGGCTATGTAAGTCACATCTCATATCTTTGTGTGTGCATGCCTATGTTAGTCATATCTCATATCTTTATGTGCATGTCTATGTTAGTGATGTGTCATATATCTTGATGTGTGTCGGTGTTAGTCATGGCTCGTATCGCTGTGTACATGTCTGTGTTATTCACATCTCATATCTTTGTGTGTGCATGTCTGTGTTAGTCACCTCTAGTGACTCGGGCAGATGATGCTCGTAAACCTGGGAGGGCCGACCATCTAAGGGCAGAATCCCCCTACAGAAAAGACAATCTGCTGCCTTGCAGGAAGATTGGGGACAATCAAAAGGTTAAGGAAAGCAAACCTGAAAAAATGCTGGCTGAAATCGGATGCACTGAGCCACGGGTGTTTAGTCAGAGTGGATCTGGCGGACTCTAAATGTGACGTTCTGTCTGTGGGGGCGATCAACACACTTAACCTGACAGCTGACTTCAGGTGGGAGTCTGGAATCCTACTCTGACTGAGTCCTGATCGCAGAGAGAGGGAGAGAGAGAGAAACACACTCTCTGCCAACTTAATATAATATAAAAGATTTTATACCATAATTGACCCAACATATCTTGGCGTCACCATGAATCGCAGAATAACTTGAAAATATCCGATAGACAGAACAAGAAAAAAAGCCAGAAAACGATCTAATATTATGAAGAAATTGGCACTAACGGACCCCAGTCCATAGCAATATCTTTAAACGACTATACGTAGACAGGTCATACCAGCCCTAGAGTATAGAGTCACAGCCTTGGGCCATGCTTCAAACCTTAGCAAAATTAACAGAACCAAGATGCCCGAATCATCACTGGTGCTATGAAATCTACATCTATCAAAGACTCTAGAAACAGTAACATGTTTACAATCCGTAACAAGCGGAGAAATTATAGAAGGCTCCTTAGCCATGCACCAAAGAATAACTGGTTCCGGAATTGTACGAATATTGTACGGAGCAACTTCGCTGCAATTGCCAATGAACTAACAACTGGAGACCCAGTACTTTCCCAAACAATATCGATAAACTTGGGCCATCTGAGATATAATCTACTCATGGGAAACATAAAATACCAGAGCCAATACCAAACGCCAATGGCACACATTAAGATTGAGTTCTCACCGACCATTTCGCAGGCCGGCAGTGAACTGACGGTGTGTGAGGCGTAAACTTTTACAGACACCTATTGTCTGGACGGGTATTCTTGGTCGTTTTGTGCAGTGTGTAGTTGGTGTAGCAAAAGCTGCGACTTTATCATCTGTACGTGTCCCGGAAAATGTTCACATGGGATCGATGGACCCGATTGCACCAGGTCTTGTCTCAGTGTTTGTCCTTTATGTGGGAAAAATCCGGAAAATGCCTACAATGTAAACATCCTGGCTATACCTGTAATGACACTTGTCCCGATGGTAATTTTGGGCTACAGTGCAAACAGACGTGTTCTGATGGCTGTTCTGATATGTGACCCAGAAAGTACAGACTGTACGTTCAAGGAAATGTTCTACGTGTCAGACTGCACTCTCAAATGTCCAGACAACTGATTGAACGAAACCTGTGGACAGTTAATCGAAGCCTGCGTCTCGTATGTCGATGATTCACACGTTAAGAAGTCTGCAGACCAAGCATATGGTTACCTCAATGTGTTTATGTGCTGGACTTGGCTCGTTCTTGGTGTTTTTCCGTGCAGACATATCTTAATGTTTTTCTGTGCTAGTCATGGCTCATATCTTGGTGTGTTTCTGTGCTAGCCATGGCTCATGTCTTGGCTTGTGTGTGTGTGTGCTAGTCATGGCTCATGTATAGATGTGTGCCATGTTGGTCATGTCTCATGTCTTGGTGTGTGCATTTCTGTGTTTGGCACATTTCATATTCTTGTGTGTGCATGGTTATGTATGTCTCATCTCATATCTTGTGTGTGCATGCCTATGTTAGTCATATCTCATATCTTTATGTGCATGTCTATGTTAGTGATGTGTCATATATCTTGATGTGTGTCGGTGTTAGTCATGGCTCGTATCGCTGTGTACATGTCTGTGTTATTCACATCTCATATCTTTGTGTGTGCATGTCTGTGTTAGTCACCTCTAGTGACTCGGGCAGATGATGCTCGTAAACCTGGGAGGGCCGACCATCTAAGGGCAGAATCCCCCTACAGAAAAGACAATCTGCTGCCTTGCAGGAAGATTGGGGACAATCAAAAGGTTAAGGAAAGCAAACCTGAAAAAATGCTGGCTGAAATCGGATGCACTGGGCCACGGGTGTTTAGTCAGAGTGGATCTGGCGGACTCTAAATGTGACGTTCTGTCTGTGGGGGCGATCAACACACTTAACCTGACAGCTGACTTCAGGTGGGAGTCTGGAATCCTACTCTGACTGAGTCCTGATCGCAGAGAGAGGGAGAGAGAGAGAAACACACTCTCTGCCAACTTAATATAATATAAAAGATTTTATACCATAATTGACCCAACATATCTTGGCGTCACCATGAATCGCAGAATAACTTGAAAATATCAGATAGACAGAACAAGAAAAAAAGCCAGAAAACGATCTAATATTATGAAGAAATTGGCACTAACGGACCCCAGTCCATAGCAATATCTTTAAACGACTATACGTAGACAGGTCATACCAGCCCTAGAGTATAGAGTCACAGCCTTGGGCCATGCTTCAAACCTTAGCAAAATTAACAGAACCAAGATGCCCGAATCATCACTGGTGCTATGAAATCTACATCTATCAAAGACTCTAGAAACAGTAACAGGTTTACAATCCGTAACAAGCGGAGAAATTATAGAAGGCTCCTTAGCCATGCACCAAAGAATAACTGGTTCCGGAATTGTACGAATATTGTACGGAGCAACTTCGCTGCAATTGCCAATGAACTAACAACTGGAGACCCAGTACTTTCCCAAACAATATCGATAAACTTGGGCCATCTGAGATATAATCTACTCATGGGAAACATAAAATACCAGAGCCAATACCAAACGCCAATGGCACACATTAAGATTGAGTTCTCACCGACCATTTCGCAGGCCGGCAGTGAACTGACGGTGTGTGAGGCGTAAACTTTTACAGACACCTATTGTCTGGACGGGTATTCTTGGTCGTTTTGTGCAGTGTGTAGTTGGTGTAGCAAAAGCTGCGACTTTATCATCTGTACGTGTCCCGGAAAATGTTCACATGGGATCGATGGACCCGATTGCACCAGGTCTTGTCTCAGTGTTTGTCCTTTATGTGGGAAAAATCCGGAAAATGCCTACAATGTAAACATCCTGGCTATACCTGTAATGACACTTGTCCCGATGGTAATTTTGGGCTACAGTGCAAACAGACGTGTTCTGATGGCTGTTCTGATATGTGACCCAGAAAGTACAGACTGTACGTTCAAGGAAATGTTCTACGTGTCAGACTGCACTCTCAAATGTCCAGACAACTGATTGAACGAAACCTGTGGACAGTTAATCGAAGCCTGCGTCTCGTATGTCGATGATTCACACGTTAAGAAGTCTGCAGACCAAGCATATGGTTACCTCAATGTGTTTATGTGCTGGACTTGGCTCGTTCTTGGTGTTTTTCCGTGCAGACATATCTTAATGTTTTTCTGTGCTAGTCATGGCTCATATCTTGGTGTGTTTCTGTGCTAGCCATGGCTCATGTCTTGGCTGTGTGTGTGTGTGCTAGTCATGGCTCATGTATAGATGTGTGCCATGTTGGTCATGTCTCATGTCTTGGTGTGTGCATTTCTGTGTTTGGCACATTTCATATTCTTGTGTGTGCATGGTTATGTATGCCTCATCTCATATTCTTGTGTGTGCATGCCTATGTTAGTCATATCTCATATCTTTATGTGCATGTCTATGTTAGTGATGTGTCATATATCTTGATGTGTGTCGGTGTTAGTCATGGCTCGTATCGCTGTGTACATGTCTGTGTTATTCACATCTCATATCTTTGTGTGTGCATGTCTGTGTTAGTCACCTCTAGTGACTCGGGCAGATGATGCTCGTAAACCTGGGAGGGCCGACCATCTAAGGGCAGAATCCCCCTACAGAAAAGACAATCTGCTGCCTTGCAGGAAGATTGGGGACAATCAAAAGGTTAAGGAAAGCAAACCTGAAAAAATGCTGGCTGAAATCGGATGCACTGGCCACGGGTGTTTAGTCAGAGTGGATCTGGCGGACTCTAAATGTGACGTTCTGTCTGTGGGGGCGATCAACACACTTAACCTGACAGCTGACTTCAGGTGGGAGTCTGGAATCCTACTCTGACTGAGTCCTGATCGCAGAGAGAGGGAGAGAGAGAGAAACACACTCTCTGCCAACTTAATATAATATAAAAGATTTTATACCATAATTGACCCAACATATCTTGGCGTCACCATGAATCGCAGAATAACTTGAAAATATCAGATAGACAGAACAAGAAAAAAAGCCAGAAAACGATCTAATATTATGAAGAAATTGGCACTAACGGACCCCAGTCCATAGCAATATCTTTAAACGACTATACGTAGACAGGTCATACCAGCCCTAGAGTATAGAGTCACAGCCTTGGGCCATGCTTCAAACCTTAGCAAAATTAACAGAACCAAGATGCCCGAATCATCACTGGTGCTATGAAATCTACATCTATCAAAGACTCTAGAAACAGTAACATGTTTACAATCCGTCGGAGAAATTATAGAAGGCTCCTTAGCCATGCACCAAAGAATAACTGGTTCCGGAATTGTACGAATATTGTACGGAGCAACTTCGCTGCAATTGCCAATGAACTAACAACTGGAGACCCAGTACTTTCCCAAACAATATCGATAAACTTGGGCCATCTGAGATATAATCTACTCATGGGAAACATAAAATACCAGAGCCAATACCAAACGCCAATGGCACACATTAAGATTGAGTTCTCACCGACCATTTCGCAGGCCGGCAGTGAACTGACGGTGTGTGAGGCGTAAACTTTTACAGACACCTATTGTCTGGACGGGTATTCTTGGTCGTTTTGTGCAGTGTGTAGTTGGTGTAGCAAAAGCTGCGACTTTATCATCTGTACGTGTCCCGGAAAATGTTCACATGGGATCGATGGACCCGATTGCACCAGGTCTTGTCTCAGTGTTTGTCCTTTATGGGAAAAATCCGGAAAATGCCTACAATGTAAACATCCTGGCTATACCTGTAATGACACTTGTCCCGATGGTAATTTTGGGCTACAGTGCAAACAGACGTGTTCTGATGGCTGTTCTGATATGTGACCCAGAAAGTACAGACTGTACGTTCAAGGAAATGTTCTACGTGTCAGACTGCACTCTCAAATTCCAGACAACTGATTGAACGAAACCTGTGGACAGTTAATCGAAGCCTGCGTCTCGTATGTCGATGATTCACACGTTAAGAAGTCTGCAGACCAAGCATATGGTTACCTCAATGTGTTTATGTGCTGGACTTGGCTCGTTCTTGGTGTTTTTCCGTGCAGACATATCTTAATGTTTTTCTGTGCTAGTCATGGCTCATATCTTGGTGTGTTTCTGTGCTAGCCATGGCTCATGTCTTGGCTTGTGTGTGTGTGCTAGTCATGGCTCATGTATAGATGTGTGCCATGTTGGTCATG
This sequence comes from Megaustenia siamemsis, assembly GCA_032433765.1. Taxonomy (NCBI): domain Eukaryota; kingdom Metazoa; phylum Mollusca; class Gastropoda; order Stylommatophora; family Ariophantidae; genus Megaustenia; species Megaustenia siamemsis. Next base: position 49,382,198 of record JAVIAB010000059.1, on the reverse strand, counting down.
TCTCATGTCTTGGTGTGTGCATTTCTGTGTTTGGCACATTTCATATTCTTGTGTGTGCATGGTTATGTATGCCTCATCTCATATTCTTGTGTGTGCATGCCTATGTTAGTCATATCTCATATCTTTATGTGCATGTCTATGTTAGTGATGTGTCATATATCTTGATGTGTGTCGGTGTTAGTCATGGCTCGTATCGCTGTGTACATGTCTGTGTTATTCACATCTCATATCTTTGTGTGTGCATGTCTGTGTTAGTCACCTCTAGTGACTCGGGCAGATGATGCTCGTAAACCTGGGAGGGCCGACCATCTAAGGGCAGAATCCCCCTACAGAAAAGACAATCTGCTGCCTTGCAGGAAGATTGGGGACAATCAAAAGGTTAAGGAAAGCAAACCTGAAAAAATGCTGGCTGAAATCGGATGCACTGGGCCACGGGTGTTCAGTCAGAGTGGATCTGGCGGACTCTAAATGTGACGTTCTGTCTGTGGGGGCGATCAACACACTTAACCTGACAGCTGACTTCAGGTGGGAGTCTGGAATCCTACTCTGACTGAGTCCTGATCGCAGAGAGAGGGAGAGAGAGAGAAACACACTCTCTGCCAACTTAATATAATATAAAAGATTTTATACCATAATTGACCCAACATATCTTGGCGTCACCATGAATCGCAGAATAACTTGAAAATATCAGATAGACAGAACAAGAAAAAAAGCCAGAAAACGATCTAATATTATGAAGAAATTGGCACTAACGGACCCCAGTCCATAGCAATATCTTTAAACGACTATACGTAGACAGGTCATACCAGCCCTAGAGTATAGAGTCACAGCCTTGGGCCATGCTTCAAACCTTAGCAAAATTAACAGAACCAAGATTCCCGAATCATCACTGGTGCTATGAAATCTACATCTATCAAAGACTCTAGAAACAGTAACATGTTTACAATCCGGAGAAGCGGATAGAAGGCTCCTTAGCCATGCACCAAAGAATAACTGGTTCCGGAATTGTACGAATATTGTACGGAGCAACTTCGCTGCAATTGCCAATGAACTAACAACTGGAGACCCAGTACTTTCCCAAACAATATCAATAAACTTGGGCCATCTGAGATATAATCTACTCATGGGAAACATAAAATACCAGAGCCAATACCAAACGCCAATGGCACACATTAAGATTGAGTTCTCACCGACCATTTCGCAGGCCGGCAGTGAACTGACGGTGTGTGAGGCGTAAACTTTTACAGACACCTATTGTCTGGACGGGTATTCTTGGTCGTTTTGTGCAGTGTGTAGTTGGTGTAGCAAAAGCTGCGACTTTATCATCTGTACGTGTCCCGGAAAATGTTCACATGGGATCGATGGACCCGATTGCACCAGGTCTTGTCTCAGTGTTTGTCCTTTATGTGGGAAAAATCCGGAAAATGCCTACAATGTAAACATCCTGGCTATACCTGTAATGACACTTGTCCCGATGGTAATTTTGGGCTACAGTGCAAACAGACGTGTTCTGATGGCTGTTCTGATATGTGACCCAGAAAGTACAGACTGTACGTTCAAGGAAATGTTCTACGTGTCAGACTGCACTCTCAAATGTCCAGACAACTGATTGAACAAAACCTGTGGACAGTTAATCGAAGCCTGCGTCTCGTATGTCGATGATTCACACGTTAAGAAGTCTGCAGACCAAGCATATGGTTACCTCAATGTGTTTATGTGCTGGACTTGGCTCGTTCTTGGTGTTTTTCCGTGCAGACATATCTTAATGTTTTTCTGTGCTAGTCATGGCTCATATCTTGGTGTGTTTCTGTGCTAGCCATGGCTCATGTCTTGGCTTGTGTGTGTGTGCTAGTCATGGCTCATGTATAGATGTGTGCCATGTTGGTCATGTCTCATGTCTTGGTGTGTGCATTTCTGTGTTTGGCACATTTCATATTCTTGTGTGTGCATGGTTATGTATGTCACATCTCATATCTTTATGTGTATGTCTATGTTAGGTATGTGTCATATCTTTAGGTGTGCATGTCTAAGTCAGTCATATCTCATATCTTTATGTGCATGTCTATGTTAGTCATGTGTCATATATCTTGATGTGTGTCGGTGTTAGTCATGGCTCGTATCGCTGTGTACATGTCTGTGTTATTCACATCTCATATCTTTGTGTGTGCATGTCTGTGTTAGTCACCTCTAGTGACTCGGGCAGATGATGCTCGTAAACCTTGGAGGGCCGACCATCTAAGGGCAGAATCCCCCTACAGAAAAGACAATCTGCTGCCTTGCATGAAGATTGGGGACAATCAAAAGGTTAAGGAAAGCAAACCTGAAAAAATGCTGGCTGAAATCGGATGCACTGGGCCACGGGTGTTCAGTCAGAGTGGATCTGGCGGACTCTAAATGTGACGTTCTGTCTGTGGGGGTGATCAACACACTTAACCTGACAGCTGACTTCAGGTGGGAGTCTGGAATCCTACTCTGACTGAGTCCTGATCGCAGAGAGAGGGAGAGAGAGAGAGAAACACACTTTCTGCCAACTTAATATAATATAAAAGATTTTATACCATAATTGACCCAACATATCTTGGCGTCACCATGAATCGCAGAATAACTTGAAAATATCAGATAGACAGAACAAGAACAAAAGCCAGAAAACGAGTTAATATTATGAAGAAATTGGCACTAACGGACCCCAGTCCATAGCAATATCTTTAAACGACTATACGTAGACAGGTCATACCAGCCCTAGAGTATAGAGTCACAGCCTTGGGCCATGCTTGAAACCTTAGCAAAATTAACAGAACCAAGATGCCCGAATCATCACTGGTGCTATGAAATCTACATCTATCAAAGACTCTAGAAACAGTAACAGGTTTACAATCCGTAACAAGCGGAGAAATTATAGAAGGCTCCTTAGCTACACCATGCACCAAAGAATAACTGGTTCCGGAATTGTACGAATATTGTACGGAGCAACTTCGCTGCAATTGCCAATGAACTAACAACTGGAGACCCAGTACTTTCCCAAACAATATCAATAAACTTGGGCCATCTGAGATATAATCTACTCATGGGAAACATAAAATACCAGAGCCAATACCAAACGCCAATGGCACACATTAAGATTGAGTTCTCACCGACCATTTCGCAGGCCGGCAGTGAACTGACGGTGTGTGAGGCGTAAACTTTTACAGACACCTATTGTCTGGACGGGTATTCTTGGTCGTTTTGTGCAGTGTGTAGTTGGTGTAGCAAAAGCTGCGACTTTATCATCTGTACGTGTCCCGGAAAATGTTCACATGGGATCGATGGACCCGATTGCACCAGGTCTTGTCTCAGTGTTTGTCCTTTATGTGGGAAAAATCCGGAAAATGCCTACAATGTAAACATCCTGGCTATACCTGTAATGACACTTGTCCCGATGGTAATTTTGGGCTACAGTGCAAACAGACGTGTTCTGATGGCTGTTCTGATATGTGACCCAGAAAGTACAGACTGTACGTTCAAGGAAATGTTCTACGTGTCAGACTGCACTCTCAAATGTCCGGACAACTGATTGAACGAAACCTGTGAACAGTTAATCGAAGTCTGCGTCTCGTATGTCGATGATTCACACGTTAAGAAGTCTGCAGACCAAGCATATGGTTACCTCAATGTGTTTATGTGCTGGACTTGGCTCGTTCTTGGTGTTTTTCCGTGCAGACATATCTTAATGTTTTTCTGTGCTAGTCATGGCTCATATCTTGGTGTGTTTCTGTGCTAGCCATGGCTCATGTCTTGGCTTGTGTGTGTGTGCTAGTCATGGCTCATGTATAGATGTGTGCCATGTTGGTCATGTCTCATGTCTTGGTGTGTGCATTTCTGTGTTTGGCACATTTCATATTCTTGTGTGTGCATGGTTATGTATGTCACATCTCATATCTTTGTGTGTATGTCTATGTTAGGTATGTGTCATATCTTTAGGTGTGCATGTCTAAGTCAGTCATATCTCATATCTTTATGTGCATGTCTATGTTAGTCATGTGTCATATATCTTGATGTGTGTCGGTGTTAGTCATGTCTCGTATCGCTGTGTACATGTCTGTGTTACACATCTCATATCCTTGTGTGTGATCCTTGTGTATGCATTTCTGTGTTAGTCACCTCTAGTGACTCGGGCAGATGGTGCTCGTAAACCTGGGAGGGCCGACCATCTAAGGGCAGAATCCCCATACAGAAAAGACAATCTGCTGCCTTGCAGAAAGATTGGGGACAATCAAAGGCTAAGGAAAGTAAACCTGAAAAAATGCTGGCTGAAATCGGATGCACTGGGCCACGGGTGTTCAGTCAGAGTTGATCTGGCGGAAATGTGACGTTCTGTCTGTGGGGGCGATCAACACACTTAACCTGACAGCTGACTTCAGGTGGGAGTCTGGAATCCTACTCTGACTGAGTCCTGATCTCAGAGAGAAATACCAGAGCTTAAGGAAAATATAACAGGAATCATGATAAAAAAGGCACCCAATCAGACAGAAAGAAAACACGTAGCAGAAAAACATATACACGATACTTACCCACAGGACTCTTGGTCCCACATATATACAGATGGCTCTGCTACAAATGCCACCAGAAATGGAGGGGTGGGGGGGTGTGTTCTTGACGCTGACCAATCAGGACGAGATCACCAAGTCAATAGCTACTGGAAAATTCTCAAACAACTTTAAAGCAGAGGCTGAGGCCATCAGTGAAGCTGCAACACTGGCTACTCAACACAAAAATAACATGCACAATAAATTGGTGATTCTGACTGATGCACTGTCAGTACTAACAGCTCTAATAAACCACAAGAACAATGAACTAGGGGAGAACTACCCTGAACCAACTATGCAATAACTTCCAGAGAGTAGTCATTCAGTGGATACCATCACACTGTAATATACACGGGAACGAACACGCAGACAAATTAGCTAAAGAGGGAGGGAGATTACCACAAGAGAACAATCCGCTCAGTTATGATGAAGCCAAATCCATCCTCAAGGGTCAGTTGCATGAAAAATGGAAACGTGAACACGCAAAGCATAACGAGAGTGACGGATACCACCAACTATCAAGGAGGGATCAAGTCATCATACTTCGCCTACGCACAGGCCACAATAGAATGAGAAATCACATGTTCACCAAATTCAAAATAGGAACTACCAGCCTATGCCTATGTACAGTGGTACACTGGACAATATGACTACAAATCATATTCTAGAGGATTGCCCCCAGTACACGACGGACCTAAGAAGAGCAATGTGGTCCACGCCCACCTCCCTGGAGGAGAAATTATATGGGGCGATCGATTCGCGTAAACAGACAGCTGACTTCATGAGAGAGACTGGAATCCTACTCTGATCGAGTCTTGATCGCTGAGAGAGAGAGAGAGTTTATGACAAAACTACAGGGATATGCCCAAACAATGACATTTATCAGCACGAATATTTTGGACCCCAGTGTCAGTACTTGGTTCTCGTGTACAAATACGCCCAAAATTCTGGACCTACTTTCCTGTTTAATTACATCGACACCACATGTAACTCGGACACAAATTCTACATCAGTTGAGGCAACTCTCAACCAATCTTTGCTGTTCTCCTGGTTTAGGATTTATATAAATGGCTTACTAGTTCCGCACAGTTTCACGGCAATATTAAATGGTTCTGCCTCATGTAGCAATGATTCAAGGTTTGCAGTTAGTCAGCACGAGATTGATGTCTTTTGCTCTGGGGCTGGTCTGATCAACAAGTTATGGAATGCAGGGGCGATAGTTGCAAATATCTGCTCCATCCACATAGGCGGGGGTCGGAATGTGGCTCTCAAACAGAACACAAACCAGGCCGACACTTTTAATTCTTGTTATACAGGAGACGGATGTGGACCAGAGGCCGCAGTAAATGGCAAAAGAAGGACCAATCTCTATGACAATGACTGCACATACACAAAACTGAGAAGTGGAAACAGTCCTGTTTACTGGTATCTGAACTTTGCCACGCCCCAGAAGATTCACACCATTATATTCTATCATCGAGCTAGCGCTATGATTCGGGTAAAGAATGCCACTCTAAAGGCTTTCTCTGACAGCGGCGGCGAAGTGTTCCAGTCTAATAATATATCATACCCTAATGTTTCTATGAACACTATTGAACACCACACATACGCCAATGAGTGACAGATTAAGACTGAGTTCTCAACAACCATTTCGCAGGCCGGCAGTGAACTGACGGTGTGTGAGGCGCAAACATTTGCAGACACCTATTGTCTGAACGGGTATTCTTGGTCGTTTTGTGCAGTGTGTAGTGGGTGTAGCAAAAGCTGCGACTTCATCATTGGTACGTGTCACGGCAAATGCTCACATGGGGTCTATGGACACGATTGCTCCAGGTTTTATCTCAGTGTCTGTCCTTTATGTGGGAAAAATGCGGAAAATGTAAACATCCTGGCTATACCTGTAATGACACTTGTCCCGATGGTAATTTTGGGCTACAGTGCAAACAGACGTGTTCTGATGGCTGTGACACCATATGTGACCCTGAAAGTGCAGACTGCACGTGCAAGGAAACGTACTACGGGTCAGACAGCACTCTCAAATGTCCAGACAACTGTTTCGACGACACCTGTGAACAGTCAACCGGGAACAGTGCATGCAATTAAAAGTTCTACGTGTCTGCATTTTCAAATCTCCGGACAACTGTTTGAACGAAACCTGCGGACAGTTAATCGAAGCCTGCGTCTCGTATGTCGATGATTCACACGTTAAGAAGAGTCTGCAGACTAACCTAAGCATATGGATACCTCAATGTGTTTATGTGGTAGACTTGGCTCATTTCTTGGTGTTTTTCCGTGAAGACATGACTCATATCTTAATGTTTTTCTGTGCTAGTCATGGCTCATATCTTGGGGTGTTTCTGTGCTAGCCATGGCTCAAATCTTAGCGTATGTGTGTGTTGTGTCTGTGTGTGTGCTAGCCATGGGTCATATCTAGATGTGTGTCATGTTAGTCATATCTCATATCTTGGTGTGTCCGTGTTAATCATGTCTCTTATCTTTATGTGCGTCTGAGTTTAGTAATATATCATAACTTAGTGTGTATCTGTGTTAGTCATGTGTCATATCTTTGTGTGTGCATGTCTGGGTTAGGGATATCTCATATCTTTGCATGTTTATGTTAGTCATATCTCATATCTTTGTGCGTACATGTCTGTGTCTGTCTCATCTCATATTCTTGTGTGTGCATGGCTATGTAAGTCACATCTCATATCTTTGTGTGTGCATGTCTATGTTAGTCATGTGTCATATATCTTGATGTGTGTCGGTGTTAGTCATGGCTCGTATCGCTGTGTACATGTCTGTGTTATTCACATCTCATATCTTTGTGTGTGCATGTCTGTGTTAGTCACCTCTAGTGACTCGGGCAGATGATGCTCGTAAACCTGGGAGGGCAGACCATCTAAGGGCAGAATCCCCCTACAGAAAAGACAATCTGCTGCCTTGCAGGAAGATTGGGGACAATCAAAGGCTAAGGAAAGCAAACCTGAAAAAATGCTGGCTGAAATCGGATGCACTGGGCCACTGACGCAGAACACAGTGCAACGTATTAACTGGTGTTCAGTTAGAGTTGATCTGGCGTACTCTAAATTTGACGTTCTGTCTGTGGGGGTGATCAACACACTTAACCTGACAGCTGGCTTCATGTGAGTCTGGAATCCTACTCTTGAGTCCTGAACGCAGAGACAGAGACAGAGAGAGAGAGAGAATGACGTTGGAACCGGTATCCACTCCTCACCAATGATATTGGTAAGCCCACAGACCTGTTATATAGATCTTCTCCTCGGCCCACCCATGATTTGAACATTTTTAGCCTGACACTTTTTCCTGTGTTGAGCACGTGATGCAATGGATGCTCTTTATCTGTACTAATCTTCAGGTATGCTCGTGCTCTCCAGATCTTGATTCTGTCATCCATGGTTGGAAAGTCAAGAAGATACCCCATTGCTACACAGGGTGTCCCTTGTACATCCCAAGATAATGCGCATGGCTTCATTTAGTATTTTCTCCATGCTATAAATTTGAGTCGTACTGACAGTAAGAATTGCCAGGGCATACTCGATTGTTGCAAGGACTAATCCCTGGAACAGAAGAGTAAGTAGCCTCTACTCGATGTTGGCAGCTGCCATGACCTTCAAGGCGGCTAATCCTTTGCGGGAATTTATCACATGGTTGACGTGGTCCCGAAAACACAGGCTGCGATCAAACTTAACTCCGAGGTATGTCATCAACTTGTCCCTGGTCACCTCATCAGCTCCCATTCGTACTACCGGGTGGTCGTTTTAACGATATGATTGTTAAGGGAGAACCATGAAACTGATGCTTTATTAGGATTAACCAAAGCACATGAAACCCCACAGTAGGATGAAATGCGATCGAGTTCGTCTTGCATTGTGGAGGCGATTCACTGTCGATATACCAGAATATCATTAGCAAAAGTTATAGTTCTTCCCCTCCAATCCAGTTGTTGTTCCGTGATCGTTATTGTGTACACGTTAAATAGAACTGGTGACAATGGTGAGCCTTGTGGCAGCCCTGGACAAATGCATATGCTCCTCAAACTGGCGGTACACCCCTTTCTCATTAGATGGATCGCTGAGGCACTGTTTCAGAGGAAAGTGATACTCAGCTGCGAAAGTTGGTCTTCCATGTCCTCCGAGATGTGGGAAGAGCACAGGACTTCGACAAACACAGATCCACATCACTTCTTCGGATGATGGAAATAGGAGTTTAGATGGGCACATCCAGAAATGAGAAACTCAGTGGCCGTGTAAGAAGACTTATCAACCAACATAGAACTGGATTCGTCAGTCGCTGAACACTGCGGGACTTGCTGAGGATGGGATCTAAGCACCTATGAACATGTTCGGAGTGCAATGATGATGACCAGTAAATAACTCAATAAAGACTACAGACCATATCTCCCCTCAACGATTAAAGGAAAGGTAAACACCAAAGGAAAGAATAAGATGAAGTGACTACCAGAGATATTTACACGATTGCAGAATTTGTTGACCGAGTAAAGACTTATCGTGTATATAGCTTCCTGATCGACCTGAAAGGTATCTATGATGATAGACTATAGACTTGTTTTCCGGGAAAATTTGCATATGGCGTACATTTTACTTCTGGGAAGTCCAGGCTGTATACTCAAAGTCAAAGTCAATTAGTCGTTTTTTACAGGTTTTAATTCTGTCAAGTTGTGCATGCCTGTTACACTATTTTCTATTAGCTTAGTTAAAGTAAAGAGGGAATAATAGAACAAAGAAGGGTAATTTCCTAGTTTGATCAGATATAGTATTTCAGTTTGGAAGAGTGATGTCCCCTAAAATATGTCTGCCAAAATACAGTGGTTCTACGCATTCTTGGCGTTGGGGTCATTACGCCGATTGGTAATCAACCGCACAATTCCCTTCGATCAGAAGATCATAATTAGGCCGAGTGGCGTCGTTTTTGTCACGCGTTATAATATATTTATAAATATTTAACACTAAAGCTAAACCTAACCCCTGGACCCAACGCCCAATCAACAGATACTCCGAAATGATTACATGCCAGCGTAATGACCCAACGCCAAGAATGCGTAGAACCACTGTATTTTGGCAGACATATTTTAGGGGACATCACTCTTCCAAACTGAAAGACTATATCTGATCAAACTAGGAAATTACCCAAAGAAGTATCATGTTAGCACTCGGAAAAATTGACAGACAAACAACAATAGAAAAAAACGAAGAACAATATATGGTCCGAAGTGGGATCGAACCCGTACTCAGTGGCACCGCGCCTTGCCACGAGAACGCGGTGCCACTGAGTACGGGTTCGATCCCACTTCGGACCATATATTGTTCTTCGTTTTTTTCTATTGTTGTTTGTCTGTCAATTTTTCCGAGTGCTAACACATACTTCTTTGTTCTATTATTCCCTATTATCGCCTCGGAAGTTCCCCATATAATAATATTTATGTATTATTATTTGTACCCATTAAAGTAAAGAGCAAAGACAGTAGACAGGCAGTGATTTTTGTTACATTTTCAAATAAAATAGTGAATGAAAATGAATCAAGTGAATGTGTTTTTTTCTCCCGCATCATATTATTTTATTAATATTAATATCATTATTATTTGATCAGATCATAACCTTTCTTTCCCCTCTCATAACCGAAACAGTGAGTTGAGTGAGTATTAGTTAAAGTTAAAAAGTAGTAGTCTCATAGTAACATGGACATTAGACTAGAAAATAGAAAACAGAACAGAAAATTGAGGCCTTTGAAATGTGGATTTATAGAAGAAGAATAGGTAGAATTGGATGTAAAGAAAAGAAAACAAACGAGGAAGTTTTAAAACAGCTAAAAATGAAGAAAGAACTACTAAACACAATTAGAGCAAGACAAATGAAATTTTTTGGTCATGTTAAAAGACACACCAGTCTGAATCTAATAAAAGTAAAATTAGAAGGGAAAATACAAGTAACAGAGGCAGACCAAGACTTACATGGACGAGTAACATCAAAAGATGGACAAGTAGTCAGCCTGTGGCAATCTGCACCATCAAAGCAAGAGACAGTTGAATGGCGCTCCATGGTAGCCAACCTTCGATGCGGAGACGGCACTAGATGATGATGATGATGATGAGTCTAGTAGTCTGTAATTATAAGAGCCAATATGGAAGTGAATCATGGACAGTAGACAAACAAAACAAAAAGACGATTAGAGCCCACAGAGTCTCAGCCGACAGAGATGGGATTTCTAAATTTCTCAGAAGAATTAAGAATGTTGAGAGTTCCCTGGACAGCTGAAGTAAAAAGAGCAATGTGATGAGGACATTCGCAACAAAGAGTTCAACACAAAAGGTAGCTCATTAGAAACATCTCACCTGAGAAGGAAACAGTCAGCAATTTTCGGCCACATCATGAGAAGAGGAAAGTTGGAATGCTTGGTTACAAGTGGCAAAATAGAGAAAAAGAAATATATCCATATAGTGGATGACAAAGAGAGAAGGTACTCACCCACTGGATATCTTAGTATCAAGGCACAGAAAACAGTCAACAACAAAATTGGTATGATAATGATGTACTGTGGATAGAGATTTTTTAAGGACATGAAATCGCCCACGTTAACTGGTATGATACATGATTATGATAATAAAAATGTAAATTTCAATAAATTAGTAGTACTTAGGGGTCGTGGTGGTGAAGGTACTGCTATTGTTTTCCAAATGTTTTCTTAATATCTTAAAACTTAGTAATTTATTTAGTTAACCCTTGAAACAAGTAAATAATAATATCTATCATATTGGACGAAAGCTGTATGGTTAGAAAAAGTTAAGAATTTTAATACAAAATTAATTTTGTGTTAAGAATCTCTCTCTCTCTCTCTTGCTATCAAGTCTAAATCAGAGTAGTATTCCAGACCCTCTTATGAAGTCAGCTGTCAGTTTAAGTGATTTATTTGATTGCCCCATATAGTTTCTCTTCCAGGAGGGTGGGTGTGGACCACGTTGTCCTTCTCAGGTCTGTGTGTGTTAAGAATCAAAGAATAAAAAACTGATGAGATAGAATATTTACTGCAATTTAGAAGTATATTAGTGGTATATTTCTTTGGCTGTGAGCCAAAATCTTGCAGAAAAACTTTGGGTAATGTCCTAGTTTAACGACTTTCTGCTTGGAGTAACATCCTCATGCATTTTAATCAGCTATTCTCTATTCTGTCACTAGAAGGTTCTTGTTAGGGCTGTTAAGGAATACCCTAAATCTTGTTGAAAAAAATAACTTACCTTCCATATGATATGTATTTAATACGCTTTTTATGTGTTAAAAAAAATATGGCCTTTACTCTCAATTAATACAGTAAAATGACCATTTATATTTGTGAAATTCCGCATTTTGTTTTTTCTTAATATTAATCTACACATAACAATTTTTAAAACTATATTGGCTAATTCCGAAAAAGGTAAAAAACCAAAGCAACAAGTTACTGAGAATGGCAGAAAGTACTCGCATTTTAACACATTTAACCAGAGATATCACGATTAGTGATATAGTCAGGAAGTTGCAGTGAACGACTCACATTTTAGTGCAATTATCCAGAGACATCACATGGTTATGTTACTAAATATACATTGGATGAAAGGTCAAGAAGGAAAATAACTGCTCGCAATACAATTTAACAATCTGCTGGCTACATAGAGCCCAAAGTAGTTTTTCTTTCATTTAATTTTTGTATGGAAATTGCGGTCTAATCTAACAGTAGGTCTAAGATTGGATGGATCATGTCTCCCCAAGAAGATGGTAAAACCCTCATAATAAAAGACATAATTGAAGATATAAACCATGGCACCCCCACTGTTTTCCCATGGCTTGGGGTGAAAGTTGAAATCAATTCATTATTGATTGTTGCTGTAATCACTGTAAATATTGTCACGTGGTAGTTTCAGGATATTGGATTTCCAAGTCAGAACCACTATTGAATGCAGTAGGGGTGCTTTTTTTCAATATTTTACAAATCATAAATTTAAACATGTTAAACAGAGCTGCCTAAAACAATTTTGCATTTATTTTCACAAAATTTTAGTGATCTATGCTTATTAATTCGCATCAAAATATTAATAATTTTTAAGGAAGAGGAGCATCTTCACTAAGTCTATGCATGGCATCAGCCATATTCATTGTCAGTCAAATCGCTCACTTTTATCAATAGCTCTGCACTTAAAATTGTTTTATAGTTAATTTACTGGATAATATTGAAAATGAAACCGGATTTTTGAAATCAGCTCTAATTTAAAGTTAAACATTTAAACATTTAATTGAAATTAATGGTTTTTAAGAGTATTAATTATATTTAATGTTACTAATATTTATTATTATTGTAAATGAACACTTATTTTGATGTATGTTTTTTTAAATTTGTACTGGTTTTTGGTCTGGTGTACAGGTTCACCTAAAAAATATATGAAAGGTATGAAATAAAATTGGGAACCGCGATAGCTCAGTGGTTAGTGAACTGGACTACAAAGGACAAGAGGTAGGGTTTAATCCCAACCGACAGCTTCCGGTTCACCTAGCCTTTAATAGGTACCAGATTTTTATCTGAGAAAGTAAAGCGGCATGGGCGTAATACCGACCACATTACCCCAAAAATCATGTGCCAAAAGTAAAATTTATGGTCACCAACACCATATTCCCTATATGCCACTTGGCATGATGGGGGTACTTTACTTACTTTTACTATGAAATAAAATTAAATGCACAAAAAACTAGGGTAATTTACAGCTTTAGTGTCCTAAATTATTGCTGCTAAAACGACTGTTCTCACCGATTGACCACACATATTTTAATGTATCAACTTGCAATGCTTCTAGTTAGTGTGCATTTAATTACATTTTTTCAACAAGATTTAAGGTATTTCTAACCCTAACCCAGGGGTCTTATGGCAGGGTCTTTTAACAACTGAATAAAGTGCAAAGGGACATTACTCTGAGCAGAAATAATATACAATGCTAAATATGTAAATTATCAAAACTAGAAGCAATTGAAACATTCAAATACATGTGGTAAATCATGGGACTTGTTTACTGGAAAGATGCTAAACTAGAATATTACCAAACTTCCCCATCTGCAATAATTAAATAAATATTGCAGTATTTTTTTATGTTTTAGAGTGATACAATACACCAAATGATACAAATTCAAAGCTCATACAAAGCAATAAATATTTAAAATGTGGATTAAATTGTATCACATGGAATATATGTAAAAATGAATGACCAAAAAGTGCATATGTTTGTTAATTTTGAAGATCATCATAATCAAGTAACATGCCAGCTGGCGTAGATGATCATGTCTCTCCACAACTTTTGATCTCAACAGTTATTTATCATTTCTGTTGTTGACCTTTTGCCAACCCATTCTCTTAAGCTGTCTGGTATCTCTTTTCTTTGCTTTCCTCCTTCATCCTCAATTTTTCCAGTTGTTACAATATATTACAGCTGTTACCTTCTCATAGCATGGCCAAAAAATGGTGATTGTTTCTTCTTAATTTTGGAAATTAGCTCTTTTTGCTTTGGCGTGTTTCAAAACGTTTTCATTACTCTTCTTAGCTGTCCTTGGTATTCTCAGCATTCTTCTGTAAAACCACATTTCTACAACCTACAACCAACAGTGATTTTCTTGTCTGTTGTCCTATTGTCCATGATTCACATCTATATGTTAAGACATCTACATAACATTAAAGAACTGTTTTTCTTGTTTCTATTGTCAAAATGGATTGCACAGTATCTTCCTCATTTTTTGGAAAGCTGCTTTTGCCTGAGCCATTCTGCATCTCACCTCTGTTGTACATCTACCATTTGAGTTTAACATTGTTTTCAGATATCTAAATTCATTTACCTGTTTTAATATTGTTCCACTAGTCTTTATTGTGCACTGCAGTGATGACTTTTTCCTTTGTTGTTACCATTACTTCTGTCTTTTTGCTATTAAGACTGAGCCCTATATTTTTACTTTCTTTCACTATAATGTCTTACATTTCTTGTAACTCATTTTTACTTTTAGCGATTAAGACTGTATCATCAGCAAACCCTAGATTATTTATATTATGACCTCTGATTGTTATTCCAGGTATGCCACTTATGGATCTTAAAATAATCTCACTATTCATATTAATAAATAAATCTGGTGACAGCACACAACCTTGTCTAATACCCTGTTTTATTTGTTGAAACATTCCCAATTGATTTCAAGTTCTATGGCCGCGCTGTTTGTTGCCAGTTCATGTTCTTTATTATTCTTAGATCTTTGCTGTTTATGATTATGCTTTCTAAAATTTGTAATGTTTCTTGGTGTTTTACTTTGTCAAATGCTTTGGTATAATCTATGAAACAAAGGTACAGATCTGTTTCCACCTCTATGGCTCGTTGTACTAAAGATCTTATTATGTATATGGCATTGCTAGTTCCTTTACCTCTAACAAAACCACACGATTCACCACTAATTTTTGGACTGATTTTGTTTCACACTTTGCATGATGATTCTTAGTAATATCTTTTAGTCATGTGACTTATGAGGCTTATTGTGCAAAGATCATCACATTTCCATCGCACCAGACTTCGTTGGTAGAGCTATGAATATCGATTTTATCAGGTCTTCTGGTATATATCCGCTGTTATAGATACCATTCAATATTTTTTTATTATCTCTATTCCAAAATCACCCATCACTTCAATCTCTTCTTTAGTTATATTATCTGGTCCAGGAGCTGTTCCTGCTTTCATATTGCACAAGAACTCTTCCACTTTTTCTTTGAGTATTTCTGGTCCTTCTCCGTTATCCTTAATATTTGCTACTGTTCGTTCATTATTATTAAGATCTTTAATGTATTCTGTTCATCGTTCCCCTATGCTTTCTTGTTCAATCAACAGTTTTCCTTCCTTTGATCTTAAACATTATTTTTTGATTGCATTTTTCTTCCTGTTAATTCTTCAATTTGTTTGTATATAGCTTTGGCATCACCTTTTTGTTGTGTTTCAATCTCCATGCATCTCTGTTTTAGCCATGCTTCTATTGCTTTATTTCATTGTATTCATCATCATCGAGTGTCGTCTCCGCAATGAAGGTTGGCTACCATGGAGCGCCATTCTGCTCTGTCTCTTGCTTTGATGGTGCAGGTTGTTATAGGCTAGTTTGTTAATCTTTTCATGTTACTCGTCCATGTTAGTCTTGGTCTGCCTCTGCCTTTTTTACCTTGTATTTTCCCCTCCAGGATTACTTTTAGTAGGCTGTTGTGTCTTTTAACATGGCCCAAAAATCGCATTTGTCTTGTTTTGAATTGTGCTTAGTAGTTCTCTTTTCATTTTTAGTTATTTTAAGACTTCATCGTTTGTTTTCTTTTCCTTCCATCCAATTCTACCTATTCTTATATATATCCACATTTCAAAGGCTTCAATTCTCTATTCTGTTTTCTTGTCTAATGTCCATGTTTCTGCACGATATAGGAATATTGAGAAGATGTAACATTTTGCTATTCTTAGTTTTAGTCCAGGTGGTATTTGTTTTGATGTTAGTATGTTCTTCATGACATTCATCATCATGTGCCATATCGGTTGGCGTAGGTGATCATGTCCCTCCACAATCTTCTATCTACAGTGCATCGTATCAGTTCTGTTGTTGACTGTTTTCCATGCCATGACACCAAGCTATCCAGTATTTTCTCACTTTGTCGTCTGCGATCTCTCTTTCCTTTTATTTTGCCAGTTGTAACAAAGTATTCCAACTTTCCTCTTCTCATGATATGCCCAAAAAATGTTGATTGCTTCTTTCTGATGTTTTTTAAGAGCTCCCTTTTTGTGTTGGCCTCTTTGAGAACTTCCTCATTGGTCTTTTTATCTGTCCAGGGAACTTTCAACATTCTTCTGAGAAATCCCATCTTTGTGGCCGCTAATCGTCTTTTCATTTGTTTGTCTGCTGTCCATGATTCGCTTCCATAGGTCAGAATTGGTTCTATATAGCACCGATGAACTCTTTTTCTCATTTTTATTGACATAGATTTGTTGCATAAGATATTTTTCATTTTCTGAAATGCTATTTGGCCTGAGCTATTCTGCTTTTTATTTCTGTGGTGCATCTCCCATCTGATATTATTATTGTGCCCAAGTATTTGAAACATTGCACTTGTTTCAGATTTGTCTCGTTTATTTTTATGCTGCATGATGGTGATAATTGTTTCTTCGATATAACCATTACTTCTGTTTTTTTTACTATTCAGACTGAGACCTTTCTTGTTGCTTTCTTCATGACATTAAAATTACTTTTTGCCATTCCTATTCTTGTGTTTATTTCATTGTATTACAATTTCTTTATTTAATCTTTTATACTCATCTTTGTAATCCTTATTTCTTCTTGTTGTATCCATTAGCTGTAAAATGTCATCTGTCATCCATTTCATTCTTGAATTTGTCCTCACTAGTGGTATGAACTCTTTTGATGTTTGCTACATTGATTCTTTTAGCATCTCCCACTGTTCATCAATGCTTTGTATCTTCTCTATTGCATTGTACCGGTTCTGAATTGTGGTGTTATATTTGTCTTGTAACCTCTTGTCTCTTCTTCTTTCCTTCCTCATCTGCCTTTCAGCGTCAAGGGAGATATCATTTGTAGTCTTTTGCTCTTCTGTTTGCCTCTGCTGCTGTTATGTTCCTAGTGCTTATAATATTCCATCAATCCATCTTTTTCGTGGTCTACCCTTGGGTCTGGTGTTCTCGCAACATTTATTGAGGGCTTATTATAATGTGTTTTGGTCACTCTGCCTTGTCACGTGGCCAAACCATTTTATCTGTTGTTTCTTTATATATTCTATAAAAAAAAGTAAAGTACCCCCGTCACGCCAAGTGGCGTATAGGGAATATGGTGTTAGTGACTATAAATTTTACAGACCTTTAACACATGATTTTTGGGGTAATGTGGTTCGGTATTACGCCCGTGCCGCTTCACTTTCCCAGAAAAACATCCGGTACCCATTTAAGGCTGTGTGAACCCGGAAGCCGTCGGTTGGGATCGAACCCTACCCTTGTCCTTTGTAGTCCAGTTCACTAACCACTGAGCTATCGCGACTCCCTTTATATATTCTATGGCAGGGGTTATTCCTAGCTTTTTTCTCAGAGTTCTTCATTTTTGATCTTTTTCTCAGAGTTCCTCATTTCTGATTCTGTTTCCAGTCATTCGTCTAACACATTTCATCTCCGTAGAGGTTATTTTTCTTATTGTTCTTGCATCGAGGGTCCAGAACTGGGGTAGCACAACATTGGGATGAAGATTGTATTGTAAAGTGCCCGTTTTGTCTCTAGAGTTATTTCCTTGTTGGACAATAGTGATGATAGCTGTCCAATGATTTGACAAACTTTGATGTATCTTGAATCTCTGCTGTTTGTGGATTGTCATTTGTCACTAGACTTCCTAGGTATTTGAATTCCTTAACTTGTTTTAGTTGTCTGCCTTCTATAGTTAGGTTAATGTTCTGTTTCTCTTTTGCGACATTCATGTCTTCTGTTTTGTTGATGTTGCTTTTCATTTTGTATTTTGTGCCTGTGTTTTTGAGTTTATTTAAGTGTTCTTTTATTTTTCCATATATTAGTGCCTGATCGACTGCAAATAAAAGCTCGTTGATCTCCTCTGTCTCTGATGGGCTGGCTAACTTGCAAATATAGCCCATGTATGTAATAAACTATAGGAGGTATAGTACACCTGATCTAACTTCGAAGTGTTCTGTATAGCCTGCTGCTGTTGATGTAGAGACTTTAATTAGGTTGGTTAGATGTTGGCTTATTCCATATATTGTTAGTATCTCCCACATTGGTTCTCTATTTACTCTTTTTCCCTTCCTTTGTCCTTAGCTTCATTCCACATATTATTTTTGAGATGTTGGTTACTGTTTTCTTGATTTGTTTCCACTCTTCTTCTACTGTGCTTATTTTGTTAGGGAGTTTCTTGAATTCCTTTGTTAGTTTTTCTTCTAGGTTTTTCCTTGAATCTTGATCTTTTGTTTTATTTTTATTGTCTGTTCTTTTTGCTTCTTTCTCTCTTGTCTGATTTGAGTAAATCTTAATTTAACTTGATATTAACTGAGGCTTATTTTGCTGCTTTTAATTTTACTCTAAACTTTCCCCACAACTGGTACATATCACTATTGCAATCTGCCCTTGGTTCAGTTTTCACACATACCAGATTGTTTCTAAATCTATTGTTTATCATTATGTAATCAAATTGATTACATGCATTGTCTCCTGGGCTATTCCATGTCCACAGACCTTAAACCTTATGTGACCATATTTTTGAAACCCTAATCTGGGACGGATTAATTTGACTTAAATTTTCCATCAATAAAATGAAATTTCCTCTTGTCTTTTTCAAGTGAATGATACATATATATTTTAAAGTAATCAAAACACCTAACAATATAGGCTTACAACATGTTATCAGGAGATGAAAAAAAACATTAGTGATACTCACTTAAATGGAAGGTGAAGCTGAGTTGCTGTACTTTTCTGAGTGGATTTTTTTAAAAAGATCTTTCTTTGTTTGGAGCATCATAAAAAAATTCAACACATGTTTGATCATTGTTCACTTTGGTGATCAACATGGCCTTTAAAGTGTCCACACCAAGATGTGTTTTATCATTTGTCCACAAGCTGTTCATCAATGAAAACAATTTTTCTGCTGCTGTATTTGTTCCCGGTAGATACAAAAAGAACTCTGCCAGCTTCAGAATATGTGAAATTGGCACATGCCTGTTTTTGAAGTGGGAAGCCATTTCAATCCAACGCTGCCCTTGTAATGTTTTATTAATACTCCACTCATTCATTTTCTGAGAAGTAACAAACTGCTTCATGTAAACATATTCACCATACATTTAATTTTCTGGAAAGTCGACTGAAGGTACTGTTTGACTCACTAATGATGAAGATTTTTGAATATCTTCCCAAGTTGGTGTTCTGTTCAACATTACCCAGCTGTAGACCACAAGGTTTTGAAAATGATTTGCCGCCCATTTCTTCAAATAACATAAAGCTGTTTCATAGAATGAAGAAACACTGGCTTTAAACTTGTTCACATTATCCTGTGGAATTCCTTCCATTTCCAGCTTGTCAAGAATTAGTTTAATTCTTGATGACAAGAAACCATCTTCCAGTTTGGACTCCAAGATAGTTTTCAACCCATTGATGTTGTCAATTACTTAAAAAAAAGTGACCACCTGTACCTCTACTTTCTGCACTGCTTCGTGGAAAGATGATGCCTGACTGAACAATAATAAGCCATGTTTCAGACAGGGGGTTTTCAAAGAATTTCTGTATAAAAACTGGGCATCTGTCTTGAGACAGAAAATAGGATTTTAAAGGCAGGAACATGTGAAGAACCCTTTCAGCAGCAGACAGCATTGCAAGCTACCTAGTCTGTGCATAACCTAAAATCATCTGGAAGTCTGTGTCCACCAAGTGGCAAAACTCCTTGAGACTTTCAACTCTAATTGTGTATGATTTGAAGTGCAGATAAATTTTAGCAATAATCATCTCTACATCAATAGGTAATACATCTGCAGCTGCTCCGAACAGTGTTGTGGAAAATATGGCATGCACAACCAACACCTATCAAACCATGTCCAAGATTTTCTTTCAGCTTTATGAAAACATTGTTCTTTCCTTTCCTTTCAGCGCTCCAAAAATTATAATTTTTGTTGTCTGCACATAATGCCACTTCTTTCCTTTCTAAACCTTTTTCCGTTAGACAGTCAATAATAAAACTACTAACAATATCAGATATTTCTCCTGGCAATGACTTCAGTTCTAATATTTTAACTTTCAACCCATTATTGTGATCAAAGTATCTGACAAGCAAAGGAAAAATCAATCTTGGTTTCCTTGTGGTTGGAGGCATCTGTCAGTATGGAAATAAATGTTGAGTTTTGCAGGTCACAACTCAACTCGTTTTTAACATGGGGTTTGAACACATTTCTAATAATGGCTTCTGTACATACTCAAGCAAATTTTGGTTCTAAAGTAACTTGATATATCAACAAGAACATATCAACAGACTAAACAATACAACATGAAGATCAACATAAGCAAAACCGAAGTAATGGCAATAGCGAGAAAGAAAAACTAAACATCATAATAGATAATACGACTCTGAAGCAAGTAGACAATTTTAAATATCTGGGTAGCACGTTAACACAAGACACGAACCAAGAGACAGATAGATATAAGGTGTAACAAAGCATGCCAAGTTATAGGTCAAGTATCAACACTATTAAAAAACACAGCAGTAACTACGGAAGCAAAAAGGGCAATATACAAATCAATTTTTCTACCAACACTGTGCTATCAGTGCCAGAATTGGACGCTGGACTCTAGAACAATAAGAAAGATAACGACCACCGAAATGAAATGTGTCAGATGAATGACAGGAAACAGCATAAGGGACAGAGTAAGAAACACAGACCTGAGGAAGAAACTCGAAATTGAACCAGCCATCGAATACATAAAGAAACAACAGATAAATTGGTTCGGTCACATAACAAGACAAAAAGAACTAACAATGACTCAGAGTCATAAACAAACGCTACAAAAACGCCAGATTATGAGGAAGACCGAGAAAGAGATGGATAAAGGGAATACTAGAGTCACTAGGAGGGATAACACCAGAAGAGGCCAACAGAAGAGCAAAGAGAAAAAGAGAAAGATTGTATCTCCCCTCGACGCCAACAGCAATGGAGGAAGGATAGAAGAAGAAGAAGTAACCTGAAGTAATTTAGATGTGCAGTCCATAGATCTAAATGTTTGATTGTGTATCACTGTATGACAGGCAAATGCACCTTCTGTAGCAGCTAATTGTTCTTCTTTGTCACCAATCTGTTCAGCTAGAAAAAATGTTAACGATGAGCTTAATGCAGCCGTAGCGATGGCTCTCTTATGTTTCTCACTATTTATGTCACTCTTAATATCACCACGTCCACTATGGTTAATCAAAAACCCAGAGGCACATATACTGCATCCTATAGTGAAGTCTGATGTAGACTTTTTTAGAAAGGGGCAATCCTTTTGTAAATCTTGATTGAAACTACATTTATGTTTTGATGCCATTTGTTGCAACAATTACAAACTTCACAAACTAATTATAGTTTAAAATAATAATTTTCTATGACTATACCAGATGCCTAGCATAAGTTCTTAAACATTAAAATGTCCAGTAACTGAATAATATCACAATGTAAATAAAATCTAATGAATGCAATAATCTCTATCACTAAACAAAACAATAAAAAGAATTAGTTCGCTGGTAAACGAAAGTAACACAATGAATATACAAGAATATGAAATGTCGTGGCTGCAAAGATGCTGCTTGTTGAGTTTCAGTTTCATCAGTATATTTAAAACGGAATAATGTATATTTTGAAGAGATGTTTACCATACTGGCAAAATTAGTAAACGCTTGTGTCCCTAATGTATTTTAACAAATCCGGGACAAAAGCTAAAAAATTGGGGACAAATTCAGGACAAAGAAAAATCCGGTACAAAGGTTGAAAAAACAGTAAAAAATCGGGACATCTAGTCACCTTACTTAAACCAGGTGTTTCCTTTCATCATGTTGTGTGTTCTTGCACAGTCAATAAGTTTGTCCTCTTTCATTCCTCTTGCCTGAGCCATAATAATCAGCTACTTCCTGAACTCTTTCCTTTCCTACTTTTGCGTTGAGATCCCCTAGAACTATGATGTTTTCATGTGGTTTGCATTCACAAAGTGCCATATTAAGCTCGTCGTAAAATTTATCAACTGTTTCCTCTAGACTGTCTGCTGTTGGTGCATAAGCTTGTATGAGATTTATATTTATTGGTTTTCCATTCAATTTCACTCAAAGGACCCTGTCAGATATTGGCCAAAAGCCTTTCACTGTTCTTGCTCTTTTTGCATCCACAGTGATACCTACTCCTCTTTGGTGTACCTCCAGAATAGATTATTATTTTATATTCATCAGAATATATCTCCCCTGATCCAGTGTATCTCATTTCGCACAGTTTCAATAAATGTGAACCCATCCTTTTCATTTTGTTTTCCAGTTTTTTCCTTCTGCCTGAGTGTTCTCACATTCCAAGTACCTATCTTCAGAGTCTGTTTTATATCTTTATCTTGCTTTTGCTTACAGTAGCTTGATGATGATCGGGTATCACCTGTAGCACATGATGTCCCATACAGAACGAGGGTATTCCATTGGAATCCCCCTTAACATTGTTGTAGGGAATTCTATTATTGTGGTGATTCATGATTGTACAGTTTACCTCTATAGCTCTTTTTATCAATGTTCTTAGGATGTGTATTGCATTATTGGTGCCCTTTCCCTCCACATCCACATTGTTCCTCAGTTATTTCTAGTTTTATTCTATTAAATTATTTTATTTATAACTTATAATTACATTATTAAATTTGACATAAAGTTAAAAAACCCAAGTGCGTGGATGACTACAGTAAATACACTGGCACAGCTGATTGAACTGATATGCTTCTCAGTTCCATTGAGTCAGTAAGAAAAACTGTCAAGTGGCATGAAAAAGTGTTTTTTCATGTATTAGAATTGTCTGTTTTAAATACACACTCTCTGTACAAAGTAGTTACAGGAAAATAAATTTCTATAGCTGTTTTTCATTTGGCTCTAATGCAAGAAATTGTGGACAAATATTAAAAGGAAAGAAGAAACTGTATTTAAGGTTGACGAAGTGATGAATATATATACCACTGCAACTAGTGCAAAGGCATCTTCCATTAACAATAGTGCCATTAACAATGAAGTGGAAGGACCTTGCGAGAAAATGTGTTGTATGTCTGGAAAAATAAAAAAGGCAAGAATCAAGATACAGTGTAAAAACTGTGAATCTACATTGTGTGTTACTCCATGTTTTTATATATTTCATATAAAAAAAAATGTGATGGGTGGATGGATGGATGCCACAATTGTTCTGTTGACTAAACACATTCTTTCCAGTCATTTAGAATCTCCTTGATTATATTCAAATACTGTCAAATACTGGGTGTCCGGTTAGCGCAATCGATAGGCGGTTGGCTTACCACGGCAACAGCCGGGGTTCGTAATCCTGGCGAGGACACCTGGGTTTTACTAATTCCCTAAAAATTAGTAGGAGCCGCGATAGCTCAGTGGTTAGTGAACTGGACTACTACGGACAAGGGGTAGGGTTCGATCCCAACCGACGGCTCCGGGTTCACCCAGCCTTAAATGGGTACCGGATTTTTTCTGGGAAAGTAAAAGCAGCACGGGCGTAATACCGACCACATTACCCCAAAAATCATGTGCTGAAGGTCTGTAAAATATAGGGTCACTAACGCCATATTTCCCTATACGCCACTTGGCGTGACGGGGGGTACTTTACTTTTTACTTTTTTACTGTCAAATACTGGGAAATGAAAAAGTTGGCATCATGGACAAAGATAGTAGCAAAGTGGAATAGGCAAGCTCACCAATCAGATACCAACAAAAGGTCAGAATGATAAAGAAGACATGAAGTACCAGACCCACCATGATGAATACTATCAACTTGATGTGAGATAGCAAGGTCATCATCTTTCAACTAAGAGCAGGACAGTCTACTTAAAAACTACATATACATGAAGTTAAAGATTGGAAACACAAACATAGTTATAGTTATTCGACGGCCCCATTATCACTGCAAACGAATGAAAATCCATAATTGCTCAACGTCTGTGCCAGTGGAATCATCTGAACACCTAATCTAATATCCAAGCATACAAAGGCAGCTGCAGTCTCCATCATAGCAAACACAGCACATGTCAAAAGATATAAGGCATTTAAGCACCGAAAGTGAACGCAGCTGAACTGTCCTTTGTCATACAATATCATAATTCATCGTAAGCAATCTGAATACAGAAACACCATCTGGATTAAACACACAGCTCATGGTATGCACAGAGCACTAAACTCAGTAGCTCTGGCAGCAAGCACAAACATGTAAAAAGAAAATAAAAATAAAATTGTATTGAGCAACTAGAGTAACAGATTGACAAGACAAGCTACATTTTGGCAAAAACCTTCATCAGGTTTATAAAAACAAACTATACATATTAAACATAAAATTCAGAGTCAGAATGCACAACAACGCAGATTTAAAATATGGTGGAAAAAATGGTGGCCAGGATTTTCGTAGTCTGTTTAAAAGATTAATAGACAATAGGTAATAATTAAAATGAGTTGAGTGTTAAGGGTTCTACCAGACGAACAATGGCAGAGGTGGGAATCAAGGGTTGATCCCAGGTTTCAGGAAGAAGGGGAGAGCCTGGAGGCCATCTTTGTGAGGTATAGAGATGTATAGAGAGCAGACATAAAAAGAAAAAGGTGGTAGGCTTTTCTGTGTTTCCTAGTGTTTGGCTTTTGCAAGGCACTGTGCCATGGAGTACGGGTTCGATCCTGCTTCAGACCATATATTGTTCTTTGTTTTTTTCTGTTGTTGATTATTTGTTATTTTTTCAAAGTGCTGTAAA
Organism: Megaustenia siamemsis; assembly: GCA_032433765.1. NCBI lineage: Eukaryota > Metazoa > Mollusca > Gastropoda > Stylommatophora > Ariophantidae > Megaustenia > Megaustenia siamemsis. The sequence goes on along the minus strand of JAVIAB010000059.1, from coordinate 49,357,090 downwards.
CATACCTCCTCCTCCTATGATTCGTGGTAGGTTTTATCAGGGCAAGGAGAGAATGTGGAGAATAAATTGAGGGCGTAGTTAGTGTCCTTAACAAAAGAGGGAAGGCTGTGGACAATAGGTTGGAAGATGCTTTCCATGTAGTTCGAGATGTGAACGGTAGGACAAGGACAGGCAGAGACAATGGGTCTTCTAATGTTACTAGTTTTGTGAATCTTAGGTAGCATATAGAATGATGAAGGCTTTTGCTGAAACATTGTAGTTTGAAATGTCTTTCTGTTAGTCGAGCTGCTCAATAGCATTTTATGTTGATTTTCTTTGTTTTCTGCAGCTATACACGCTTAGTATTTAATATTTGTTATATTTGATATCTGTGCTTATGATGTCCTGCAAACATGTGGACAAACACTACAGTCTGCATCACTCATTGTACAAGGCTGCAGCCAGTACAATGTTTTGGGAAAGTCACACTGACCAAGTGAAACAACACTAAAATAACAATTTTATGGTCTTTTACAAGAGCCATTAAGGAAAACCAAAATATGAAGCTTTTATGGCTCTGCAAAATAGATCTTAGTTAACGAAAGAAGCAGAAGAAACCATTTTCTATTTTGTTATGCATGTACACTGGATAAAGTATTTCTCTGGAAATTTCTATTTGATTATAATGAAACCTGGCATATTTGAACTATGGTGTGGTATGCATGAACAAGTAACAAGATTAACAATTTAAAAAACTTTTATAGTACATAAGAAGTTTCTATTCAGGGGATTATTAACATGCTAAAAAAAATTACGACCAGTCTAACACATTTACAGCAAATACATTAATTTTGCATGAATGTACCAACACATATTTCTGCTATGCATATTAACGCTGTAAAATGATATCCAAGAATTCCAATAAAGCGGCTGTTTAACTTGGTTACCATTACAACTGGGTGATGTTGGCACGAACAAATAGCATTAAATATTGTAACTGTTGATCCTATTGATTTGTTGATCCTGTTGATTTATTATTATAAATAATAAATCAAGTCAAATAAAAATAAGTAATTTAATTAGTTATAATATATATACTGTCTATTCTTCTTCTTCCTTTCAGCTCCCTGTGGAGCATCATCATCATCATGTGCCATACCGTTTGGCATAGGTGATCATGTCCCTCCACAATCTTCTATCTACAGTGTATCGTATCAGTTGTGTTGTTGACTGTTTTCCATGCCATGACACCAAGCTATCCAGTATTTTCTCTCTGTCGTCCGCGATCTCTCTTTCATTTTATTTTGCCAATTGTAACCAAGTATTCCAACTTTCCTCTTCTCATGATGTGCCCGAAAAATGTTGATTGCTTTTCTCTGTGGAGCATATGTTTTCAATAAACATTATCTAAGCATTAAAATTAATTCCAATATATAATTTTAGAATCCCTCCAGTTAATTATACCTTTGCCTTTTGCCGCCCTTATTGCCAGCTAGGCACACCCCAAAGCCAGCGAGACTCATTCACTTTTTGTCTGCCTCAGTCACAGCAAGCACCGCAAAGAAGTTTCTTTTCATTCATTTTTAATATTATTTTCTTGTTAAGATATTTCATTATTATTTTGCTGTATAGTGTTATTTTTATTTGCTTACATACCTGTGTATGTGTTGTAAACAATACCTTTTTATTCCTTTCACCTTTATCTTCAGCTTTACAGCAGCTTCACATTTTTATGTATTTTATGTATGCATTTTTATGTGTTTACCCCTTTCTATCTATCTATCTATTGACCTTTCGAGCCGTAACCGGCCCATAGGGCGTAGACCAAGATACACCTTCTCCTATATGAATTTTTGTTCTAGCAGTTTTCTTTTAAAGATATTTTATCAAATCTCGCCATCTGTCTCTGTTCTGTGCAAGCAGTTCTATCTCATTGAGGGAGCCGATTCCTGCTGCTCTTGCCTCTCTCATCAATGTTCTTCTCAGTGTCTCCCTGGGTCTTCCTCTTTTTCTTTTACCTGTTGTTTCCCATATGAGGGCTTGCTTTGCTATTCGATTATTATCTCTTCTCATCACATGTCCAACGTATGACCATCGTCTTTTCTTTATTACTGAAGATATTAGTGGTTGATTGGCGATTTCTCTAATTTCCTCGTTTGTTTTGAATTCGTTCCATTCTATACCAAGTATTTTCCTTAGACATTTATTTTCGAATGCGTTCAACTTTGTTTCTATATCTCTTGTTGTTTTCCAGCTTTCACACGCATACGTAAGGGTTGATAGTACATTTGATTTGAATAGCCTAAGTTTTGTGTTTGTGCTAATGAGTTTTGATTTCCACAACTTTTCAAGGCTTCTGAAAGACATTGCTGCTTTAGCCAGTCTGATTCTAATTTCTTTGCTCGTATCCCCTTCTCGATCAATGTGACTTCCAAGATAGATAAAGTGATCGATCTCTTCTACTGGTTTGTTTTCCATGTATATTTTGTCACTTGTTGGAATTAAACTTTTCATGACTTTAGTCTTTTCATGATTGACCTCAAGCCCAATTTTGCTGGCTATTGATGATAGTTCATTTGTGTTTTCCTGCATCGTTTTTATCTGACTGCTGATGAGAACTATGTCATCAGCAAAGTCGAGGTCCTCCAAATGGTCTCCTTGTATCCATTCGATGCCTTTATTACCAGTGCAGCATTTCTTCATTATGAAGTCCATAACAATTCCAAATAACAAGGGTTATTTGGAATTGTTATGGACTTCATAATGCCTCTCCAGTTGTTACCCCTTTACGAAATCAAAATTACTAAGCACCAAAGACATAGTTCTGGATTTTCAAATCAAATGTATTATCCACCCAAATTTATTATGCATGTAAGAGCTGGAAAACAACAAAATAAATTAGATGCATTTGAAAACATATGCCTCAGAAATATACTTTGTATTGAATTCAAGACTACTTTGTATTGAAATCAAGACTATAGCTTGTTTCATAACTCGTGCCCAACTTTTAAAATCGATAGCTTTTTAACCGCTTGTTGTAAGTTGTTCAAAATTTGCATGTAAAGTTATAATGATTAGAACCCAACAGGGAATTAATTTCATAAAAAAAAAACATTTGGTTATTATTGTTGCTTATTTGATTTATATAAATTTATAACGACCCATTGAGGTAGTCAAAACTTAATGTTTACAGTATTTTAAGTTAAAAATAGCGAGTAAAAATCCATATACGGTAAAATTGACGTGTTTGCACGCTTTTACCGTGGTTTTTTGACACAATTAGACACTTGTAAAAAACACGAGAAATTGTGTGTTCCATTTCCGTTCATTCATAGGGGGAGACGTGGAACGATAACATTTATCATGAGTTTTAAAATGAAATTCTGCATTCTACAAAACATCGCAATAAAAATGTATGACTATTTTTGCAAAGAGGCTAAACGAGGAAGATTATTTCATTCTTTAGAAAACCCTGAGAATAGGACAAGACACATTTTGGATTTATCTAAACGGTCATTTAATCGCTGGATTCAAGCACGTGACCGTCAATGTTAAAAATATACGAAATCACAAGGAAGAGCAAAAATGTTGGATAATTTCGACAGTGAACTTATTAGAAGTGAAATTCGCAAAATGTTGGGTATGAATGAAACTGTTACAATAAGAAAATTAAAAGTATCGCTGAAAAAGAACAACAGTATTGAAATATCAAAGTCTACATTACGGAGGAATGTGAGAGCTGCAGGCTTTACATTCAGAAAGTATTCCAATGGACGAAACATCTGTGAGAAGCCACATATAGTAGTCATGAGAAGCAAGTACTTACATGAAGTAAAAGAGGTGCGCAAGCAAGGTTATGATATTGTGTACTTGGATGAAACATGGATCAATGCTCACCATACTAACCAAAGGGAATGGCAGTCATCAGATGGAAAGAGTAAGAGATTAATACCTAGCAGCAAAGGACAGCGCTTGATAATTGCTCATGCAGGTAGTCGACAACATGGACTAATACAGAATGCAGAGCTCATTTTTCTTTCAAAATCCATAGACAATCGGGATTATCACTCTGGGATGAATGGTCACATATTTAGACATTGGATTGAAAATTCTGTTCTCCCATCACTAGATCGACCATCTTGCCTAATAATGGACAATGCAGCGAACCACAACATTGTTGCACTTGAAGATAAAGTCCCGACGTCATCCAGTACAAAAGATGCTATTAAGATATGGCTCACAAAGGAGCACATACAATTTAATAACATGTACTTAAAACCTGAATTACTATCTCTAGTAAAGCAAAATCAAAGGACAAAGATTTTTCAAATAGATAAGATTATCCAAGAGCACGGTCATATAAGTTTGAGGCTGCCACCTTACCATGCTCATTTAAATCCAATAGAACTAATCTGGGCAAAATTAAAAGGACAAGTGGCAGATGAAAATACAACATTCAAAATATGCGATGTAAAGACTCTTGCTAATCTCGCTTTATTAAATATAGACAAAGATTATTGGGCTAAATGTGAAGACCACGTCTTAAAACAGGAAGAGGAATATTGGAAAAATGATGGTTTGTGGAATGTTCAACCCCAAACAGTTATTAATCTTTTAGACTCGTCTGATTCAGAATGAAAGTATATAGCCCCCACAATGTTGGCCCCTATATTACCTTAAATTAGTTCAACAAACGGTCCTTATCAAGACCACACAACTATGAAAATTGGACATACAGGTATACCTTGATATTATCGTCCGTCCTCGAACTAAGAAGACAATAATTCTCCTGGTGTTTTGTCTTATTAGGTTATTTCCCCATTACGGCCACGCCTTTACCTAGTGAAAATTAATCATAGACCAGCAACTACGGTAATTTCTATTATTTAGGGATTCACAATTTACAATTTTGACAAACATCAAAGAAATTCGCCGCTTTAAGAAAACTGCAGCTGCAAGATATTTGTTAAATATACATTTAAAGGGTCTTTTGCATTCTAATAACATTTGGAAAATTTCAACAGTTTTTAACAAACGGTTACTGAGTAATAGCGTTTTGAAGTTGGGCACGTGATTTGAAACGAGCTATAGGAGACTGGGTGGTCAGAGATAAGACATAGAGATAAGGCATAAGTCATTGAGATAAGACGTCAGCCTCTGGACAATAAAGTCAATCCGTTTGTTCTTCATGGCATTACCCTCCCCTGGTCTCTGGGTGGTGAGATCTGATATCTCTTGGAAAATGACAAAAAACAGGAAGTCCCATGTGCAATCATACACGTTAAAGAACCAGTGACGGTTTAACCATATATTACGATTCTGTCATAAAAATTACAGTCTCAAAATACAAATTTTTGAAATTTGACAGTTTATTGCAGGCAAACTCTCCCCCCCCCCCCCCCCCATTATCTTCCTAATTACTACTGCTGTTGACCCTTGAATGTTGGATTTGTTTCTTTTGATATTGGATTTTTTTTTTTTTTTAAATATGTCGTAAAAAGTACGACAGTATCGTAGGAATGAGGCTGTTTTTGTTTTTCTAGAAATTTTGCCAATTTTCAAGAAATTGTTTCTTTTTTCTTTTTCTTATAAGGGGGGAAATCTCCTCGGCCATCAACGAGACTTGAAAGAAACCTTGTAATAGTGCCTGTGTCATTCAGGGGGGGCATTCTCGTGTATTGTCACATTTGACAGGAAATGTAGGGAACAGAACTCAGTCGTGGTCAATGTGGCGGTCAATGGTCTCACCTGGGATAACACCGATGAGAATGATGCAGTCATCTATACAGACGGATCTGTAATGCGACACAAAAGGAATGCATGGGCATTTACAGCATGCTCGGCAGGCAGAATAGTCAAGGAAGAAAGTGGTGCATACATTATCACCACTAGTAGCATGATGGTGATGGCAGTGACTAGGGTATTCATCTGGTTAGAGTCACGAAACTACACTCATGCCTGGATACTGAGTGATTCGATGAGCATGATAAAAAAAGTGGAGGTGGGCTCTGTACACATGCAATGGGTAGAGTCATTGCAGAAGTCAAAAATATGTAAGATCACCTTTTTCTACATCCCAGGACATGCAGGAGTGTGGGGAAATGAAAGAGCAGACAGGTTGGCTTGCTGCACTATAGTTGAGGATGGTCAACCAATGGATCAGGCGGACATCATCATTGCCCTCCGAGATGTGTGAAGTGCACAGGACTTCGGCAGCCATAAGTCCACGTCACTCCTTCGGATGAAAGCGATGGGAGTCAAGATAGGCACAGAAAAAAAAAAGAGAAACTTAGTGTGTGTGTGTAAGAAGACTAATCAACCAACACAGAATTGGAGTTGTCAGTCGCTGGACACAGCAAGACTTGCTGAGGAGGGGATCTGAGCACCTATGGACATGTTCGAAGTGCAATGATGATGACCTGCAAATAACTCAATAATTTGTTGCAGCGGGGAGCTTGTGAGTTCTGATGATCCCAAGTGCTATGCTAGAGTGGGAACTAGTGCCCCTGGAAAGTAAAAAAAAATAAGTAAAGTATCCCCGTCACGCCAAGTGGCGTATAGGGAAATATATGGTGTTAGTGACCCTATATTTTACAGACCTTCAGCACATGATTTTTTGGGTAATGTGGTCGGTATTACGTCCATGCTGCAGTACTTTCCCAGAAAAAAATCTGGTACCCATTTAAGGCTGGGTGAACCTGGAAGCCGTCGGTTGGGATCGAACCCTACCCCTTGTCCTTTGTAGTCCATTCACTAACCACTGAGCTATCGCAGCTCCAGTGCCCCTGGAAAGTTCAACCAAATTGGACAGATCTATGGGTTAGTGGGGAGTGACCACTTGAATCTATAGTAAAAGTAAAGTACCCCCATCACGCCAAGTGGCGTATAGGGAATATGATGTTAGTGACCATAAATTTTTTGTGATTTTTGGGATATAGTGGTCGGTATTACGCCCGTGCCGCTTTACTTTCCCAGAAAAAAATCTGGTACCCATTAAATGCTGAGTGAATTGGAAGCCGTCGGTTGGGATCTTCTTCTTCTGTGATCATGGCTCATTCGGAGTAGGATTCAGGACTTTCTTATGAAGGCAGCTGTCTGTTTAAGTGATTCGGTTGCACCGTATAGTTTCTCTTCCAGGGAGGTGAGTGTGGACCACATTGTCCTTCTCAGGTCTGTGTACTGGGAGCAATCCTGTAGAACATGTTTTGTTGTCATGTTGTCCAGTGTACAGTGGCATTGGCTGGGAGTACCTATTTTGAGTTTGTTGAACATGTGATTTCTCATTCTATTGTGGCCAATGCGTAGGCGAAATATGATGACTTGATTCCTCCTTATTATCAGCTCTTAAAAAGCCCCAAGAACAATGAACTAGATGACTTGAGAACTACCCTGGTCCAGCTATGCAATAACTTCCAGAGAGTAGTCATTCAGTGGATACCTTCACACCATAACATACATGGGTACAAACACGCAGATAAATTAGCTAAGGAGGGAGGGAGATTACCACAATAGAACCATCCGCTCAGTTATGATGAAGCCAAATCCATCCTCAAGGGTCAGTTCCATGAAAAATGGAAATGAGAACACCCGAAGCATAACGAGAGTGACGGATACCACCAACTATCAAGGAGGGATCAAGTCATCATACTTCGCCTATGCACAGGCCACAATAGAATGCGAAATCACATGTTCACCAAATTCATTCCAGGTACAACCAGCCTATGCCACTGTACACTGGACAATATGACTACAAAACATGTTCTACAGGATTGTCCCCAGTACATGTTGATTAACCCTAGATTATGTCACATATCCGCAAATCACGGTTTTACATCATCTTTGTAAAATTTACAAACCCTAAATGATACACATTCCAGAATTCCCAAAATAGTATTTTCTTTGAACTTTTGCTACACATGAGCCACGGAATTGATGCAGTAATCATTTCTTGGCCTACATTTAACTTTGCCTGAAATTCAAATGCATGGCGCCACGGCTACTGGAAGCGGTATGTTGTCTTTTAACATGTCTCCATCATCAGTCTACCATTCAAGCCATATGTTCGACTTCCTCTTAGCGCCGTTCGCTGTCTATCCCACGTTACAAAGCTTTATTTGATGTCTCGCCAACAGCCGAAGGGATTTCCCCTGTCCTGACAAAAAAAAAAAGAAGATAAAACAAATTTCTTGAAATTTTGCTAAATTTATTTTAAAAAGACAGCGGCATTCTTATAACACCTTTGTAAATTATACAAAGAAAAAAATGTTGTGTTTGACAAAACAAACAATCAGACATCAAAGGAAACAAATCAAACACTCAGGGGTCACCAGAACCAATAATTGGAAGGTATAAGGTGGGGAAAATTGCTTATGGCAAACTGTTGAACTCCAAAAAAAAAACAACATATTTTGAGTTTGTAAATTTTACAAAGGTGGCATAATCTAGGATTAAGTGCATCATTTACAGATAATTAATCACAGAAATCTAGATTCACTCACTAATCATCTACTTTAAATTAATTTTTGTAAGCCCTTATTTTTTCTTAAATATCTCACAATTCATTTTTATTTGGTAGTTCATCATCATCAAGTACCGGGCCTACTGGCGTAGGTGATCATGTCTCTCCACAACTTTCGATCTCGGCAGCTATTATCATTTCTGTTGTTGACCGTCTGCCAAGCCATTCTCTTAAGCTGTCTGTTATTTTTTCTCTTTGGTTCCCTCTATCTCTTCGTCCCACAATTTTTCTACTTGTTACAATATATTCAAGTTGTTCTCTTCTCATTACATGGCCAAAAAATGATGATTTTCTTCCAAATATTGGAATATCTCAAGACCTACAATTAAATATCACAGTTGAGGAAATACATCTGGAGACAGTCCAGAGCTACAACTACCTGGGACATACTATAACCAATGATGGAAAATGTAAAATTGAAATAAACAAAAGAATAGGTATGGCAAAAAGTAATTTTAATGCCATGAAAAATATACTAACAACAAAACAAATATCAACAGGGCTGAAACTAAGAATGGCAAAATGTTACATCTTCTCAATATTCCTGTATGGTGCTGAAACATGGACATTAGACAAGAAAACAGAACAGAAAATTGAAGCCTTTGAAATGTGGATTTATAGAAGAATAGGTAGAATTGGATGGAAAGAAAAGATAACAAACGATGAAGTTTTAAAACAACTGAAAATAAAAAGAGAACTACTAAATACAATTAAGACAAGACAAATTAAATTTTTGGGGCATGTTAAAAGACACAACAGCCTACTAAAAGTAATATTGGAAGGGAAAATACAAGTTAAAAGAGGCAGAGGCAGACCAAGACTAACATGGACGAGTAACATCAAAAGATGGACAAGTCAATCTATGACAGCCTGCACCATCAAAGCAAGAAACAGAGTAAAATGGCGATCCATGGTAGCCAACCTTCGTTGCAGAGAAGGCACTCAATGATGAATGATGATGAATATTGGAAATTAACTCTCTTTTTGCTTTGACCTCTCTCAGAACATCTTCATTACTCTTCTTAGCTGTCCATGGTACTCTCAACATTCGTCTGTAAAACCACATTTCTACAGACTCCAGTGATTTTCTTGTCTGTTGTCCTATTGCCTATGATTCGCATCCATATGTTAAGACTGGCTCTACACAACATTTAAGAACTCTTTTTCTTGTTTCTATTGTCAAAAATGGATTGCCTAGTATCTTCCTCATTTTTTGGAAATCTGCTTTTGCCTGAGCCATTCTGCATCTCACCTCTTTTGTACATCTTCCGTCTGAGGTTAACAAAGTTCCCAAATATTTAAATTCATTTACCTGTTTTACCTGTTTTAATATTGTTCCACTTGTCTTTATTTTGCACTGAGGTGATGTCTTTTTCTTTGTTGTTACCATTACCTCTGTCTTTTTGCTAGTAAGGCGGAGTCCTTTATTTTTGCTTTCTTTCACTATAATGTCCAACATTTCTTGTAACTCATTTTCACTCTTAGCGATTAAGACTGTATCATCTGCATACCTTAGATTATTTATATTATGACCTCCAATTGTTCCTTATGGATCTTAAAATAACCTCACTATAAATATTAAACAAATCTGGTGACAGCACACAACCTTGTCTAACACCCTGTTTTATTTGTTGAAACATTCCCAATTGGTTTCCAGTTCTTATGTTTGTTGCCAGAACATGTTCTTTATTATTCTTAGGTCTTTGCTGTCTATGTTTATGCTTTCTAAAATTTTGATTATTTCTTGGTGCTTTACTTTGTCAAATGCCTTGGTGTAATCTATGAAACATAGGTATAGATCTGTTTTCACCTCTATGGCTCTTTCTACTAAAAATCTTATTTGGTGGTTACTAACTGTATTAAAAAAAAAACTGACATGTAAATAGGCCTAATACACGTTTATTTTAAAATAAATTCCGTACAAGTTACAGAAAACTATACAAGATGAAAGGTACGGTGGTTGTAGTTTTATACTATTAAAAGCCAAGAAAAAAAATAGAATGTTTTTTTGACATTTAATAAACTTTCTCACTAGTATTTGGGCAATATTTTATTTGCCAATTTAATATCAATATTAAAAAAATACATGACAAGGATTAATCATAACTTGGAACCAGTGAAAAGCATATTATGTTTGGCACAATTTAGCTGTATGGATGCTGGTAAGAAATAAAAACCAGTGAAAAAAGTTTTGCTCGCTTGGCTTATAACTTATTCTGTCTGTTGCTTCCTTTAAACACTAAACTATCCATTGTTGTTTCGGCACAATGGAAGCATAATACTGCAAAAATAACAGTAAATATGAAATGTTTGTTTTGTTTCTTATACAGTTGATGTGAGCTATACAAGCACAATGAAGCTGTTCCTGTTTTTCCTTTTATTGTGGGTGAAAGGTGAATTAGGTAATGATGTAATTTCCATGTGGTAAATTTCTTTATGAGTTTGATTATTGTTCATATCATATATCATGCTTTTGCCAGTGTGAATTTGTATGAAAAGCAATTAAAAACAACAAAAGATACACATCACACCATTGTCATAAGGGAAATTGATGGTAAGTGCTCAGATTTTTCTGTAATCAATGAAACATTTATGGTTTCACATCAGACTGCTATGTTCTAAAAAAAATTTCTGGAAACTCATTCATAAACAAACATTTGCTATATTTGGAGGTCTAACTTTTGAATATGAGGTTTGCAGATGAGTACACTAGCTACTTTAAATTGTGTTTCTTTAAACTGTGAAATATGGCAGCACTCACAGAATTTGCACATTTGTTAGATTTTCAACATTTCTGGTAATAGTTTATAAATGTACATTTATGTTATTACAAGAGTAAATAACAGACTAGGTATAACCTTGACGGAAAATACTAATACATGTAACTCATAGAAGGATAATTGCAGCAAATTGTGCTAAAGCCAATAAACATGGATTTTTTTCTGGGGAGTAATGCGGAACGGGCATAATACCGACCACATTAACCCAAAAATCATGTGCCATAGGTCTAAAAATTATGGTCACTAACACCATATTCCCTCTACGTCACTTGGCATGATTGGGCTCTTAACTTTTACTTACAATAAACATTATGACTGTGATGACACTATAAAAGAATAAAAAGGATGTGGTAGAATGGAATGGGTCATAAGAAGTCTAAAGAATGATAAACATAAACCTCAACCTCAGCAAGGGAGCTGATGTCTGCTGTTATTGCCTCTCACCTTGATGTTCATTTTAGTGTTTCTTTTGGTCGGCCTCTCTTTTATTTACCCTCAGGCTCCCATTTGGGAACAAGTCTTCATTAGTACTATAGAGTTTGTGCGTCTGAGCTAAAGCCATCTTCAATGCTTTCACTATTGTGTGGTCGATATGCTTCATACAGGGGAGCGTGATGAAGACCTAGAAAATGGGTGCATAATATCATAGATAGCTGGAAATGATTGCTGTAGAAGCTGGACATTTTGCATAGACAGAAAACTTCAGAGTAGCTGATATGAGAGCCAAACTCCAACGGCTATGGCCATTTTTAGCCTACTTTTTTATTTCCAACTCTCAAGGGTTCTTTAACATGCAGTACAGAACCTCCCATTTTTCACCATTATTCAAGAGTGCTACTCATTGAATCTCACTACTCAGAGACCAGGGGAAAGTAAAGCCACAAAGAAACTATGGATTCAAAGTGAAAAATTCCCACTGCCTGTAGTAGGATTAAAATCACAGACCTTCCTGTCCAGAGGCTGTTGTCTTATCTTTAGACTGACCAGTACCCAAGATGATACAAAAGTAAGAAAAAAATAGTTCTTCAACGTTACAGAAAGCCAAATATTATATATGGAAGCAAATAATGAATTAAGGCCACAGTGTTGTAGTTTTACAGGAGAATCTTATGAATACCATCTATCTATCTATCTATCTATCTATCTATCTATCTATCTATCTATCTATCTATCTATCTATCTATCTATCTATCTATCTATCTATCTATCTATCTATCTATCTATCTATCTATCTATCTATCTATCTATCTATCTATCTATCTATCTATCTATCTATCTATCTATCCATCCATCCATCCATCCCCGCCCCACCCCACCCCACCCCAGTGTGTACTAGTTCACTGACCCCTGTTTGAACTCCTCTGGTTCTGTGTGCATTTGCGCACATTTTTGCACGTTTCTCTACGTTCACGACAGCCGCACTTGGTTGCTATTCCTTTTCTTTTGACAGGATAGTTTATTTTGTTTTCTTTAACACATTTCAATTGTTTTTGTTTTGGTTGTTTCGTTATTAGTTTTGTGTGTGTGTGTTTTTTTTTGTTTGTTCCTGATGAAGGCCTATTGGGCCGAAACGTTGTTTAGTCTGTGTCGTCCACTTATCACGTAAAGCTTCTTACATACTATTTTTTAAATTTTTTTATCTTACCTTAATAAGGGGGTAATGGCAAAGAAATGCAAATGAATGCATAAAAATGTGAAGCTGCAGTAAAGCTGAATGTGAGGGAGAATTGAAAAAAAAAAATGGTTTGGTAAAAGCTTTACGTGATTTATAGATGACACAAATTTGAACGACGTTTCGACTCAATAGGCCTTCATCAGGAATGTTCAAACAACAAACACACAGATATGTAAGTAAATAAAACTATTCCAACATATCTAACTAGTAATAGGGAGCCACGATAGCTCAGTAGTTAGTGAACTGGACTACAAAGGACAACAGGTAGGGTTCGATCCCATCCGACAGCTTCCGGTTCACCCAGCCTTTAATGGGTACTGGATTTTTTTTCTGGGAAAGTAAAGCGGCACGGGTGTAATACCGATCACATTATCCCAAAAATCATGTGCCGAAGGTCTGTAAAATTTATGGTCATTAACACCATATTCCCTATACGTTACTTGGTGTGACGGGGGTACTTTTTTTAAAACTAGTAGTGAAACATCCAAAACAAAATAATAGAAAACTGGTTTCAGAAAAGACAAATTTCTTCTCTGTGCCAAGGACCGTGGCTGGAATGAAAAAGAGAGATTGGCTGTAGTGCGCTGTAATTACCCTGCTGGTCAGAGGGTCAAACCGTCTAAAGTGTACCCTTTTATAAGAAGGTAGTTTGCCATTCCGTTTCTTCTTTACCAGTGACTGTACTAGTCGGAGATCGCAGCCATTGTCTCTATACATGAAATCCTTTGCCTGCCATCACGGAGTGGGGACTGTAACTGGCACTACTTGTCGGCTGCTCCCACAACACCATCCACCACCTGCTCCAATGGCTTCACATAACCCTGATAGGGGGGCTAAACAGGAGCTCCACCTTGCCCAAGGGTGTCCCGAAGACTAGCGGAGGAAAGATGTCTTACTCCTCCTTTGGTAGGGCAGAACTCTACCCTACTAACCACACACATATGGATATCAACATAATTCAAGCTTATGCACCAACAAGTAATAGCGAAGAAGCAGACATTTACACTTTTTACAACGAGCTAGAGATGACCTTGGAACAGTGTAAATACCAAGAAATAACTATTATATTAGGGGATTTCTATGCAAGTGGTAGGAACAGCTAAAGTGCAAAATGTGACTGGGGAACATTGCCTTGGAGAGATGAATGACAGAGGGGATAGATTGACTGGCAAAGCCCAGACAAAAAAAAGTACACTATCATACTGATTTTATACTGGTACAGAGAAGATTCAGGAATGGGCTAACATCTGTTAAAACAAGGCCAGGAGCAGATTGCAACAGCAACCATGTACCAGTAGTTGGAAAGATAAGAATAAAACTGCGGAAGACACAGAAATCCCCAAGAAATATGAAATTAGAACTAGATATGCTTAGAGTAGATAGACAGATGAGTGATAAGTACAGTACGATAGTACAAAGTAGATATAATGCTATTGAGAAAATACTGGACACCGAGGAACAGTGGGAAATGCTCAAACAATCGATTCAACAAACGCCAAAAGAAGTAATAGCAGTGACTAAAAGAATCAACAAAAAAGAAATGGATAACAGCAGAAATATTACAACTAATGGACGAAAGAAGAAAACATAAAAAAGACGAACGGACATACAAAATATTGCACAATGAGGTCCAGAACAAATGCAGAGAAGCAAAGGAAGGATGGTAAAAGCAGAAATGTGAAGAAATGGAAAAACAACAAAAGAAAGACTCAAAATGTATGCACAATCAGTTAAATGAATTAACAGGAAGAAAAGAAGTAAAAGTTTCAGGATGTGTGAAATCATAGGAAGGAAATATAATAATGGGACAGGAGCAGATAGTGGAAAGATGGACAGAATATATCAGTCATCTCTATGATGATGAAAGACCAGAGCTAAACAATTCAAATGAAGACACGGCCCATCAATAATGCAGAGTGAAGTGGAGGAAGCAATTCAACACATGAAAAGAGGCAAAGCTCCAGGTCTCAACAACATAACAATTGAAGAGGTAAATGCATTAGGAGAGCTGGGAGTACAAGTCATAAGAAAACTACTCAATGACATATATAACACTGGACACATACCCGAAGATCTACTAAAATCTATCTTTGTAGCCATACCAAAGAAGTCAGGAGGCCACTGATTGTGAAGACCATCACACTATTAGTATCATGAGCCATATGACGAAAATATTACTGAGAATCATGAGAAGGGTAAGGAACAAAATAAAACCAGAAATAGGTGAGGAACAATGTGGATTTGTGGAAGGAAAGGGCACCAATAATGCAATATACATCTTAAGAACATTGAAAGAAAGATCTATATATGTGCTTTATAGATTACACAAAAGCATTTGACAAAGTAAAGCATGTGGAAATAATATGCTGGAGATATTAAACATTGATGGCAAGGATATGTGAATCATAAAATACATGTACTGGCAACAAACAGCAACCCTATGAATTAGCAACCAAACAGGATAATTCCAATATATAAAACAAGGAGTCAGACAAGACTGTTCTGTCGCCGTATTTGTTTTCACTTTACAGCAAATATATTATGAGACCAATAGTAGACAAAAAAGGAGTTGAAGTCAACAGTAATAGCAGAGTCAGAGAATGAACTATAAGAAATGATAGACATAATACTAAAAGAAAGCAACAAAAAAGGTCTCAGTCTGAATAGTAAGAAAACATAAGTAATGGTCATATCAAAGAAACAATCATTACCCCCATGCAGCATGAAAATAAATAAATCTGAAACAAGCGCAACGCGTCAAATACATGGGCACAATAACAACATCAGATGGAAGATGCACCATTGAAATAAAAAACAGAATAACCACCTTCTTCTTGGTCTGCCCTCGATGCGTCTCACAGGAACCATGTCTTCCATTATTGTTCTTTCCAGAACTTTTGACGTGGCCATAGTATTTAAATTTCATCTTTAGAATGGTGTTTATAAGCCAGTTCTTTTTTAATGTTTAAATCTTTTAGTATGTCCTCATTACTCTTTTTCATCATCCAAGGTATCTTCATAATCATCATCATTGAGTGCTGTCTCCACATCGAAGGTTGGCTACCATGGAGCGCCATTTCACTCTGTCTCTTGCTTTGATGGTGCAGAATGTCATAGGTTGACTTGTCCATCTTTTGATGTTACTCGTCCATGTTAGTCTTGGTCTGCCTCTGTCTCTTTTACTTTTTATTTTCCCTTTCAATATTACTTTTATTAGGCTGTTGTGTCTTTTAACATGCCCCAAAAATGTCATTTGTCTTGTTCTAATTGTGTTTAGTAGTTCTCTTTTCATTTTTAGTTGTTTTAAAACTTCGTTTGTTTTCTTTTCTTTCCATCAAATTCTATCTAGGTAATTTCCTAGTTTGATCAGATATATTATTTCAGTTTGGAAGAGTGATGTCCCCTAAAATATGTCTGCCAAAATACAGTGGTTCTACGCATTCTTGGCGTTGGGGTCATTACGCTGGCATGTAATCATTTCGGAGTATCTGTTGATTGGGCGTTGGGTCCAGGGGTTAGGTTTAGCTTTAGTGTTAAATATTTATAAATATATTATAACGCGTGACAAAAACGACGCCACTCGGCCTAATTATGATCTTCTGATCGAAGGGAATTGTGCGGTTGATTACCAATCGCCGTAAAGTAAGTGAACTCAGAACTGCTTAGCTGGTTTTTAAATATTAGACAAACTAGCCTATATATATAGGCGGATAATTAGTAAGAAGAAGCATAAGAAAGGATAGGGGTTCAGCCAATTATTAATTAACATCTCGATTTGGACGCAGACGCTGACCCAAACGCCACGCTGACCCAAACGCCAGTGTGAGTGACACATGCCAGCGTAATGACCCCAACGCCAAGAATGCGTAGAACCACTGTATTTTGGCAGACATATTTTAGGGGACATCACTCTTCCAAACTGAAATAATATATCTGATCAAACTAGGAAATTACCTCTATCTATTCTTCAATAAATCCACATTTCAAAGGCTTCAATTTTCTGTTCTGTTTTCTTGTCTAATATCCATGTTTCTGCACCATACAGGAATATTGATAAAATGTAACATTTTGCTATTCTTAGTTTTAGCCCTAGCGTTATTTGTTTTGATGTTAGTATATTTTTCATGGCATTAAAATTACTTTTTGCCATACCTATTCTCTTGTTTATTTCAGTTTTACATTTTCCATCACTGGTTATAGTATGTCTCAGGTAGTTGTAGCTCTGCACTATCTCCAGATGTATTCCTTCAACTTTGATATTCTTTTGTAGATCTTGAGAATTTTCTTTGTTTATGGTCAGTCTTTTTTATATTCATATCTAGTCCATATTTTTTGATTGTCATGTTTATTACAAGTAATTGTTGTAGACCTTTAGGATTTTCTGCTAGTAGTACAGTATCATCAGCATATCTTAGGTTCTAAGGTATCTTAAGGATTTTATTCTTGGTGTGCTGTAATAATTAGAATGTCATGTGAATTAACTTTTTTAAATACATTTATTGATTTTGTATTTTCAGTTGAGTCAAATGGTTGTACACAAAATTATACTGATACTGGGACAATTTTACAGACAAATGAAAGTTGCACATTCTATATTACAAGTAATTCAAGCAAATTTATCACGTTGAGATTCAATAAGGTTGCATTACAAGGCAATGACACCTTGGTGGTTAAAGATGGAAACTCACTGATTAATTCTTCTATTGCAAACTACACTGAAGGTAGTAATGGTGAGTTTTTAAGAAAACATCAAATTTAAGATATATTGTAAAGTTTCTCCTGTCTTAGTGTTTTTTTTACCCTAGATTATGACATCTATATGTGGAGTAATGTTTTTATGACATCTTTGTAAAAATTATGAACAGCCGTTATGGTTTCTATCTATCTATTGGCCTTTCGAGCCGTAGCCGGCCCATAGGGCGTAGACCTAGATACACCTTCTCATATCTGAATTTTTGTTCTAGCAGTTTTCAACTCTTTTAAAGATATTTTATCAAATCTCGCCATTTGTCTCTGTTCTGAGCAAGCAGCTCTATCTCATTGAGGGAGCCGAATCCTGCTGCTCTTGCCTCTCTCATCAATGTTCTTCTCAGTGTCTCTCTGGGTCTTCCTCTTATCCTCTTACCCGTTGTTTCCCATATGAGGGCTTGCTTTGCTATTCGGTTATTATCTCTTCTCATCACATGTCCAACTTATGACCATCGTCTTTTCCTTATTACTGAAGATATTAGTGGTTGATTGGCGATTTCTCTAATTTCCTCGTTTGTTTTGAATTCGTTCAACACTATACCAAGTATTTTCCTTAGACATTTATTTTCAAATGCATTCAACTTTGTTTCAATATCTCTTGTTTTTTTCCAGCTTTCACACGCATACGTAAGGGTTGATAGTACATTTGATTTGAATAGTCTAAGTTTTGTGTTTGTGCTGATGAGTTTTGATTTCCACAACTTTTCAAGGCTTCTGAAAGACATTGCTGCTTTAGCTATTCTGATTCTAATTTCTTTACTTGTATCCCCTTCTCGATCAATGTGACTTTCAAGATAGGCAAAGTAATCGATCTCTTCTACTGTTTTTTTTTCCATGTATATTTTGTCGTCTGTTGGAATTAAGCTTTTCATGACTTTAGTCTTTTCATGATTGATCTCAAGCCCAATTTTGCTGGCTATTGATGATAGTTCATTTGTGTTTTCCTGCACCGTTTTTATCTGGCTGCCGATGAGAACTATGTCATCAGCAAAGTTGAGGTCCTCCAAATGGTCTCCTTGTATCCATTTGATGCCTTTATTACCAGTGCAGCATTTCTTCATTATGAAGTCCATAACAAATGCAAATAACAAGGGCGATAAAATACATCCTTGTTTAACCCCAATTTCTATTGGGAAACATTCGCTCAGTCCTTCCTCTGTTCGAACTGCACATGTGTAACCATCATACATGTCATTAATAATATTTATGATTTTTGATGGTAAGCCATATTGCTTCAGAATTTTCCACAAAGAATCTCTATGAATACTGTCAAATGCTTTTTTGAAGTCGATGAAGTTAAGTACAAAAGGGTTTTGCTTTTCAATGTGTTCTTCCAATATAAGTCGTAGAGTAAAAATGTGGTCAAGGCAGCTTCTCCCTTTTCTATACCCTGCCTATTCTTCACGCATTACTGTATCTATTGAATCCTTTATTCTATTTAGGATGATTTTGCAGAATAACTTTGAGACAACTGACAAAAGTGTCACGCCTCTCCAGTTGTTACAATCTCTAAGATTGCCCTTTTTTTGAATCTTAACAATGATTCCTTTTTTCCATTTATGAGGCGTCTTCTGTGCTTTCCAAATTATGTTGAACATTTTCTGGAGATGTATTAAATTATGGCTATCAATTGCCTTGAGGATCTCAGCTGTTAACTTATCCTCGCCAGCAGCCTTGTTATTGGTCATATTCTTTAAGGTGATTTCTATTTCGCTCAAGGTGAAGTCATCTAAATTTACATATAATTCTACTGCTGGTGTTTCAGCTTCAAAATCTATTAAACTGTGGGTTAGTTGACGGTTAAGAATTTCTTTGAAGTGTTCCGCCCAACGGGCTTTTACGTCTGCACTTGTTGTTAGCATTAATCCAAATTTGTCTAGAATTGGTGTTCCACTGGATGTATAGGTGTTTGTCAGCATCTTTTGTACAGTATAAAGAGTTCTGCTGTCTCCTGTAATTGCAGCTGTCTCTGCTTTCTCTGCCAAATTGTCTATGTAAGCTCTTGTATCTCTTCTTGCTGAACTTTTCACTTTGTTGTCTAATTCTTTGTATGTTGCTTTTGCCAGGACCTTTCCAAGATCTGTCTTTACATTAGTCATGGCTCTCTTCGCTTCTCTTCTTTCTTTGATGTATTTTCATGTGGTGTCTGAAATCCAAGCTCGTTTTTCCATTTTCTTCAGTCCGGCACTTGCTTCTGCTGCTGTCATTAGTATTTTGCTCTGTAAGTCCCACATTTCATTGATATCTAAGTCTATTTCACTGAGTGCTGTATAACAATTACTTAGCTCTATGTTAAACTTTTCCTTTATGGCTTCATCTGTCAGTTTATGAATATCAATTTTATGTGTAGTTGACCTCTTCTGTTGGTTTTTAAATTTTAATCTTATTTTCCCAATACACAAGTTGTTGTCACTATTAACATCAGCACCTCTGTATGCTTTTACATCTATTAATGATGATCTGAATTGTTGTTTAATACATAGGTGGTCAATTTGATTTGAGGTTCTATCATCAGGAGATATCCATGTTGTTTTGTGAATATTTTTGTGTGGAAATAATGTCCCACCTATAACTAAATTTTCTATTAAACATAATTCTATTAATCTTTCTCCATTCTGACTTGTAGTATCACAGCCTTCTCTCCCCATTACATGTTCCACTCCTGCGTTGTCTTTTCCTACTTTGGTGTTGATATCTCCCATTACAATTAAAAGATCGTGTTTGGGTATTTTGTTTATAAGTTGTTGTAATTGGTTATAAAAATCGTCCTTAACTTCATCATCAACTTCGTTTGTAGGCGCATAACACTGAACAATTGAAAGTCTTCCATGTTTTGTTTTGTAGCGTGTTCGTATCAGATGGCTATTTACCCGTTCCCATTCTAATAAACTTCTTGCAGCTATGTCTGTCATCATTATGCCTACTCCTTCGCAGTGTTTTCCATCTTCCCTTCCAGAAAAAACTACTATTTTATTATCAACAGACTTCCTACCTGTTCCAAGCCAGCGCATTTCGCTTAATCCTAAAATATCTAGATCATATCTATCCATCTCGCTCGCGATTTGTGCATTTTTCATCGGTGCGGCCATTGTACGTACATTCCAGAATCCTATTTTTGTTGTTGTTTTAGGGCCGAAAAAACTATCACTACTATCTACTGCTAATTTACACATTCTGTATCAGGTCTACGTTTCATTAACAACATCGTTTTTACGATAGTGGCTTGTTAAACCTCTGATCAACGGTTCTATACCAAGCCGGAGAAAATCATCATCTCATTCATCAACATGTGCCATACCGGTTGGTGTAGGTGATCATGTCCCTCCACAATCTTCTATCTACAGTGCACCGTATCAGTTCTGTTGTTGACTGTTTTCCATGCCATGACACCAAGCTATCCAGTATTTTCTCTCTTTGTCACCCGCGATCTCTCTTTCCTTTTATTTTGCCAGTTGTAACCAAGTATTCCAACTTTCCTCTTCTCATGATGTGCCCAAAAAATGTTGATTGCTTCTTTCTGATGTTTTTTTAAGAGCTCCTTTTTTGTGTTGGCCTCTTTGAGAACTTTTAGCTGTCCAGGGAACTTTCAACATTCTTCTGAGAAATCCCATCTCTGTGGCCTCTAATCGTCTTTTCATTTGTTTGTCTACTGTCCATGATTCGCTTCCATAGGTCAGAATTGGTTCTATATAGCACCGATGAACTCTCTTTCTCATTTTTATTGACATAGATTTGTTGCATAAGATATTTTTCATTTTCTGAAATGCTATTTTGGCCTGAGCTATTCTGCTTTTTATTTCTGTGGTGCATCTCCCATCTGATGTTATTATTGTGCCCAAGTATTTGAAACGTTGCACTTGTTTCAGATTTGTCTCGTTTATTTTTATGCTGCATGATGGTGGTGATTATTTCTTCGATATAACCATTACTTCTGTTTTCTTACTATTCAGACTGAGACCTTTCTTGTTGCTTTCTTTTACTATTATGTCTATCATTTCTTGTAGTTCATTCTCTGTCTCTGCTATTAAGACTGTGTCATCCGCATATCGCAAATTATTTATGTTGTGACCATTGACTTCAATTCTTTTTTTGTCTAATATTGATCTCATAATATATTCGCTGTAAAGTGAAAACAAATCCTGTGACAGAACACAGCCTTGTCTGACTCCTTGCTTTATATATTTGAATTGTCCTGTTTGGTTGTTAATTCGTATAGCTGCTTTCTGTTGCCAGTACATATTTATTATGATTCGCAGATCCTTGCCATCAATGTTTAATTTCTCGAGCATATTGATTATTTCCACATGCTTTAATTTGTCAAATGCTTTCATGTAGTCTATAAAGCACATATAGATCTTTCTTTACCTCTATAGATCTTTCTTTCAATGTTCTTAAGATGTACATTGCATTATTGGTGCCCTTTCCTTCCACAAATCCACATTGTTCCTCACTTATTTCTGGTTTTATTTTGTTCCTTACACGTCTCATGATTATTCTTAGTAATATTTTAGTCATATGGCTCATGAGACTAATAGTCCGATGGTCTTCACAATCAGTGGCTCCTGACTTCTTCAGTATGTCTATAAAGATAGATTTTAGTAGATCTTCGGGTATGTGTCCAGTGTTATATATGTCATTGAGTAATTTTGTTATGACTTGTACTCCCAGCTCTCCTAATGCATTTATCTCTTCGATTGTTATATTGTCAGGACCTTGAGCTTTGCTTCTTTTCATGTGTTGAATTGCGTCCTGCACTTCACTCTGCATTATTGGTGGTTCATCATCATAGAGTTGACTGATATATTCTGTCCATCGTTCCATTGTCTTCTCCTGTCCCATTATTATATTTCCTTCCTTTGATTTCACACATCCTGAAACTTTGACTTCTTTTCTTCCTGTTAATTCATTTAACTGATTGTGCATACATTTTGAGTCTTTCTTTTGTTGTTTTTCCCATTTCTTCACATTTCTGTTTTAACCATCCTTCCTTTGCTTCAATGCACTTGTTTTGGATCTCTTTGTGCAATATTTTGTATGTCCATTCTTCTTTCTTATGTTTTCTTCTTTCGTCCATTAGTTGTAATATTTCTTCTGTCATCCATTTCTTTTTGTTGATTCTTTTGTCACTGGTATTACTTCTTTTGATGTTTGTTGAATCGAATGTTTGAGCATTTCCCATTGCTCCTGGATGTCCTGTATTTTCTCAATAGCATTATATCTATTTTGTACTATCGTGCTGTACTTATCACTCATCTGTTTATCTACTTTTAGCATATCTAGTTCTAATTTTATATTTCTTGGTGATTTCTGTGCCTTCCGCAGATTTATTCTTATCTTTCCAACTACTGGTACATGGTCACTATTGCAATCTGCTCCTTGCCTTGTTTTAACAGATGTTAGCCCATTCCTGAATCTTCTCTGTACAAGTATAAAATCAATTTGATTGTGTACTTTTTTGTCTGGGCTTTGCCATGTCCATAGTCGCCTAGGGTGTTGCTTGAACTAGGTGTTACCTATAATCATTTCATGTGTCTATGCCCAATCTATCAACCTGTCATTCGTCTCTCCAAGGCCATGCCCCCCAGTCACATTTTGCACTTTAGCTGTTCCTACCACTTGCATTGAAATCCCCTAATATAATAGTTATTTCTTGGTATTTACACTGTTCCAAGGTCATCTCTAGCTCGTTGTAAAAAGTGTAAATGTCTGCTTCTTCGCTATTACTTGTTGGTGCATAAACTTGAATTATGTTAATATCCATTGGTCTGCCTCTCAATTTTACTAGCAGAATTCTGTCTGATACTGGCCAAAATCCTTTCACTGTTTTGCTTCTTTATCTATCTAACATGATGCCTACTCCTCTTTCGTGTGTGGTTTCCCCCAGAGTAAATTACATTTCCACTGTCGCGTTGTAATAATCCTGCTCCTGTCCATCTCATTTCACATAGTCCCAAGATGTTCAATTTCATTTCTTGGCTGATGTTTTCTAGTTTTCCAACTTGGAATGCTGATCTAATGTTCCAAGTTCCTATTGCTAGTGTGTCTTTTTTTTTGATCTTGCATACAGTTGCTTGATGACGATTGGGTGTCACCTGTAGCACATGACGTTCCCTACCGGATGAGGTGGCTGGGAAGTCCCCATTAACGTCCTTAGCTGTAAATATAAGGTTGTAATTTGTCATGATTATTCCAGGCAATTTAAGAAGGTAGTTTGCCATTCCTTTCCTTCTTGGCAGTGACTGTACTAGTCGGAGATTGCAGCCATTGTCTCTTATACATGAGATCCTCTGCCTGCCATCGCGGTGTGGGGACCATAACCGGCACTACTTGTCGGCTGCTCCCACAACACCATCCATCACCTGCTCCAATGGCTTCACATAACCCTGATAGGGGGGCTAAACGGGAGCTCTACCTTGCCCAGGGGTGTCCCGAAGACTAGTGGAGGAAAGGAGATGTCTTACTCCTACTTTGGTAGGGCATAATCTCATTACATGGCCAAAAAATGATGATTGTTTCTTCCTAATATTGGAAATTAGCTTTCATTTTGCTTTGGCCTCTTTCAGAACGTTTTCATTATTTTTTTTTAGCCGTCCATGGTATTCTCAATATTCTTTTGTAAAACCATATTTCTACAGCCTCTAGTGATTTTCTTGTCTGTTTTCCTATTGTCCATGATTCACATCCTTATGTTAAGACTGGCTCTACATAACATTTAAGAACTCTTTTTCTTGCTTCTGTTGTCAAAAATGAATTGCACAGTATCTTCCTCAATTTTTGGAAAGATGCTTTTGCCTGAGCCATTCTGCATCTCACCTCTGTTGTACATCTACCATCTGAGGTTAACATTGTTCCAAGACATTTAAATTCATTTACCTGTTTTAATACATTCAAGAAGACATACATAAACAAAAGCAGAACAAGAAGTACTAGGGCAAAAGCATAGAAAACTTACACAGAGGTGAACAATGAAGTGAGATGATCCATTAAAACGTATAAGAGGAAATATATAGATGAACTAGCTAAAGAGCCAGAGAAGGTGGCAAACAAAGGAAATATGAAAGAACTGTTCAACAGCACAAAGAAATTAAGCAAAACGTACTAACAGAACAATACCTTTATTAAAGATAAAGGAAATCTGCTTAGTAATATATGGGAACAAATGAAGAGATGGAAGGAGCACTTGAAAGAACTCTTGAATAGACCAGGCCCAAATAAACTCCAGATATATACTACCAGCAGGGGAAGAGTTGCAAGCTAACTGTGGAAATCAAGCAAGGAGAAATAAGGAAAGCTATCAAACTATAAAAAAATGGTAAAGCCACATGACCAGGTGAAATTCCTTCAGAAGCCATCAAAGCAGATATTAATACCTCAACCAAGATGTTATATAATCTACTGTATAAAATATGGGAGAGAAAATAAATACCTAAAGACTGGTAAGAAGGTTATTTGATTACATTACCAAAGTATTTTTGATTCTTTCCTCGTCCTTCCTCCTGAACTTTCCTTTGTTTCCTCTCAACTGGGCTTCATCACTTTGAAAAAAAAATGAGTTTCTCTCACCACCTTAACTTTATCTGTAATTATATCCATCTATACGCCCTACCTCAAGGGTTCCTTGCAAAGTTTCAGCCTCAGGTAAGACTCATAAATCATTATGATATTGAACATTTTGAGTGCATTGAATTTAGATGTGGCTTTAAACTTATCTGTGCTGTTATAACTAGCCAACAACGTTTACTCACACACCTCAACACTCAACTACTCTTACTTCTTTCCAAACTCTGCTTTTTAACTGGCTGAGCTAGTCTTAACCCTCAAGTTATTTGAATTCAATGGTTGATGATTCTTCAGCCAAACTTGTGGTGTTGCTAAGGGCACCAAAATGGGCTCTAGTTATACCTGCCTAAACGTGGGCAACCTAGAACACCAAATTCTTTCCTCTAGTAGCCACATTGCTTCATGTATTACCGTTACATTGACAATGGTTTTGGGGTATATTATCTTTCAGAACTTGATATGACCACATTTTTGGACTTCGTAGGCTCTTTTCACTCCTCCATTCAGATTTCATACTCCATCTCTTCCTCCTCGGTTACTTTTTTAGACATCTCGGTCTCTCTTCATTCATCAGGTTTACACACTTCATTATTTTATAAAACCTACTGATTCCCACTCCTACCTTCTCTATTCCTCTTCACATCCTTGCATTTGTTGTGATTCTATATCTTTTTCTCAACTACTATGTCTTAGATGCCTCTGTGACCAGGACAATGACTTTCTCCTTCCAGCCCACCTTATTTTGGAATTCATCTGTCGCCATCTTTACCCGAAATCTGTCCTGCAATCTGCTCTACTAAAAGTTACTCCTATTACCCCCGCCCAGCTCTTATCCCCACCACCGTCTAACAGAACTGTTCTCTCTCTCTTACTCGTCACCCTCACAATATGGCTGCACTCCGGATCCTAAAATGGCACCAACCTAGCCTCTGCTCTGACCGAACTACTCGCCTTCTATTCTCAGACCCACCTGTGGTGGCTTTTAAATGCGATAGGAACCTTCATGGCATTTTGTTTAGGAGCCGCCTCCATAACCCTAATCAGAACATGCTTGGTATAACCCACTGCAACAGATCATTTAGCATGTGCCCTTTTGTACTACAGACTCACAAAGTCTTGTTCCCAAATGGCCATTTTCATATCCAGGAAGGCTTTATGTGCATTTCCCAGAATCTGATATTCACCATCAACTCAAAATAGTTGTCTCATAATATTGAGTTATTTGCGGGTCATCATCATTGCACTCCGAACATGTTCATAGGTGCTCAGATCCCCTCCTCAGCAATTCCTGCAGTGTCCAGCGACTGACGACTTCAGTTCTATGTTGGTTGATAAGTCTTCTTACACGCCCACTAAGTTTCTCATTTCTGGCTGTGCCCACCTTAACTCCCATTTCCATCATCTGAAGAAGTGACGTGGATCTGTGTTTGTCGAAATCCTGTGCTCTTCCCACATCTCGGAGGGCATTGATGATGTCTGCCCGATATATTGGTTGCCCGTCCTCAACGACAACGCAGCTAGCCAGCCTGTCTGCTCTTCATTTCCCCGTACTCCCGCATGTCCAGGGACAAAGAAAATGTGACCTTACGTATTTTGGATTTCTGCAACGACTCTACCCACTGCATGCGTACAGAGCCCGCCTCCACTTTTTTTATCATGCTCATCGAATCACTCAGTATACATGCGTGGGTGTAGTCTTGTGACTCTAACCATTTGAATGCCTTGGTCAATGCCATCACCTCCATTGTCATGCTACTCGTGGTCATGACGTATGCACCACTGTCTTCGTAGATTATTCTGCCTGCCGAGCGGGCTGTAAATGCCCATGCACTTCTTTGGTGTCGTCTTACAGATCCGTCTGTATAGGTGACTGCATCTTTCTCATCGGTGTTATCGCAGATGAAACAGTTGACCTCAGCATTAACCACGACCGGGTTCTGTTCCCTACTTTTCCTGTTGAGTGTGACAATACATGAGAAAGTCCCCTTGAAAGATGTAGGCACCGGTATCCACTCCTCACCAACGCTGATATTGGTAAGCCCACAGACCTGTTTGATGACATCTGCTCGGCCCACTCATGATTTGCCTCTTTTTAGCCTGGCACCTTTCCCTGTGTTGAGCACGTGGATGCTCTTTATCTGTACGAATCGTCAGGTATGCTCGTGCTCTCCATATCTTGATTCTGTCATCCATGGTTGGAAAGTCAAGAAGTTACCTCATTGCTACACAGGGAGTATCCCTTGTACATCCCAAGATAATGTGCATGGCTTCATTTTGTATTTTCTCCAGCCTATCAATTTGAGTTGTACTGACAGTAAGAATTGCCAGGGCATACTCGATTGGTGTGAGGACTAATCCCTGGAACAGAAGAGTAAATAGCCTCTGCTCGATGTTGACAGCTGCCATGACCTTCAAGGCGGCTAATCCTTTGTGGGATTTTGTTATCACATGGTCAAAGTGGTCCCGAAAGCACAGGCTGCGATTGTCTCAAAATATATATTGGCCGATGCCTAGGAGATAAGAGTCTGTGAACACTTATATAACATCAAACATGATTCTGGCACTCCTGTCTCCTCCCATTTAAGATTTCCCGGCCTTAATACCTCTGATGACTTCTATGTTACTGGCATCAACTCTTGTTCCTCTGATACCCATAGTTGGTTCACATTGGAGAATAGACTTATAGTCCGCTTTAGTACTCTCCAATCGAGAGGATTAAACTCTTTTCACCTTTTTCTTTAATCACTGATTTCCTCTCATTCGTTCCTGTGCCTATATCCCTATTCCTCCCTGCATTATCTTTCTTACTTATGTTGCTCTTCTTCCCCCTTGTCATCCCTATCCTCTCTCTTTTTTACTCTTTTCGTTTCCTTCGTACGCTAAGTAAGGAACACCTTTCATTTTTCCAATTTTTTGTTGCTTGGTACCTTTGGTCTAATTAAATCCTAACAGTCTTATTGTTTATTAATCTTTTATCAATCTCTAAGTAAATCCTGGCCACTGTTTTTTTCCTCCTTTTTTAAATTTAGAGCTGTGTAGTTGTGTTTACTTTAACTAGTTTGGATTTTCATGTTATGTCTATAGTTTGTTTGCTATACCTGATGAAGGCCTTTACTGAAACGTTGTAGTTTGTCTTGTCTTTCTATTAGTTTAGCTGCTAACTGCCATTGTATGTTCATTTTCTATGTTTTCTGCAGCTATTCTCATGGCCCCGCATAGTATTTAATATTTTTTTTTTGGTCGCCAGCTTTTACCTCTGACGAAGTCCCTAGAGACTAGGAACTGAATTTTGCGTGTTAATCCATTTTTTCTTGGCAGCGATGTGCACAGGGGTCCCTCGCCACACAGGCAGATAACTTCATCTTCGGAGGTACTCATATTTTTTCAGTCGATAAGTAATTGATGTTTCAAGCTGGGCCTCGTGCTGAGACCAGGGGTGGTTGCCGCAGAGAGAAATAATAAATAAAAATCCCAACTGGTGCAGCCAGGATTTGAACCCACAACCTCTCTGTCTCAAGGCCGATATTTTTATATTTGATATCTGTGCTAATCTCCTTATATATGACTACTACTTACTGTTTTATCATTATCTCCAATTCTCATCTTACTTCTATTATCCTTACTCCTCAGTTCTCAAACCTCATTCATAATTATATTTTTTATTCTTTCTGCCTTCTTCTTCCTGAACTTTCCTTTGTTTCCTGGAGGATGTGGCTGCCTCTTGCTGTGAGGTAGTATCCCCCTCCCCCGCCCCCCAACTCTGAAAAGACACAAATGAACAAATCATCTTACATATCAGTGACAAACAACTGTTTGCCAACTATTATTCTTGTGAGTTTGGTATTTGACTAGTTGTATATATTGAAAATCATCAACATGCTCAAAACTTTGTCATGGTGCTTTATTTGTATGAAGTCTGTAGGATTTAACTTTCACATAAGTAATTTGTATATTATTTTTTTTCTTCTAAATTTCACTACAACAGTCTGATCTCAATTTCAGTTCAATTTCA
This sequence comes from Megaustenia siamemsis, assembly GCA_032433765.1. Lineage (NCBI taxonomy): Eukaryota > Metazoa > Mollusca > Gastropoda > Stylommatophora > Ariophantidae > Megaustenia > Megaustenia siamemsis. The sequence continues at coordinate 49,327,817 of JAVIAB010000059.1, read as the reverse complement.
GGTAGTTGTGGGATTTACTCAAAATGTGACAGTAATCTACAAGGCATACAATTCAACCTCAATTTGGTCTCTTGAGTATGATACTGCAAGTAAGATATACCTGATGTAAAAGTCATAATTTTATTTATGCTTGTAAATCATTGTCTGATTAATTTTATATCTAGACATACAGCTGGAAAATGCAAAATAAGAATCAAGTTGAATTTATAGCATCTTCAGAACACATCCAAAAGTTTAACATAAAAAGTGCTTTTTGGAAACCCAAAATATGATTAGAATTGGAAAGGCTGGTACAAAAATATGATTGAGTGAATGAAAGAGATATACTAGATTTTATCAGTCACCTGTGCATTATGGCTTTACAATAGAAATTAAACAGTGGTAATTTAAACTGAAAAGAGGCTGACCTAGAGAAACACTAAAAAGAAGGCTTTGGTGAAAAACAACAGCAGCTGAGACATCAGCTCTCTTGCTGAGGTTGAGAGGCTTTCCAAGAATAGGGACAAGTGGTGAGGTCCTGTACAAAATTTAATATTTAACCCCAGATTACTATCCTGTTGTAAAAATTACCGCCCCAGAAAACCAATTTTTGAAATTAGACAGTTTTCTGTGGGCAAACATTCCCTCCCCAAACCTTCCTAATTACTACCTCCAGTGACCCCTGAGTGTTGGATTTGTTTCCTTTGATGTGAATTTTTTTTTCAAGTGTGTGGTAAAAATTACAATGTTATTGTAGAAAGGGTAGGGGGACTGTTTTTTTTAATTTAGAAATTTCGCCAATTTTCAAGAATTTCTCTTTTTTTCCTCATAATGAGGGAAGTCTTCTCAACCATCGGCGAGACATCAAAGAAACCTTAGTAACATGGAATAGCCAGCAAATGATGCTTTGAGGGAGTCAAACATATGGCTGGATTGACAGACTTATGATGCCCATATGAATAGACAATGTAAAACCTCCAGTAGATGCGATGCATTCAAGTTCAGGCCATAAATCTAATGTAATCCAGGAAACTATTACAGCATCCAATTCCCATGCTTGGGTAAACACTCACTCAGTTGTGTAGTAAAAGTTCAAAGAAAATACTATTTTTCAAACGTAAATGTAACATTTAAGGCATAATTTTTGCGACTGTATCATGAAAACAGCTTATATGTATCATAATCTAGTGTTAATTTAATCGCTAAGATTGTGAGACATGAGAGATTCTAGAATTTCTGCCGTTGTGTCATCTTTGGCTCTAAAGAACAATTGATAAATAGAATTGGAGCTGAGTGTTACATATGGGGAGCAAAGACTACACCATAAAGATGATTAAAGAAATTCTTATAAAACAATTGTTTATCATCATCATCATCAAGTACCGTGCCTGCTGGCATAGGTGATCATGTCTCTCCACAACTTTCTATCTTGACACTTATTTATCATTTCCGTTGTTGATCTTCTGCCAAGCCATTCTCTTAAGCTGTCTAGTATCTTTTTCTCTTTGCTTCCCTCTATCTCTTCATCCCACGATTTTTCAAGTTGTAACAATATATTCCAGCTATTCCCTTCTCATTCCAGTCACATTGATCGGAAAGGGTTTACAAGTAAAGGAATTAGAATCAGAATAGCTAAAGCAGCAATGTCTTTCAGAAGCCTTGAAAAGTTGCGGAAATCAAAATTCATCAGTACAAACACAAAACTTAGACTATTCAAATCAAACATACTATCAACCCTAACGTATCCATGTGAGAGCTGGAAAACAAGAAACATAGAAACAAAGTGGAACCCATTTGAAAATAAATATCTATGGAAAATGCTTGGTATGGCTTGGAACGAATTCAAAACAAATGAGGAAATTAGAGAAATCACCAATCAACCACTAATACCTTCAGTAATCAAGAAAAGACGATGGTCATTTGTTGGACATGTGATGAGGAGAGATAATAACCGAATAACAAAGCAAGCCCTCATGTGGGAAACAACAGGTAAGAGGAAAAGAGGCCGACCCAGAGAGACACTGGGAAGAACATTGATCAGAGAGGCAAGAGCAGCAGGAATTGGCTCCCTCAATGAGATAGAGTTGCTTGCACAGAACTATTCTCAATTCAACTACTCGTGGTCATGACGTATGCACCACTGTCGTCCTTGACTATTCTGCCGAGCGTGCTGTAAATGCCCATGCACTTCTTTGGTGTCGTATTACAGATCCGTCTGTATAGATGACTGCATCTTTCTCATCGGTGTTATCGCAGATGAGACCGTTGACCTCGGCATTAACCACGACCGGGTTCTGTTCCCTACTTTTCCTGTTGAGTGTGACAATACACGAGAAATTTTGATTTTTTTCTTGGTACTTAACTTTGACTAATGCGTTGGTATAATATATGAAACATAGGTATAGATCTGTTTTCACCTCTATGGTTTTTTCTACTAAAGATCTTTTGATTTATATGGCATTGCTCGTTCCTTTACCTCTAACAAAACCACACTGTTCATCACTAATTTCCGGACTGATTTTGTTTCACACTCTTTGCATGATGATTCTTAGTAATATCTTAGTCATTTGACTCATTAGGCTTATTGTGTGATGATCATTCAATCGCACCAGATTTCTTTGGTAGGGCTATGAATATTGATTTTAGCAGGTCTTCTGGTATATATATCTGCTGTTATAGATATCATTCAATAATTTTGTTATTATCTCTATTCCAAAATCACCCATGGCTTCAATCTCTTCTTTAGTTATATTATCTGGTCCAGAAGATTTTCCTGCTTTCATATTGCGCAAGGCATCTCCCACTTCTTCTCTTAGTATTTCTGGTCCTTCCCCATTATCCTTAATATTTACTCCTGTTCGTTCATCATTATAAAGATCTTTAATGTATTCTGTCCATAGTTCCCTTATGCTTTCTTGTTCAATCAACAGTTTTCCTTCCTTTGATCTTAAACCTCCAGTTTTTTATTGTGTTTTTCTTCCTGTTAATTTTTCAATTTGTTTGTATATAACTTTGGCATCACCTTTTTGTTGTGTTTCAATCTCTTTGCATCTCTCTGTTAGCCATGCTTCTTTTGCTTCATTGCATTTTATTACAATTTCTTTATTTAATCTTTTGTACTCATCTTTGTTATCCTTATTTCTTCTTCTTGTATCCATTAACTGTAAAATGTCTTCTGTCATCCATTTCTTTCTTGAATTTGTCCTCACTGGTGGTATATACTCTTTTGATGTTTGTTGCATTGATTCTTTTAGCACTTCCCACTTCATCAGTGCTTTGTATCTTCTCTATTGCATTGTACCTGTTCTGAATTGTGATGTTATATTTGTCTTGTAACCTCTTGTCTGATTTAAGTAAATCTAAATTTAACTTGATATTAACTGAGGCTCATTTTGCTGCTTTTAATTTTACTCTAAGCTTTCCCACAACTGGTACATGATCACAATTGCAGTCTTCCACTGGTCTAGTTTTCACACATACCAGACTCTTTCTAAATCTTTTGTTTATTATTATGGAATTAATTTGATTACGTGTGTTGTCTCCTGGGCTTTTCCATATCCACAGATGTCTTGAATATTGCTTAAATCAGGTGTTTCTTATCATGTTGTGTGTTCTTGCCCAGTCACTAAGTTTGTCACCTCTTTTATTCCTCTCGCCTAAGCCATGATAACCAACTACTTCCTAAACTCTTTCCTTTCCTACTTTTGTGCTGAGATCCCCTAGAACTATGGTGTTTTCATGTGGTTTGCATTCACGAAGTGAATTATTAAGGTCATTGTATAGTTATTAGCAAAAAGACAGAGGTAATGGTAACAACAAAGAAAAAGACATCACCTCAGTGCAAAATAAAGACAAGTGGAACAATATTAAAACAGGTAAATGAATTTAAATATTTGGGAACTTTGTTAACCTCAGACGGAAGATGTACAAAAGAGGTGAGATGCAAAATGGCTCAGGCAAAAGCAGCTTTCCAAAAAAATGAGGAAAATGCTCTGCAATCCATTTTTGACAATAGAAACAAGAAAAAGAGTTCTTAAATGTTACACAGGGCCAGTCTTAACATATAGATGTGAGTCATCGACAATAGGACAACAGACAAGAAAATCACTGGAGTCTGTAGAAATGTGGTTTTACAGAAGAATGTTGAGAATACCATGGACAGCTAAGAAGAGTAATGAATAGGTTCTGAGAGAGGTCAAAGCAAAAAGAGAGCTAATTTCCAATGTTAGGAAGAGACCATCATCATTTTTTGGCCATGTAATTAGAAGAGAACAACTGGAATATATTGTAACAACTGAAAAAATCGAGGGACGAAGAGATAGAGTGAAGCAAAGAGAAAAAAATAACAGACAGCTTAAGAGAATGGCTTGGCAGAAGGTCAACAACAGAAATGATAAATAGCTGCCGAGAACGAAAGTTGTGGAGAGACAAGATCACCTACGCCACTAGGCCCGGTACTTGATGATGATAATTATTAGCCATATTAAGGTCATCGTTAAATTTATCAACTGTTTCCTCTAGACCTGTTGTTGGGGGTAATCTGCTGTTGGAGCATAAACTTGTATGAGATTTATATTTATCGGCTTTCCGTTCAATTTCACTAAAAGGACTCTGTTAGATATTGCCCAAAAGCCTTTCCCTGTTCTTGCTCTTTCTGCATCCAAGATGATACCTACTCCTCTATGGTGTTCAGTACCTCCAGAATAGATTATTTTAAGTTCATCATGATATATCTCTCTTGATCCAGTGTATCTAATTTCGCACAGTCCCAATAAATGTAAACCCATCCCTTTCATTTCTTGTTTGATGTTTTCCACTTTTTCCTTCTGCCTGAGTGTTCTCACATTCCAAGTACCTATCTTCAGAGTCTGTTTTATCTTTATCTTGCTTACAGTAGCTTGATGACAATCAGGTTTCACCTGTAGCACATGATGTCCCCGACCGAACGAGATTATTCCATTGGAATCCCCCTTAACATTGTTTCGTGTTTTCTATTATTGTGGCGATTCATGATTGTACAAAGAAATTACGATGGTGGTTTTCTGTTGCCTTCCGTCGAATTGTTTACGGTTCGCTCTGCTAGCCTTTGACTAAAAAGTCTCACCCACAAGGAAGTGGGTACCCGCCTGTAGCTTTTTACTCTGCATACAGTAGCAGGTAAAATGACCCAACCTGACCAGTAATTATTTATCATCAAATTAAATTAATCTGTCACATTTATTTAATCTAAAGTCATCTTTATATTTAATTTAACTCTGTATGTCTTGCAATCTTTGCATTTAAATTAAAAGTGAAATTTTGTACTGAACCTGTAGTACTTCTTTTTTTTTTTTTGGGTGGTATTTGTGTTTTGTATATAAGATTTTTCTCTGCTGTCATAACTGTTACTGTTATATTTACTTTTCGTCATATTAATCTTAAATCTGAAGATGCTTGCATTTTTAGGAGCTAATAATAATTTATTTATGTACTATCTAGTTGACTTTGAAATGGAGAGGTATGTTTCCTGGTGTGGGGTTTCAGGTGCCTTGGTTAATCCTTATAAAGCATCAGTTTCATGGTTCTCCCTTAACAATCATATCGTTAATACGACCACACCGGTAGTACGAATGGGAGTTGATGAGGTGACCAGGGACAAGTTGATGACATACCTCAGAGTTAAGTTTGATTGCAGCCTGTGTTTTCGGGACCACGTCAACCATGTGATAACAAAATCCCGCAAAGGATTAGCCGCCTTGAAGGTCATGGCAGCTGCCAACATTGAGCAGAGGCTATTTACTCTTCTGTTCCAGTGTAACCGTGAATGATAGCACATACATATTTAAATCATAATTAAGTGAGGACAAAACAGGATTAGACAAAATTAACATAGAGATGGCTAGAGGCCACGGTAAACCGCACTGACTGACCACTGGGGGAAAATTTATCGTAGCCTTCAGGTAAGGAATGTAGAAATCATAAACTAAAATTGCCAGATGGCTGGGGAGTGACCCTAGCGGTGGGTATATATAAACTAAAATTGCCAGATGGCTGGGGAATGACCTTAGCTGTTGCTAGAACTCGTAAACAAATAAAGGGCTCTCCACGCGGTGTCAGATGATTAGAGAGAGTTACTGGAGTGCAGAAAGGAGTGGAACCTGTCAATGCCATAGTTGGCAGGAGCAGAAATGTAAACTGTCGGTAACAAGACAGGTATAAAAGTTGGGACAGACACTTAGAGAGGAGGGAGGGGGCCACACAGTTAGCGAGAAGGCCGGTCAGACATTTAGAGAAGTCAGTCAGGAAATTATGTAGTAGTCAGTAGAATTCTAGTTTAAGCCAAGATATTAGTAAGTTCCAAAGTAGATTCTAGAGACTGAGATAGATCGTTAGTCACACAGAGAAAATGTAGATACGCAAGTGAACTTAGAATGTACCGAACTTTATAGAGTTAGAAACCACGGGACTGAAAGGAGTTGATAGATTTAATAACAAGTTACGATCACGCTTACTGACAAATTATCATCGCCTATCGGCTATGTCATGTAACACAATTGTAGTAAGAGAATGAACATGTTGAGAGAGTCAGAGGAATTGTCAATCTATTGTTATTAAAGCGGAGGAGATCTTCAATAAAGACTTGTTTTATACTTGTTCAAAAGTGCTGATGAGTTTTATTCATATTTATATGTGGGCCTCTACATTATGAAACGAAGACAAGTCAGCTAGAAGATATGAAGGCCTGCTAAAAAAAATCAATAAAATAAGATTCCAGACAACAAAGATACGAAGAACACCAAGTTAGAAAGTTGCTAGAAGCAGATTCCTCGACGAGAAGTAGAAACCTCAACGCGTCAAGAAGATAGACTATAAGAAGAAAATACCAACGAAGCAGCCCTGCTATACATGTTCATTACAGCAAGGAACCTGCTATATACATATTCATTTCTGGTGCACGTGACCAGTAGATTATTCTTTTTAAGAAGGACCTGCAGGAAAAATAAATAATTTTTCATAATTTTCAAATAACCAAGTAAATAACTTCCAGCAACGAGTGCCGTCCTCATGATTTACCAGTACCCAAGAAGTTGAGTCTAGTAATGTGTTTGTGTACAACATACGAGCGAACCTTGTCTACAGAAGTCAACCGAGCCTAACCATCTGTGTCAGAAATAGTACATCAAAGTCCAGTGGAAGAATGACTACCTGTTTATGAAACGACACCCTGTGTATCTTAAGATCCGAAGAAGTGACTAGAAGTGCCAACCCGCAGTGATCTTTACCCGAACTATATCAAAAGTAAAAGTGAAATAGACAGAGAGAACCAAATGTAAAAATTGATGTCCACGTTGAGAACCGGAAAAAGACTAGTTAGTTAATTATTGTTTTTTTAAATTAGTATGTTATTGTGTAGTTTTGTTGACATTATAAAAGTGTGTTAGGAATTCCAGGACTTCAGAATCATGTAAGTTGGAGTTTTCTTATATAATTTAAAGATTATTTGATATATTTAACAATGTATGTTAGTATGAAGTAAATACGTTTTTTTCTTGATGTGCTTGTGGAAGAAAGTAGAAATTCTTTTGACTGATCTAAATGTGTGCATGTGTTTTGCTAGCGAATAAGTTAATTAATTAATTAATTATTAATTAAAAAAAAAAAAAAAGACACAGAGGTACCCAGTCGGTAAGAAGTGCAAATTATGTTTTCATCACAATTCTTGTTAAAAATTTTCTGTTTTAGGTAGTAATTATATATATATATATGTATATGTTATACGATTAAGTGGAAAGAATAATTAAGAAGAGAAGACTTAAGTTAAGAAGTAGTCAATAAGAATCTCTAGTATCAACAACAAAATGGAACCAAACGTGACATTGGAGGCTACTAACGACATGATCAAACAGATAGGAGGGGTGTTAAATAAGTTGAGCACCGCCATAACCAATCAAGGGGTATACGCGGGTATACAGAACATCAATGGGGAACAGGCAAACTTCAAAAGATGGATAACTGAGATTGAGAAGTTTGCCTATATATTGCACATACCTCCAAATGAGATGCGAAATATAGCATTCCAGACTAGTTCTGACGGAGTCTCAGAATTTCTGAGAAGAAGGATAGAACAAGTGCCCGGCGAAGAATGGCCGATAGTCAAGAAGGAACTACAGAAACGATTCTCAAACGACGGAGATGCGCAGTACATGTTCATTAAGCTGAGAAAAGTCAAGCAAGAAACACACGAGTCAGTACAAGCCTACAGCGACAGGTTGCTAAGCCTAGCAGAAAAGGCGTACATGAACCAAAATATGAATGACCCAATTGTGCAAGGACAATTGACGGCGATGTTCATAGACGGGCTAGTGGAAACGGGGTTAAAAATGCACCTATTTAGGAAGGGTCCAGACACGCTCGATCAAGCATTAGATTTAGCCAGAGCGGAAGAAAACTTAAGAGAAAGGCTACCGACTCGAGAAGATGAATTTCGTGGCCAGCCACATCAAGGATATAGAAGCCCCAGAAGAGAACTAAATCATAGAGCCCGAAGAATAGAACAACTGAGAGAACTGGAACATGCCCCTATGGAGGCAGATCACGGTAGGCGTCGCTGGAGTGGAGTGAGAAGGGAACAATCTAGAAGAGTCGAGCTCATTGGAGAGCAACGAAGGTGTTACAATTGCAACAGGGTAGGCCACATTGCTAGAGACTGTAGATCACGTAATAGTGCACTGTCTAAGAATTACCCAGGACAAGTAAGTAACCAAGGGAATTGGGGAAACTAAAGCATCGCTCCAGAACCCAGACCGACAGGAGTGATGTAATGAGACATAGGTCTGGAGAACAAGAAGAGCTAACAGGAGATCCTAGCTCGTGTACGGTAAAGGTAGATAAGTGTAGGTTTAGGGCTTTAATTGATACGGGAGCCGAGGTGAGTGTAATAAAGGACACCATTTACAGAATGCTGAGGAAGCTGTTAAATTAAAGAAGTCCGACGACCGGTTAATGTCAGCTAATGGAGGAACTTTACAAGTAGTAGGAACTAACGTTTTGGATCTACGGATAGGAAAAACCATATGGAGACAACAATTTAGAGTGATACGAGGGTTATCCAGATCAATGATACTAGGGAGAGACTTCCTCCTCAGGAGAGGGGTGAGAATCTATTTTGATCTCAGGAAAATTAAGGTGGGGAAAGAATGGGTTACCATGGAAAATGACCTACACATTGTCAGCCTGGTGAGATCCAGAAGAACAGTAGCACTAAAACCCAACACTGTGAACATCGTACCAGCAAAAGCCACCAGGAATAGCGAACCGCAGTAAGAAAGAATAGTATGAACCAAGGGACTCAGCAACGAATATATATTAGAAGAACCCGGACTGAATGTTATTGAGGGAATAGTAACAATAACCCAAGACAATAATTTCCCCATAATGATACTCAACAGTACAGGGAAAACTCTAAAACTCAAGAAGGGATGTGTAATCGCAACACTGGATGCAGGACACGACAGGCCAGTCCAGTTAGATATGGTAGACAGAGATAGGTTAAGTAACGGGAACAGGAGGAACCACAATTATAGGGACAACCAGTACGAACGGAAAACTAACCAGATGGGCTCATGGCGACAGCCACACGAATCGGGGTGGTTTTACCGGGATGGCAAGGGGGACCGGTACGCTGGCAGAAGAAAATGGAAAAGAATGGAACCCGCACATACACGTGTAATGGAGGGCGACAACAAATTACTAACCGAAGAAAGAAGGAAGGAATTGCTGGCACAGTTAAACACCAATGGCGAACATAAAAATTGCATCGAACAATTGATACTAAAACACCATGATGTCTTTGCCTTAAATGACTTTGAACTGGGCCGAACCACGACCACGGAGCTGGAGATAGACACCGGAGATGCACCACCAATTAGCTCCAGACCATATAGGACTCCACTGAAGGGTAGAGAAGTAGTGGAAAAGGCCATAGAGGACATGCTCAAAGCAGGCTTAATACAAAGGAGCAAGTCTGCCTGGTCCTCACCGGTAGTACTAGTCACGAAGAAGGATGGTACACAAAGATTTCGCTGTGACTATAGGGCCCTTAACAAAATCACGAAAATTATCTCACATCCAATGCCCTTAATAGATGACATCTTAGGCATGTTAAATGGGGTTAAGTATATGAGTCGCCTTGATGCAAAATCCGGCTTCTGGAGCATAGGGGTCCACGAGAAGCCACAGCCTTTAGCACTCATATAGGCAGCTTTGAATGGAACGTCATGCCCTTTGGACTAAAGAATTCTCCGGCAACTTTTATGGGTCTTATGAACGAGGTGCTAGCAGGGATGCAAAAATTCGCTTTAGCTTGCATAGACGACATTCTGGTCTACACCTCCAGGGATATTAAGGACCACCTGAAACACTTAGAACTAGTGTTTGAGAGACTGAGGAGACACTCAGTGAAACTAAAAATCAGTAAATGCGAGTTCGTAAAGACTGAAACCAACTATTTAGGATTCGTAATCAGCAGAGTGCTGATAAGTGCTGTTTTCCAGTGAAATTTCCTGTTTATTTGTTTGTTTTTATTTATTTTTTAAGAGATCATGTGATTGTACGCGCTTTCTATTTGATGTAATTCACTTTGCTTCTTTTGATTCATTGCATTTTGTTATAATTTACTTATCTCATCACTCAGCCTTGTTGCACTATTGAACGCGTCAAAATGGCGGTTTGTTTACGCCGGTCTGTCGTCAAGGACGCGTAAGTCATTTAATTTGTAGAAAGTTCTCAGTGTTTCCGCGTGCTGCTGAGCAAGTTACTAGAGTTGGCCAGTTTATAACGTGGAACGGGTTCTTGGCCATGCGACTGAGCAAGTGCACGTGAGTCTGGACCATCCAAAGCATCGACATTCAGCGACGTTCATCAAAGACGACGGTAAGTGTAAGTTTTCAGATGCAACCCAAACTACATCATCGAAGAAGGAAAACACGACGGGGCAAGAGGGGTGGCACTAAACTGTCAAAGTGTGAGAGGCTAGGCCTAAAGTATGTGCGCGTTACTTATTGGAATTGTGGGTCCATTAATCAACGACGGCCCATTCTTGATAAGCTACTGTGCTGCGCCGATATAATGGTTTTGCAAGAGAAACTCTTCTTGCTGACAGGACGCATGCAATGGGTAGAGTCGTTGCAGAAATCCAAAATACGTAAGGTCACCTTTGTCTATGTCCCTGGACATGCGGGAGTACGGGGAAATGAGAGAGCGGACAGGTTGGCTAGCTGCGCTGTCGTTGAGGACGGGCAACCGATGGATCGGGCGGACATCATCAATGCCCTTCGAGATGTTGGAAGAGCACAGGACTTCGACAAACACAGATCCACGTCACTTCTTCGGATGATGGAAATGGGAGTTAAGATGGGCACGGCCAGAAATGAGAAACTTGGTGGCCGTGCAAGAAGACTTATCAACCAACATAGAACTGGAGTCGTCAGTCGCTGGACACTGCAGGAATTGCTGAGGAGGGGATCTGAGCACCTATGGACATGTTCGGAGTGCAATGATGATGACCCGCAAATAACTCAATAATAACTCAATCAGCAGAGATGGCGTCAAACCAGACGGGGACAAAGTCAAGGTGATTAAGAGTATGGCCAGTCCCACGAAGGTCAGGGAGATCAGGAGTTTTATAGGTATGTGTGGATACTACAGAAGGTTCATCCCCAACTTTTCGAAATTGCAGAACCGCTAATCGCGCTGACGAGAAAATTTGCTAGGTTCAAGTGGACGAAGGAATGTCAGCGAGCATTCGACTCCTTAAAGGAAGCACTATCCACGATACCCCTTCTTCCACACCGCGATGTAGGGAAGGAAATGATACTGTACACGGACGCCTCCGACCAGGCAGTAGGCGCATGTCTAGTGCAACTCGGCAACGAAGGGAATGAACTGATACCTGGAATCCGGAATGAGAAACCCATCTACTTCCTGTCACACAAACTTAGCAAGTCACAGAGGAATTGGTCAACGGTAGAGAAAGAAGCCTTCACCATTCACTACGCGTTGCAGAAGTTGGATTTTTACCTACGCAACACCAAACTTATTATTAGAACCGACCATAAACCACTGAGAGCCATGCTGGAAGCTCCAGTACAAAACAGAAAGATACAGACTTGGGAGTTGAATCTTCAGAGCTATGAAGCGCGAATCGAGTACATACCTGGCACAGAAAATACCTGCGCCGATCTCCTGTCTAGAATCCCATATGAGAGGAGTGGGGAAGATGAGAAGGACGAAGGGGAACCGGAGATCGACGACAGAAATCTGCAGGTAAATGTGATAAACACAGACAGAATCGAGGAACAAGACAACCCAGAACAGACAGAATTAGAGTTGACAGAAGCGGCAAGGGATACGGACATAGTATTAGAAGAACCCCTAACTAGAGTGAAACAAGAAGAGGACCCGGAGATGAAGAAGATAATAGATGATCTACTGGTCAAGAAGAATCTAGATAAGTGGAAGAGGTTTCGAATTGATGAAGAGGACGGAACCCTCTGTTTTGTTTCCCAAAAGGACAACGGTCCTCGGAGCAAAGTTTGTGTGCCCCCTAGAATACCGTACAAAGGTACTGGAAGGCTACCATGAAGGGAACGGACATGTAGGAATGGACAAAACTCTAGACGTCATCGCCTTAAAATATTACTGGCCACGTATGTTTCATGATGTGTACGAGCACGTTTATAAATGTAGGATGTGCAAACTCAGAAATATGCAAATGATAAAATGCCCACTCCAGACAATGGACAAGCAGTTTTTTCCTATGCATAAAGTTAGCATAGATCTGACCGGGCCGTATCCGAGGACGGCGTCAGGAAACAAGTATATTGTACACTTCACGGACTGCTATAGTCGCTGGCCAGAAAAGCTTCCCAGTTGCAGATAAGAGTAACAGTACCATGACGGACATATTGCTCAACGAATTCCTTCCACGATACGGATGCCCGCAGATCATACTCACGGACAATGGGGGTGAGTTCACCAGCGTGCTATTTGAGCAAACTATGCGTATGCTCAATATCCAACACATCACCACTTCTATCTACAATCCCCAAGCAAACGGCTTCAACGAAAGGCAGCATAGGACATTAAACGATATCCTAGCCAAATCAACCAGTGATGGACAAAAGGAGTGGGATGTAGTTTTAAACCATGCCCTCTCGGCGATTCGTATTAACAAAAACGAGAGCACGAAGTTATCGCCGTATTTTCTATTGTTCGGAAGGGAACCCATGCTACCTCTTGACAATTTGCTAAGGCCCAGATGGAAATGCTACAGCGAGGACGTGCTAGAAACAACCCTAGAGGAAATGCACCGCGCTCAAAGAATAGTGTGGAAAAACCTCAAGAAGGAGGAAGAAAGGAGAAACAAGCGGACAGGTACAGATGAGCCACCGCATTTTAAAGTGGGAGACAAAGTGTTCTATCGGAAACAACACCTCAGTTCCAAATTGGAACCACGATGGGAAAGCGAATACGTAGTGGTAGAAAAAAAAGGCCCAGTCACCTACCAAATTAAACATCAACTAAGGAACAAGTTCCTTCGAACTCACGTACGATATTTGCGGGCAGACGACCAGTTATGGGCCGAAGTTGAACGTGCAGAGAACACATCTAGTCGACAACCACGTGGGGTGAGCTATGCGGTACCAAGAAGGAACTCCACGACCTCCTATTCAGAAAACGAGAGTGAACTGGACAGGGGTGATGATCTAGCTGCGATCCGGGAGAAGGGAACTTTAGCACCGGAACGAATGAGCCCAGCGGACTCCAGTGCACCAGAATCTACACCCGACGACGAGTCAGAACACGAGGCTCCATTCCAAAATATGCGCCAAGCTCGGAGAAGGAGGCTAGAAAGACAAGAGGAAAGAACCAAACGACGGTTGAAAAGACTGAGATCACACTCCTCTGGAGATAGTGATATTCCTATACCTGAACTAAGGCGATGGTTAGACGATAGGCAACACAGAATAGAGCAGGAGGAAGGCAGAAGCGCCGACACCCAAGACGAAGAACTAGATCACGCAGAAGATTATGAGACTGTGGAAGAAACACTGGACCGGACTGTAAAACGACAGTTTGAATTGTCTTCCGACGACGCACCAACAGAAAAGAAACGGGAGGTAATGAGCAGGTCAGAGGACTAAACTGGTAGACAATATACATAGATTGTTGCATATAGGCAACCTAAGTTCATCTGACTATAATTATTTTACTTGTTGATGGGAAGAATGTACAAATGAGGAATACGACTAAATGTCCACATAGTCATTATGTCAAGCAAGGGACTTAGAAACACTTGAATAATGTGAATCAGTGTTGCTGCACGGGCATAAATTAATCAGAGATTATTTGATATAGTAATAGTATGAACCAGTAAATTTTTTTATAGCTGGGAAGCTGTTGAGTAGAAATATAGAATTCTACTATATATATATATATATATATATATATATATATATATATATATACATGCATATATATACATGCTACGGCTGTAAACAACAGGTCGTCGTAAATCTATGACCAAAACGTTATGATGAGGGGGAAAGTAAAGTATGCCCGCCAGTAAAGAGAAAGAGGAGAGATATAGCTTAGTCATAGAATCAGTCCCAGAAGGTGACAAGAGGTAATCATTGAATTTTTCTTTCTATGTCATATTTTGGATGTTGTAACTCTTAATGTTGTATGAGTCTACCAACTGTGGACGAGTTTTCTAGATATGTAATTTCAGTTTGATTGATAATGATGTACAGAGATTATTATAAGTATGTAGATGTACTGTTGCCTTAATGAGGAAAACAGAATTCTATGTTATGAAGATGTCAGTAGAGAAACCAATGAGGGTTATGTTATAATCGTATAAGAGATACGAGAGTCGATAGATGATAATGTAAACAAAGGGTAAGGGATTCTCAAGGTTTACCTGATATGACTGCTGACCAATCATAGGCCAGAGTTTGAGTGGCCATATAGCTGACCACTTGGGGAGTGAGTCACCTGAGGTGGACGAACAGAATTGTGGTAACCATGTTTACCTCGGTTTAATTTAAGGCTTGAGTTGAGTTGAGAGGACGCTATTTTACAGACGCAAAAGTCTTAGCGTACCAAGAGTTAGGAGAACGCAGAGTTGACATAGAGGAACATGCTAGCAGCATTAAGAGTATTGAGAGTAATTATGGAGAGAAGGGAGAGAGAGTCAGACACCCGAGATGGAGAGACTCGTATAAGTTATGTAGGGATTTCAAGTGTGGAACAGAACTTGGAGATGTACAGATGTATGTATGAAGTGTGTTGTGGATATTTTGATGGATGTCTAGACAGACTAGACTCGCTTAAAATTGATGTTATCATAATTTTGATTACTATATGTTTGTGATTTATACATTCTATATGTTCGGTCTAGCCAATTGGCTGAAGCTCCAAGTTGTAAGAGGAGAGATATAGAATAAGAGTAGACAAGAGATCTGAGGGAAAAGCGTGATAGCATCAGAGGAAATACAGACGTGAGTAGTTGATCAGAAGTAGTAAACTACTAAATGGGATGGTAATCCAAGTTTACGAGAGATCAATTGTATGTAGTAAGTGAGAAAGAAGAAGAAGAGAGAGACAAAGGCGATAGATAACCTGTGTTTTGAGATGACGATATAGATATGATGATGAAGATATTAGGTTGTACATGGAGAAATTTATGTGAAGAAAAGAGAAACAAGGGTGATAACCTGTGTTTTGAGCTGACCTAAAGGAAGTTAGGTCGTGAACAGAGTAATTATGTAACGAGAGTGGTAACTCGTAGAAAGTTATGTGACAATACTCTGAAAATGTTATATGAGAGTACATATAAGAAGTAATGTATGAAAGGTTACATGAGAGAATATGAGACTTACAAGAAGTCATGGGAGATAGTGAGAAGAGAGAAATAAAACTGGGAAGAGAAATTCCAGAAATCATTGAGACTAAATGATAGTCCTGTGAGAATAAGAAATAAGTGCAGATTATTTCTGGGTCAAATGACTAGTAAGGTAACTATGTCCTGTAGACTATGTCCAGAAATATTGGTAATTTTGAGAGTAAACGGAAGATACTGAGATAGGGTATCATAAGAAACTGAGACTATGGAGAAGAATACTCAGAGAAGTATTTTTAAGTAATTGAGATGGTATAATTAAGATGTCAGTTATTTGATCGAGCTAAATGTTTGTTTGTGATTGTTATCTCCGGAGATGTGTGAGTTGTCCAATTATTGTTATGTGTTCTTATGTGAATTGAGAGGTTATTATACTCTGACATGCACGAAGACTTGTGTAAATTTGTTTACCTCTATTTCAGACATGTTCTAGACATCTGTCAAAAATGCATATTGCTATTATATCAGAGATGTTGTTGAATATATTGTTTAATATTTTTATTAATACATTCAAAGTTCATGTTGTAATAGTACTATATATAATGATGTTGGTTACAGACTCAACATTGTTTTGTTAAGTTACAGACACTTAAGACCTATGAGATGAGCTGAGTGAAAAGTGTTTAGGTCAGAATTCTGAATCTCCAGAACAGACAAGTCGCTGAGTATGGACTGAATGATTTTTGAGCCTATTTTTTTAAGCGGATTCGAGAGTTATTTTATTATTGTCATGTATTGAGTTTTTACTTTGAAATTATTCTTGGAATGGGACTTTGATTTATTTTATATGTGAGTGAATTGATAAATGTCATGCATGATTTATTTTATTTGCCTTATAGGATAGAGTCTTTGATATATTGCATAAATGTCATGCGTTAAGTATGTACTTTGACATACTCTGTGTATGTTTGATGATGTTTGATGCTACAGTTGATGTACAGCTGTCCTTTATTGATGTAGAGTGACTATATTATCAGATGACATTGACTGGTAGGGATGGAAGACTTCACGGTTATATTTTTTATTTTTTGAGTGAGAAAATCTTGGCATATTTTCTCACTAGAGAATAGGGGAAGGTATGTAGCCATGAATGATAGCACATACATATTTAAATCATAATTAAGTGAGGACAAAACAGGATTAGACAAAATTAACATAGAGACGGCTAGAGGCCACGGTAAACCGCACTGACTGACCACTGGGGGAAAATTTATCGTAGCCTTCAGGTAAGGAATGTAGAAATCATAAACTAAAATTGCCAGATGGCTGGGGAGTGACCCTAGCGGTGGGTATATATAAACTAAAATTGCCAGATGGCTGGGGAATGACCTTAGCTGTTGCTAGAACTCGTAAACAAATAAAGGGCTCTCCACGCGGTGTCAGATGATTAGAGAGAGTTACTGGAGTGCAGAAAGGAGTGGAACCTGTCAATGCCATAGTTGACAGGAGCAGAAATGTAAACTGTCGGTAACAAGACAGGTATAAAAGTTGGGACAGACACTTAGAGAGGAGGGAGGGGGCCACACAGTTAGCGAGAAGGCTGGTCAGACATATAGAGAAGTCAGTCAGGAAATTATGTAGTAGTCAGTAGAATTCTAGTTTAAGCCAAGATATTAGTAATTCCAAAGGAGATTCTAGAGACTGAGATAGATCGTTAGTCACACAGAGAAAACGTAGATACGCAAGTGAACTCAGAACGTACCGAACTTTATAGAGTTAGAAACCACGGGACTGAAAGGAGTTGATAGATTTAATAACAAGTTACGATCACAACAAGTCACGATCAAGTTACAATCAAGTTACGGATTATAGGCTGGAGAAAATACAAAATGAAGCCATGCGCATTATCCTGGGATGTACGAGGGACACTCCCTGTGTAGCAATGAGGTATCTTCTTGACTTTCCAACCATGGATGACAGAATCAAGATCTGGAGAGCATGAGCATACCTAAAGATTAGTACAGATACAAAGCATCCATTGCACCACGTGCTCAACACAGTGAAAGGTGCCAGGCTAAAAAGAGGCAAATCATGGGTGGGCTGAGCAGAAGATGTCATCAAACAGGTCTGTGGGCTTACCAATATCAGCGTTGGTGATGAGTGGATACCGGTGCCTACGTCATTAAAGGGGACTTTCTCGTGTATTGTCACACTCAACAGGAAAAGTAGGGAACAGAACCCGGTCATGGTTAATGCCGAGGTCAACGGTCTCATCTGCGATAACACCGATGAGAAAGATGCAGTCATCTATACAGACGGATCTGTAATACGACACCAAAGAAGTGCATGGGCATTTACAGCACGCTCGGCAGGCAGAATAGTCAAAGAAGACAGTGGTGCATACGTCATGACCACGAGTAGCATGACAATGGAGGCGATGGCAGTGACTAAGGCATTCAAATGGTTAGAGTCACAAGACTACACCCACGCATGTATCCTGAGTGATTCGATGAGCATGATTAAAAAAGTGGAGGGGGGCTCAGTACGCATGCAATGAGTAGAGTCGTTGCAGAAATCCAAAATACGTAAGGTCACCTTTGTCTATGTCCCTGGACATGCGGGAGTACGGGGAAATGAAAGAGCAGACAGGTTGGCTAGCTGCACTGTCGTTGAGGACGGGCAACCAATGGATCGGGCGGACATCATCAATGCCCTCTGAGATGTGGGAAGAGCACAGGACTTCGACAAACACAGATCCACGTCACTTCTTCGGATGATGGAAATGGGAGTTAAGATGGGCACAGTCAGAAATGAGAAACTTAGTGGGCGTGTAAAAAGACTTATCAACCAACATAGAACAGGAGTCGTCAGTCGCTGGACACTGCAGGAATTGCTGAGGAGGGGATCTGAGCACCTATGGATATGTTCGGAGTGCAATGATGGTTACCCGCAAATAACTCAATGGAGAGGTTAAAAAACATCAGATTGCTCCACATAAGATTAAAACCTTTAACCCTTGATTACGTATGATACATATCTGTGGGTGATGTTTTCATTGTGCCGTCATAAAATTTATACAACTTAAATGTTACAATTGGGTTTCAAAAATAGCATTTTCTTTGAACTCTTGATACACAACTGTGTGTTTACCCAAGCAAACACATAGGAATTGGATGCTGTAATAATTTCCTGGTTTATGTTAGATTTATCGCCTGAAATTCCTCATTATGAGAAAAAAAAAGGGGAAAAAAAGTTTCTTGAAAATTGGCAAAATAAAAAAAAAAAAATCAAGCTCCTTTCTACAACACCATCATAGTTTTTACCATGTACTTGAAAAAAAAAATGTAGCATCAAAGGAAACAAATCCAACACTCGGGGGTCACTGGAAGTAGTAATTAGGAAAGTATAGTGGGAGGGAGGGGAATGTTTGTTCGTAGCAAACTGTGAAATTTCAAAAACTTGTATTTTGGTGTGGTAATTTTTATGATGGAATCATAATCTCGGGTTAAACTTGAGGAGGGCATCTTAACTTCAAATTATCATTTCAATTATTCATCTACAACTGCACATAAAACATCTTATTGAGTTGAAGACACAATATGTACATTGTACTGAATTCTTTAACATACACTTAGTGTAGGTTTCAAGCAGCCTTGTGCTTAGGGTAGACACTATTTAATTTACAACATCACTTGTTTAATGTTTGTGCTTATTTCTTTTTTTGTAAGCATTACTGTTATGTTCCCTTGCTCTTCTAAAACTGTGTTACTTTTATACATCAACACAAGTGTGTTGTGGAAGATGTTGAGGGAACATTTCTTGCTAAAGCTATGAAATTGGAAGCCCTATCCGAGAAAATAAAAATAACAGTATTATTGCATTTTACATAAAAGTGCAAAAATGTTTATTGTATGTTTTAATAGTTAGTTATGGTTATAGTTAGTCGAAGGCCCCGGTATCACTCCAAACGAATTAAAATCCATAATTGCTCAACCGCCCATGCCATTGGAATCATCTGAATTAAAACTGATCTCATTGAAGGATCCAAACAAAGAAAGGCAGTTCTTACACGCCCACTAAGTTTCTCATTTCTGGGTGTTCCCATCTTAACTCCCATCTCTTTCATCCGAAGGAGTAACATGAATGTTTGTTTGTCCAAGTCCTGTGCCCTTCCCACATCTTGGAGGGCACTGATGATATCTGCCTGATCCATTGGTGGAAGTCCTCAACGATAGCACAGCTAGTTAACTTGTCTGCTCTTTCATTTCCTCGTACTCCCGCATGTCCTGTGACGTAGAAAAAGGTGACCTAACATATTTTTGACTTCTGCAATGACTCTACCCATTGCATGCGTACAGAGCCTGTCTCCACTTTTTTTCTTATCATGCTCATCGAATCACTCAATATACAGATATGGGTGTAGTCTTGTGACTCTAGCCAGATGAATGCCTTGGTCACTGCCATCACCTCTATTGTCATGCTACTCGTGGTCATAACATATGCATCACTGTCTTCCTTGACTATTCTGCCTGCCAAGCATGCTGTAAATGCTCATGCACTCCTTTGGTGTCTTATTACAGATCCGTCTGTATAGATGATGGCATCTTTCTCATTGGTGTTATCCCAGATGAGACCATTGACCTCTGCATTGACCATGACTTAGTTCTGTTTCCTACTTTTCCTGTTGAGTTTGACAATACACGAGAATGTTCCCATGAATGACATAGGCACCTATATCCACCCCTCTGCAGCATTGATATTGGTAGGCCCACAAACCTGTTTGATGACATCTTCGGCCTGGCCCACCCATGGTTTGCCTCTATTTAGCCTGATACCTTTCCCTGTGCTGAGCTTGTGGTGCAGTGGATGCTTTTTATCTACACTTAACTTCAGGTATGCGCGTGCCCACTAGATCTTGTTTGTGTCATCCATGTTTGGAAAGTCAAGAAGATACCTCATTGCTACACAGGGAGTGTTCCTTGTACACCTCAAGATAATGTGCGGCTTCATTATGTATTTTCTCCAGCCTGTCAATTTGCATCATACTGACTGTAGAATTGCCAGGGCATACTCAATTGGTTGAAGGACTAGTCCCTGGAACAGAAGGATTAGTAGCCTCTTCATGATGTTGGCAGCTGCCATGACCTTCAAGGCAGCAAATCAATTGTGGGATTTTGTTATCATGGGGTCAACGCGGTGCCGAAAACACAGGCTGCGATCAAACTTAACTCCGAGGTATGTCATCACCCTGTCCCTAGTCACCTCATCAGCTCCCATTCATACCACCGGTGTTTCCATGTTAACAGTATGATTCTTAAAGTAGAACCATGCAACTGATGCTTTATTAGGATTAACTAATGCACCTGATACTCCACACCAGGAAGAGATGCGATCGAGTTTGTTTTGCATGGTGGAGGCAATTTCCCTTCTGTCTTTTCCCTGTCGATTTACCAGAATGTCATCAGCAAAAGTCATAGTTCTTCCCCTCCCATCCAGCTGTTGTTCCACGATTGTTATTGTGTACACATTAAATAGAACTGGTGACAATGGTGAGTCTTGTGGCAGCCCTGGAGAAATGGATATTTGCTCAGATGACCAATTTCCACATCTGAGTATCACCTTCCTCTGAAACAGTGCTGCAGTGATTCATCTAATGAGGAAGGGATACACCGGCAGTTTGAGGAGCATGTGCATGAGGTATTCAAATGGTACTCTGTATGCTGTATGCATCCTCCAGATCCATAGCAGTAGCACGTCTCATCTCATCTGTTGTCGCCTCAAATATGTCATAAACGAAGACTGCCACATTTAGCCATGTCTCTTTGTTATATCTATAACTTCTGAGTGTGGGCAGGCAAGAGTGCACATATCTGTTGAAGGTAACAGGTAATTACACGGGCAACTATTTTCTCCAGTAACTTGCCAGCATTGTTCTGCATTGTGATGATTCTGTAGGCACTGATCTGAGAATGGTCCATGTTTGGCTTCGTTAGTGGTAGTAAGTTGCTGTGTAGCCACTCTTCCGTAATCTGCCTCTCTGACTGCTGGCATTAAACTCTTTGGTCAGTTTTTTCAAGACAGCCTCATTTCTTTGATCAGGCTGCTCAATGTAGCGGGCAATGAGGGCCTTCCCTTTAATTTCATCAGATTTGTGCCATATCTGGCCAGTGCTCTAGAAGTCTGGTATGCCTCTGTGTCGTGTTGTGCCATTCATGCTCCAATGAAGGCCCCAGAATGTGACTGGTGATTTTTCTGAGCACACTTTTTTACAGAAATCATCCCACTTGGCATGCATCCTTTAGCCTGCTTAGCACATAGATTAAAGTGCATCGTTTTATGGTTGACCTCTTCTTTCAGATGCTTGAAGGGCTCAGATTGTGTTCTTCCATTCTTTCTGGCTTTCTGCCATGTCTTGGCCGTTTGTTTTGCCAAGCTTCCTCGACTTCTATGTTCTACCAGGGTGGCTGCGTCCATCTCTCCTGCCTCCTGTGAATGGCGACCTGTTTCCTATGTCTGATTTTGCTAATAACGTCCTGGTCTGTTTTCTCATAGTGGAACGTGTGGAGCTTTTTTTTCTAGCTTCTATTTCTGCCTTTCTCAATTAGGAGGACTCATGGATAGTGATCACTTCCGTGGAATCCCAGTACACTCCACCTGCAAACTGATGCAAAGGTAGAAGACACTAATGCCAGGTCTATGACACTATCAGAGTCCCCTGTTCTAGTGGCCATTCTGGTTGACCTTCAATCATTCAATGATATCATCATATGATATCATTCATCGTAATTATTTGGAATATCAAAACATGATCTGGATGAAAAACACAGCTCATGGTGTGCACAGAGCATTAAATTCAGTAGCTCTGGTTGGAAGCTGAACTTGGAATATAAGGAAACTACAATAAGGAACACTTTTCAGACTGAGCCTCAATGGTTCCTGCCGCTTATCCGCCATATTGACTGGAAGTCTCTTTCAAGTGGTAATTTAAACAAATGAACAATTCACCACTTGAAAATAGTTGCATTTCATAAAGTAATATCTTTTTAGGTGATAACCTTCTTTCTTCTCCTGACCTTTATTACTTGCTTTACTGTTAATTTCTCTACCTTCTTTCTTCCCCTGATGTTTATTACTTGCTTTTTCATTGTGGTTATGGTTAGTCGAAGGCCCCGGTATCACTGCAAACGATTTAAAATCCATAATTGCTCAACCGCCTGTGCCAGTAGAATCATCCTAATTAACATCTCATCTCATTGAAGGATCCAAACAAATAAAGGCAGTTGCAGTTCCCATTATAGCAGCTAAAGCACATGCCAAAAGACATAAAACCAAGCAGCACCGAAAGTGAACGCAGCTGAATTGTCCTTCTTCATACGATATCATTCATCGTAAGCAATCGGAATATCGAAACACAATCCAGGTGAAATACAGCTCACGGTGTGCACAGAGCACTAAATTCAGTAATTCTGGCAGCAACCCGGAGTTGGAATATGAGGAAACTGCAACAAGGAACACTTTTCAGACTATGCCTCAAAGGTTCTTGCTGCTTATCCACCATATTGACTGGTATTCCAATGATGACATATATTGCAATCAACACAGAATGCACTATTGTGCACACTAGAGGATTTCAGATCACATGCATGTAATCCGTTTCACCGGCGAAGATCCCAACAGTGGAACTTCTTATATACACTTATCTGCATTGGAAAGATAGAATTAACTATCTTTTCAGCAAAAAAACGTAACAGTGAACATTGACGCAAACATAACTGCGCCGTCTTGAAACCAGAAGTCCTACTGTTCACTTCTCTTCCTACTTTTCCAACTGCTAATGGTGTTTTTACTGCTGTAAATGTGTATCAACTAGCACCTTTTATCCTTTACTGCTGTAAATCCGTATTTATCTACTAGCACCTGTTGTTGCTTTACTGCGGGAGGTTATGATTCATGCAGGCCTTTTCTCATTGTTTTGAACATTTCATGTAGCTCAGTATTATAGCACAGATAGCAGCAATTGCAAGGATTTCCAAACCAACAATGAATATTAACTTTAATATTGACTCCAGTTGTTTAGTTCCATTTCCAGGGCCAGGGACTGCTGTAATCTTACAAGAGCTGCCTGCCCTGTAGTCATCTAGAACACAAACAGAATATGATTGTGTCACTGTTGTGATTTGTTGTCAATAGCAACAACCCCATCTAAAGCAATTCTGGTAAAGCAGGGCATGGCTGACTCAGAGTAGCACAACTTGATGGTGTTCTTAGCATCAGCTGTTAAGTTGAGACCACAAGATCCAGACGCCTCATTGGTTGCTTCAACACCATTCACATGCAACTTTAGCTTTGTGGCATTCACATTGTAAATCATTGGAAGTGTTTCGTTTAATTTTTGATAGAAATGTTGCCTTGCACTGTTTTCTGCATGCCAACAAAGAGTTGCATGGCTTTCACTAAGTCTTGTTATAGGTTTCATCCTAAAGACAGCAAAAGCTGCAGGGGCATTGTATTGGTCACAGATGCAATATGGATTTTCAAGTATTGTTTGATTGGTGCAAAATACTCCTATCCCTCCAGCCAAATATAAACTACAAATCTCAAAGGTTTTTTGCTACCAACTACAAATCCTTCCAAGTCTACTACCTTGAACCATCGGTAAAAAAAAAAAAAGTAAAGTGCCACCGTCACGCCAAGTGGCGTATAGGGAATATAGTGACCATAAATTTTACAGACCGTCGGCACACGATTTTTGGAGTAATGTGGTCGGTATTACGCCTGTGCTGCTTTACTTTCCCAGAAAAAATCCGGTACCCATTTAAGGCTGGGTGAACCCGGAAGCCGTCGGTTGGGATTGAACCCTACCTCTTGTCCTTTGTAGTCCAGTTCACTAACCACTGAGCTATCGCGGCTCTTGAACCATCGGTCCTTCTCTAAAAATATTGTGAAATTTGGTTCCAGTGATATCATGTCTATCTATATCTTCTCTGTATTGATGTTGACATGTTTAGAATGTGGTTGAATAGTTGTTTAAATTTTCAAAGCGACACCAAATCTTTTATGGAAAGATATAAGTAGAAAACAACAATGAGAATGCATTTCACATTTTAAAGCAGATCACAAGCAGATTTCCTAGAACATTATAATCATGATTGTGTTCATTCACTAAAAAAAAAAATGCCAATGGAGAATTTGTAAATAATGTTCATTTGGTATGATTTAGCAGTGCTTTGATTTTAGCAATATATTTCAGAAATCTTTTCATATTTCAGGCAGTTTTTAGTAGTGTCCAGAATCTAAAAGGTGAAAACAGTTGATTGACAGGAACATCTTCTGATGATTGATTGCCTCCCATTGCTATCATTATCACTTCATATGTTGTTAGCTACCATCTCTGTCTAACATGATGTTGTCACAGATAATGTTTTGTTTGTTATTTAGTATTGTCATGTTTTCTATATTTCAGAATGCTGTTTCCCAGTCACTTGTTTCTTTTCGAATGTTTACTTTGTCAATGTGTCAAACATTTGTCACAGTAACCATACTTTTTTGAAGCACAATTATTTTTTTTTTATCCCCAGAGTGTGATATAACTGTGAAGAATGTGTGGATTAGCAAACTGGATTCTCCCCTCTATGTGCCAGAATCCTCTGCAGCTTTAAATTGCGTATATAATGTGATTACTAGTGCTCCCCTTCCAGACTATAAGACAGTAGCTTCACTTTCACAGTTTCATATGGCTGGGAGTAGTACTCTTACTGTGAGCAGCAGTACCAGCAGCACAACATATAAGGGTGAGTTGGTTTTTCTCTAACAGCTATTTAATGAATTAATGTAGAAGTAGCTCACTTAGGTTTTACTTTATGGTGAGCAGATAATACAGAACTGCACTATAAAGAAATGTGTTTAAGAACTAAACAAGGCAATAAAAGCAGTGAATTATTGGTCATGGAGACTTATGATTTTCTCCCTATGTGTTGTCTTTTACCTGAAATGAACTGTAACAGAGTGAGGCCTCACATAGAGAAATGTTGCCTACATAATGTAAGAGAGACTGGGCGAATACACTTGTCTGAACTTGACAAGCATTCATATAGTGACACATAGGCAGTTATGTTAGATATAAGTCAAGTATGATTGAACCTTGACTCATAGTTTGGGAAGACAAAGACCTAGTAACTGGTTCACGGGGTCCAATGGAAAAAGGGTTAGTTAGCAGACCAGACTACAAACACCAAACTGACTAATGGGATAATAGCAAGATCCCTCTAAGACAATTAAGGATAACAAAAACAAAAGACATGAGGCAAAGTAATTCTCACATCTGGGAGGCTCCTGCCGGGACTGTCTGAGAACAATCAGGTCATCGCTAGACCAGGCCGACACTCGACTGTGACTTGGTGATATCTGTTAGTAGATGTCAGACTGTGTCCCACAGAAACTTAGTGTAGTTGATATGTTGCTGTGATCTCTTTAATGGACCAGTGCTTGAATATTAAGTTGTAGCATACAGCTGGAGAGGATAATTCATTCCCAGTTGACAGATAGTAGAGATAAATATTTTGGACATTAACCACTATACATTTTTCTTCTTCTATCTTTCAGCTCCCAGTGGAGCATAGGTCTTCAACAAACACTTTCCAAGTTGTTCTGTTTCTTGCCATTCTTTTAAGATCATTCCATGTCTTCCCCATCATCTTCATCTATGCTTCTATCAGTCTTATCCAAGAATTCCTTGGTCTTCCTCTTTGTCTTTTCCCCTGGGGATTCCAAAAAAGGGCCTGTTGTGTAATACTCTCAGTTGGCTTCCGTAGTGTGTGTCCTATCCAGCGCCATCGTCTTCACTGTATCTGTACCATCCACTGGAATTTGACTGGTACATTTCCATAATTCTATGTTAGTGAATTTGTCCAGCCATTTCCATCCCTTTATTCTGGTTAAGCATCCATTAATGAAAGTCTGTATCTTCATGATTGTCAATTTTGTTGTTCTCCATGTTTCACAGCCATATAATAGGACTGACTTAACATTGGAGTTGGAAATTTTTATTTTTGTATTTAACCTAATTTCTTTGGACTTCCATATGTTTCCCAGTGCAACAAAAACTCCTCTTGCTTTTTGATATCCTTATTTTGTATCATTTTCTGTTCCTCCCTCTTTATCTATATTACTACCCAGATATATATATGTAAGATTGTATGTCTAGTAGAGGTATTTATCCTGATTTTATTTGGTTATTGCCAACTGCATTAATTCTCATAATGTTGGTCTTATCTATTATTTTCAGTCCTAGCTGTTGTGATCTTTCATCAAGTATGTTCATTTTATCCTGCATCTGTTGATGGCTGTGTGATAGGAAAGCTATGTCATCAGCAAAGTCTAAAAATCATTAAGTTGCTTGGTCAGTGACCACTGACTGGATTCCATTTCTTTTGTTTTGAGTTATTTTCATAATCCAATCTATGGCCAATAGAAAGAGAAATGGAGACAGAAGGCATCCCTGCCTTACTCCTGTCCTTATTTCAAATGCTTCTGTAAGCTGCCCTTCATGCACCACACTACATTTCATTCCTTCATACATTGTTTTTATCAGGTTAATAAACATTATGGGGATTCTGTAATGACTCAGCAACTTCCAAATCATTCTTCTGTCTAAACTATCAAATGCTTTTTCGTAATCTATGGATCCAATATGAAGTGGGGACTGTAGTTCTAAACTTTGTTCAACTATTATACGTAGAGTAGTTATTTGATCAGCACATGATCTGTTCTTCCTAAAACCTGCTTGTTCATCTCTCAAATGTTTCTCTATGGCCTCTTTTAGTCTCTCCAGAATGATTCTGCTTAATATTTTTCCTGGCACTGATATTAGCATAATTCCCCTATAATTTGTGCACTCCTGTAAGCTTCCTTTTTTTGGTAGTTTGATCATATAACCTTCTTTCCAGTCTTTAGGTATTTCTTCCCTCTCCCAAATTTGATCTAATAGATTATGTAACATCTTGGTAGAGGTGTTAATATCTGCTTTGATGGCTTCCGAAAGGTATTTCATCTGGTCCCGTGGCTTTACCATTTTTTAATAGCTTGATGGCTTTCATATCTTCTTTGCTTGGTTTTCCACAGTTAATGTCTAACACTTCTGCTGGTAGTATATTTGAAGGATTATTTGAGCAGGGCCTGTTCAAAAGTTCTTCATAGTGATCTTTCCATTTCTCCCTTTGTTCCCTTATATTACTAAGCAGATTTCCTTTCTTATCTTTAATAAAGGAATTGATCAGTTTGTATTTTCCACTTAATTTCTTTGTGCTGTTGTACAGTTCTTTCATATTCCCTTTATTTGCTGCTTTCTCTGTCTCTTTAGCGAGTTCATCTGTATATTTCCTCTTATCCCTTTTAATGCATCTTCTCACTTCTTTGTTCACCTCTGTGTAAGCTTCCTGTGTTTTGGCTTTATTACTTCTCATTTTGCTTTTTTTTTTATGTCTGCTTTCTTGTTCTTTCTTTCTTTAATATTATCCAGAGTCTCTGCTGTCAACTGTGCCTTATTCTGGCATTCTCTTTTCCCCAGTGTTTCTTCACATGTCTCTTTCCATATATCCTTTACCTGTTTCCAATGATCTTCTATATTTATTGTATTTTCTAGTTGTTGGAGGACTTGGTATTTGTTTGATATTGTGACTGCAAATTTATCTTTAATTCCTTATTCTTTAAGAAACCCTACATTGAAATACTTTCTACCCTTATTCATTGCAGTATATCCTTTTAGTTTAAGTTTAAGTTTGGCTATCAGAAGATGATGATCTGAAGCTACATCTGCCCCTCTATATACTTTTACATCCTGTAAGGATGACTTAAACTTATTATTAATACATATGTGATCAATTTGATTTTTCGTTCTATGATCTGGTGTAGCTTTATGTATTCTTTTATGTTGGAATATTGTTCCTCCTAGGCTCACTTGATTAAGGGCACAGAAATTCACAAATATCTCTCCATTCTCATTCATTTTTCCAAGTCCATGTTTTCCTATAATCTCTTTGAAGCTACTGATGTCTGATCCTACCTTAGCATTTAGATCTCCCATCAAGATTATAATATCCTTGGCTCGTCTTTCCTCCATCTGACATTGTAACTGTTTATAGAATTCATCTTTAACTAAATTATCCTTATCATTGGTTGGTGCATAGCATTGGATAATGTGTAATTTATTTTGTTTTTGTTGTTTTAAATGTTGCTCTCATTAGTCTTGGCCCTACTGCTTCCCATTCTATTAGTGTCTTCTGTGCATTCCTTGATAACATTATAGCTACCCCTTCACTATGTTGTGCTCCAGGTTCCTGGTGTCCTGATGATAAAATCATCTCTCCTATATTTAGTTTTATTCTTTCCGTTCCTAGCCATCTTGTTTTGCGCATTCCCAGAATATCTATTTTGTAATTTCTCATTTCTGCTGCTACCTGTGCAACTTTTCCTTGTTCTTTTAGGGTACGTAGATTCCAGGTGCCAATTCTGGAGGATTTCCTGGTAGACAAAAGCTGAGTCGACAACCCAGACTCTGTACGGCTTTCTCCAGCTTGCGTCATACTTTTCTTTTATACAGAAAGCCTTTATCTTTCCTGGATGGCGGATTTACTTTTATACTTTTCTTTGACTTGTCCATGTTTGTGAAGTTTTTTCGGCTTTTTTTTTTTAAAGTATGGGATAGCCAGACCCATGCCCAACCCTCCTTTCTCGCCTCTTACTAACATGCCTGGTAGGGAACAGCGCCACTATTCTTTACTCCCCTTTCGGGCCCCAGCAGCATATGGGCGAACCACTATACATGCTTGTTCAATAACCACACAGCTATCATATAGAAAATGGAGCAGATGGCTAAGATATTTAAGACGTAAAAAGGAAGTGTATAATGGATTTGCTTTGCTTAAAAGTATTGTGAACTTTGCCAGCAAACCACCTATCTAGAACTTGTTAACTTGTTGCAAAAAAAAAGTAAAGAGCCCTGTGACACCAAGTGGCATATAGTGATGGTTATGGTTATGGAAGGCCCCGGTATCACTGCAAACGAATTAAAATCCATGATTGCTGAACCGTCCATGCCAGTGGAATCATCTGAATTAATATCTCATCTCCCAAACAAAGAAAGTTAACTGCAGTCCCCATCATAGCAGTCTCAGCACATGCCAAAAGACATAAGGCGAAACCGCACAGAAAGTGAACACAGCCATCTGTTCCCTGTCATATGATATCATCATTCATCGTAAGCAGTCAGAATATCGAGACATGATAAAAACAAGTGAAATTCACAGCTCACGTTGTGCACAGAGCACTCAACTCAGTAGCTCCGGCAGCAAGCCAGTATAGGGAATATGGTGTTAGTGACCATAAATTTTACAGACCATCAGTGTATGATTTTTGGGGTAATGTGGTCAGTATTACGCCTGTGCCACTTTACTCTCCCAGAAAAAAATCTGGTACCCATTTAAGGCTGGGTGAACCCAAAAGCCGTCGCTTGGGATTGAACCTGACCTCTTGTCCTTTGTAGTCTAGTTCACTAACCACTGAGCTATCGCGGCTCCCACATGTGAAGTAGTGTGATTGTAAGTTATGCAACCAACTCAATAAACAGACTATGGCTGAGATGATATTTGTTAAATACATCCATGTTAACATATAATTAACCCTAGGTTATTTTGAGACCTATCCTTGAGACACATT
This sequence comes from Megaustenia siamemsis, assembly GCA_032433765.1. Classification (NCBI taxonomy): domain Eukaryota; kingdom Metazoa; phylum Mollusca; class Gastropoda; order Stylommatophora; family Ariophantidae; genus Megaustenia; species Megaustenia siamemsis. Next base: position 49,297,243 of record JAVIAB010000059.1, on the reverse strand, counting down.
TTTTACGCGTTGGTAGTAAAAATTACTACCATTTAATTGTTACATTTGGAGTTAGGAAAATAAGATTTTCTTTGAACTTTTGCTACACAGCTGTGTGTTTACCCTTACCTGTGACACGGGAATGTATCTATCTTTCGTTCGCCTGAATTATTGTCTATATCTGCAATGTCGTTTCCAGTATAAATTGTATTTTTTTTTGTAATTCTTGCAGTAGCCCATATTGTTTTGTCTGTAGTGTTGTATCTAGGGGCCATTGGATTTTCCTCAGTCTACTATAGTCAGTGCAGTCTTGAAGTATGTGTTCAGCACTCTGGGGCGCCTGTCCACATGTACCTGTAATTGAGGTGTCGTTCTTGAATTTTGTATACATGTGTCTGTGGAGTCAATTGTGTCCTATTCTGAGGCGTATAATGATAACTTGTTCACATCTATTCCAATTATGAAAGACATCATGATTTGGGGCTTCTGATTGATTTGATTATCTGTTTCTTTAGTATGTAACCGGTGCATCTGGTTGTATGGCTGTTGTACCTTCCTTTGCCATCTAATCCGCTATTCTGTTTCCTGATATTCCACATTGAGATGGGATCCACAGCAGATGGGATCCATACGGGAATCAAATGCTGTAATCATTTCCTGTCTTACGTTCCATTTATGGCCTGAAATTCAACTACATGGCTCATGGCTACCAGAGGTGTTGTTTTCTATTCACACATCGCTCCTGGTCTGTCATTCGAGCCATATGTTCAGCTCCCTGCTAGTGTCATTCGCTGGCTATTCCATGTTATAAAGGATTGTTTGCTGTCTCACCGACAGTTGAGATTTCCCCCATCATAAGAAAAAAAAGGAAAAAAAAACTAATTTCTTGAAAATTAGCAAAATTAAAAAAGGAGCCCCTTTTGTATGATAGTATAGTACCTTATGATGCACATGTTTGTTTCTGATCCACCAAAGAAAATAAATCCAACACACAGAGGTCACCAGAAGTAGTAATTAGGATTCATAGGGAAGAGTGGAATGTTTGCCTGCAGCAAATTGTTAAATTCCAAGAATTTGTTTTTTGAGGTGGCAATTTTTACAATGGTCTCATAATCTAGAGTTAAAGAGTAATCAATTTCTAGCTAATGCACCTCCATCCCTACTTAGATTACAAAGATTACTGTGCAATGGATTTCCAGACATGTTGTTTTCTTAGGCAATAAAATCACAGCTAGGTGCACCACTACATCAGAGACATCAATACACAATAGTTTTCACACATGCAAACAGATTCTGAGAAACAACTGGCAGCATGAATAATTTGACAGTGGGACATTGTTTAATATCAAGCAAAGCCAGATACATATGACCCAACAAAACTGCTGAAAATTAGTCTAAAGATATTTTAACTGAGAATAGGGCATGTCTCAGCCATTCAACAACTTAACAGACTAAACCCTTGCACAAACCAGACTGCAGATGCTGAAACCACAAATGAACACAGCACATCCTTCTGACTACACACTTATTTCACCAGAAGGTCAACTGAGAACGTGCCCCTCTATATGAGAAGTATGGCTGTAAAGTTGATTTTGTGTGTGTGGATGTGTTAATTTTTGCACTTATTTTATTATTTAGAATCTTACATAATGAATAAACAAAAAGAAAAAAAAAGAAAATTGCTTGGATGAAATTCCTGAATTAAGTAATACTAACAAATTAAAGGCATTGTACTGGCAATAACTTTCTTTGTGCAGTCTAAGAAAAAATGTAAATATTTCTGGACATATCATATATCTGGATGTGCAATATAACAACTTTTTCACCTATTTTGACAATACATGATTGTTAAGCTAATTAAGCTGTTTTTTTTTTATTGAATACAGTTCCATAAATATTAATTTTAACAATAAATCATAATATATTATTTGCCAAATATTTGTGCAAAATAAACTTTTCTCTTTCAACAGAGAACTCAACTCTGGATGATTTCTTTGTCCAAGACACAAACACATTTGTGGTAACAATTAATATTGTGAATACAAGCATCTTACAAAATTTCTGTTTATTAGTGCGTACCGTAATGGCAGGTAAGGCACAACAAAACTGAAATGACATTTTAATTAAAGTGCTATTTGTTGGTTATCTTTAAAGTCCATAATGTTCAGCATCTATTTTCATATAATTGAATCACTACCTTATGAACTTAAAACCAGATGGCAATGTCTCTTCTAGTGGCACAGACATGTGGGTAAGAGCTGCATACACCTGCATGGCTATGCTCTATCCACAGGGAATGACACACAAGAAAACAAATTACTCCTGCCCAGCAGTTATCATTAAGAGAAGAAAAGGCTGTGGGAGAACACCCAGACAGAAACTATGGGCAGCGGTGAGCCATGTGGAGCTGTGTGTTGCAGCCATGGTGCAGGTTTAGGGGAAAAATGACGCCACACATGACCATGTGACCAGCTCATCTTGTGTCATGATGTTCTATCCCTCCATCACAAAACAGAACAATGAGTCATATTTTCATGATTACAAGCTTTGAATGCTGAAAAAAAAGAACAATTCATCACCAGTTCATTATTTTTAATTCTGCATAATTTATTTTTTACTGCCTATCTTTTCAAGATATTTTCTCCTCCCCAAATCATTATTTTTAAATCTGCCAGCATCTGATCATACTTTTGTGTGCATTGCATTTTTTAAGAATGTTCTTTTCCACAATTTATAAAAAAAAACTGTTTCTTTAATTTTGAATTTATTTACATTGTTTTTTGCATCTTTAATTTTCTTCAAGATTGTTAAAAAAAATAATAATAATTCTTTTGACACCAGAGTGTTCAGGTGATGTAGCTCTAGCACATCCTTATGGATGGACTCAGCTACCAGTCCAGTCTGTGGGTTATGAGTGTCAATGGCTCTTTTACACAAATAGTAGTGGAAAAAGCATCGTAATTAATATCAGTTCACTGGCTATTGCTGCAAACAGTGACAGACTCTCAGTTATTGAGGGTGGTTCTAGCAATGGAAAGGTCTTGGCAACCATTACAGATGATGTGACAGGTATATATAATTTTGTTCTCTTTCCTTCCTTCGATAATGCTTTTTTTTTAGTTTAGTCATGGTAAATTTTTTTTAACCCTTTTGTATTTTTTGGTAATTTAAAATTTGTACCCTGACTGCTAATGACATGTATGTCCATTACATATTGAATTATTATATCCCTGTAACATGACAGGAAATCTGTAGCTATTTTTAGATGTGTTATCCTGTTTTCACACATAAAGAGTTGGTGAAACCCTTTGAACTTTTTTCTAACTTTGCAAGTTAAGATGTATAAAAACCAGTTGCCATCATTAACCCCTGAAACATTTTGATGTGCAGGCAAACAACCATTTAATGCTGTGTTGTAGTCAGAGTGAAAGTATTTAGCACTGTGGGTCAAGGTTTTCACTGTCTTAGCAACGAAAGGATAAATAGCATTTAACAATTTCTGAATAGAAATTCTAAAGTTTGTAATCTTGCTGTGCAAATTATTTTTAGACATACTTGATTGATACGGTTTTTTTTTGCCTGTTATATTTTTTTCCTGCCAATGTTGACTAAACTGCTAGAACAAAAATTCATATAGGAGAAGGTGTATCTTGGTCTACGCCCTATGGGCCGGTTACGGCTCGAAAGGTCAATAGATAGATAGATAGAATGTTGACTTCTTTATTTCTATTTAACTGCTGTAAGTTTTCTTAAAATGACTAAATACCCAATAATTGTATTTATGAGTATGTAAAGTCGTAGGTCACAAGCCTACCAGTAAAAATTATGTATTTTTTTATTATACATAAGGAAAATACAATATGCATATTATAATTTTTTTTACATATATATTATGATTATAAGTGCTGCTTAGAAAAATATTATTTAACCTTATATCACGGCTCCATTGTAAATATTGCCACCTCAAAATACAAATTCTTAAAATTTGACAATTTGCTGTATGCAAACATTCTCCTCCCCCCATCATACCTTTCTAATTACAACTTCTGGTGACCCCTGAGTGTTGGATTTGTTTTCTTTGGTGTTAGATTTTTTTTTTTCAAGTGCATTGTAAAAGTATGACAGTACCATAGTAAGGGGACTTTAAAAAAAAAAAAAAAAATTCACCAATTTTCAAGAAATTGTGTCCAGCGATTGACGACTCCAGTTCTGTGTTGGTTGATAAGTCTTCTTATATGCCCACTAAGTTTCTCGTTTCTGGCTGTGCCCATCTTAACTTCCATCTCTTTCATCCGAAGGTGTGACCATGGATTCATGGTACCACACCTGATAACACTCTTGAGTCTCCAATCAATCAAAAGCCTTTCTCGCTGCCATTATTTCTATTGTCAAACTACTGATCATCATTGTATAAGGCGTCACTGTCCTCATGAATAGTTCTGCCATTGGATTGGGGAGTGAATGCCCATGCATGCCACTGATGACATACCACAGAACCATCTATGTAGACTAACATGTCTGTATCACTGCATTTTCTACAAATGAGTGCATTCACTTCTTTGTTAACTACAATCAAAATCTTTTTTCTACATTCTTTAATGTGGCAATGACAAGAAAGGTGGTTCAGAGTTCCCCAGAAATAATATTAGACAACTCAAAGATTGATTTGACAATATTCTCAGCTCAGCCCATCCATGATTTACCTCTCCATAATCTATTGTCCTTATCTTAAGTTATTTTCTCATAAAGTGGATGTTTATGATCAGTGCTTATCTTTAGGTATGCATGTGCCCTTAGTACCATGATTCTGTTCTCCATAGTGGAGAAATCCAATAGGAAACGCATTGCCGTGCATGAAGTGTCTCTTGTGCAGCCCAAAATAATGCACATAGCCTTATTTTTCCTTCTTTCGAGTGTCTTCATGTCTCACGAATAGTGAGTATGGCATTAGGCAGGACTATTACAAAATTGCCAACAAACATTCAGTACCAGTAGCTGACATGCAGCAGAACAGTAGCTGTCATCGCTGGCAATCCTTTGCGAGCTTTATATATCACATGATCAATAATTCTTTTGAAATACAAGCTCTGATCAAATTTCATTCTTAAATATCTCATCATGTTGGTTTTACTTACCTTCTCGCTACATACTCTTTTAATTAGTAGCTCTGTGTTATTGTAACAGTGGAGGGTGAAAAAGTGTAACAATAAGAGGAGTGAGTGAGTCAGGAAAATGTGGTCAATTCGTGTGGAGAGAATGGGGAATTCAGTTCAGGGGATTAAAGAATTCTTGGGATTTCAAGAGAGTTCAGGAGAAGGGGCATGATGGAAGAAGGGTGCGGATTGGCTGAAAATGAAAGATATATGTGAATTACAAGTTTAGGGGGTGAGAGTTACTCAGACGGTAGGCCGGACTAGCTGGGTAGGCGGAAGGCGGTAGCCAGTTGGCTTACTAATCTTCGAAGATGCGTTTTTGTTGTTCAGTTCCACAAATTACACTGAATCAACGGCAAACGCTTTGCTCGCTCCAAAAAGCACAGTGAAACTTCACTGTCCATCGAACTTACACAAATTACATCACACTGTCGACCTCTTGCTTACACATAATTAGTAGGATAAAATGTTCAAGTCCACCAATTACTAATGACTCAACGGCAAGCATCTTTGCTCACACCTAACGAATATCTAAACGTAAGTTGCTCTTCACAAAAGCTGTCATATTTAGTGAGCCCATTGCTCATACAGAACGAATATCATGTTCCCTTCTGCCCCTACACTATGTTAAAGGCAAGCTCTTTGCTCACCCAGCCTCACACTAAGACTGTCACTGTCCAACTAGAAAAAAAAACTAAACTCACAAGCGAACTCCTTGCTCGCACAACTGTTGTGTATGCTACGTCATCGTAATGGCTCATCGTATATCCCCAGACCGGCCATACGCTAATCTTACGGTCTGTTGTTTGATGTGCGACGGGGATAATCTGACGACTAACTGTGTGTTTATATGTTCGGAATTGGAGCCAACAACGATGGCTAACATCATCAAGCAATATACATTAAAATAAAAATAGGTTACTCATCATTTTCAGGAGGACGTGAACTTCCTGTATATGGTGGATAGGTGGCGGGAACCATTGAAGGCTATGCATGAAAAGTGTTCCTTGTTGCATTTTCCTCATATTCCAAGTCCGGCTTGTTGCAGGAGCTACTGAGTTAAGTGCTCTGTGCACACCGTGAGCTGTGTGTCTCATCCGTTTTGATCATGTTTCCATATTCCAATTGTTTACAATGAATGATGACATCATATGACAGGGAACAGTTGGCTGTGTTCACTTTCTGCGCGGTTTCGCTTATGTCTTTTGGCATTTGCTGAGACTGCTATGATGGAGACTACAGTTACCTTTCTTTGTTTGGGAGATAGAGATATTATTTCGAATGATTATGCTGGCACGGGCAGTTGAGCAATTATGGATTTTAATTCGTTTGCAGTGATACTGGGGCCTTCAATAACCAAACCAAACCAAACCCTCCACTGTTACATTATCAATATGATTGATAAGGGAGAACCATGTTATCGGTGCTTTTTTGGGTTAACATATGCTTTTATATATAATTGTTATTACATCATCAGGTGTCATGTATATGATTAATTGTACAGTTCTATATTTTTTTCAACATTTCAGTATATGATTATTAGAAGAATGTTCAATCAGAATGAAAGGTTATTTAGTGGAAATGGAATTTTCTGATCATTCATTTAGTGAGTAGTAATATTTTTGTATCCACAGAATTTAAACATTGTTGTAAAACTATTCAGCTTGCAAAATATCTGTAATTATTTTCAGACTATACAGTCACAGGCCAAGGTTCAGCAAAATCAGTGATTGTATCTTTAGTAGTAGGTTACACAGAAAGGAAAAGAAGTATTAACCTCACTGTTTCAGAATCTGGTATGTTTGAGTCTCAGTTACTATTAATTAATTTTTAAGATACATATATATGTATATATAAGCACACATAAACATTCTGTACTTTTCCCCTTTTTGTCTATGGCCTGGAACCAAAAAAAAAAGGATTCAACTGCAGGCACACTTGTGGCATCTTGTCTTGATCCTTTCTTTGCTAATTTGTTTGTTTTATTGTATTTCTTCCCTGATCCCACATTTGCATGTCAGTGAATCAGGATATAGTTTGCAGTCTGTTGTTCTTCTATATTATTGTTTCCTAGTGTCTATAATATTCCTTCAATCAATCTATTTTGTGGTTAGCCCAGGATCTTGTATTATCCTAGTGTTTGTTGATTCTTCTTCTTTCCTTCCTCATTTGCCTTTCAGCATCGAGGGGTGATATAATTTGTGGTCTTTTGCTCTTATGTTCGCTTCTGCTGCTGTTATGTTTCCTAGTGCTTCTAATATTCCATCCATCTTTTTCGTGGTCGACCCTTGGGTCTGGTTTTATCGCAACATTTATTAAGGGCTCATTGTGTTGTGTTTTGATCACTCTGGCTTGTCACATGGCCAAACCATTTTATCTGTTGTTTCTTTATATATATCCAGTGGCGGGGCTATTCCTATCTGTTTTCTCAGTTCTTCATTTCTGATCTTATCTCTCAGGCTGTTTCCTGTCATTTGTCTGACACATTTCATCTCTGTAGAGGTTATTATTATTATTTTTTTAAAATTGTTTTTACATCTAGGGTCCAGGGCTGGCATTGGTAGCACAACATTGGGATGAAGATTGCTTTGTTTTTTACTACATAATGGAAAATCCCCCATCACCACAGGTCACTTAATAATCTGGGTTGCAAAGTGCTAGCAGAGTTATTCATGAAGGTAGAACTAAAGTAGTCACTGTTATATAGAAAACAAGGCCCCGTGTTTTGGGTACTTATCAATCAGTAGTTTTCTGTGGTGTACACATAATCCACTACAACTTTAGTTAAATTACATGTTAATTTTATTTTGAGTCTTGGCATTTCAAGATATGTATAGTTGTAAACTTCTTGCAATACTCACAGTTTTTGTGTTTGATCATCATCAAGCTGTATGTCCTTTGTAGAATGTTGCATTCACTACAATGTTGCTTTCACCACAGCCTGTCTGAAAGAACCTTTGTCTCTAGCCATATCTCCTGCTTCTTCTGTTGTCATGTTAGAGGTCCCCTTGATGTCTTGAAATCATCTTCTTAGTTTGCCCTTGATGTGTCCCCCAGGAAACATGCCTTCTATTATTGTTCTTTCCAACCCGCTGTGTCTTTTGACATGGCCATAGTATTTTAATTTCTTTTGTAGAATGATGTTTATAAGTCTGTTTTTAAAAATATTTAAATCTTTTAATATGTTTTCATTGCTCTTTTTCATTTTTACACAGTATCTTAAGGATTTTTCTGTACTATTTTGTTTTGAATGAGTTGATTTTCTTCCTTGCTGTTTACGAGATTGTCCATGATTCGCAACCATATGTTCCTATCGGGAAGGAACAGGACTTCAGTAATTTTAATTTTACCGCCTTGCAGGTATTTTGCTACATGTTCTTCATGGCATTTAATTTTTGTGTTGCTATTGCTAATCTTTTTATCTTTTTCTGGCTGTCTCAAATGTTAGTTACTACAGATCTCAGATATTCATAGTTTGTTACAATTTCAAGTTCTTCATTGTTGATGATGATTTTGGGTAGTCTTTTTGTTTTGCCTTTCCTTCTTATTTTATCTTGTTCTGCTTTTTGCCGGTAGATGTCACAGACTTAAGTCAGTGATGTGTCTTCTATCAAGGGCACTTTCTTTCTGTCTTAGTACATACTGATATTGTATTGTTTTATTATGTCGTGATTTCCCTCAATCCATCTTCTTCTTGGTCTACATCTATATCTTGGTTGTTCCATTTTGTTATTTATAAGTTCTTGACGCTGGCGCTAAGGGGTTCATGCACATTAAATGTTCAAACCACTTTAATCTTTGTCTCTCTATGTTTTCGATTACTTGTAGAATTCTAATGATGTTTCTGATTTCATCGTTCCTTACATGATATCTTCAGAGTGCGTCACTCAATTTGATTAGTGTAAACCGTTATCAAACCTTATTCATTTTACGTCTTTTATCATCTTGGTGTTGGTGAAGTCTAATTCCTTGTTCAGTTAGCTAAAAACTCATATATAATATGTTATGTGTTAGATAAATATAAACGTTTAGGTTGATATTTAAAACCTTGAAAAATTTTGTCTCTGAAATCTCTTTCATTGCATTGATAAAAACCTTACATACTGACAGAGTTAAGCAATTAAAAATCTACCCATATTCGAAGACTAGCAACACAGTGTATCCATACCCATTTAATGAGTGAAAGCCGAAGGAGATGAAGAAATTAAGAAATTAATAGACACTGAAGTTGCCTAATGCCATAATTAGCAGTCTTTAATTAAGATTACAATGCAGAAGATGTTATCCAGAAGAACCACACTGTTCATGCACAATTCATTTCAGGAATGTGTTTGAAATGCAAGGTGTGCAAATAATTAATTTTTTTGCAAAGATGATGTAATGTAATTTAGACACTAGTCCATTCCAAATCGTCAGTGATTGTATTTCAACTTCTATAATATTATTTATAATAAGAACAGTCACTCATTTCATGACATTGGCCCTTATATTGCATGTCTTTGTTTTTTCATTATGAATGAGATGGTAAATGTTGTCATACCATATTGACTTTTTTCCTGTAGAAACAGGTTTGAAACAATGATGTGTCAGGTCACCACTTTTATTTGGAATTGCAATTGAGTAACTCATGCGAAAGTTCATAGAAGACAGATAACTAGGCATTAAATTGGAGGACCTTGACTTTGCAGACAACTTTCGCACTCTTGAGCTAAACACAACCTGATGCTCAAGAAAAAATAGAATGAATCCACATTTATGGTCAAACAGGCCACCAGATTAACACAGTCAAAATGAAAGACCTGGATAATACCAACATAGCCTCTGATATATCAATTGACAATACAATTTTACAAAAAGTTACAAATATTACTTACCTAGGCAGCAAAATGTCCAGAGATGGAAATGTCCATAGCTTAAAAAATCATAATATGCATCACATCAAATCATAAAAAATACATAAAATGCTTTCAACAAGCTGATGAACATCTGGAGATCCAAAGTTCTCAGTAAATGAACAAAACTTACATTGTTCAACTCCTGTGTGATAACATATGGATGTGAAAGTTGGAAATCCACCAAGACTTTGGGTAGTAAATTAAATGCCTTTTAAAACAAATGTCTTTGTAAGATCTCACAGGCATAAGCTGGAAATAATACATTTCAAAGGAACAGAGAAGAGACAAATCTAAGCAAGGATATTTGTCGAGCTTTATAAGAAGAAGGTATTTAAAGTACTTTGGTCATGTGCTGAGAATGAATGAAGGAAGACAAAAAAAGGTTTTATGAGAAAACCATCTGGTAAAAGAAAGCCCTCATGTGGAAAACAACAGGTAAGAGAAAAAGAGGAAGACCCAGAGAGACACTGAGAAGAACTTTGATGAGAGGGGCAAGAGCAGCAGGAATCTGCTCAATCAATGAGATAGAGCTGCTTGCACAGAGCAGAGACAAATGGTGAGATTTGATAAAATATCTTTAAAAGAATTTAAAATTGCTAGAACAAAAATTCAGATGAAGGAGTATCTTGGTCTACGCCCTATGGGCTGGCTACGGCTCGAAAGGCCAAAAGATAGATAGATAGAAAAGAAAACAAGGCAGACCAAGAGAATAGTTAGGCATTACAATTACTAGGGAGGGCTCAACCATGGGACTAAGAAATAACCAAAACTTAAAATGACTGCCGCCCTGTGTGCTGTCTTCAACCCGAGAGTAAAATTCAAATAATTTCAGTTAAGCTTTTCAATTAACAGAAGGAAAAAGCTTCTGCAGTGAAGGAAAGGAGAAAGTGAGAATCATTGCACAGAGTTTCTGTTTATCTTAACACTGTTTAATAAATGTTTTTCAATTAACATCTTGCTGCATTTTTCTATTTTGATGCAAGTTCATATTAAAAGTATTATATTTGTTCCTCACTTAATATTTGCTCATTGCAATTATTTCCAGTCCTTTGGAATCATTTAACTGGTCAAGGATATCTTGCATTTCAAAAAAAGGCAGACAATTCTAGCTTTTATTATCAGTTAACAGCCAATCAAGGGCAGTTGGTGAGTATAATTAATGTGTAATGTTATTTATGCAAGATATTAGATTGAGTAATAAAGTGCAATTTTTTAAAAAGTAAATAACAAAATAAACTGTTTATATAGACATGAGTTTTTATTGAAGAATTTTAAATTCTCTCTGTCTGCCTGCCTATCTGCCCTTTAGAGCCGAAGACAGCACACAGGGCAGAAATTCTAGACTAGTCTATGTCTGACAATCTTTGTTTTCAAGTGTCAGACCTTGCACAGGATCCACATTGTATCTCACCAGATATCTTTATTCTAGTTGAGTTGCTCATTCTCAGAAATGAAGCTGTTGTTGCCTCTCACCTTAGTATTCTTTTTAGTGTTTCTCTAGGTCTGCCTCTTTTTCCTTTACTCTCTGGTAATTTGAGGGCTTGCTTTAACCCTAGATTCTATCTATCTATTGACCTTTCGAGCCGTAACTGGCCCATAGGGCATAGACCCTGATACTCCTTTTATCTAAATTTTTATTCTAGCAGTTTTCAATCCTAAAGATATTTTATCAAATCTCACCATTTGTCTCTGTTCTGTGCAAGCAGTTCTATCTCATTGAGGGAGCCGATTCCTGCTGCTCTTGCCTCTCTCATCAATTTTCTTCACAGTGTCTCTCAGGGTCTTCCTCTTTTCCTCTTCCCTGTTGTTTTCCACATGAGGGCTTGCTTTGCAATTCGATTATTTCTTCTCATCACATGTCCAACATATGACCATTGTCTTTTCTTGATTACTGAAGATATTAGTGGTTGATTGGCGATTTCTCTAATTTCCTCGTTTGTTTTGAATTCGTTCCATGCTGTACCAAGTATTTTCCTTAGACATTTATTTTTGAATGCGTTCAACTTTGTTTCTATGTTGTTTTCCAGCTCTCACATGCATATGTAAGGGTTGATAGTACACTTGATTTGAATAGTGAACTCTTCTTCTGCTAGTTGTATATCTGGAGGGTTATTTGGGCTGTGTCTGTTCAAGAGTTCTTCAAGATGCTCCTTCGATCTCTTCATTTGTTCCCTTATATTACTAAGTAGAGTTCCTTTCTTATCTTTAATAAAGGCATTGATCTATTTGTATCTTCTGCTTAATTTCTTTGTGCTGTTGTACAGTTCTTTCATATTTCCTTTATTTGCTGCTTCTTCTGCCTCTTTAACTAGTTCATCTACATATTTCCTATAATCCCTCTTAATGCATCTTCTCACGTCTTTGTTCGCCTCAGAGTGTTTCCTGTGTCTTGGCTTTAGTACTTTCTTTTTATTTTTTTATTTTCTCTAGGGTCTGCGCTGTCATCCATGCCTTATTATGGCGTTCACTTTTCCCCCAGGCTTTCTCCACATGTCTCCTTCCATATATCCTTTACGCAATCCATCACGAACAGTCATTAATGTGAAAAGCTAAGACAACTGCTGCTTGAGTGGGCCATCCTCTCAGTATTGTATCTGGGGGCTTATAAGGAGAGGAGAGGGGAGGGGGTGCATGCAGACTGCCTAACCATGTATCAGACCCACTTTGGGGAACTGAACTTCACAGGGATGGACTTTCCAGTGAAAGTCACTGATGTAAGGTGGTTTGAACATCAAAACCCCTCTCTATCAGTCACTGTGTATTATGGTTGAAGAATAGGCTATTTCCAATCCATGTGTTGAAGCAGGTAGGCCATGAAATCGATCTCATTCTCAGGCTGACCCAAAAAACTAGGAAAAGAAGCATGTCTGGATCAAGGACCTGGCTCACTTTTGCTACTGAATTAGCTGTTATAAGAACTGCAGACTTCCCTGCTGCACATACCTCCATATATTCTTAGTAAAGGCTCTGTTGGAAGCCCAGATTTAAGACTGCGTGGGCATTGGCGAAAAGCATAAAGAAACTGTGATGCAGGAGAAGAGTAATATCCTCCAATTTGTGAGCCATCACAGGCAGATGTGGATACCTTGCATCACTTATGCCAACTTCAAGGCTCTGAATATCTCCATAGAAAACTGTACTAACGACGCAGAAAAAGAGCAGCAAACTGCTTGTCAAACAAGTACCCTGCAAACAAATCTGACAACAGAACACAACCATGTCTGGCTCCATGTTGTAAATATTGGAACTGTCCTGTATGGCTGCTTTTTCTTATGGCTGCTGTTTTTTGCCAAATCATGTTTTTATGATTCTCAGATTTCTAGCTTTGGGTGTTTAGTTTATCCAGCTTTTGATTTTTTCCCACATGCTTTACTTTGTCAAATGCTTTCATGTAGTCTATGAAGCACATAGACTACATATAGATCTCTCTTTTCCTTTATGGTTCTTTCTATCAGTGTTCTCAGGATGTATAGATTGGCGAATTTTCCTTCAAGAAATCCACATAGTTCTCTTCTTCGTCATCATCGTGTGCCTTCTCCGCAACGAAGATTGGCTACCATGGATAGCCATTCTACTCTGTTTCTTGCTTTGATGGTGCAGGCTGACATAGATTGACTTGTCCATCTTTTGATGTTACTCGTCCATGTTAGTCTTGGTCTGCCTCTGCCTCTTTTACCTTGTATTTTTCCTTCCAATATTACTTTTAGTAGGCTGTTGTGTCTTTTAACATGGCCCAAAAATTTCATTTGTCTTGTCTTAATTGTATTTAGTAGTTCTCTTTTTATTTTCAGTTGTTTTAAAACTTCATCATTTGTTATAGTTGGTATAAGGTCCTAACATTCCATGTAGCTATTTTTAATTCGTTCTTAATACAGTAGTTAGAATTTCTCTCCATGGCTTTCTTTGGAGTGTTACTTGATGAGGCTCCAATCTCTTTCACGGTGGTCTGCCATATTCGTCTTTCGTGTTCTGAATATGCCTCATGTGTACCACACACTTTGCTGTTTTCGCCTTCTGGGCCGTTGATCATTTTCGATTCCTCCGCCCCATCCACCGACACAGACTTTTTATTTTCAGGTTGAACATACCCGTGGCGGCGCCATTTTTTGTCGAACCGTGTGCTTGACTATTGAACCATGAACACACGACACAAAGAAGAATAAATCATATTCCACTTAAATATCGGTAATCACAGTTTATCCACACGTCCGAAATATAACACTCCAAACGGGGAATAGCAACACATAATTTCATAACTCGACTGTCAAGCAAATCATTTAAATAAATATATCTGCAAGAGCCGAAATATAAAAATGACTGCACGTAGCCATGACACCGGAAGACATACACAGAGAGACACATATATATATAGTTCTCTTACCTTCCATATATTTTTTAGATGAATCTCTACATCAGACTCATAAAACCCCTTCAAACAGAAAAAAAAATGTTCATGTCAATTTTGAGCGTTAATTATTAATAATATTTTAAAATTAAATATTAATAATATTAAATAATCATCATCATCATGTGCCATACCGTTTGGTGTAGGTGATCATGTCCTTCCACAATCTTCTATCCACAGTGCATTGTAACAATTCTTTTGTTGACTGTTTTCTATGCTATGACACCAAGCTATCTGGTATCTTCTCTTTTTGTTGTCCACAATCTCACTTTCTCTGTATTTTTCCAGTTGTAACCAAGTATTCCAACTTTTTTCTTCTCATGATGTACCGAAAAAAATGTAGATTGTCTCTTTCTGATGTATCTTAGGTGCTTCTTTTTTGTGTTGGCCTCTTTGAGAATGTTCTCGTTGGTCTTTTTAGCTGTCCATGGAACTTTCAACATTTTTCTGAGAAATCCAATCTCTGTGGCCTCTAATGGGCTTTTATTTTTTTTGTCTACTGTCCATGATTCACTTCCATAGGTCATAATTGGTTATATTATAACAACCAATGAACTCTCTTTCTCACTTCTATTGACATAGATAGATTGTAATACCATAGTAAAAATTACCATTTAAAAACATAAATTTGACATTTTGCTATATTCAAACATAACCCCCCCTTCATGTACCTTCCTAATTACCACTTCCTGTGACCCCTGAGTGTTAGATTTTTTTCTATTGTTGGATTTAAAAAAATTGCTGTTACCAGGGAAATTTCCTAGGTCGTCGACTGACATCAAACAGTCTTCTGTTTGATCCCAACCAAAGGCTTCCGGGTTCACCCACCTTAAATGGGTACCGGATTTTTTCTGGGGAAGTAAAGCAGTACGGGTGTAATAGCGACCACAATAACCCAAAAATCATGTACTTATAAAAATTATGGTCACTAATACCATATTCCCTAAACGCCACTTGACGTGATGGGGGCTCTTTACTTTTACTTTATATATATGTGTGTGTATTGAGTTATTGAGTTATTAGCGGGTCATCATCATTGCACTCTTAACATGTCCATAGGTGCTCAGATCCCCTCCTTAGCAAGTCTCGAAGTGTCCAGCGACTGACGACTCCAGTTCTCTGTTGGTTGATTAGTCTTCTTACATGCCCACTAAGTTTCTCATTTCTGGCTGTGCCCATCTTAACTCCCATCTCTTTCATCCAAAGGAGAATCATGGACTCATGGTTGTTGAAGTCCTGTGTCCTTCCCACTTTCCGGAGGGCACTGATGATGTCCGCCCGATCCATTGGTTGACCGTCCTCAACAATAGCACAGCTAGCCAACCTGTCTGCTCTTTCATTTCCCCATACTTCCGCATGTCCTGGGACATAGACAAAGATGACATTATGTATTTTTGACTTCTGCAATGACTCTACTCATTGCATATGTACAGATCCCGCCTCCACTTTTCTTATCATGCTCATCGAATCACTCAATATACAGGTGTGGGTGTAGTCAGTGGTCATAACGTATGCACCACTGTCTTCCTTGAATATTCTGCCTGCTGAGCATGCTGTAAATGCCCATACACTCCTTTGGTGTCGTATTACAGATCCGTCTGTATAGATGGCTGCATCTTTCTCATCGGTGTTATCCCAGATTAGACCGTTGACCTCTGCCTTGACCACGACTGAGTCCTGTTCCCTACATTTCCTGCCAAGTGTGACAATACATGAGAATGTCCCTCTGAATGACGTAGGCACCGGTATCCACTTCTTGCCAGCATTGATATTGGTAAGCCCACAGGCCTGTTTGTCATCTTCTGCTCGGCCCACCCATAATTTGCCTCTTTTTAGCCTGACACCCTTCCCTGTGTTGAGCTCATGATGCAATGGATGCTCTTTATCTGCACCTGTCTTCAGGTATGCTCATGCCCTCCAGATCTTGATCCTGTCTTTCATGGTTGGAAAGTCGAGAAATATCTCATTGCTACACAGGGAGTGACCATTGTACACCCCATGATAATGTGCATAGCTTCATTCTGTATTTTCTCCAGTTTGTCAATTTGCGTCTTACTGACTGTAAGAACTGCCAGGGCATACTCGATTGGTGCGAGAGCTAGTCCCTGGAACAGAAGGGTAAGTAGCCTTAGTTCGATGTTGGCAGCTGCCATGACCTTCAAGGCGCCTAATCCTTTGCGGGATTTTGTTATCATATGGTCGACATGGTCTCAAAAACAAAGGCAATGATCAAACTAACTCCGAGGTATGTCTGGTCATCTCATCAGCTCACATTCGTACCACCGGTGTTTCCATGTTAACGATACGAATGTTAAGCGAGAACCATGCAACTGATGCTTTATTAAGATTAACCAATGCACCTGATACTCCACACCAGGAAGAGATGCGATCGAGTTCATCTTGCATTGTGGAGGCAATTTTACTTCTGTCTCTTCCCTGTCAATATCATACAAAAGTCATAGTTCTTCCCCTTCCATCCAGCTGTTGTTCCGTGATCATTATTGTGTACACATGAAATAGAACTGGTGACAATGGTGAGCTTGTAGCAGCCCTGGAAAAATGGATGTTGGCTCGGATGACCAACTTCCACATTTGAGTATCACCTTCCTTTGAAACAGTGCTGCAGCGATCTATCTAATGAGGAAGGGGTGCACCACCAGTTTGAGGAGCATATGCATGAGGTATTTAAACGGTTCTCTGTTGTATGCATCCTCCAGATCTATAGCAGCAGCACATGTCTCCTCTCGTCTGTGGAAGTCTTCAAAGACGTCATAGGCGAAGACTGCCGCATTGAGCCATTTCTCTTGTTATATCTATAACCTCAGAGTATGGGTGGGAACGCCCGTTTCTGTTCAGGGTGACAGGTGAGGACACGGGCAACTATTTTCTCCAGTAGCTTGCCCACGGGTTCTGCATCGTGATGATTCTGTAGACACTGATCTCAGAATGGTTCTTGTTTGGCTTCGGTAGCGGTTGTAAGTAGCTGTGAAGCTACTTCTCCTTAATCTGGCCACTCTGAATGCTGGCATTAAACTCTTTGGCCAGTTTTCGCAAGTCGTCGTCAGCTAAATCGCCTATGTCGCCGTACCGGACACCACCTGGACCAAGCGCAGTGTTGTGTGACCTTTTAAGTGTTTTGCGAATGATATCAGTTGTGATTATGAGATCTTCTCAAGCACTACATCCTCACACAATTCTGAAAGGGACCCCATATCCTCATTCCTACAGATTCATTTCTTTGGTCAGTCTGCTCAATGTAGCGGGCAACGAGGACCTCCCCTTTACTCTCATCAGATTTGTGCCATATCTGACCTCTGTTCTGAAAGTCTGATATGCCTCTTTTTCATATTGTGCCATTCATGCTCAGATGAAGGCACCGGAACGTGGCTAGCGATTTTTCTGAGCACACTTTTTTTACAGAAATCATCCCACTTGGCATCCTTAGCCTACTCAGCGCGTAGTTTAAAACGCATCATATTTTGGTCGACCACTTCTTTCAGACGCTTCCTCTTCAAGAGCTCAGGTTGTGTTCTTCCATTTCTTCTGGCTTTCTGTCATGTCTTGACCGTTAGTCTCTTGTTCAGCCATGTTTCCTCAACTAGTGCGTTCCACCAGGGCAGGTGCATCCATCTCTCCTGCCTCCTGCGAGGGGCTCCTTGTTTCCTGTGTCTGATTTTGCTAATGATGTCCTGGTCTGTGTTTTCATAGTGGGATGTGTGATGCTTGCTTTTCTGGTTTCTATTTCTGCCTTTCTCAATTAAGAGGAAACATGGATAGTGATTACTTCCGTGGAATCCCAATACACTCCACCTGCAAACCAGTGCGAAGGCAGAATACACCAGTGCCAGGTCTATGGCACTATCAGAGTCCCCTGTTCGAATGGCCATTCTGGTTACCCTTCCATCATTCAAGCACACTAAATTGACCGACACCAGTGCATTCTCTAGGTATTATCCCTGCATGTTGATTATAACATTACCCCACTGGTTTCCTGTAGCATTGAAGTCTCCACAGAAAGTGATGTTCTCCTCGAATGCGAAGAGATTCTGCCATTGTTGTGTGTCTACCTTCTCATTATAGGCGTAGACATTTACAACCACGAAATTAACTGGGGTCTGCACCCTAATTGCAAGTACCTACAATTCTGCATTGTCTCACGCAGACATATCAATCGTAGCAGCCACCATGTTGTTTTGCACAAGGATTGCCTGTCCAATGTGTCTTCTATTGTAGAAACAATGAAATTTAGGGGCACTAACTATCCTATCACCAAGAAGTGTTTCTTGCAAAATCCTTATATCAGCGCTGCACAGTAGCTTATCAAGAATGAGACGTCGTTGATTTATGTATAGTCTTTTAGGCTGCATCTGAATACTTACTGTCGTCATGATTAATGTGGTCGCTGAACGTTGATGCTATGGATGGTCTAGACTCACGTGCACTCACTCAGTTGCACGGTCCAGAACCCATTTCCATGTTATAGACAGGCCAACTCCAGTCAATTAGCTCTACGGCACATGGAGGCACCGTAGGCGATTTATTTTCATCGTTTAGAAGCTCACAGAGATAAAAATTACGCTTGGTTGAGAACGGTCTAGTGAAAATACACCAATATATAAAGATATATATATATATATATATATATATATATATATATATAGTAACACTAATCGTGTGATAGTGTCTGTTAAATGCGTTAATATGCAAGTTTTTTCAGCCGTTCTCTGTAACTTCCTGACTGTAGGAAAAAAAATAATTTTTGGCTTTTGCTGCTTCCTTAATTAGCCGATATATATATTTTTTTAAAATTGTATGTATAGAATAATTTTAAGAAGAAACTGAAGAAACAAAATGCTGAATTTCACAGAATTAAATAGTCTTTTTCCTGTATTATTTGAGATTGCGGGTTGTATTTAAAAGAAAAAAAAATGTATTAAATTTGGAAAAAATGTATCATATGGAAGGTATGCCTTCTCACTTATTTCTGATTTTATTTTGTCCCTTACATGTCGTATGATGATTCTTAGTAGTATTATGGTTATGGTAGGCCCCGGTATCGCTGCAAACGAATTAAAATCCATAATTGCTCAACTGCCCATGCCAGTGGAATCATCCGAATTAACATCTCATCTCATTGAAGGATCCAAACAAAGAAAGGTAGCTGCAGTCCCCATCATAGAAGTCTTAGCACACACCAAAAGACATAAGGAAAACCGCATTGAAAGTGAACACATCCATCTGTTCTCCGTTATACGATATCATAATTCACCGTAAGCAATTGAAATATCAAAAGACAACCCGGATTAAAAACACAGCTAACGGTGTGCACAGAGCACTTAACTCTGTAGCTCCGGCAGCAAGCTATACTTGGAATATGAGGAAACTGCAACAAGGAACACTTTTCAAACACAGCCTTTAACGGTTCCTGCCACCTATCCGGCATATTGACTGGACGTTTCGTTATGTTTATATGGCTCATAGTTCAATGGTCTTCATAATCAGTGACGCCTTACTTTTTTGGGATAACTACGAAGATAGATTTTATTAGATCTTTGGGTATGTGCCCACTGTTATATATATCGTTGAGTAGTTTTGCAATGACCATTAATCTCAGCTCTCCAAATGTATCTATTTCTTCCATTGATTATATATATCAGGACCTGAAGCTTTGCCTCTTTTCATGTGTTGCATTGCCTTCCACTTCACTCTGCATTATTGGTGATCCTGTTTGAATTGTTTAGCTCTGGTCTTTCTGTAAGTTAAAATATATATGTATAAATACGAAATGTACAATAAACATGTAAATGCACAAATAAAGTTAGTATGGTAAACAAATGTACCAATAAAAAGCTTTTAACATGCAGTGTGATACCAAATATAAAATGTACAGGACCAAATATGAGAGCCGCAATAGCTCAGTGGTTAGTGAACTGGACTACAAAGGACAAGGGGTAGGGTTCGATCCCAACCAACGGCTTCTGGGTTTACCCAGCCTTAAATGGGTACCGGATTTTTTTCTGGGAAAGT
Organism: Megaustenia siamemsis; assembly: GCA_032433765.1. Classification (NCBI taxonomy): domain Eukaryota; kingdom Metazoa; phylum Mollusca; class Gastropoda; order Stylommatophora; family Ariophantidae; genus Megaustenia; species Megaustenia siamemsis. Next base: position 49,276,784 of record JAVIAB010000059.1, on the reverse strand, counting down.
AAAGCAGCACGGGCGTAATACTGACCACATTACCCCAAAAATGATGTGCTGAAGGTCTGTAAAATATAGGGTCACTAACACCATATTCCCCTATACGCCACTTGGTTTGACGGGGGTACTTTACTTTTTTACTACAGGACCAAATATTTGTATTATTATTTATTAGTATGGTGACAAATGTAAGGCACTGTACTTTCCTTACTTCTTTTCTGGTCATCCAGTCCCTTATTTATTATCACCTAACTGCAAACTACTGGTGCATTCCAAAAGGGAGGATTTGTTTATTTTCGATCTTGCATGGACTGTTTGGCAGTGAGGCTGACAACCATGCCCTGATACTCGCATCGGGACAACCCTTAGTGGGGAAATCATCATGGTTGTAGAATCCTGTGGTGTTACAATTTTAAAAACCTGGACAAAATATGGAAATAAAAAATACCAAAGCGAGAAAACCAAACTTTCAGAATATTCAACTCAAACATATCAAAACTTACCTATGTATGTGAAAGCTAGAAAACATCAAAAGAGATTGAAAAAAAATGAAACGCTTTTGAAGACAAATGCATTAGAAAAATATTAATTGTACAGTGGAATGAATTGAAGACTAATATTGAATTAGATACAAGGCCATGGGTGTCCGGTTAGCGCAATCGATAGGCGGTTGGCTTACCACGGCAACAGCCGGGGTTCGTAATCCTGGCGAGGACACCTGGGTTTTACTAATTCCCTAAAAATTAGTAGGAGCCGTGATAGCTCAGTGGTTAGTGAACTGGACTACTACGGACAAGGGGTAGGGTTCGATCCCAACCGACGGCTCCGGGTTCACCCAGCCTTAAATGGGTACCGGATTTTTTCTGGGAAAGTAAAAGCAGCACGGGCGTAATACTGACCACATTACCCCAAAAAATCATGTGCTGAAGGTCTGTAAAATATAGGGTCACTAACACCATATTTCCCTATACGCCACTTGGCGTGACGGGGGGTACTTTACTTTACTTTACTACAAGGCCATAAAACCAAAGATCTCATCTACAATTAAGGAAAAAAGATGGACTTATGTTGGTCATGTGATGAGAGGAAACAACAAAAGAATTCTAAAACAGGCTCTTCTATGGAAAACATCAGGATACAGAAAAAGAAGAAGACTTTTAAGAGACACTAAAAAGAACACATATAAGAGAAGCCAAGTTGGAAGGCAAAGACTCATTAGATAAGATCGAACATCTTGCTCAGAAAAGAGATAAGTGGCGTAAAACACTACCAAGTCATATGCGGCACCTAACACGCATTTATCTGTGTCACTGCACACTACACTGTCTCCTTATTGTTAATGTTCTGGTTCATGACTGTTGTAGTGTGACGGATCTTAAGGCCTTGTGATCTAGTGGGTAAGTAACCAGTGTTATATTACGTGATAGAAAATACACACATTGTGGACTAATCTATTAACTATCACTCTCTGACTACTTTTTTCCATAATTTACGATATGAGATAGAGATCATTAATATATATTTAATACCTAAATGTCTAAGGAAAATACTTGGTATAGAATGGAACGAATTCAAAACAAACGAGGAAATTAGAGAAATCGCCAATCAACCACTAATATCTTCAGTAATAAAGAAAAGACGATGGTCATACGTTGGACATGTGATGAGAAGAGATAATAATCGAATAGCAAAGCAAGCCCTCATATGGGAAACAACAGGTAAAAGAAAAAGAGGAAGACCCAGGGAGACACTGAGAAGAACATTGATGAGAGAGGCAAGAGCAGCAGGAATCGGCTCCCTCAATGAGATAGAACTGCTTGCACAGAACAGAGACAGATGGCGAGATTTGATTTGATAAAATATCTTTAAAAGAAAACTGCTAGAACAAAAATTCATATAGGAGAAGGTGTATCTTGGTCTACGCCCTATGGGCCGGTTACGGCTCGAAAGTCAATAGATAGACAGAGAAGATTCAGGAATGGGCTAACATTGGTTAAAACAAGGCCAGGAGCAGATTGCAACAGCGACCATGTACCAGTAGTTGGAAAGATAAGAATAAAACTGCGGAAGACACAGAAATCCCCAAGAAATATGAAATTAGAACTAGATATGCTTAGAGTAGATAGACAGATGAGTGATAAGTACAGTACGATAGTACAAAATAGATATAATGCTATTGAGAAAATACAGGACACCGAGGAACAGTGGAAAATGCTCAAACAATCAATTCAACAAACATCAAAAGAAGTAATAGCAGTGACTAAAAGAATCAACAAAAAGAAATGGATGACAGAAGAAATAGTAGAACTAATGGACAAGAGACGAAAACATAAGAAAGAAGAACGACATACAAAATATTGCACAATGAGATCCAGAACAAATGTGGAGAAGCAAAGGAAGGATGGTTAAAGCAGAAATATGAAGAAATTGGAAAAACAACAAAAGAAAGACTCAACATTTTGCACAATCAATTAAATGAATTAACAGGAAGAAAAGAAGTCATCTGTTTCACTCAGGAGAGACCACTCCAAAAATAATTATATCCATAATCTCCCCTTATTTTCATGTAAGATAACTCACCTTATTTTCTTACTAGTTGACACTTAATTGTCATACAGTTGACCTGAATACAGTGTCCATCTTTACATTATCTTCGATTCTACTATTAATTTTTTATTTCCTTCTTTTGTTTGCGCATCCTAAAACTTTGATTTCTTTCTATCTATCTATTGACCTTTCGAGCCGTAACCGGCCCATAGGGCGTAGACCAAGATACACCTTCTCCTATATGAATTTTTGTTCTAGCAGTTTTCTTTTAAAGATATTTTATCAAATCTCGCCATCTGTCTCTGTTCTGTGCAAGCAGTTCTATCTCATTGAGGGAGCCGATTCCTGCTGCTCTTGCCTCTCTCATCAATGTTCTTCTCAGTGTCTCCCTGGGTCTTCCTCTTTTTCTTTTACCTGTTGTTTCCCATATGAGGGCTTGCTTTGCTATTCGATTATTATCTCTTCTCATCACAAAAGAAGTAATAGCAGTGACTAAAAGAATCAACAAAAAGAAATTGATTTCTTTACTTCCTGTTAATTCGTTTAACCCTAGGTTACAATACATATCATATGTGGGTGACTTTTCATGATACTGTCATAAAAATTATTACGACTTAAATGTTACATTTGAGTTCCAAAAATAGTCTTTTCTTTGAACTTTTGCTACACAACCATGTCTTTTATTCAAGCAGACACGGGAATCAGGTGCTGTAATAATTTCCTGGGTTATGTTAGATTTATGGCCTGAAATTCAAATGCATCTCCCTGCGGCTACCAGAGGTGATACATTGTCTATTCATACATCCTATTCATACATCCACCATAAGTCCATCAGTCCAGCTGTATCTTTGGCTCCCTCAAAACATCTTTCATTGGCTATCCCATGTTATTAAGGTTTGTATGATGTCTTGCTGATGGCCAAGGAAACTTCCCTTGTCATGAGAAAAAAGTAAAAAAGAAAAGACAGTGATTTCTTGAAAATTGCAAAATTAAAAAAAAAAAAAAACAGCCCCCATTCTATGATAGTGTCGTAATTTTTACCACACACTTGAAACAAATCCAACACTTAGGGGTCACCAGAAGTAATAATTAGAAGGGTATGGTTGGTTGGTTGCGTTCGACAAAATGACTAAAGTATTCTAGAGTATCGTGGTAGACCAGAATATCCCATTTAGGGAGGGAATGTTTGCCGGCAGTAAACTATCAAATTTCAAGAATTTGTTTTTTGAGGTAGTAATTTTTATAACGGAACCATAATCTAGGCTTAATTGATTGTGCATGAATTTTGTGTCTTACTTTTGTTTTTTTTTCTGTTTCTTCACATTTCTGTTTTAGCCATTCCTCCTTTGCTTCTCTACATTTGTTTTGAACTTCTATGTGCAGTCTTTTGTATATCATTTCTTCTTTCTCATGTTTTCATCTTTTGTCCATTAGTTCTAATATTTCTTCTGTCATTCGTTTCTTCTTGTTGGTTTTTTTTTAGTCCTTGTATTACTTTTTAAAATACTTTTTGAATATTACTTTTTTTGATACTTTATGAATTGACTGATTAAGTATTTCTCACTGCTCCTAAATTTTCTCTATTTTTTTGTATAGTACTTTAACCATTTTATATTATTGTGCTGTCCTTATAACTCATTGTCTATCCTAAGCATATCTAGTTCTAATTTCTTACTGTTTCCTGCTTACTGTGTCTTCTTCAGTTTTATTCTCATTTTTCATACTACTGTACTTAGTCATTATTACAATCTGCTCCTGGACTTGTTTTAACAGATATTAAGCCATTCCTGAGTCTTCTTTGTATCAGTATGAAATAATTTTGACTGCTTACTTTGTTGTCTGAGCTTTACCTTGTCCATAGTTGTCTGGGGTTTTGCTTGAACCAGGGATGTTACCTATAATCATTTCATGTGTCTTTGCCCAATCTATTATTGCCTCTATCATTTGTCTCTCCTAAGCTTTGTCCCCCACATTTTCCTTTACCTGCACCAACCTTTGCATTGAAATCCCCTAATTTAATCTTTGTTTCTTGGGATTTACATTGTCCCATGACCATCTCTAACTTATTCAAAAAGGTTTCTATATATTCTTCATTGCTGTTACATACTAGTGCATGAGCTTGAATGATGTTGATATTATTTGGTCTACTTCTCAATTTTACTAGCAGAATTATATCTGATGCTGGCCAAAATCCTTTCACTAATTTGCTTCTTTCTCTAACTTGATGCCTCTTCCTCATTCATGTGTGGTTTCTCCAGTGTAAATAACATTTCAACCATCATATTGTAATATCCCAGCACCCTTTCATCTCATTTTACTAAATCCTAGGATGTTCAATTTCATTCTCTCCATTTCTTGACTGATGTTTTCTAGCATGCCAAACAGGAATGCTAATCTAATGTTCCAAGTTACTATTGATGTGTTTGATCTTGCATACAGTAGCTTGGAAACGATGAGGTGTCACCTGTAGCATGTACCGTGTCGCTCCTTACAGGACGAGGTGGTTGCTATAGAGGCCCCATTATCGTCATTAGCTGTAAATATTGCAATGTTTCTTGATATGATGATTGCCAGCAATATAAGAAGGTAGTTTGCCATTTCTTTCCTCCTTGGCAATGACTGTACTAGTCCAAGATAGCAACGATTGTCTCTTATGAGATGCTCTGTCTGCCATTACGAAGTAGAGACCATAACTGGCACTACTTTGTCAGCCATGGCTTCATGTAATCCTGATAGGGATTGTGGCCAGTGTTAAATGGGTATTCCACCTTGCCCAAGCATGTCCAGTAGACTAATGAAGGAAAGGGGATGTCTTACTCTGCAATCCGCAGTACATCGGGACTGTAATATGTAAACATTTCATCCTATAGCACAAAAAGTGTTTTGTTTGACATTGTGAAAATGCCAACCTTATAACAACCCTTGTTTGTTGTTTTCTGCAATTTAATAGTTGATATTGTGGTTGGATCCTAAAGACCTACAACAATTACTTAATGAAATAAACATGACAAGCAAAAAATATGGACTAGATATGAATATCAAAAAGACTAAAACTATGATCATAAACAAAGAAAATACTCAAAACCCACAAGTGGATATCAAAATTGAAGGAATAGACCTTGAGACAGTTCAGAACTATAACTACCTTGGACATACTATAACCAGTGATGGAAAATGTACAACTGAAATAAACAAAAGAATAGGAATGGCGAAAAGTAATTTTAATGTCATGAAGGACATACTAACATCAAAACAAATAACACCAGAGCTAAAACTAAGAATAGCAAAATGTTACATCTTCTCAATATTCCTATATGGTGCTGAAACATGGACATTAGACAAGAAAACAGAACAGAGAATTGAAGCCTTTGAAATGTGGATATATAGAAGAATAGGTAGAATTGGATGGAAGGAAAAGAAAACAAACGACAAAGTCTTAAAACAACTAAAAATGAAAAGAGAACTTCTGAACACAATTAGAACAAGACAAATGCGATTCTTAGGCCATGTTAAAAGACACAACAGCCTACTGAAAGTGATCCTGGAGGGGAAAATACAAGGTAAAAGAGGCAGAGGCAGACCAAGATTAACATGGACGAGTAACATCAAAAGATGGACAAATCAACCGATGACAACCTGCACCATCAAAGCAAGAGATAGAGCAAAATGGCACTCCATGGTAGCCAACCTTCGTTGCGGAGACGGCACTCAATGATGATGATGATTGTGGTTAAATTTCTATATGCACTGTGATTATGTAAATATTAATGAGAGTATGAATTGTGTCCACAACCAGTGAAAATATGTCATTTTTATAATTATCTAATATATCTTAGGTGAATATTGAAGTCTTAACAGATCTGTTTCAAGACTCTACTGTCACATTTTACAGTGGCTTACAGATGAGTGATGAAAAACTTGTTGTGTTAAGGTGGGTATATGAATACTTGTAGTAAATAATGTTTAATTTTAATTAGGATCTGTGATGAAACAATAATCTTGGTTAATGGAAGCCTATTTTTGCCCCACCCATCATCATCATCATCATCATGTGCCATACCGGTTGGCATAGGCGATCATCTTCTTCTTCTACCTTTTAGCTCCCAGTGGAGCATAGGTCTTCAACAAACACTTTCCAAGTCGTTCTGTTTTTTGCAATTCTTTTAAGATCATTCCATGTCTTCCCCATCATCTTCATCTCTGCTTCAATCTGTCTTCTCCAAGAATTCCTTGGTCTTCCTCTTTGTCTTTTCCCCTGGGGATTCCAAAAAAGGGCCTGTTGTGTAATACTCTCAGTTGGTTTCCGTAGTGTGTGTCCTATCCATCGCCATCGTCTTCGCTGTATTTCTTTATCCACTGGTATTTGACCGGTACATTTCCATAATTCCACGTTTGTGACTTTGTCCTGCCATTTCCATCCCTTTATTCTGCGCAAGCATCCATTAATGAAAGTCTGTACCTTCGTGATTGTCAATTTTGTTATTCTCCATGTTTCACAGCCATATAATAGAACCGACTTAACATTGGAGTTGAAAATTTGTATTTTTGTATTTAGCCTAATTTCTTTGGATTTCCATATGTTTCCCAGTGCAATGAAAGCTCCTCTTGCTTTTGATATCCTTATTTTGGTATCGTTTTCTGTTCCTCCCTCTTTATCTATATTACTGCCCAGATATATATAAGATTGTACGTCTAGTAGAGGTATTTCTCCTAGTTTTATTTGGTTATTGCCAACTGCATTAATTCTCATAATGTTGGTCTTATCTCTATTAATCTTTAGTCCTAGCTGTTGTGATCTCTCATCTAATATACTCATTTTATCTTGCATCTGTTGGTGGCTGTGTGATAGGAGAGCTATGTCATCAGCAAAGTCTAAATCATCAAGTTGTTTGGTCAGTGACCACTGGATCCCATTTCTGTTGTTTTGAGTTATTTTCATAATCCAATCTATGGCCAGTAGAAAGAGAAATGGAGACAGAAGGCATCCTTGCCTTACTCCTGTTCTTATTTCAAATGCTTCTGTAAGCTGTCCTTCATGCACCACACTACATTTTGTTCCTTCATACATTGTTTTTATCAGGTTAATAAACTTTATGGGGATTCCATAATGACTCAGCAACTTCCAAAGCATTCTTCTGTCTAAACTATCAAATGCCTTTTCGTAATCTATGAATCCAATATAAAGTGGGGATTTTAGTTCTAAACTTTGTTCAACTATTATACGTAGAGTAGTTATTTGATCAGCACATGATCTGTTCTTCCTAAAACCTGCTTGTTCATCTCTCAAGTGTTTCTCTATAGCCTCTTTTAGTCTCTCCAGAATGATTCTGCCTAATATTTTTCCTGGCACTGATAGTAGCATAATTCCCCTATAATTTGTGCACTCCTGTAAACTTCCTTTCTTTGGTAGTTTGATCATATAACCTTCTCTCCAGTCTTTAGGTATTTCTTCCCTCTCCCAAATTTTATCCAATAGATTATGTAACATCTTGGTAGAGGTGATAATATCTGCTTTGATGGCTTCCGAAGGAATTTCATCTGGTCCTGTGGCTTTACCATCTTTTAACAGTTTGATGGCTTTCATTATTTCTTCTTTGCTTGGTTTTCCGCAGTTAACGTGTAATTCTTCTTCTGCTGGATAGGCGATCATGTCCTTCTATAATCTTCTATCTACAGTGCTTCGTATCAGTTCTGTTGTTGACTGTTTTCCATGCCATGACACCAATCTATCCAGTATTTTCTCTCTTTGTCGTCCGCGATCTCTCTTTCCTTTTTTATTGCCAGTTGTAACCAAGTATTCCAACTTTCCTCTTCTCATGATGTGCTCGAAAAATGTTGATTGTTTTTTTCTGATGCTTTTTAGGAGCTGCCTTTTTGTGTTGGCCTCTTTGAGAACTTCCTCATTGGTCTTTCTAGCTGTCCAGGGAACTTTCAACATTCTTCAGAGAAATCCCATCTATGTAGCCTCTAATCGTCTTTTCGTTTGTTGCTTCACCCATACCTCAGAAAAAAAAAAAAAAAAAAAAAAAAAACTGTGATTGTGTCTCTGAATGCACCTATTTTAATTTTAATTCTGAACAATTAGTTACCTGATGGCATTCACAAGCCAAAATAAAAGTAATGAAAAAAATGGATAGAAATGTTGAGCTTTTTGGGAAAGATTAGTCTTAGATTATTTTTTCTTCACTATCACAGTGACTGAATGTGTCTAATCTGTAATGAATAAATTTCTTTTCATAAAGAATACGACTTGAAACATCATTTTTAATCCAAACATGAAAGTTACAGTTCACTGAAGAGCAAGGAAACTAATAAATCTTTGAAAGACCAGCAGAGTGTATTTTTCAGTTGAAATAAGTTACCTTTATAGTTCCACCTAAGCTGTAAGGAGGCACTTGCTGAATTGGTGCAACACAAATAAAAATGTTACATGCATTTTAATTTACAAAACATTATCATCATAGCCACAGGTATGCAAGTTAAGTGATGTCTTCTTAATCAGTGGTCATAAGAAGATTTTTTGTAATTTAGGGGTCTTTCCAGAAGAATGGGTAGTTACTACAAATTGTACCCAGAGTTAAAATCTCAATTGGGGAAATTAAGCGTGAAGAAATGCAGTGTTTATGTCTGACGGACAGATTTTAAAAAAATCTATTTATTAAAAATCTAAAATTTATGTGTGTCATAAATTATAAGAAATGCACACATTTTGTAAAACAATGAAACAAGCAAGAAGGTGCTAAAAGAGGCATTTGTAGTAAATGTGGTAATTGATCTAAGAGGAAAATTTTGTCAGAGTCCCACAGAGGTGAACAGCCCAGCTCAGATTTAGATATTATCAGGAGAGATCTTGAGAATGATAAAAGTCAAAATTGTCAGAGTAGTCTGCCTATAGAGTTGAAAAGTTTATTTGAAAAAATAATAAATGTGTATTCCCAATTTACTGTGCAGCTAAATCAGAGATACCAGAAGATCCAGTAAGTGCTATCTCAAGATTCTGAATGATCAACATTAAACAACAACTCATAGCTGATGGCTTGCACCAGAATTAGTGAACCAGAACCTTCCAGACCCAGCTCCACCTCATTGTGGTGCCTCTAACAGCAGACTAACCAGTATAGTCTGGCCAAGTGAATAGAGATCAAGAGGGGAGGCAACATGGAACTTAAAAATGCTAAGCCGAAAACGGATAAATTAGGCCAAAAGGTGCAAATATAAGTTTTTGCTGCAAACAGCAACACAACGCATTAATGTCTACGGAATGTCCTTTTAGTCAGAAAAGACTGTGTTCTGTCACCGGATTTGTTTTTCACTTTACAGCGAAAATATTATGAGATCAGTAGAAGACAAAAAGGAATTCTCTCTCTCTGCGATCAAGTCTCAATAGAGTAGGATTCCAGACTCTCTTAAGAAGTCTGTCTGTTTAAGCAATTCAATTGCCCCATATAGTTTCCCTTCCAGGGAGGTGGGTGTGGACCACATTGCTCTTCTCAGGTCCGTGTACTGGGGGCATTCCTGTAGAACATGTCATATTGTCCAGTGTACAGTAGCATTGGCTGGTTGTACCTATTTTGAATTTGGTGAACATGTGGTTTCTCATTCTATTGTGGCCAAAGTATGACTTGATCCCTCCTTGATAGTTGGAGGTATCCATCCCTCTCGTTATGCTTTGGATGTTCTCATTTCCATTTTTCATGATACTGACCTTTGATGATGGATTTGGCATCATCATAACTGACCGGATGGTTCTCTTGTGGTAATATCCCACCCTCTTTAACTAATTTGTCTGTGCGTTTGTTCCCGTGTATATTACAGTATGATGGTATCCACTGAATGACTACTCTCTGGAAGTTATTGCACAGTTGGTCTAGGGTTCTCAAGTCATCTAGTTCATTGTTCCTGGGGCTTTTTAGATCCTTTAGTACTAACAGTGCATCAGTCAGTATCACCAATTTGTTGTGCATGTTATTTTTGTCTTGAATAGCCAGTGTTGCAGCATCCCTGAGGGCCTCAGTTTCTGCTTTAAAATTGTTTGAGTATTTCCCAGTAGCTATTGACTTGGTGATCTCTTCCTGGTTATTCAGCATCAAGAACACACCTCCACCTCCATTTCTAGTGGCATTTGTAACAGAGCCATCTGTGTATATGTGGGACCAAGAATCCCGTGGGTAGTTATCGCTTATGTGTTTTTCTGCTACGTGTTTTCTTTCTGTGTCTGATTGGATACCTTTTTTCATGATTCCTATTATATCTTCCCTCTTCTTCTTCTTTCCTTCCTCATCTGCCTTTCAGCGTCGAGGGGAGATATAATTTGCAGTCTTTTGCTCTTCTGTTCGCCTCTGCTGCTGTTATGTTTCCTAGTGCTTCTAATATTCCATCGACCCATCTTTTTCGTGGTCGACCCTTGGGTCTGGTATTCTCACAACTTTTGTTGAAGGCTCTTTGTGTTATGTTTTGTTCTTTCTGCCTTGTCACGTGGCCAAACCATTTTATCTGCTGTTTCCTTATATATTCTATGGCGGGAGCTATTCCAAGCTTTTTTCTCAGTTCTTCATTTCTGATCTTATCTCTCAGACTGTTTCCTGTCATTCATCTAACACATTTCATCTCTGTAGAGGTTATTTTTCTTATTGTTCTTGCATCTAGGGTCCAGGTCTGGCATTGGTAGCACAACGTTGGGATGAAGATTGTATTGTATAGTGCTCGTTTTGCCTCCAGAGTTATTTCCTTGTTGGACAATAGTGGTGATAACTGTCCGATGATTTGACAAGCTTTGTTGCATCTTGATTCTATCTCTGCTGTTTGGGAATTATCGTTTGTCATTAGACTTCCTAGGTATTTGAATTCCTCTACTTGTTTTAGTTGTCTGCCTTCTATAGTTATGTTGATGTTCTGTTTATTTTTTGGCGACATTCATGACTTCTGTTTTGTTGATGTTGATTTTCATGTTGTATTTTGTGCCTGAGATGTTGAGTTTGTTTAAATGTTCTTGTAGGTCTTCTATTGTTTCATGTATTAGTGCCTGATCGTCTGCAAATAGAAGCTCGTTGATCTCCTCTGTCTCTGATGGGTTGGCTAGCTTGCATTTACGGTCCATATATGTAATAAACAGTAGGGGGGATAGTACGCACCCCTGTCTTACACCTGATCTAACTTCGAGCTTTCCTACATGGCTGAGAAGAGATATACCTCTATATTGATTGCAGTCTCTTTTGCTACCTTTCTTTTTCCATATTGGTATGATGATTGCCTGTTGACAGTCTTCTGGGGTATATCTTCCTTAAGTTCTGGTATTTTGTGTTTCCCATGAGGAGACATATCAGATGGGCCCAAGGGTTTTGGCATTGTTTGGGACAGTACTGGGTCTCTAGTTGCTAGTTTATTGGTGATTTAAGCAAAGTTGCTCCTCTTTAGTCGTACTATTCCGTAACCATTTATTCTTTGGTACATGGGGTGGCTAAGGAGCCTTCTATATTTCTCCGCTTGTTGCAATACTTTAGTGATTCGTCTGTCATCTAAGGGTTGTAAACCTGTTACTGTTTCTAGAGTCTTGATAGGTGTAGATTTCATAGCACCAGTGATGATATGGGCAGCTTGATTTTGTGTTCTGTTAATTTTGCTAAGGTGTGATTTGGAAGCCATAGCCCAGGCTGTGCTCCATACTCTAGGACTGGTCTTACTCTTCCTATGTATAGTCATTTCAAGATATTGCTGTCTGTTCCCTAGTCCGTTCCTGCCAATTTCTTCATAATATCAGTTTGTTTTCTGGCTCTATTTTTTGCTCTGTCTATCTGATTTTTCCAAGTCATTCTGCGATTCATGGTGATGCCAAGATATGTTGGGTTTTGGTCAATAGGAGGTGTATGGTCTTTTATCTTCAAGTTTGCAGAGAGTGTTATTGAGTTATTTGCGGGTCATCATCATTGCACTCCGAACATGTCCATAGGTGCTCAGATCCGCTCCTCAGCAACCCCCGTAGTGGCCAGCGACTGACGACTCCAGTTCTGTGTTGGTTGATAAGTCTTCTTACACGGCCACTAAGTTTCTCATTTCTGGCTGTGCCCATCTTAACTCCCATTTCCATCACCCGAAGAAGTGACGTGCTCTTCCCACATCTTGGAGGGCATTGATGATGTCCACCAGATCCATAGGTTGCTCATCCTCAACGACAGCGCAGCTAGCCAACCTGTCCGCTCTTTCATTTCACCGTACTCCCGCATACTTGCAGAGAGTGTATTTCTTGATAGGCTGAAAATTGTGTATGTAATTTCTTTTTCGTTAATTGGTAATAACCAGGTGTTCGTTCATTTTTCAAGTTCTCCTAGGACATCTTGCATCCTGGATCCAGCCACTGACATAGTTTCCTGGCTTGCCCATAACGCCACATCATCTGCATATATTGCTGAGTCTATTCTGGGTAGAATGTCCATTACGATGTTATTCATAAAAATTAAAAAGAGCGTTGGGGAAAGGACTCCACCTTGTAGGACACCTTGTTCGATTGTGACCTTCTTACTTAGTTGTCCTTGTACTTGTACTCTGGCCATTCTATCCTGAAGGTATTGAGAGATCCAATTGAATAAACAGCCTTGGATGCCAAGCCTGAAAAAGCTTGTTCTTTAAACCTTCTCTCCATACCCTATCAAAAGCCTTCTCCATGTCGACCCAGACTGCTAGTGTGTGTTTCTTTTCTTGTAGAGCATCTTCTATTTCCTGTGCGATGTAGGTGATCAGGTCTTCAGTTGATCTGTGCTGCGATGTAGGTGATCAGTGTGAAGCCACTTTGTTGTGGTATAATTTGTTGTTTTGTCTCCAAATGCCACGTAAGTCTTCTGTTAACCAGCCTTTCCATGATGAGTTTACTCAGGCAGCTAATTGGTAAGCTAATTGGTCTGTAGCTACTTGGGTCTAGTGGTTCTTTTCCATGTTTTAGGATGGGCACCATAATAGCTTCTTTCCAGATTGTTGGCACATGACCTCTCTTCCAGCTAGCATTTATTATCCTTAGAAGCTGGCTCTTGGCTTTCTATTCCAGTTTTATGAGCAAAAAAGGAATTGATGTCAATTGTCACAACATAAAAATTCTGGAATATGCAGATGACACAGTCTTAATGTCAGAGATGGAGAATGAGTTACAAGAAATGATAGACATAATGGTGAAAGAATACAATAAGAAAGGTCTCAGTCTGAATAGTAAGAAAAAAGAGTCGTCATATTGAAGAAACAACCATCACCATCATGCAACATAAAAATAAACAGGACAAATCTAAAACATGTGCAGAGTGTCAAATACTTGGGTCTTATAATAACATCAGATGGAAGATGCACCACAAAAATGTAAAGTAGAATAGCTCAGGCCAAATTAGTATTTAAGAAAATTAAAAACGTCTTGTGCAACAAGTCTATGTCAATAGAAGTGAGAAAGAGAGTTGTGCGGTGCTACATAGAGCCAATTCTGACCTTTGGAAGTGAATCATGGATAGTAGACAAACAAATGAAAAGATAATTAGAAGCTACAGAGATGGGATTCTCAGAAGAATGTTGAAAGTTCCCAGACAGCTGAAAAGACTAATGAAAGAGGACATTCTCAAAGAGGCAAACACAAAAGAGGAGCTCCTGAGAAACGTCGGAAGGAAACAATCAACATTTTTTGGGCACATCTTGAGAAGAGGAAAGTTGAAATACTTGGTTACAACTGGCAAAATACAGAGAAAGAGAGATTGCAGACAATACAGAGAGAGAGAAGATACTGGATAGCTTCGTGTCATTGCCTGAAAAACATTCAACAATTGTTATGGTTATGGTTATGGTTATGGAAGGCCCCGGTATCACTGCAAACGAATTAAAATCCATAATTGCTCAACCGCCCGTGCCAGTGGAATCATCCGAATTACTAACTCATCTCCAAAACAAAGAAAGGTAGCTGTAGTCCCCATCATAGCAGTCTCAGCACACGCCAAAAGACATAAGGCGAAACTGCACAGAAAGTGAACACAGCCAACTGTTCCCTGTCATACGATATCAGCATTCATCGTAAACCATTGGAATATCGAAACATGATCAACACGGATGATACACACAGCTCACGGTGTGCACAGAGCACTTAACTCAGTAGCTCCTGCAGCAAGCCGGACTTGGAATATGCGGAAACTGCAACAAGGAACACTTTTCAGACACAGCAATTAAAAGTTCCTGTCGCCTAACCGTCATATTGACCGGTATTCCAACGATGACGTGTATTGCAATCAACACAGAACACACTATCACACACACTGTAGAGGATTTCAGATCACATGCATGTACTCCGCTTCACCGGGGAAGATCCCAACAGTGGAACTTTTTATCTACACACTGATCTGCATTGGAAAGATAGAGTTAACCATCTTTCCGGCTCAAAAAACGTATTCAACAATTGAATTGATATACTGAACTGTGGAGAGAAAAATTGTGGCAGGAGATGATCGCTTATGCTAGTCAGTATGATACATGATGATGATGATAAAAGTCCCTTTAAGGGTGAATGACAAAGAGAGATAGTTTGAATCTGGATCAGTGAATCAGAACTATCCAGGAAATCAACTTTTCTTTTAGTCATCAGGTGAATGCAAGAGAAAGAGAAACCTTGTTTTTGATGAGGTTTTTGATGATTAGATATCACTGCAAATACCTACTGAAACTTGTTTGAACATAGTACAAGCATGCTGTATCAAAGCAAAAATTAAAAAAATTATAATTACAGTATTTTGCACATACTGTTCGCTTGAATGAAAGAGTTCCTTGCTTCTCACACAGATATGGATACCAGATCAATCAATGACAACGACTGTGTGTGCTTTTATTATAATGAGATGTTTCCAGATGATACATTTTGAATTTGGACTAAATAGAATGAAAAAATAAAATATAAAAGTAATCTACTATTTTATAAATAGATGAATATTGATAATATAAAAGAAGTTCAAGTCCCACAACAGACAATGGGAATTTTTCTCTTTGTGGCTTTACCCTCACTATGTCTCTGAGTGGTGGCATTTGATATCTAGCCTTCTCGGATAATGGTAGAAATCAGGAAGTCCATGTGTATTCTGTGCAAATGAAACCCTTACAGTTGGAAATTGTACATAGTAGGCCAAAATAGGTGTCCCCCATACAAAAATGATAGCAAATCTACCCAAAAAGTAAAAAACTCTTAGTGATAACAAAATGAGAGTTTTTCTGAAGTCTGGGAATATCTTCCTGTATGTTGAAGGAAACCAGAATGCACTGCTGCCAGTGTGAAAAATGTGGTAAATTTATATTCACACAAAATTCAGTCTCTCAGAACTTTGCTAATGATATAAAGCTGACATATAGAAACAAAAACAAAAATGTAAAAGTGTATGTTACAGCTTTATGCAGATCATATGGAAGAAAAAAAAACAAATTTTTTTACCTTAAGTTTTCATCAGTGGGACAAAAACAAAACAAAGCACAGCAATTAATTATATAGAAATAGATAAGTTGTAAATCTTAAAGATCTACAACAATTACTTAATGTAATAAACATGACAAGCAAAAAATATGGACTAGATATGAATATCTAAAAGACTAAAACTATGATCATAAACAAAGAAAATTCTCAAGACCTACAATTAAATATCAAATTAGAAGGAATACATCTAGAGACAGTTCAGAACTACAGCTACCTGGGACATACTATAACCAGTGATGGAAAATGTACAACTGAAGTAAATAAAAGAAAAGGTATGGCAAAAAGTAATTTCAATGCCATGAAAAATATACTAACATCAAAACAAGTAACACCAGGGCTAAAACTTAGAATAGCAAAATATTACATCTTCTCAATATTCCTGTATGGTGCAGAAACATGGACATTAGACCAGAAAACAGAACAGAAAATTGAAGCCTAAGCTGAGATGGAATCTGTCTTATTGGTATCAGGATATTTCACATAAAGAAGGCCCTACATTCTTGCCTCACCTCCCCTTGGTGTTCTTAATGTTTCTCTTGGTTGGTGGTTTCTTTTTTCTTTTTTTTTTTTTTAATTGTTTTTCATTTGAGGGGTTGCTTTACAATTATTTTATTTTCTCATCACATGGCTGACATACCTACCTTCTTTTCTTGATTAAAGATGATATTATTGGATGGATGTCCATTTCCCTTACATCTGCATTAATCTTTATTCCTGAATATTTGTCTATAGATTAAGTTTGTATTTATTGGTATCCTTTACCTCTTTCCGGACTTGAGTTTTTTTTTTTTTTTTTAGGTTTGGACCAGATTAATTTTCAGTTTTTAAAATTTGCTTTTTTTTAATTTTACAATTTCATGCAATAATATAATTAAATGTGAGCATGTTATACATAACTGGAAAGGAAAATTGTTGCAGAAAATGAAAATAGCAATATATTGATGATATTTGAAGAAACAAGTATAATTATACATTTTATAAAATGTTCAATTGCAGATAATTTTCCATTCAAAATATTGTATTTCATGTACCTCTTTTTTTTCCCATGACTTGAACTGTCGCTATCCATAAAAAAAAAATGTGTACACAAAATAATCTAAAGTTTTTCAAAATAGTTTATATGATACATCTGTCCACATATAATGACATTATATGCAAGAACTAGAAAAGTGTGTGTGCGCCTATTATTTAGTAGAAACAAACACAAATTTAAATTGAAAATTTTTATGTCGTCCACATTTCATACCCTGTCTGATATGAACAGGAAATACTTATAAAACCTCTTTTAGGTATCAAATATGAAAAATGGACGCTTCTTGCGTCCAAGCCATGTAAACAATGTTGACTTTTCTTGTCTCCAACGGTTTATCTAATTCTATTAGAGAATTTCATGCTATCTGTTACCACAGTGAGATGGCGGATTTTTTTAAATGTAATCACGGGTTTGATAATAAATGTGTGTACACAGTTCGTTAACCATCGCTGTAGATCAAGTCTTTATTCGCTGGCTTCGTTAGCAACCATGGAAGCTAATGACCTTACTTGTGCCGACGGTTGGTTTGGGGCAAATTGTACGTTACAATGTCACTGCTATAATGGCTTAGTTTGTGACAAAACTACAGGGACATGCCCAAACAATGACAGTTGTCAGCACAAAATTTTCGGACCCCAGTGTCAGTACTTGGATTATATATGCAAATATGCCCAAAAATCTGAACCTACTTTCCTGTTTGATAACAACGACACCTCATGTAATCCGGACACAGATTCTACATCAGTTGAGGTAACTCTCAATCAATCTTTGCCGTGCTCCTGGTTTAGGATTTATGCAAATGACTTAAAATATCCGGACAGTTTCACTGTAAAACTGAATGGTTCTGCCTCATGTAACAATGTATCAAGGTTTGTAGTTAGTCCGCACGAGATTAATACCTTCTACCCTGGGGCTGGTCTGATCAACAAGTTACGGATTGAAAGGGCGATAGTTGCAAATATCTGCTCCATCTACATTGGTGGGGGTCGGAAACTGGCTCTCAAACAGATCACAAACCAGACCAACAAATTTGATGATTGTTATACAGGAGACGGATGTGGACCAGAGGCCACAGTTAATAGCAAAACAAAGACCAATCTCTATGACAATAACTGCACACACACACAATGGAGAAGTGGAACCAATTCTGTTTACTGGTATCTGAACTTTGCAACGCCCCAGAAGACTCACATCATTCAAATCTATCATCGAGCTAGCACTATGATTCGGGTAAAGAATGCCACTCTAAAGGCTTTATCTGACAGTGGCGGAGTAGTGTTCCAGTATAATGATATATCATACCCTAATTTATCTGTGAACACTATTGTAGTCAAAACACAAACGTCAATGGCACACATTAAGATTGAGTTCTCACCGACCATTTCGCAGGCCGACAGTGCACTGACGGTATGTGAGGTGCAAACATTTACAGACACCTATTGTCTGGACGAGCATTCTTGGTCATTTTATGCAGTGTGTAGTGGGTGTAGTAAAGGCTGCAATGTCATCATCGGTACTTGTCACGGCTACTGTTCACATGGGATCTATGGACACGACTGTTCCGGGTCTTGTCTCAGTGTCTGTCCTTTATTTGAGGAAAAATCTGGAAAATGCCTACAATGTAAACATCTTGGCTATACCTGTAATGACACTTGTCCCGATGGTAATTTTGGGCTACAGTGCGAACAGATGTGTTCTGATGGCTGTGACATCATATGTACTCTCAAATGTCCGGACAACTGTTTCAACGACACCTGTCAACAGTCGATCAGGAATCTGTACATGCAAGAGAACGTTCTATGGGTCAGACTGCAATCTCAAATCTCCGGACAACTGTTTAACGAAACCTGTGATTCCCACGTTCAGAAGAGTCTGCCGACTACAACCAGCCCAAGCATATGGACACTTTAATGTGTTTGGGCTAGACATGGTTCATTTTTTGGGTGTTTTTTTAGTGAAGCCATGGCTCATATCTTGCTGTGTTTCTGTCCTATCCATGGCTCATATCTTAGTTTGTGTGTGCTGGCCATGGCTCATATCTTGGTGTGTGTCATGTTAGTAATATCTCATAACTCGGTGTATCCGTGTTAATCATGTCTCATATCTTTATGTGTGTCTGTGTTTAGTCATATCTCATATCTTAGTGTGTACCAGTGTTAGTCATATGTCATATCTTTGTGTGTGCATGTCTGGGTTAGTGATATCTCATATCTTTGTGTGCATGTTTATGTTAGTCATATCTCATATCTTTGTGTGTGCATGTCTGTGTTTGTCACATCTCATATCCTTGTGTGTGCATGGGTATGTTAGTCCCATCTCATATCTTTGTGTGTGCATATCTATGTTAGTCATATCTCTTATCTTTGTGTGCATGTCAATGTTAGGCATGTGTCATATCTTTGTGTGTGCATGTCAATGTCAGTTATATCTCATATCTTTATGTGCATGTTTATGTTAGTCATGTGTCATATATCTTGATGTGTGTCAGTGTTAGTCATGCCTCGTATCGCTGTGTGCATGTCTGTATTAGTCACATCTCATATCTTTGTGTGTGCATGTCTGTGTTAGTCACATCTCACATCTTTGTGTGTGTATGTCTGTGTTAGTCACATCTCACATCTTTGTGTGTCCGTGTCTGTGTTAGTCGCATCTCACATCTTTGTGTGTGCATGTCTGTGTTAGTCACCTCTAGTGACTCGGGCAGATGGTGCTCGTAAACCTGGGAGGGCCTACCATCTAAGGGCAGAATCCCCCTACAGAAAAGACAATCTGCTGCCTTGCAGGAAGACTGGGGACAATCAAAGGCTAGGGAAGCAAACCCGAATAAAATGCTGGCTGAAATCGGATGCACTGGGCCACTGGCGCAGAACACAGTGCAACATATTAACGGGTGTTCAGTCAGAGTGGATCTGACAGACTCTAATTGTGATGTTCTGTCTGTGGGGGCGATCAACACACTTAGCCTGACAGCTGACTTCATATGTGAGTCTGGAATCCTTACTCTGATTGAGTCCTGAACGCAGAGAGAGAGAGAGAGAGAGAGAGGTATCAAATAGAGATATTGATAGACAAAAATTAAAATTGGCTCTTTACAAATAAAATATTCAACTGTACCTATCAGAACCGATGCATCAGTTCATAGTCTGAAAGAGCTTCATTTAGTGAACTGGTGCATTGGTAAAAGGATATGATATGGTTTACTCATATTTAACATGTTCCTATGGGGTGAAAGCATTTGATTTATTTTTTATGTAATCTCTGAAACGTAGTAGTTTTCAAAGTTCAAGATACTGGATTCGTGATTGAATGCAGTGGGTGTGTTTTTGTTTTTTTTTCAATATTTTAAAAATTATTAATTTACTAGCTTAGTGCTAAAAACAATTAATTTTTTAATTCAGCATCCATTTAAACACTTTAAACAGAGCTGTCAAAAACAATTTTATGTTTATTTTTACAAAATTTGAGTGATTTGCATATTAATTCATGTATAATAATAATAATTTTATGGAAGGGGAGATCTCTGCTAAGAATGTAAGGCACCCCCCATATTCATTATTATTTAGATTGCTCGTTTTTTTGTCAATAGCTCTGTATTTTTAAATGTTTAAAAATTAATTTACTAGATTATATTTTTTTAAAACAAGGCATTTTTAAATTTGCCACTAGTTTAAAGTTAAACATAACATAAATATAAAATTTGAAAGAAATCTGACAAAACCTGAAAGATGTCACGTCCAGTCATCGAGTTAGAACATCTTGCAGAAACTAATAGTTTTTAATATTATTAATGTAATTTATTTTTAATATAATTTATTATTATTATTATAAATTAACACATAAAATTGTCATGAATGTTTTTTTTTCCCCATTTATATGGGTTTTTTTGGTCTGATGTACAGGTTTGTCTAAAAAAATATAAGAAAGATATGTTAAAGGTCTGGAATGTGTTAGTTATTAGAATTGAGTCTTGACCCATTAGAAACAAATTGTGTAGGCTTACACAAGTTTTAATTCTGTCAGCATGTATTTATTATTTATATTATTATTATGTATTAATCTAGAATGTGGTTCCCAACAATTTTGGCTAACTTTGCCTTTTTGAGAAAAAAAAAAATTACCCAGTGTCCTCTGGAAATCGACCTTCCTTAAGCAAACTAATAAAAATGTAAACAAATTTACGGTCTCTTATTTATCTATATTTTTACCTACTTTTTACAACATAGTACAGAAAGATGTTGCTGTTAATAAGACACTTTGAAGCTTGAATTTATAAAATTATTTATTTATTAAAATGAATCACATTCATCATATATATGGACAAAATAAATCAGGAAACAACCAACAATAAGGAAAAATAAAATAATAACATAGAGGTAGAAAACTTCAACATCAATGAGCTACTCTTCGCTGATGACCAATGCCTAATATAGGAGGATGAAAACCTGCTACAACGGCATATAACATCTCTAGATAAAAGCTGCACAAACTACAGTATGAAAATTAACACAGCAAAAACAGAGGCTATGAAAATAAGCAAATTAAGACACCAATTAAACATTAAGATCAAAGATAAAGAAATAAAACAAGTAGAGGAATTCAAGTATTTGGGCACAATGTTCACAGAAGATGGAAAACTAGACAGAGAAATTGACATGAGAATACAAAAAGCAAATGCTGTCACATAACCAGCTTTCACCATTGCTAAGACATCCAAACATTTCTATGCCAGCTAAACAACAAATGATAAATAGCATTTTCATACCAACTTAGTACTATGAAAGTCAAACACGGACCCTTTCTAAATCAGATTTAAGAAAGATCAATACATGTGAGATGTGATGCTTGAGAAAATTAACAAACAACACAAGAAGAGATAGAATACCAAATGAAACCGTAAGAAAAATGGTAAGAACAAAACCCTGTCAAGAATATATAGAACAACAACAACTTAAATGGTTTGGCCACCTGGTCAGAATGAATCAGCACCAATCACCATCGAGGGTCGTTCTTCTCGAAAATGCATGGAAAAAGACCAAGAGGAAGGCCCAGAAGAAGATGGATAGATGCAATGACAGAGACATGTAGCAACAAAGGAAAATCACTAATTCAGACAGTTCGAGCAGCTCAAGAACGACAAATGATATAAACCACGACACCTTTTAGGTATCAGTGAAAAGAGAAAAGAAAGAAGAAGAACCACATTCACATTACACAGAAAATTCAGACAAATATTTGGACTGTACGCTTCAAATTGTATTCACAACGCCTGCTACTATTTTATTTTAGTGAGCACTAGAAGACACAGAAACATGGTGAAAATGAAAGTAAGATATATAAAAAATACACGTAAATTACTTATAAAATTAAAATAATTATACAATTTGTTTAGTATGTTATTCGTAATTTGTAATGATTGAAGGTGTCAAATATAAATTAAAATTATCAAATACTTATTGGTCTTTCACTATTGGCAATTGCTTGTCAAAGAATTCAAAAAGTCTAAAATAGATTTCATACATGCCACCTATTCATAGCATCTTTTTGTAAACAAGTCAATGCACATTACAACACTTGCTTATTAATCTGATAAGTTGTCTAAATGGCTGTAGATTGTTTGCAACTAGATAAACATAAAAAAAGTCTGATAAACCAAGCAATAATCCTCCATTTACCAGAGGAGAACAAATATTCAAATACTGGTAGGGTCAAAAGTTTTTTCCCTTGGGGGTGAAATCAAATATCAGACCTGACCACCTCATGTCGGCTGTTCAGGATAAGCAGCCTTTATTCTCTTATCCTATAATTCCTCTCAACAGACCCTAGTAATGGGATAATATCTTAAAGATAGTTTTTTTTTTTACCACTGGTTTTGCCAACAAAGTCAAAGGAAATAAACATTGTTTTAGTCTTGTCTTAGATTTGAATTTAAGTCCTCCCGATACTTCATTTTTACACTTTCGTACACCAAAAAAATTTGTGTCGAAAGTGTTTAAAGTTGCTGACATTACAGTATCATGTGTGATACAGTATCATGTGTGAACTTAAAAATTAAGAGGACACAAGCATCACCATTTTCATAAATGTTTTCTTCAAGATGTCTATTTTCTGAGTTTGACAGTTTTCTTTACTACTGTGCTGGTTCAGTTGAGGCAAAGTGCTAAAATGATTTTATGACCAACAGACTGTAATCAAACTTTTCATGAACATGAAAGGTAATCCAATCAAAAAATTGCCAGACTCTGTTATTCTGTCAACTAGCATTTTTAGTTAACATGAGACTCAGCATTTGAATAATCTCAAGCTATCGATGCAATATATAAACTTTTCATCCATATCAAAACTTTCTAGAATATACTGAAACTGAGAGAATAACAGGTGCGAAGGAAATACCAATTTCTTTGTTAAAATAGGAGAGCACAATTCATAAGTGATTTTTCCAGATATGTGTATCTTATTAATAATATTCATTGCTAGATAGTAGAGAATTTCAAAGTTTTTGCATCACAACAAACAAGGTCAGAATGTTTCTCAGCACCTTCTATCAACACCATTGCTAGTTCAGCAAACATGCAAATATAAATTATATACTTGCATGAGATCGATATTCTAAAATCAAGATGGAGGTACTTGAGGAGTCTACTTCAGTACAACTTATTTCACCCATGAAGACATGAAATTCTCAAAAAGTGGCCTGACTGATAGTATTTTAGTGAGTAATTGGTTAACTGATGTAGATTTACAAAACATACTGCACATTGTAGTTAGTCAAACACCACCAGGTTTGTAAGGACTTATGCAGTAAGTTAAAGCACAACCCTGTCATTAAACCAGTATACTATCCATTTATAACTTATTGTTCAGTTTTCTATTTCTTTCTGTACCCCTCTCCCTTTTCGTTATCTCTCTTTCATTTCATGTTCCTCCCAGCTTTCTACTTTCTATCAATGACATTACTTAACATTAGCTTCTGTGTGCAAAATAAATAATTTATCTAATGGCTTCACTAGTTAATTGTTTCAGTTTCTTGACATCTTCATAATTTTCCGGATTTGGCCCATGGTATATGAAAGTTTGTTCATCTCTGTTATAATAATTTAAATTGTGGCTGATATCATAAAATGTATAAAAAAATATTTCCTGTCTTTATTTAGAATTTATTGTTTAGTTAAGAATTCATCAAAGATGATGCAAGTAGTTGTAGTTAGTTGAAGGCCTTAGTATCATTGCAAACAAATTAAAATCCATAACTGCTCAACTGCCCGTACCAGTGGAATCTCTGAATTAACATCTCATCTCATTGAAGGAGCCAAACAAAGAAAGGCAGCTGCAATCCCCATCATAGCAGCCACAGCACATGCCAAAAGATATAAAGCGAAGTCACTGAAAGTGAATGCAGAATTGTCCTTCGTCATACACTATCATCATTCATCGTAAGCAATCAGAATATCAAAACACGATCTGGATGAAAAACTCAGCTCATGGTGTGCGCAGAGCATTAAACTCAGTAGCTGCGGCAGCAAGCCGGACTTGGAATACGAGGAAACTGCAACAAGGAACACTTTTCAGACAGAGCCTCAATGGTTCCTGCCGCCTATCTGCCATATTGACCAGAAGTCTAGATCCAATAAATAATTCTTATACTTGGTTATTTGAATTTGAGTCAGGAACCTTTGCTGTTTCAAAAGTTCATAAAATTTATTAATTTTTTTTTTGGAGGGGGGGGGGGGTGTTTGTTCAGCCTGTCTGATAATGAAATAATACCCAGTTGTATTCAGTGCACATTTTAGCTAGTTTACTGTTATAGACACATTAATTTTATTACGTTATTATATTATATTATATAAGGACCTCATCCCTCCTTTGGAAAGCTTTAAACAGGAGCTGAGAGGAAGGTAGTGCATTTTGGGTAATATATCTCCATATTATTCATCCAGGCATAGCAAGCAAACAATAATGCCAGTTCCACCTTTGTTAGGACAGAACAGTAGAAAAACAATTTCTCTTATATTCTGCACAGGGAACGTTAGATTAAATAATGGATTAAATAATGACAACCTCACAAATATAGAAAACATGAGACAATCTAGCTAGATCATTAGATTTATTCTCCTTGTCAATAAGTATCCTGAACACTGTAGTGCTTCAACAGGTTGTGCAGTCCCGCAATTATATAATTAAATAACACATCCCTTGAATCTGTGAGAAAGTTCGTCTATCTTGGTTATATGGTAACAACCACCTTCTCCCTTGAAGAAGAAATAAATTCTCAAATTGGAAAGATAACTTTGACATTTGGTAAACTTAAAGATAGGAGAAGGGCTAATACCAAACTGACACTCATGACTGAGATTCTAATTTACTAAAATTGTGTGATTAGTACACTTCTATACGGATCAGAAACTTGGACTATCTATGCAGGAACTATGGACTATCTAGGAGAAAAGGTTAAACAGCTTTCATGTGTGTTGCCTCTGAAAGATTATGAACATCAAATGGCAGGACAAAGTAACCAACTCTAATGTTTTGCAATGAGCCAATCTCCCATCCTTCATGGCAACATTTAGGAGCCGGAGACTGAAGTGGCTGGGTCATGTAAGAATAATGGCAAACAATCATATTCCCAAACAATGTATATTTTGGCAAACTTAATGATGGAAAGAGACCAAAGGACAGACCAATGCTGAGATATTAGAATGTTTGCAGGGGCTTCCTTGAGTGAATTCTCTATCAGTGAAAGAAACTGGGAGGATCTGGGTGCACATCGTAGCACATGAAGAACACAAATAAATAAAAAAGCGCAGTAACATTCGAGGTAGCGTTGATATCAAATTCAGAAGACAGAAGGTGCAGGAGAAAGGAGACAAGGCCAGGCACCACGAATACATCTTGTTCATTCTGCTGTCGAATCTGTATATCCAACATTGGCAGATTCAGCCACTAGAGAAGCTATTCAGCAAAATAGCATCCAGCATAAGACACAAATATTTTACCAAACTACTGACTTATCCTGATTGTTTGCTATCAACTGTCTGTCAAGACGCTAAAGGCCATATAAATTGTATTACTCGCTTTTGTTGTGCATCTTGTATGTTATGCTCTTGTATCTATCTATTGACCTTTTGAGCAGTAGCCGGCCCATAGGGTGTAGACCAAGATACTCCCTCTCTTATCTGAATTTTTGTTCTAGCAGTTTTCAATTCTTTTAAAGATATTTTATCAAATCTCGCCATTTGTTCTGTGCAAGCAGCTCTATCTTATTGATGGAGCCGATTCCTGCTGCTCTTGCCTCTCTCATCAATGTTCTTCTCAGTGTCTCTCTGGGTCTTCCTCTTTTCCTCTTAACTGTTGTTTCCCACATGAGGACTTGCTTTGCTATTTGGTTATTATCTCTTCTCATCACTTGTCCAACATATGACCATCGTCTTTTCTTTATTACTGAAGATATTATTGGTTGATTGGCGATTTCTCTAATTTCCTTGTTTGTTTTGAATTCGTTCCACGCTATACCAAGTATTTTCCTTAGACATTTATTTTCAAATGCGTTCAACTTTGTTTCTATATCTCTTGTTGTTTTCCAGCTTTCATATGCAAACGTAAGGGCTGATAGTACATTTGATTTGAATAGTCTAAGTTTTGTGTTTGTGCTGATGAGTTTTGATTTCCACAACTTTTCAAGGCTTCTGAAAGACATTGCTACATTTAGCCATTCTGATTCTAATTTCGTTGCTTGTATCCCCTTCTCAATCAATGTGACTTCCAAGATAGATAAAGTGATCGATCTCTTCCACTGGTTTGTTTTCCATGTATATTTTGTTGTCTGTTGGAATTAAGCTTTTCATGACTTTAGTCTTTTCATGATTGATCTCAAGCCCAATTTTGCTGGCTATTGATGATAGTTCATTTGTGTTTTCCTGCATCGTTTTTATTTGACTGCTGGTGAGAACTATGTCATCAGCAAAGTCGAGGTCCTCCAAATGGTCTTCTTGTATCTATTCGATGCCTTTATTACCAGTCCAGCATTTCTTCATTATGAAGTCCATAACAACTCCAAATAACAAGGGCGATAAAATACATCCTTGTTTAACCCCAGTTTCTATTGGGAAACATTCGCACAGTCCTTCCTCTGTTCGAACTGCACATGTGTAACCATCATACATGTCTTTAATAATATTTATGATTTTTTTGGTAAGCCATATTACTTCAGAATTTTCCACAAAGAATCTCGATGAATACAGTCAAATGCTTTTTTGAAGTCGATGAAGTTAAGTACAAAAGGTTTTTGCTTTTCAATATGTTTCTCCAATATAAGTCGTAGAGTAAAAATGTGGTCAAGGCAGCTTCTCCCTTTTCTAAACCCAGCCTGTTCTTCACGCATTACTGTATCTATTGAATCCTTTATTCTATTTAGGATGATTTTGCAGAAGTCATCTAAATTTACATCTAATTCTGCTGCTGGTGTCTCGGCTTCAAAATCTATTAAACTGTGGGGTAGTGGATGGTTAAGAATTTATTTGAAGTGTTCCGCCCAACGGGCTTTTATGTCTGTGCTTGTTGTTAGCATTAATCCAGATTTGTCTAGAATTGGTGTTCCACTGGATGTATAGGTGTTTGTCAGCATCTTTTGTACAGTATAGAGAGTTCTGCTGTCTCCTGTAATTGCAGCTGTCTCTGCTTTCTCTGCCAAATTGTCTATATAAGCTCTTGTATCTCTTCTTGCTGAACTTTTTACTTTGTCTAATTCTTTGTATGTTGCTTTTACCAGGACCTTTCCAAGATCTGTCTTTACATTAGTCATGGCTCTCTTTGCTTCTCTTCTTTTTTTGATGTAGTTCCATGTAGTGTCTGAAATCCAAGCTCGTTTTTCCAATTTCTTCAGCCCGGCAATTGCTTCTGCTGCTCTCATTATTATTTTGCTCTGTGAGTCCCACATTTCATTGATATCTATGTCTATTTCACAGAGAGCTGCATAACAATTACTTAGTTCTATGTTAAAATTTTTCTTGATGGCTTCATTTTTCAGTTTACAACTATCAATTTTATGTGTAGTTGATCTCTTCTGTTGGCTTTTAAATTTTAATCTTATTTTCTCAATGCACAGGTTGTGGTCACTATTAACATCAGCACCTCTGTATGCTTTTTACATCTATTAATGATGATCTTAATTGTTGTTTAATGCATAGGTGGTTAATTTGATTTGAGGTTCTATTCTCAGGAGATATCCATGTTGTTTTGTGAATATTTTTGTGTGGAAATAATGTCCCACCTATAACTAAATTTTCTATTAAACATCATTCTATTAATCTTTCTCCATTCTGACTTGTAGTATCACAGCCTTCTCTCCCCATTACATGTTCCACTCCTGAGTTGTCTTTTCCCACTTTGGCGTTGAAGTCTCCCATTACAATTAAAAGATCGTGTTTTGGCATTTTGTTTATAAGTTGTTGTAGTTAGTTATAAAAATCATCCTTAAATACATCATCAGGTTCGATTGTAGGCGCATAGCATTGAACAATTGAAAGTATTTACCCGGTTCCCATTCTAATAAGCTGAAGGACTGAGCGAATATTTCCCAATAGAAACTGGGGTTAAACAAGAATGTATTTTATCGCCTTTGTTATTTGGAGTTGTTATGGACTTCATAATGAAGAAATGCTGCACTGGTAATAAAGGCATCGAATGGATACAAGGAGACCATTTGGAGGACTTCGACTTTGCTGATGACATAGTTCTCATCAGCAGCCAGATAAAAACGGTGCAGGAAAACACAAATGAACTATCATCAATAGCCAGCAAAATTGGGCTTGAGATCAATCATGAAAAGACTAAAGTAATGAAAAGCTTAATTCCAACAAACGACAAAATATACATGGAAAACAGACTAGTGGAAGAGATCAATCACTTTATCTATCACGGAAGTCACATTGATCGAGAAGGGGATACAAACAAAGAAATTAGAATCAGAATAGCCAAAGCAGCAATGTCTTTCAGAAGCCTTGAAAAGTTGTGGAAATCAAAACTCATCAGCACAAACACAAAACTTAGACTAATCAAATCAAATCAACCCTTACTTATGCGGGTGAAAGCTGGAAAACAACAAGAGATACAGAAACAAAGTTGAACGCATTCGAAAATAAATGTCTAAGGAAAATACTTGGTATAGCGTGGAACGAATTCAAAACAAACGAGGAAATTAGAGAAATCGCCAATCAACCAATAATATCCTCAGTAATAAAGAAAAGACGATGGTCATATGTTGGACATGTGATGAGAAGAGATAATAACCGAGTCGAGTAGCAAAGCAAGCCCTCATGTGGGAAACAACAGGTAAGAGAAAAAGAGGAAGACCCAGAGAGACACTGAGAAGAACATTGATGAGAGAGGCAAGAGCAGCAGGAATCGGCTCCATCAATGAGATAGAACTGCTTGCACAGAACAGAGACAAATGGCGAGATTTGATTAAATATCTTTACAGCGATTGAAAACTGCTAGAACAGAAATTCAGATGAAGGAGTATCTTGACCATGCCCTATGGGCTGGCTACGGCTCGAAAGGCCAATAGATAGATTCTAATAAACTTCTTGCAGCTATGTATGACATCATTATGCCTACTCCTTCACTGTGTTTTTTCCATCTTCCCTTCCAGAAAAAAACTACTATTTTATTATCAACAGATTTCCTACCTTTGGTTATTTGGTTATGGAAGGCCCCGGTATCACTGCAAACGAATTAAAATCCATAATTGCTCAACCGCCCGTGCCAGCGTAATCATCCGAATTAATATCTCAACTCCCAAACAAAGAAAGGTAACTGTAGTCCCCATCATAGCAGTCTCAGCACACGCCAAAAGACATAGGGCGAAACCGCGCAGAAAGTGAACACAGCCAACTGTTCCCTGGCATACGATATCACCATTCATCGTAAACTATTGGAATATCGAAATATGATCAAAACGGATGAGACACACAGCTCACGGTGTGCACAGAGCACTTAACTCAGTAGCTCCTGCAACAAGCCGGACTTGGAATATGAGGAAACTGCAACAAGGAACACTTTTCATGCATAGCCTTCAATGGTTCCTGCCGCCTATCCACCATATCCCGGACGTTCACATCCTATTGAAAAAGATGATCATAATATCTTTATAAAAATGTATAGCGCTTGATGATGTTAGGCCATCGTTGTTGACTCCAATTCCGAACATATAAACACACAGTTAGTCATCAGATTATCCCCGTCGCACATCAAACAACAAACCGTCAGATTAGCGTATGGCCGGTCTAGGGATATACGATGAGCCATTATGATGACGTAGCACACACAACAATGTCGCACACACAACAATATCACGCCCATTAGATTCCTGATTACTCTAGTGAATGCAACCTACGATGAACAAAACACAGTGCAAATTCCCTAAAGAGATAAAACTGCGGCTGACGAAGCAGTTCACATTAATGAATAACATGTAAATAACTTGCCTCAAGCAATTCCAACAACGGTCATGAGCAGCACCGACATGACGTAAAGCGCAGATCAAGTCTAGATGGTGGAAGGTCGCATCCACAACACTTGATTTGTCAAAATGGGAATATTGCCGGTGTACGACTCCGCTTTATCGGCGCAGATGTAATAAGTAGATCATCATTTTGACTTTAACGCAGAAAAGTGCAATGGAGAACCAAAAATAATTAGCTCCCGAATGCACTTCCTCCGGCGATCGAGAGAACGTGAACTAGATCCACCATCTTGGAAACGAAAGTTTTACTAGTTTATGCTATAAGTGTCAAACGTGGACATTAACAGCAAAGGAGGGGAAAAAAACTAACAGTTCCTGTCGCCTATCCACCATATTGACCTGTGTTCCAATGAAGACGTATTGAGTTATTGAGTTATTTGCGGATCATTATCATTGCACTCCGAACATGTCCACAGGTGCTCAGATCCCCTCCTCAGAAATTCCCTCAGTGTCCAGCGACTGACGACTCCAGTTCTATGTTGGTTGATAAGTCTTCTTACACGGCCACTAAGTGTCTCATTTCTGGCTGTGCCCAACTTAACTCCCATTTCCATCATCCGAAGAAGTGACGTGGATCTGTGTTTGTTGAAGTCATGTGCTCTTCCCACATCTCGAAGGGCATTGATGATGTTCGCCCGATCCATTGGTTGCCCGTCCTCAACGACAGCGCAGCTAGCCAACCTGTCCACCCTTTCATTTCCCCGTACTCCCGCATGTCCAGGGACATAGACAAAGGTGACCTTACATATTTTAGATTTCTGTAAAGACTCTACCCATTGCATGCGTACAGAGCCCGCCTCCATTTTTTTTATCATGCTCATCGAATCACTCAGTATACATGCGTGGGTGTAGTCTTGTGACTCTAACCATTTGAATGCCTTGGTCACTGCCATCGCCTCCATTGTCATGCTACTCGTAGTCACGGCGTATGCACCACTGTCTTCTTTGACTATTCTGCCTGCCGAGCGTGCTGTAAATGTCCATGCACTTCTTTGGTGTCGTCTTACAGATCCGTCTGTATAGATGACTGCATCTTTCTCATCAGTGTTATCACAGATGAGACCGTTGACCTCAGCATTAACCACGACCGGGTTCTGTTCCCTACTTTTCCTGTCGAGTGTGACAATACACGAGAAAGTCCCCTTGAATGACATAGTCACCGGTATCCACTCCTCACCAACTCTGATATTGTTAAGCCCACAGACCTGTTTGATGACATCTTCTGCTCGGTCCACCCATGATTTGCCTCTTTTTAGCCTGTCACCTTTCTCTGTGTTGAGCACGTAGTGCAATGGATGCTCTGTATCTGTACTAATCTTCAGGTATGCTCGTGCTCTCCAGATCTTGATTCTGTCATCCATGGTTGGAAAATTTCCTACCTGTTCCAAGCCAGCACATTTCGCTTAATCCTAAGATATCTAGATCATATCTATCCATCTCGCTCGCGACTTGTGCTTGTTTCGTCGGCACGGCCATTGTTCGTACATTCCAGAATCCTATTTTTGTTGTTTTAGGGTTGAGAAAACTATCACTATTATCTACTGCTAATTTACACATTCTGTATCAGGTCTACATTTCATTAACAAAATCCTTTTTTCTATAGCAGCTTGTCAAATCTTTGATCAATGGTTCTATAACAAGCCAGAGAAAAATAATTCCTCTTGTATACTATCACTAAATTCTTTTTTTTTTAAAGTTTATTAAATTAATCTTTTTTTTTTTCAGACACAATGCCAGTAATCTAAAAAATGTAATTGGTAATAGTGACATGTTGGTAGAGGTTCTTGGCTTCAAGAATGGAAGCAATTTTAATGCCAGTTTCACCAGCATTAAAACAGGTTGGTTAATAAACAATTTAAACATAACACTTGAGTATAAGATTAGAGAAATAATATATGTATGTCCACTTTTTGATGCACTTACATGTAGCCTTTTTGACAAAGCATTAAAAACTGAATTTTTATGTGTAAAGTATTTTTTCACAGGAGTCTTATTTATTAATCAGCTTTCATAATATATATTGACCTTTCGACCCGTAGCCGGCCCATAGGGCGTAGACCCAGATACTCCTTCTCTTATCTAAATTTTTATTCTAGCAGTTTTCAATCGTTGTAAAGATATTTAATCAAATCTCGCCATTTGTCTCTGTTCTGTGCAAGCAGCTCTATCTCTTTGATGGAGCCGATTCCTGCTGCTCTTGCCTCTCTCATCAATGTTCTTCTTAGTGTCTCTCTGGGTCTTCCTCTTTTTCTCTTACCTGTTGTTTCCCACATGAGGGCTTGCTTTGCTACTCGACTCGGTTATTATCTCTTCTCATCACATGTCCAACATATGACCATCGTCTTTTCTTTATTACTGAAGATATTATTGGTTGATTGGTGATTTCTCTAATTTCCTCATTTGTTTTGAATTCGTTCCACTCTGTACCAAGTATTTTCCTTTGACATTTATTTTTGAATGTGTTCAAATTTGTTTCTATGTCTCTTGTTGTTTTCCCCTCTCACACGCATACGTAAGGGTTGATAGTACATTTGATTTGAATAGTCTAAGTTTTGTGTTTGTGCTGATGAGTTTTGATTTCCACAACTTTTCAAGGCTTCTGAAAGACATTGCTGCTTTAGCTATTCTGATTCTAATTTCTTTGTTTGTATCCCCTTCTCCATCAATGTGACTTCCAAGATAGATAAAGTGATCAATCTCTTCTGTTGGTTTGTTTTCCAACATTTGATATAGTTCTCTTGAATATTCTCTGAAACTGTATGGCTTAAAAAAAAAAAAAAAAAAAAAAAAAAAAAAAAATAAAACAAACTTCCAGTATCTTTAATCCACACTATCAGGCAGTGT
Source organism: Megaustenia siamemsis (assembly GCA_032433765.1). NCBI lineage: Eukaryota > Metazoa > Mollusca > Gastropoda > Stylommatophora > Ariophantidae > Megaustenia > Megaustenia siamemsis. The sequence goes on along the minus strand of JAVIAB010000059.1, from coordinate 49,243,382 downwards.
ACCCAATGTTTATCGGTAAAAAAAGTATTTACTAAGAATAGTTGTAATATATAACCTGCCAATATTGTGCCAGTTGTAACATGAATATGACCTGTGTACAATGACAACCAATGAAAGTCAGTTCCTCAGGCCATAGAAATGAAATATTTGAGGAAACTCATTCCTATTTACAGTAGACTCTGTAATTTATGAGACAATGCATGATGGACTTCCTGCGACTGCTAAACACTTGGAACCTATAGTTATAGTTATTCTAACTATAATATTCTAAACTAAAAGAGCTCTTCATATTTTGGCACTTGTTTGTGGATATACGACTCACAAAATTTTGGCTATATTCTGTAGACAGAATGATAGTCAATGTTTGAAGAGGTAGTTCCATGATCAGGAACAGAAACTCACACATCATCATCATCAAGTACCCTGACTGCTGGCGTAGGTCATGTCTCTCCACAACTTTTCATCTCAACAGTTATTTATCATTTCTGTTGTTGACCTTTTGTCGAGGCATTCTCTTAGGCTGTCTGATATCTTTTATCTTTGCTTCCCTCTATCCCTTCGTCCCTCAATTTTCAAGTTGTCACAATATATTCCAGCTGTTCCCTTCCCATTACATGGCCAAATAAATGGTGATTGTTTCTTCCTAGTATTGGATATTAGCTGTCTTTTTGCTTTGGCCTCTTTCAGAACATTTTCATTACTTTTCTTAGCTGTCCCATGGTATTCTCAACATTCGTGTGTAAAACCACATTTCTGAAGCCTCCAGTGATTTTCTTGTCTGTTGTCCTATTGTCACATCCATATTTTAAGACTGGATCTACATAACATTTAAGAAGTCTTTTTCTTGTTTCTATTGTCAAAAATGTTGCCCGTGCACTGCCGGGACCCGAAAGGGGAGTAAAAAACTGTGGTACTGTTCCCTCCCAGGCATGTTCATAAGAGGCAACTAAGGAGGGTTAGGCATGGGAAAGGCTATCCTGTGATGTTACAAAATACGCTGAAAAAACTTCACAAACATGGACAAGTCAAAGAAAAGAATAAAAGTAAATCCTCCATCCAGGAAAGATAAAGGCTCTCTGTCTAAGAGATGTATGACTCAATCCAAAGACAGCTGTAAGGAGTCTGGGCCGGCGACTTGCCTTTTATCTACCTAGAAGTCCTCCAGAATTGGCACCTGGAATGTATGTACCCTAAATGAACAAGGAAAAGCTGCACAAGTAGCAGCAGAAATGACAAACTAAAAAATAGATATTCTGGGAATGTGTGAAACAAGATGGTTAGGTACGGAAAGGATAAAACTAAACACATGAGAATTGATTTTATCTTCAGGACACCAGGAACCTGGAGCGTAAAATAGTGAATGGGTAGCTATAATGTTATCAAGAGTAACACAGAAGACACTGATAGAAGGGGAAACAGTATGTCCAAAACTAATAAGGACAACATTAAAACAACAACAAAATAAATAAAAACACACATTATCCAATGCTACACACCAACCAATGATAAGGATGGTTTAGTTGAAGATGAATTCTATAAACAGCTGCAATGTCAGATGGATAAAAAATGTGCCAAGGATATTATAATCTTGATAGGAGATCTAAATGCAAAAGTAGGATTGGACAACTGATGCTTCGAAGAGATCATAGGAAAACATGGACTTGGAGAAATGAATGAGAATGGAGAGATATGTGTGAACTTCTGTGCTGTTAATCAAATTGAGCCTAGTCGGAACAATATTCCAACATAAAAGAATACATAAAGCTACATGGGTGTTACCAGATCATAGAACAGAGAATAAAATTGACCACATATGTATTAATAATAAGTTTAAGCCATCCTTACATGATGAAAAAGTATATAGAGGAGAGATATGGCTTCAGATCATCATCTTCTCCTAGTCAAACTGAAAAGATATACTACAATACACAAGGGTAGAAAATATTTCAATGTAGAGTTTCTTAAAGAGTAAGAAATTAAAGATAAATTTGCAGTCACAGTACCAAACAAATACCAAGTTCTCCAACAACTAGAAAATACAATAAAGATAGAAGACTATTGGAAACAGGTAAAGGATATATAAAGGATGGAAAGAGACATGCGAAGAAACCCTGGGGAATAGAGAATGCCAAAATAAGGCATGGATGACAGCAGAGACCCTGAATAAAATTAAAGAAAGAAAGAATAAGAAAGCAGACATAAATAAAAGGAAAATGAGAAGTACTAAAGCCAAGATGCAGGACACTTACACAGAGGTGAACAAAGAAGTGAGAAGATGCATTAAAAGGTTTAGAAATTATGGATTTTAATTCGTTTGCAGTGATACCAGGGCCTTCCATAACCTAATAACCAAATTAAACGAGATTAGAGGAAATATATAGATGAACTAGCTAAAGAGGCAGAGGAAGCAGCAAATAATGGGAATATGAAAGAACTGTCTATCTACTGGCCTTTTGAGCCGTAGCTAGCCCATAGGGCGTAGACTAAGATACTCCTTCATCTGAATTTTTGTTGTAGCAGTTTTCAATTCATTTAAAGATATTTTATAAAATCTCACCATTTGTCTCTGTTCTGTGCAAGCAGCTCTATCTCATTGAGGGAGCCGATTCCTGCTGCTCTTGCCTCTCTCATCAAAGTTCTTCTCAGTGTCCCTCTGGGTCTTTCTCTTTTTCTTTTACCTGTTGTTTCCCACATGAGGGCTTGCTTTGTTATTCGGTTATTATCTCTTCTCATCACATGTCCAGCATATGACCATCGTCTTTTCTTTATTACTGAAGATATTAGTGGTTGATTGACGATTTCTCTAATTTCCTCGTTTGTTTTAAATTTGTTCCACGCTATACCAAGTATTTTCCTTAGACATTTATTTTTGAATGCGTACAACTTTGTTTCTATATCTCTTGTAGTTTTCCAGCTTTCATACACATACGTAAGGGTTGATAGTACATTTGATTTGAATAGTCTAAGTTTTGTGTTTGTGCTGATGAGTTTTGATTTCCACAACTTTTCAAGGCTTCTGAAAGACATTGCTGCTTTAGCTATTCTGATTCTAATTTCTTTGCTTGTATCCCCTCCTCGATCAATGTGACTTCTAAGATAGATAAAGTGATTGATCTCTTCCACTGGTTTGTTTTCCATGTATATTTTGTTGTCTGTTGGAATTAAGCTTTTCATGACTTTAATCTTTTCATGATTGATCTCAAGCCCTATTGTGCTGGCTATTGATGATAGTTCATTTGTGTTTTCCTGCATCGTTTTTACCTGGCTGCTGATGAGAACTATGTCATCAGCAAAGTCGAGGTCCTCCAAATGGTCTCCTTGTATCCATTTGATGCCTTTATTACCAGTGCAGCATTTCTTCATTATGAAGTCTATAACAACTCCAAATAACAAGGGCGATAAAATACATCCTTGTTTAATCCCAGTTTCTCCTTGGAAACATTCGCTCAGTCCTTCCTCTGTTCGAACTGCACATGTGTAACCATCATACATGTCTTTAATAATATTTATGATTTTTGATGGTAAGCCATATTGCTTCAGATTTTTCCACAAAGAATCTCGATGAATACAGTCAAATGCTTTTTTGAAGTCGATGAAGTTAAGTACAAAAGGTTTTTGCTTTTCAATGTGTTCCTCCAATTTAAGTCGTAGAGTAAAAATGTGGTCAAGGCAGCTTCTCCCTTTTCTAAACCCAGCCTGTTCTTCAAGCATTACTGTATCTATTGATTCCTTTATTCTATTTAGGATGATTTTGCAGAATAACTTTGAGGCAACAATGATTTAACAATGATTCCTTTTTACCATTTATGAGGCATCTTCTCTGCTTTCCAAATGATGTTGAACATTTTCTGGAGATGTATTAAATTATGGCTATGGATTGCCTTGATGATCTCAGCTGTTAACTTATCCTCTCCAGCAGCCTTGTTATTGGTCATACGCTTTAAGGTGGTTTCTATTTCGCTCAAGATGAAGTCATCTAAATTTACATCTAATTCTGCTGCTGGTGTTTCAGCTTCAAAATCTATTAAACTGTGGGGTAGTGGATGGTTAAGAATTTATTTGAAGTGTTCCGCCCAACAGGCTTTTACGTCTGCGCTTGTTGTTAGCATTAACCCAGATTTGTCTAGAATTGGTGTTCCACTGGATGTATAGGTGTTTGTCAGCATCTTTTGTACAGTATAGAGAGTTCTGCTGTCTCCTGTAATTGCAGCTGTCTCTGCTTTCTCTGCCAAATTGTCTATATAAGCTCTTGTATCTCTTCTTGCTGAACTTTTTACTTTGTTGTCTAATTCTTTGTATGTTGCTTTTGCCAGGACCTTTCCAAGATCTGTCTTTACATTAGTCATGGCTCTCTTCGCTTCTCTTCTTTCTTTGATGTATTTCCATGTAGTGTCTGAAATCCAACCTCGTTTTTCCAATTTCTTCAGTCCGGCACTTGCTTCTGCTGCTGTCATTAGTATTTTGCTCTGTGAGTCCCACATTTCATTGATATCTATGTCTATTTCAACGAGTGCTGTATAACAATTACTTAGCTCTATGTTAAACTTTTCCCTTATGACTTCATCTTTGAGAAAGAACTGTACAACAAAGAAATTAAATGGATAATAGAAACAGATCAATGCCTTTATTAAAGATAAGAAAGGAAATCTGCTTAGTAATATAAGGGTACAAAGAAGAGATAGAAGGAGCACTTTGAAGAACTCTTGAACAGATACAGCCCAAAAAACCCTTCAGATATACTACCAGCAGAAGAGTTATACGTTAACTGTGGAAAAACCAAGCAAGAAAGAAATAATGAAAGCCATCAAGCTATACAAAATTTGTAAAGCCACAGAACCAGATGAAATTCCTTCAGAAGCCATCAAAGCAGATGGATAACACCTCTACTAAGATGTTACATAATCCACTAGATACAATTTGGGAGAGGGAAGAAATACCTAAAGACTGGAAAGAACGTAATATTATATGATCAAACTACCAAGGTAGTTGCTACACACAATATTTTGAAGACCTGTTAAACATACCAACCACCAATAAAACAACAAAAACCATGCTAGAACTCACAAATACTGAACCCAACATCATGAAAGAGGAAATCGAAGAAGTAATCAAATATGCACCAAGAAGTAAAGCACTGGGCATAGATAACATACCAATAGAAATAATAGCAGCAGCAGGAGAAACAGGAATGCAATGGCTGCACAGAATATTTAATGCAGCATGGCACCAACAACAAGCCCCAGAAGACTGGCAACAGGCAATCATCATACCAATATGGAAAAAGAAAGGTAGCAAAAGAGACTGCAATCAATATAGAGGTATATCTCTTCTCAGCCAGGCTTCGCAAATTATATCTCCCCTCAACACTGAAAGGCAAATGAGGAAGGAAAGAAAAAGAAGAAGCAGAAGAAAATTATTTCACATTCAAAGCCCATGTTTAGAAGGCATAGAATGTTAGATAATGAGACACTAAGGTGGCTGCAGTTTTTGGTAACTTTGACAATTCTGAGAGATCAAAATGGTGATGTAGCATTGTTTTGTGTAAAAGAAAAGTATGTGATTGGTCTGGACATTTCATTAAGGAAGGCATTGAAAGATAGTAACAGTTGTAACTACTTAATTACACAATGGCATCATAAAGTAAAAAAATACCTGCCCTTGCTTCGGATCTTCATATTTTTCAGATCTGGAGCATTTAGTATAAGGAAGGTTGTCCACCTACGGTATAGTAAGAGTGTATAATTGTTTTCTTTAAACATTCTTCTGGGGATGTTGTCATTTCCAGTGGCTTTACCAGTTGGGAAACCAAGGACAGCTTTCATTGAGTTAAAAAAAAATTGTACCGCTCTTCGAAGTGATGTGTTTGCCTTGTTACAATGTACAATCAGTTTTTCTCATTACTATATTTTTGTTTTCTCTTTTTTTTTTTCAAAAGCATTTCAGTATATTAGATGTTATTTTTTCCCCAAATACTTTTTTAGGCTGTCCCGGTTCTTTCATTTCTCAGCTTTCTTGTTCTTTCATTCCAGCATTCATGTTCATTTTATTCCATAAATCTTTTTTTTGTTGTCTCTATATTTCCCAGGCTAGCTTTTTAAAGTATGTGTTGATGATTTTGCCTGCCTTCCTTCCTTTTTATTTTATTGATCTCTTTATATTGTTTTCAGCCCACATTCTACAAGGAACAGAAAAGGAAATACTGCCAGCAAAGCCAGTTTCATAGGCCAATAACACTTAGACTAAAATGGTCAGTGACCGCTGTCATCGGAATCAGCGGCAATAGCTGATCAAGATTTTACTCCAAATCCTCATAGTCCCTCTGGAAACAGACAACCAATCTGGCTAAACTAGTAAGAAACAAAGAGGAAAGCAACCCAGAACAAAAAAATGGCTTGCTGAAGTTGGATGTGTTTTTCTGAAAGCCACAAAATATCACAGTTAAATGTAAACTACAACACAGCACATCTACACTTGTTTGACATTTTTTAAAGCTATACAATGAAGATGAGTTGTTTCTGAGTAAAAGCAGCAGCTGAAGAATAAAACATTTTCATATTATTGCAGATAGAAACAGTTACAGCAGAAACATGATGGTGTGAAAAAGTAAAATGAAGCAGTAAAAGAATAAAAATATGAGTATATGTAGGGTAAATATAATTGTAATATGTCCAAGCTTGCCATATTCTTGAACTCTTTCTAGGTTCGTTCCATCTACTTCAATATCCACTTGTATATTTTCTATGTTTACTCAGCAAATAATCATCATTTTAGTCTTTTTAACTCTTTCCCTTCACAATTATTTTGCTGGTTTGAGCTGAATTATCTGACTTAGATTTGTGGAAACTGATGTTACCAATGTAGTAATTCTGTAAAAATTATATTTTAAAATAAAACATATATTATGCATCAAATTAAAGAAGGAATATTGCACAAAATGGAAATAATATTTGTATGACATAAAATCATTTTGGTAAATATTTAAAATTTTAATAAAAAGGAAAATGAAGGTTGAAAAATTGAGTTGATCACAAAGCAACGAAATATAATAATGTAAACATACTATTTCTTACATAAATTTAGTTTCTTCTTACGGCTTCTGAGTTCACCCAACCTTAAATGGATACCAGATTTTTTCTGTCAAAGTAAAGCGGCATGGGCATAATACTGACCACATTACCCCAAAAAATCATGTGCTGAAGGTCTGTAAAATTTATGGTCACTAATACCATATTTTCCGGTTGTTTCCAAAATGGAGGAATTATTTTTCTCTGGCTTGGTATAGAACCGTTGATCAGAGGTTTAACAAGCCGCTATCGTAAAAACGATGTTGTTAATGAAACGTAACAGGAATCATGAAAAAAGGCACCCAATCAGACACAGAAAGAAAACACGTAGCAGAAAAACATATACACGATACTTACCCACAGGACTCTTGGTCCCACATATATACAGATGGCTCTGCTACAAATGCCACCAGAAATGGAGGGGGAGGTGTGTTCTTGACGCTGACCAATCAGGACGAGATCAACAAGTCAATAGCTACTGGAAAATTCTCTAACAACTTTAAAGCAGAAACTGAGGCCATCAGAGAAGCTGCAACACTGGCTACTCAACACAAAAATAACATGCACAATAAATTGGTGATTCTGACTGATGCACTATCAGTACTATCAGCTCTAATAAACCACAAGAACAATGAACTAGATGACTTGAGAACAACCCTGGACCAACTATGCAATAACTTCCAGAGAGTAGTCATTCAGTGGATACCATCACACTGTAATATACACGGGAACGAACGAGCAGACAAATTAGCTAAAGAGGGAGGGAGATTACCACAAGAGAACAATCCGCTCAGTTATGATGAAGCCAAATCCATCCTCAAGGGTCAGTTCCATGAAAAATGGAAACGTGAACACCCAAAGCATAACGAGAGTGACGGATACCACCAACTATCAAGGAGGGATCAAGTCATCATACTTCGCTTACGCACAGGCCACAATAGAATCACATGTTCACCAAATTCAAAATAGGAACTACCAGCCTATGCCACTGTACACTGGACAATATGACAACAAAACATGTTCTACAGGATTGCCCCCAGTACACGGACCTAAGAAGAGCAATGTGGTCCACGCCATCCTCCCTGGAGGAGAAATTATATGGGGCGATCGATTCGCTTAAACAGACAGCTGACTTCATGAGAGAGACTGGAATCCTACTCTGATCGAGTCTTGATCGCAGAGAGAGAAAGAGAGAGAGAGAGAGAGTTTATGACAAAACTACAGGGATATGCCCAAACAATGACATTTATCAGCACGAATATTTTGGACCCCAGTGTCAGTACTTGGTTCTCGAGTACAAATACGCCTAAAAATTCTGAACCTACTTTCCTGTTTAATTACAACGACACCAGTTGTAACTCGGACGCAAATTCTACATCAGTTGAGGCAACTCTCAATCAATCTTTGCTGTTCTCATGGTTTAGGATTTATGCAAATGACTTAATAGTTCCGGACAGTTTCACGACATTACTAAATGGTTCTGCCTCATGTAGCAATGATTCAAGGTTTGTAGTTAGTCAGCACGAGATTGATGTCTTTTGCTCTGGGGCTGATCTGATCAACAAGTTATGATTGCAGGGTCGATAGTTGCAAATATCTGCTCCATCCACATAGGCGGGGGTCGGAATGTGGCTCTCAATCAGAACACAAACCAGGCCAACACGTTTAATTCTTGTTATACAGGAGACGAATGTGGACCAGAGGCCGCAGTAAATGACAAAAGAAGGACCAATCTCTATGACAATGACTGCACACACACAAAACTGAGAAGTGGAAACAGTCCTGTTTACTGGTATCTGAACTTTGCCACGCCCCAGTAGATTCACACCATTCGATTCTATCATCAAGCTAGCACTATGATTCGGGTAAAGAATGCCACTCTAAAGGCTTCCTCTGACAGTGGCGGTGTAGTGTTCCAGTCTAATGATATATCATATCCAAATGTTTCTATGAACACTATTGTAGTCACCACACAAACGCCAATGGCACACATTAAGACTGAGTTCTCACCGATCATTTCGCAGGCCGGCAGTGAACCGACGGTGTGTGAGGCGCAAACATTTGCAGACACCTATTGTCTGGACGGGTATTCTTGGTCGTTTTGTGCAGTGTATAGTGGGTGTAGCAAAAGCTGCGACTTCATCCTTTGTACGTGTCACGGCAAATGCTCACATGGGGTCTATGGACACGACTGCTCCAGGTCTTGTCTCAGTGTCTGTCCTTTATGTGGGAAAAATCTTGAAAATGACTACAATGTAAACATCCTGGCTATACCTGTAATGACACTTGTCCCGATGGTAATTTTGGGCTACAGTGCGAACAGACGTGTTCTGATGGCTGTGACATCATATGTGACCCAGAAAGTGCATACTGCACGTGCAAGGAAACGTACTACGGGTCAGACAGCACTCTCAAATGTCCAGACAACTGTTTCAACGACACATCTGAACAGTCAGCCGGGAACAGTGCATGCAAGGGAAAGTTCTACGTGTCAGACTGCATTCTCAAATCTCCGGACAACTGTTTGAACGAAACCTGCGGACAGTTAATCGAAGCCTGCGTCTCGTATGTCAATGATTCACACGTTAAGAAGAGTCTGCAGACTAACCCAAGCATATGGATACCTCAATGTGTTTATGTGCTAGACTTGGCTCATTTCTTGGTGTTTTTCCGTGAAGACATGACTCATATCTTATTGTTTTTCTGTGCTAGTCATGGCTCATATCTTGGGGTGTTTCTGTGCTAGCCATGGATCAAATCTTAGCTTAAGTGTATGTTGTGTGTGTGTGTGTGTGTGTGTGTGCTAGCCATGGCTCATATCTAGATGTGTGTCATCTTAGTCATATCTCATATCTTGGTGTGTCCGTGTTAATCATGTCTCTTATCTTTATGTGCGTCTGAGTTTAGTAATATATCATAACTTAGTGTGTATCTGTGTTAGTCATGTGTCATATCTTTGTGTGTGCATGTCTGGGTTAGGGATATCTCATATCTTTGTTTGCATGTTTATGTTAGTCATATCTCATATCTTTGTGCGTACATGTCTGTGTCTGTCACATCTCATATTCTTGTGTGTGCATGGCTACGTAAGTCACATCTCATATCTTTGTGTGTGCATGCCTATGTTAGTCATATCTTATATCTTTGTGTGTATGTCTATGTTAGGTATGCGTCATATCTTTGTGTGTGCATGTCTAAGTCAGTCATATCTCATAGCTTTATATGCATGTCTATGTTAGTCATGTGTCATATATCTTGATGTGTGTCAGTGTTAGTCATGGCTCGTATCGCTGTGCACTTGTCTGTGTTATTCACATCTCATATCTCTGTGTGTGCATGTCTGTGTTAGTCACCTCTAGTGACTCGGGCAGATGGTGCTCGTAAACCTGGGAGGGTAGACCATCTAAGGGCAGAATCCCCCTACAGAAAAGACAATCTGCTGCCTTGCAGGAAGATTGGGGACAATCAAAGGCTAAGGAAAGCAAACCTGAAAAAATGCTGGCTGAAATCGGATGCACTGGGCCACTGGCGCAGAACACAGTGCAACGTATTAACGGGTGTTCAGTCAGAGTGGATCTGGCGGACTCTAAATGTGACGTTCTGTCTGTGGGGGCGATCAACAAAGTTAACCTGACAGTTGACTTCATGTGGGAGTCTGGAATCCTACTCTGACTGAGTCCTGATCGCAGAGAGAGAGAGAGATGAAACGTAGACCTGATACAGAATGTGTAAATTAGCAGTAGATAGTAGTGATAGTTTCTTCAGCCCTATAACAAAGGGCAATCTTAGAGATTGTAACAACTGGAGGGGCGTGACACTTTTGTCAGTTGCCTCAAAGTTATTCTGTCAAATCATCCTAAATAGAATAAAGGATTCAATAGATACAGTAATGCATGAAGAACAGGCTGGGTTTAGAAAAGGGAGAAGCTGCCTTGACCGCATCTTCACTCTACGATTTATATTGGAGAAACACATTGAAAAGCAAAAACCTTTTGTACTTAACTTCATCGACTTCAAAAAAGCATTTGACAGTATTCATAGAGATTCTTTGTGGAAAATTCTGAAGCAATATGGCTTACCATAAAAAATCATAAATATTATCTAAGACATGTATGATGGTTACACAAGTGCAATTCGAACAGGGGAAGGACTGAGCGAATGTTTCCCAATAGAAACTGGGATTAAACAAGGATGTATTTTATCGCCCTTGTTATTTGGAATTGGACTTCCGTTTCCATGATGGTGGAACTAAGTCACGTTCTCTCGATCGCTGCAGAAATTGCTTTGGAATCTGGTCAATTTCGGCTTTCCATTGCAATTTTCTGCATTCAAGTCGAAATGATGTTCTACTTATCATATCTACGCCAATGAATTGGCGTTGCATGCATACTCTTGTCAAATCAAGTGTTGTGAATGTGACCTTCCACCGTCTAGTGTTGATCTGAGTTTTACGTCACAATGAGTGCTGTTCAATGACCGTTGATGGTGTTTACCGCACGTTATTTACAATTTCCATTGAATTAATGTGGTGGGCTCCGTCAAGTCAGCTGAAGTTTTATCTCGTTGGGGAATTTGCACCATGTTTCGTTCGTTGTAGACTGCATTCACTAGAGTAATCAGGAATCCATGGGCGCAGACATTTTGTGCGTGCTAGGTCATCATAATGGCTCATCGTGTGTCCCAAGACCAACCATGCGCTAATCTTGTGATCTGTTTGGTGTGCAACGGGGATAATCTGACGACGAACTGTGTTTTGTATGTTCGGAGTTGGATTCAAACACGATGTCCTAACATCATCAAGCGCTATACATTTAAATACTATGACGATCATCATTTTCAGGAGGACGTGAACTTCCGGGCAATATGGTGGATAGGCGGCAGGAACCATTGAAGGCTATGTCTGAAAAGTGTTCCTTGTTGCAGTTTCCTCATATTCCAAGTCCGGCTTGTTGCAGGAGATACTGAGTTAAGTGCTCTGTGCACACCGTGAGCTGTGTGTTTCATCCGTTTTGATCATGTTCCGATATTCCAATTGTTTACGATGAATGCTGATATCGTATGCCAGGGAACAGTTGGCCGTGTTCACTTTCTATGCGGTTTTGCCTTATGTCTTTTGGCGTGTGCTGGGATTGCTATGATGGGGACTACAGCTACCATTCTTTGTTTGGGAGATGAGTTAGTAATTCGGATGATTCCACTGGCACAGGTGGTTGAGCAATTATGGATTTTAATTCGTTTGCAGTGATACCGGGGCCTTCCGTAACCAAATAACCAAATAACCAATATTTGGAATTGTTATGGACTTCATAATTAAGAAATGCTACACTGGTAATAAAGGCATTGAATAGATACAAGGAGACCATTTGGAGGACCTCGACTTTGCTGATGACATAATTCTCATCAGCAGCCAGATAAAAACAATGCAGGAAAACACAAAATTTAGACTACTCAAATCAAATGTACTATCAACCCTTACGTATGTGTATGAAAGCTGGAAAACAAGAGATATAGAAACAAAGTTGAACACATTCGAAAATAAATGTCTAAGGAAAATACTTGGTATAGCGTGGAACGAATTCAAAACAAACGAGGAAATTAGAGAAATCGTCAATCAACCACTAATATCTTCAGTAATAAAGAAAAGACGATGGTCATGTGTTGGACATGTGATGAGAAGAGATAATAACCGAATAGCAAAGCAAGCCCTCATATGGGAAACAACAGGTAAGAGAAAAAGGTGAAGACCCAGAGATACACTGAGAAGAACATTGATCAGAGACAGGCAAGAGCAGCAGGAATCGGCTCCCTCAATGAGATAGAGCTGCTTGCACAGAACAGAGACAAATGGCGAGATTTGATAAAATATCTTTAAATGAACTGAAAACTGCTAGAACAGAAATTCAGATAAGAGAAGGAGTATCTTGGTCTGCGCCCTATGGGCCAGCTACGGCTCGAAAGGTCAATAGATAGATAGAATACCATATTCCCTATACGCCACTTGGCGTGATGGGGTTCTTTACTGTTTTTTTACTGGAAGCATAAATTAGATATAAATGTCCCGTGTATTACTGGGGACTCGTTATGAGGGAGATAAAGAATAGTGACACTGTGACCTTCCAGGCATGTCGTAAGAGGCGACTAAGGAGGTTGATCGATGGTTTGACAAGCTGTCATTGTAAAAAAGTATTGTTATGGAAACAGCGCCATAGATTTTGGAGCAGTGATCTCTGCAATAAGTGCCATTTTGGCACGCAAGGTGTCTGTTTTTGTGGTTCTGCCCTATCTGCCGTCTTCGGCTCGAAAGGACAATAGATAGATTGATAAATTAAATAATTGATCCATTGATGTTTAGTCCTGGCATCACCAAGATGTCTTTAAAGATCTGCTCAGTATATAAGTATAGTATAACACAGTATTTATGGTAAATATAATACAATATATATATATTTTTAATACATTTATTTAACTCTTACTGTACTTTCTTGAAATCCACATTTTTACAAAGCATTTTTCATTAAAAAACGTTTTTGCATGAATCTTAATATCATAACAACTTTTTAACCTTAAACATTACTATGATGTATTTTATATCAAAATTTGTAGAATGAATGAATTTTTAAAAATACATATTTACAAATTAAATTTTTCAAGAAAATTGCTGAAAGCAACTGTAAACCTGATAAAGAAAAAAATTATATTGGAAAGCTTAAAAACAAAAACTGCACTTGAAATCATATTTACAGGTTTATGCACGTACATAACACCATAAATATTATTTATTGTAAAATATATTTATTTTTACACAAAATTGTAAAAGTTTCAAATGCTTACGCTTAAAAATAAAATTTCTTTGATTTTTAAAAATGTAAATGATCTTATGTCAATTTCAGCAAATAAAAAAAAAAGAAAGTTCACATCATAACGTCACAATATTTATTTTTAATCCACATATTACTTCTTCTTTCCTTCATCATTTGCCTTTCAGAGTCGAGGGGAGATATAATTTGAGGTCTTTTGCTCTTCTGTTCGCCTATGCTGCTGTTATGTTTCCTAGTGCTTTTAATATTCCATCGATCCATCTTTTTTGTGGTCGTCCCTTGGGTCTGCTATTCTTGCAGAGTTTATAGAGGGCTTGTTGTGTATCCACATATTACAGTTATGTATTAGATATAAAAATGTGTAGAACTAGATTAACTTCTTATAAAAAGTATTTACAATAATATTTTTGCTAGAAAAGTTAAAACTAAAAAATTGCAAGATCCACCTGCTATTTTTAGAACTAGAAGAGGAATGGTGGGAACACCCCTTTACCTCAAATACCCATGTATGTTCTGATGATCAATATTATCACTGAATGAAAAATCTGAATCCGAACTTCAAAATGTGATGAAAAATACATCTTCTACTTTTTTAACATTAATCCATGATTGAATTAATTGTTAAGCATGTTGATCCGAAAATTGTTAGTTACGTTTATAGGAAAGCCATTTTCTTATCAGTGAAAATTCAATCACTTGGAATAACACATGATTGAAACTGATTAAAAACACAATGAAACCTTCTAATAACACAGGAATTGAATGAGTTATAAACATCCAGAATAGACTTTCAAAAAGCTGGATTGGATTAAAAATGAAAGGATTGTATCTAAGCAATGAAAATTGAGACCAAGCCTCATCTGGCTAGTATTATATGAGTCGGTGTTGACGGGTTGAAATTTTCAGCTATTATTAGACGAGCCGGATGAAAAGAGCTAATGTTTATTGTTACAATTTGTAGTTTTTGCTTTCCAACCTCTGATACAGATGTTATTAGGCATTTGTGTCTATTCACATGGTCAGACTATATTTTCTATATAATTTCTACACTTATGTTATTAAAATCAAATTTTATTCTAGTGGGGAAAAATGACATAAGTAAAAATTTTTTAGTCCTTATAGGATGAATTATATTCCCACTTTAATTGGTATATACATAGAAACATTTGAGAGCACTCATAAACTGAAACAGCTGCATTAAAAAAAATGTCCTTTTAAAGTATGGAAACAGCGAAAAATAGAACAGTGCTTAGTTGACTGTCTACTAAGGATGGAGTTGAGTTCAAGCTTTCAACCAGTCAATTTCTGGGTTAACCCAGTTTTAAATTTATACTGGGCATTTTTTCTGGGAAGGAAAGGCAGGCCAGTTGAGTGCTAACTACATTACCCTAAATGTCCTCATAGTCATAAAAATAAGGACACTAACACCATGTTCACTCAATGCCACACTCAAGACATACAGACTTTCTTTCTTTCTTTCTTTCTTTCTTTCTTTCTTTCTTTCTTTCTTTCTTTCTTTCTTTCTTTCTCTTTCTTTCTTTCTTTCTTTCTTTCTTTCTTTCTTTCTTTCTTTCTTTCTTTCTTTCTTTCAAATATTTATTAATATAATTGTGCAGGCTGCAATAAGCTGGCAACCAGTAATTCTGGCCAGATCTCTTACATTAACCAGAGTGATCTTTCATGCAAATTGACTATAGCCCCTCAAGATGTTGCAGGTAAGATCTGTTAAAATTATACGGATATAATTAAATGGTTTTATTTTATACATTTTTTGTAGAGAAATCTTCAAGATCTAGATGCACACTCCTGTATAATATTTGCATTTTTAAAATGTTTGATTAAAAATAAATTCTTAGCTGTAAAAAGTCTTTTGTTTAGTTTAGTTTATGTACAGTGCAATAAAGAAGATACAAAGCAAGAATAAACAGTGGGAAAAGAATTAATGTTTCGTTTAGTTTATAGTTTAGTTTAGTCTATAGTTTAGTTTAGTTTAGTTTAGTTGAGTTTAGTTTAGTTTAGTTTAGTTTAGTTTAGTTTAGTTTAGTTTAGATTAGTTTAGCTTAGCTTAGTTTAGTTTAGTTTAGTTTAGTTTAAGTTTAGTTGATGGATCATCCTCATTGTACTTTGGATATGTCCATAAGTGATCAGATCAGTGTCCCAGTATATCTCTCAGAGAGTGGAGAGTGACAACTCCAGTTCTGTGTTAATTTGCTTTTTTTTTCTGTGTCTTCCCATGTAGCATCTCATTCTAGCTACTCTGACTTTGACCTGATGTTCATGTAGTCTGAACATGACTAGATTCATGATCATTCTTTGAATCATTAGCCCAATTTGTCTCCAATGAAATTAATTCTTAATATCAGCTCAATTCATTCCACGTTCACTTTCCATGGCAGCCATTTCAGCAAGTCTGTCAGCTCATTCATCTCTTTTCATGTCAGAGTACCCAGCCACAAAAATTGAACAGATCCTAGTTAGTTTTGAGGTTACTAGTGACTCAACCCTCTGCCTTCGAGTCCAGTCCCTTTCAGTGTTCCAGAGCATGCTCGTTGAGTTACTCAGAAAACATACATGAGTAAAAGGTAATGTTTCTAGTCAACTCATCATCATCAAGTACCGGATCTGCTGGCATAGGTGATCATGTCTCTCCACAACTTTTGATCACGACAGTTATTTATCATTTCTGTTGACCTTCTGCCAAGCCATTCTCCTAAACTGTCTGTTATCTTTTCTCTTTTCTTCCCTCTATCTCTTCGTCCCTCAATTTTTCCAGTTGTTACAATATATTCCAGCTGTTGTCTTCTCATTACATGGTCAAAAAATGATGATTGTTTATTCATTCTAGCCAACTCATCGCTTTAATTACTATCATGATCTCCATGGTCAAACTACTTGCTGTTACAGTGAAAGCATCCTTAATCCTCCCTAACCATTTTTTACTTGTCCTGGGCCATGAAAGCCCATGAACTCTGACTGTGCTGAAAAACAGACCCATCAGTGTAGATGACTGCCTCACCTTTGGGTGAATTTTAATAAATCAAAGCCTGCACCTCACCTCCACGACCACAGAGATCAGTTGTCTTCATTTTCTGTTCAATGTCACACAAACCAAAAAGGATATGGAGCACTGCTGACACCCTTTTCCACTCTTCATCAGGTTTATTGTCCCTTAGCAGACAAATCTGTTGAATAATGTCCTTACCTCACGCCATCCATGATTTTCCTCTTTTGAGCCTGCTACCCTTTTTCCTCCCTATCTCACTGTGTAGTGGATGTTGTATATCAACACTGACTCGGAGACATGTACTTGGGACATCATTATTCTATCCATAATGGTGGAAAAATCAAGAAGATATAACATAACTCTGCATGATATGGCTTTCATGTAACCAAGTAAGATGCGCATGGTCTCATTTAGGTGACTTGGTTCACACTCTGTCGCCACCTTTATACTCATTGGTGAGAGGCTCTTCCTGGCTTTCATTAACATCTGGTCTGTCTGCTGGGTCACAGCAATAGTTCAATCAAGCTGTATTCTCGGATACCATATTTTGAGGGATCACAGTCAACACAACTTCTAAAACCATGCTCACTCTTGGTGTGGGTATGTCAACAATATGGAGAAGACTGCGTGAACCATGTTCTTTGCAACTAGCCATGTTAACGCTGCTGTTGCTGCTTCTATCTCCTATCTCATGCTGGACAAGCTACACTTGCCAGATTCCCTAGCCACTTCTCTGACATGTTGGTATAGAACAAAACTACAACCGCTGTGCTGTTCGTGGGATACAGAACCATCCATATATATGACAGGGTTCTGAATTGATGACATGTTTTTGATGGATCATCTCTATTGCGACCTCAGTATATCCGTAAGCAAAACATACATGTCAATTTTAATGCAGAGCTATTGACAGAAGTGAGTGATTTGACTAACAATTAATATGGCTTGTGCCTTGCTTTCTAAGCAGAGAATTGGAGATACTCCCCTTTATTAAAAATTATTATTTTGATGCAAATTAATAAGCAGGTCAGTCTAATTTTGTAAAAATATATGTAAAATTGTGATGATTCATGATTGTACAAAGAAATTACGACGGTGGTTTTCTGTTGCCTTCCGTCGGTTTGTTTACGGTTGGCTTCACTAGCCTTTGACTAAAAAGTCTCACCCACAAGGCAGTGAGTTGTTTTACTTCAGGGTACCCTCTCTTAGCCTTTTTACTCTTCCTAGCATACCTGCAGGGCAGCCGCAGGTTGTACTGTTTACTGCATACAGTAGCAGTTCAAATTACCCGACCTGACAAAGCTTGAAAGTAAAAAAGTGAAGTACCCCCGTCACACCAAGTGACGTATAGGGAATATGGCGTTAGTGACCATAAATTTTACAGACCTTCGGCACATGATTTTATTGGGTAATGGGGTCGGTATTACGCCCGTGCCGCTTTACATTCCCAGAAAAAAATCTGGTACCCATTAAAGGCTGGGTGAACAGAAAGCCGTCGGTTGGGATCGGACCCTACCTCTTGTTCTTTGTAGTCCAGTTGACAGAGCTTAAAACAGATTAAACCCTCATTCGGTAGGGGGCATCATGTGCTACTGGTGATACCTGATCGTCATCGAGCTACTGTAAGCAAAATAAAGATAAAACAGACTCTAAAGATAGGTACTTGGAATATGAGAACACTCATACAGAAAGGGTAAACTGGAAAACATTAAATAGGAAATGAAAAGAATGGATTTACATTTATTGGGACTTTGCGAAATGAAATGCATTGGATCAGGGGATATATATTCTGATGAACATAAAATAGTCTATTTTGGAGGTACTGAAGACCAAAGAGGAGTAGGTATCATCTTGGATGCAGAAAGAGCAAGAACAAAGAAAGGCTTTTGGGCAATATCTGACAGAGTCCTTTTAGTGAAATTGAGTTATTGAGTTATTTGCGGGTCATCATCATTGCACTCCGAACATGTCCATAGGTGCTCAGATCCCCTCCTCAGCAATTCCCTCAGTGTCCAGTGACTGATGACTCCCAGTTCTATGTTGGTTGATAAGTCTTCTTACACGGCCACTAAGTTTCTCATTTCTGGCTGTGCCCATCTTAATTCCCATTTCCATCATCAGGAAAAGTGATGTGGATCTGTGTTTGTCAAAGTTCTGTGCTCTTCCCACATCGCGGAGGGCATTTATGATGTCCGCCCGATCCATTGGTTGCCCGTCCTCAACGACAGTGCAGCTAGCCAACCTGCCCGCTCTTTAATTTCCCCGTACTCCCGCATGTCCAGGGACATAGACAAAGGTGATCTTACGTATTTTGGATTTCTGCAACGACTCTACCCATTGCATGCGTACAGAGCCTGCCTCCACTTTTTTAATCATGCTCATCGAATCACTCAGTATACATGCGTGGGTGTAGTCTTGTGACTCTAACCATTTGAATGCCTTGGTCACTGCCATCGCCTCCATTGTCATGCTACTCGTGGTCATGACATATGCACCACTGTCTTCCTTGACTATTCTGCCTGCCGAGCGTGCTGTAAATGCCCATGCACTTCTTTGGTGTCGTATTACAGATCCGTCTGTATAGATGACTGCATCTTTCTCATCGGTGTTATCGCAGATGAGACCGTTGACCTCGGCATTAACCACGACCGGGTTCTGTTCCCTACTTTTCCTGTGGAGTGTGACAATATACGAGAAAGTCCCCTTTGAATGACGTAGGCACCGGTATCCAATCCTCACCAATGCTGATATTGGTAAGCCCACAGACCTGTTTGATGACATTTTCTGCTTGGCCCACTCATTATTTGCCTCTTTTTAGCCTGGCACCTTTCAATGTGTTGAGCATGTGGTGCAATGGATGCTCTGTATCTGTACTAATCTTCAGGTATGCTCGTGCTCTCCAGATCTTGATTCTGTCATCCATGGTTGGAAAGTCAAGAAGATACCTCATTGCTACACAGGGAGTGTCTCTCATACATCCCAGGATAATGCGCATGGCTTCATTTTGTATTTTCTCCAGCCTATCAATTTGAGTCATATTGACAGTAAGAATTGCCAGGGCATACTTGATTGGTGCGAGGACTAATCCCTGGAACAGAAGAGTAAGTAGCCTCTGCTCGATGTTGGCAGCTGCCATGACCTTCAAGGCGGCTAATCCTTTGCGGAATTTTAGTGAAATTGAATGGAAAACCAATAGATATAAATCTCATACAAGTTTATGCATCAAAAGCAGACAGTCTAGAGGAAACAGTTGATAAATTTTACGATGAGTTAAATAAGGCACTTCGTGAATGCTAACTACATGAAAACACCATAGTTCTAGGGGATCTCAATGCAACAGGGGAAAGGAGTTGAGGAAGTAGTTGGTCATTATGGCTTAGGTGAAAGGAATGAAAGAGGTGACAAACTTATTGACTGAGCAAGAACACACAAAATGATGATAGGAAACACCTGGTTTAAGCAACATCCAAGACGTATATGGATATGGAAAAGCCCTGGAGACAACGCACACAATCAAATTGATTACATAATGATAAACAATAGATTTAGAAACAGTCTGGTGTGTGTGAAAACTAGACGAAGGGCAGATTGCAATAGTGATCATGTACCGGTTGTGGGAAAGCTTAGAGTAAAATTAAAAGCAGCAAATCGAGCCTCAGTTAATATCAAGTTAAATTTAGATTTACTCAAATCAGACAAGAAGTTGCGAAACAAATATAACATCACAATTCAGAACTGGTACAATGCAATAGAGAAGATATAAAGCATTGATGAATGGTGGGAAATGCTTAAAGAATCAATGCAACAAACATCAAAAGAGTTCATACCACCAGAGAGGACAAATTTAAGAAAGAAATGGATGACAGATGACATTTTGCAGCAAATGGATACAAGAAGAAGAAATAAAGAAAATAAAGATGAGTATAAGAGATTAAAGGGAGCCGCGATAGCTCAGTGGTTAGTGAACTGGAGTACAAAGGACAAGGGGTAGGGTTCGATCCCAACCGACGGCTTCTGGGTTCACCCAGCCTTTAATGGGTAGCGGATTTTTTTCTGGGAAAGTGAAGTGGCACGGGCGTAATACCGACCACATTACCCCAATAATCATGTGCCGAAGGTCTGTAAAATTTATGGTCACTAACACCATATTCCCTATACTCCACTTGGCATGACGGGGGTACTTTACTTTTTTTTTTTACTATAAGAGATTAAATTTAAAAAATTGTAATAAAATGCAATGAAGCAAAAGAAGCATGGCTAAAACAGAGATGCAAAGAGATTGAAAGCAAACAAAAAGGTGATGCCATAACTATATACAAACAAATTGAAGAATTAACAGGAAGAAAAATGCAATCAAAAACTGGATGTTTAAGATCAAAGGAAGGAGAACTGTTGATTGAACAAGAAAGCATAAAGGAACGATGGACAGAATACATTAAAGATCTTTACAGTGATGAATGAACAGAAGTAAATATTAAGGATAATGGAGAAGGACCAGAAATACTCAAAGAAGAAGTGGAAGACACGTTGCGCAATATGAAAGCAGGAAAAGCTTCTGGACTTGATGATATAACTAAAGAAGAGATTCTCTCTCTCTCTCTGCGATCAGGACTCAATCAGAGTAGGATTCCAGACTCTCACATGATGTCGGCTGTCAGGTTAAGTGTGTTGATCGCCCCCACAGACAGAACATCACATTTAGAGTCTGCCAGATCCACTCTGACTGAACACCCGTTAATACGTTGCACTGTGTTCTGTGCCAGTGGCCCAGTGCATCCGATTTCAGCCAGCATTTTATTCAGGTTCGCTTTCCTTAGCCTTTGATTGTCCCCAATCTTCCTGCAAGGCAGCAGATTGTCTTTTCTGTAGGGGGATTCTGCCCTTAGATGGTCTGCCCTCCCAGATTTACGAGCACCATCTGCCCGAGTCACTAGAGGTGACTAACACAGACATGTACCCAGTGATACGAGATATGACTAACACTGACACCATCAAGATATATGACACATGAATAACATAGACATGCACATAAAGATATGAGATATGACTGACATGGACATGCACACACAAAAATATGACACATACTTAACATAGACATACACACAAAGATATAAGATATGACTAACATAGGCGTGCACACACAAAGATATGAGATGTGACTTACATAGCCATGCACACACAAGGATATGAGATATCCCTAACCCAGACATGCACGCACAAAGATATGACACATGACTAACACAAATACACACTAAGTTATGAGATATTACTAAACTCAGACGCACATAAAGATATGAGACATGATTAACACGGACACACCAAGATATGAGATATGACTAACATGACACACACCTAGATATCAGCCATGGCTAGCACGCACACACACACAAGCTAAGATTTGAGCCATGGCTAGCACAGAAACACATCAAGAGATGAGCCATGACTAGCACAGAAACACATTAAGATATGAGTCATGGCTTCACGGAAAAACACCAAGAAATGAACCAAGTCTAGCACATAAACACATTGAGGTATCCATATGCTTGGGTTAGTCTGCAGACTCTTCTTAACGTGTGAATCATCGACATACGAGATGCAGGCCCCGAATAACTGTTCACAGGTTTCGTTCAAACAGTTGTCCGGAGATTTGAGAGCAGTCTGACCCATAGAACGTTCCCTTGCATGCACAGTTCCCGGTTGACTGTTCACAATACGTTTCCTTGCACGTACAGTCTGTACTTTCCGGGTCACATATGATGTCACAGCCATCAGAACACGTCTGTTCGCACTGTAGCCCAAAATTACCATTGGGACAAGTGTTATTACAGGTATAGCCAGGATGTTTACATTGTAGACATTTTCCGGATTTTTCTCACATAAAGGACAGACACTGAGACAAGACCTGGAGCAGTCGTGTCCATAGATCCTATGTGAACATTTGCCGTGACACGTACCGATGATGACGTCGCAGCTTTTGCAACACCCACTACACACTGCACAAAACGACCAAGAATACCCGTTCAGACAATAGGTGTCTGTAAATGTTTGCACCTCACACACCATCAGTGCACTGCCGGCCTGCGAAATGGTCGGTGAGTACTCAATCTGAATTTGTGACATTGGCGTTTGTGTGGTGACTACAATAGTGTTCATAGAAACATTAGGGTATGATATATCATTACACTGGAACACTACGCAGCCACTGTCAGAGAAAGCCTTTAGAGTGGCATTCTTTACCCATATCATAGCACTAGCTCGATGATAGATTCGAATGATGTGAATCTTCTGGGGCATGGCAAAGTTCAGATACCATTAAACAGGACTGGTTCCACTTCTCAGCTTTGTGAGTGTGCAGTCATTGTCATAGAGATTGGTCTTTGTTTTGCCATTTACTGTGGCCTCTGGTCCACATCCGTCTCCTATATAACAAGCATTAAATGTGTCGGCCTGGTTTGTGTTCTGTTTGAGAGCCACATTCCTACCCCCGACTATGTAGATGGAGCAGATATTTGCAACTATCGCCCCTGAAGTCAATAACTTGTTGATCAGACCAGCCCCAGAGCAAAAGACATCAATCTCGTGCTGACTAACTACAAACCTTGAATCATTGCTACATGAGGCAGAACCATTTAGTTTTACCGTGAAACTGTATGGAACTGTTAAGTCATTCACATAAATCCTAAACCAGGAGAACAGCAAAGATTGGTTGAGAGTTGCCTCAACTGATGCATAATTTGTGTCTGAATTACATGTGGTTTCGTTGTTATCAAACAGTAGGTTCAGATTTTTGGGCGTATTTGTACGCGAGAACCATGTACTGACACTGGGGTCCAAAATATAAAAGAAGAGATTGAAGCCATGGATGATTTTAGAATAGAAATAATAACAAAAATATTGACAACAGCAGATATATACCAGATGACTTGCTCAAATCAATATTCATAGGCCTACCGAAGAAATCTGAATGAAATATGAAATCGATTGAATGCGATGATCATTGCACAATAAGCCTTATGAGTCACATGACTAAGATATTACTAAGAATCATTATGCGAAGAGTTGTTAAACAAAATCAGTCCAGAAATTAGTGATAAACAGTGTGGTTTTTTTTGAGGTAATGGAACGAGTAATGCCATATATATCATAAGATCTTTAGTAGAAAGAGCCATATAGGTGAAAACAGATCTATACCTATGTTTCATAGATTATACCAAAGCATTTGACAAAGTAAAGCACAAAAAATAATCAAAATTTTAGAAAGCATAAACGTAGACAGCAAAGATCTAAGAATAATAAAGAACATGTACTGGCAACAAATAGCAGCCATAAGAACTGGAAACCAATTGGGAATGTTTCAACAAATTAAAAATAGTGTTAGACAAGGTTGGGTGCTGTCACCAGATTTGTTTAATATTCATAGGGAGATTATTTTAAGATCCATAAGGGGCATGCCTGGAATAACAATTGGAGGTTATAATATAAATAATCTAAGGTATGCTGATGATACAGTCTTAATCGCTAAGAGTGAAAATGAGTTACAAGAAATGTTGGACATTAATAGTGAAAGAAAGCAAAAATAAAGGACTCAGCCTTAATAGCAAAAAGGCAGAAGTAATGGTAACAACAAAGAAAAAGACATCACCTCAGTGCAAAATAAAGACAAGTGGAACAATATTAAAACAGGTAAATGAATTTAACTCTTTCTGGACTATTATCCGACACCTCGGTTCTATGAAATTGATCAGTTCTAACCACTCACTGATACGTCGGTTATTTCGGGTGTAGCTGAATATTTGATTCGTTTTCACTGATTTTCGTTTTTTTTTTCAACCAATACTTGATTTCCGGAAGTAGGAGAGTTCTCTTGCTTGATCTTTCTGTTTATACCGGCATGGTCGAAGTTTCGAACGTTGGAAAATTTTTAATTTATATTCATTGTTTATTTATCAAATTTTTTGTCACATAATGGTCACTCCCACTGTTGATACTTCTTGCAGTCGACCAATACGATATAGAGCAGAAGAAGCTAGATCTATGTTCAAAACCTTATTATTGAGTGACTCAGAAATTGAGTATTCATAGTATTTAGACTCGGACAATAATTTTGTTGCTGTGAATATTGTGATAATGGGTCGGAATATTGGTAAAAGTTATGATAAAAAGGTTAGACGATCTGGCTTAGGTTTAGCTAGTGGATGCCTTCTATTACAGCACTATCAGTGCCTCAGAGGAATCGAGTGGTAGTTATTCTGATAACGAAACTGGTACTTTAGGGAAATATCACAAACATGTGTAAATAAAAATAATAAACTTGATTTGTAAATAATATTGTTATGACGTCACATAAATTTATAATATTTTTCATTCTGGGATAATTTACAAAAATGTACATAATTTCGTTATTTGTGGACATAAATTAATCAAATAAACTGTATTTTGGAGGAATTTGTATTATGTTGTGTAATATTTCAAGACAAATGGATAGCAACACATATAAACATGGAAAAGGGTTTTGTAAGTGAATTACAATATTTTAAATTAAAAATGATCTACCTTGAATATTTTATATTTTAAAAAATATTTTATTCCTTTAAATAATCACATATCATAAATATATTGCTATTTTCATTTTCTGTATCCATTTCCCTTTTTAATGATGTATAACACATGCCACATTTATCTAAATTATTGTGTGAAGTAGTCAAATGAAAAAGGTATATGGTAAAATTTCTGAAAACCGGAAAATTAACCTGGTCCAAATCTGAAAATTCCTGTTTTTTGTTCTGGTCCTGAAAGAGTTAAATATTTGGGAACTTTGTTAACTTCAGACGGAAGATGTACAAAAGAGGTGAGATGTAGAATGGCTCAGGCAAAAGCAGCTTTCTCTAAAAATGAGGAAGATACTATGCAATGTTGAACGCATTCGAAAATAAATGTCTAAGGAAAATACTTGGTATAGAATGGAACGAATTCAAAACAAACGAGGAAATTAGAGAAATCGCCAATCAACCACTAATATCTTCAGTAATAAAGAAAAGACGATGGTCATACGTTGGACATGTGATGAGAAGAGATAATAATCGAATAGCAAAGCAAGCCCTCATATGGGAAACAACAGGTAAAAGAAAAAGAGGAAGACCCAGGGAGACACTGAGAAGAACATTGATGAGAGAGGCAAGAGCAGCAGGAATCGGCTCCCTCAATGAGATAGAACTGCTTGCACAGAACAGAGACAGATGGCGAGATTTGATAAAATATCTTTAAAAGAAAACTGCTAGAACAAAAATTCATATAGGAGAAGGTGTATCTTGGTCTACGCCCTATGGGCCGGTTACGGCTCGAAAGGTCAATAGATAGATAGACTATGCAATGCATTTTTGACAATAAAAACAAGAAAAAGAGTTCTTAAATGTTATGTAGAGCCAGTCTTAACATATGGATGCAAATCATGGACAATAGGACAACAGACAAGAAAATCACTGGAGTCTGTAGAAATGTGGTTTTACAGAAGAATTTTGAGAGTACCATGGACAGCTAAGAAGAGTAATAAAAATGTTCTGAAAGAGGCCAAAGCAATATTAGGAAGAAACAATCATCATTTTTTGGCCATGTAATGAGAAGAGAACAACTGGAATCTATTGTAACAACTGGAAAAATTGAGGGACGAAGAGATATAGGGAAGCAAAGAGAAAAAATACCAGACAGCTTAAGAGAATGGCTTGGCAGAAGGTCAACAACAGAAATGATAAATAACTGTTGAGACTGAAAGTTGTGGAGAGACATGATCACCAATGCCAGCAGGCCCGTTACTTGATGATGATAATGATGATTAAGCCAGCGAATTGTATTGCAAAGTTTTGACCTTTAACCTGATGTGTGTGTGCATGTGTATATATATATATATATATAAAGCAGGGGATAGCAGTGAGAGGTTGAGAAGACAAGTAGGGAGTGAGGTAGTGGATAAAAATAAAAATAACAAATAAAATGAGGGGTCCGCGAGGGGCGTGAACAGGTGAATACATCGTGAACCACGAGAAAAGTGAACACGTCGTGAAATAGGAGAAAAACGTGTATATATATATACACACACACGCACACATCATGTTATATCTTCTGTTAAATGTGTTAACATGTGAATCCTTTTGACTGTTTTCTGTAACTTTTTGACTAGAAAAATCTTGGTTTTGGCTTTTCACCACTTCTGAAATTAGCCATTATGCAGTTTTTGAAAAATGTCACATGTAGGATAATTTTAAGAAACAAAATGCAGAATTTCATAAAAATAAATGGTCTTTTTCCCATATTAATTGAGAGCACGGGTTGTATTTCAAAGGAGCACATTAAACAAATATATTATGAGAGGTATAATAGTGGAATTCACATTTGATGTAAACTCTGTATAAAAAAAAAAAATTAAAAAATTCATATCTATTAAAGGGTTTATATCAGATACAATAACCTAAGCAATGTAACAAAACCAACAACAATATTGACATCCAATAGAGAAAATATACTGCTAAAACGAGGCTACTTTCAGTTTAACCCTAGATTACATCACCTTCATAAAATTTATGAACTCAAAATACACATTTTTGGAATTCAACAGTTTGCCATGGGTAAACATTCTCTCTCCTCCTCTTCCCCACCTTACGCTTATTATTGCATCTGGTGACCCCTGGGTGTTTGATTTGTATCCTTTGATGCTGGATTTCTTTTTTTTTTTTGTTTTTCAAACTCAACACATGCTTTGTAAAAATTACAAAGATGTTGTAAGAATATGGCTATTTTAGATACAAAATAAATTTTCAGGAAGTTTGTTTTTCTCCTTTCTTTTTTTTAATAACTGAGGAAATCTCTTTGGTTGTTGGCAAGACATCAAACCTTTGTAAAGTGGGATAGACAGCAAACGACGCCAAGAGGTAGCTGAAAATACAGCTTGAATGATGGATGGATGACATATGAATAGACATGTAACACCTCTCGATAGCCATGGTCAAATTTCAGGCCATAAATCAAACGTAAGCCAGGAAATGATTACCGCATCCAATTCCTGTATCTCTCCTAGTTGGTAGTAACACAGTTGTGTAGTAAAAGTTCAAAGAAAATACTATTTTTGGAACTCCAAATGCAACATTTAGTGTTCGTAAATTTTATGAAGGTGTCGTGAAACATGGCTCGCAGAGAGGTGTTGTAATCTAGGGTTAAACGGGATATGTAGTAAGAGAAAGAACTCTCTTATACAAGGGGAATAATGATAAAACTGAGAATTTAGTGGAACAATAAATTCAGACATATTCACATGTGAGAATTTGTAATAATGGTGTCATTCATTGTAAGTTAAAGAGTTAATCTGAACTACATCATTGATGGTTTTACCTTGTTAAGACTGTTGGCCTCATAATAATGATTTTCATTCAAAGTCTTGTATAACTACTGTTCTCATAAAATTTATTTCATCTAAATGACTGCTGGTCTGACTTTGGTCTGCATGATTAATAGTCTCTAAACTTTTACTTCTGTGACTGCTTTATATTAATGGAGGCCTTTACAATATGTTTACATAAATGTTCTTTTTGCTTTCTACAGACTCTACCATCCTTATAAATGTTGATTTTTTGAAACTTGGAGCAAATGATACCTTAGAGATATACCAGGGATTAAACAACACAATTGTTCTTGCTCAGTTTTTTGGTCCACATGCAACTCAAATGAATCCACTTCAAATTCATGTTCCAGTTACTGACATGGCAAGGTAATGAAAAAAATTAAGATTGTAATTAATAGTAAGCATCAACTCTTTTAGTATGGAAAGTTTTTATCAGTGCAGCAGAAGAGGTTTCAGAAACAAAATTTTTCATGCACCTTATGGTTTTAAATATTAATGTATATACTTTATCTTTACCTAACACTTGACATTTTGCATATGAATTTTTAGATAATTGAACAGTGAATTATATTTCACTAATAAAAACTTAACATGTATACAAAGCTTATAATTTTTCAACTTAAACGTATTATCATCCTCACTTATGGTGTAAAAGCTGGAAAACGACAAAGGATATTGAGAAAAAAACTGAACACATTTGGAGACAAATGCCTAAGAAAGATACTTTACTTTAAAGATAATGAATTCAAGACTAATGCTGAAAAAAGAGAAATAATCATGCAATCATTTATCTCGTCTACTATTAAGAAAAGATGGATGTATGTTGAGCATGTATTTAGGAGAAACGACCAGAGAATTTCTAAAAATAACTAATAATATAAAATAAAATTAACTGATCCTATGTTGTTTTCCACAATTGCGATGTATTGTATTATTCTTCATTGTAATATTCACAAGTATCCTTCTTTATGCATATTATGTATGTACTTTATGTAAGTATCAGATTTTATTTTCTTCTAAATTCAGACCTAAATCACTCAAATTACTGTTTGAGTTGTTGGTATCGATACGCAGATACTTTCTTTATACGAAACATTAAGAATCTACTTTACTGGCTTCTTCAGTTGCCATCAATTGAATTCTATCATTAGAATTAATGCCATTTCGATAGGCAATTGTTGTCAGTGATAAACACTGATAATCCAAATGAAAAATATGTATTCTATAATACATTTTCTTGTATATACCTTGTGTGGAAGGAAGAAGTAACTCTTCAGTGAAGAACGTTTACTTGCAACTATATAAAAGAGCTAATTTAAAAGTTCAAATATGGTTTGCACAAAATGAATTGATAATGATGCACAGTGTGGCTAATTGTTTTTGATCATTATGGATGTGACGCAGGGTGCGGCAAATTGGATGGGAAGTGTTAATGAGTTTGTGTTCTATTTGTGTTATTCACTTATGGTAAGTCATCATCATCAAGTACCGGGCCTGCTGGTGTAGGTGATCATGTCTCTCAACAACTTTCGATCTCGACAGTTATTTATATCATTTCTGTTGTTGACTTTCTGCTAAGCTATTCTCTTAAGCTGTCTGGTATATTTTCTCTTTGCTTCGCTCTATCTCTTCGTGACTCAATTTTCCCAGTTGTTACAATATATTCCAGCTGTTCCCTTCTCATTACATGGCCAAAAAATGATAATTGTTTCTTCCTAATATTGGAAATTAGCTCTCATTTTGCTTTGACATCTTTCAGTAAAACCACATTTCGCATTCTACAGACTCCAGTGATTTTCTTGTCTATTGTCCTATTGTCCATGATTCACATCCATAAGTTAAGACTGGCTCTCATCATGATCATCAAGTGCCATACCGGTTGGCGTAGGCGATATGTTCTTCCACAATCTTCTATCTACACTGCTACATATCAGTTCTGTTGTTGACTGTTTTCCGTGCCATGACACCAAGCTATCCAGTATTTTCTCTCTTTGTCATCCACGATATCTCTTTCCTTTTATTTTGCTAGTTGTAACCAAGTCTACTAACTTTCATCTTCTCATGATGTGCCCAAAAAATGTTAATTGTTTCTTTCTGATGTTTTTTAGGAGTTCCCTTTTTGTGTTGGCCTCTTTGAGAATTTCCTCATTGATAATTTTTAGCTGTCCAGGGAACTTTCAACATTCTTCTGTGAAATCCCATCTCTGTGGCCTCTAATAATCTTTTCATTTGTTTGTCTACTGTGCATAACTGGCTCTACATAACATTTAAGAACTCTTTCTTGTTTCTATTGTCAAAAATGGATTGCATAATATCTTCTTCATTTTTTGGAAAGCTACTTTTGCCTGAGCCATTCTGCATTTCACCTCTGTTGTACCTGTACCATCGGAGTTAACAATGTTCCCAGATATTTAAATTAATTTACCTGTTTTAATATCGTTCCACTTGTCTTTATTGTGCACTGAGGTGATGTCTTTGAGATTATGGTATGTAATGTATAATTTAATTAGATGTCATGTGCAAGTATTTAGATAATGTTAAAGAAAGAAAAAGGAAATAAAAAATGCTTTATCTAATTCATTTTTTAGTCTCATAGCCTTTGTAGTTGTTGAAGCACCCTTGATGATATCTTCACAATTTTATTTCAACCCTTCACTAGAGCTGCTTTCTTTTTTTCTTCTACGATCTTGACTCATTCAGACTAGGATTCCAGACTCACTTATGAAGGCTGCTGTCTGTTTCAGTGATTTGGGTGCCCCGTGGCATTTCTCTTCCAGGGAGATGGGAGTGGGCCACATTACCTCTTCATGCCTGTGTACTGGAGGCAATCCTGCAGGATGTGTTTTGTTGTCATATCATCTAGTGTACAGTGGCATTGGCTGGTAGTTATTTTGAGTTTGGTGAACTTGTGGTTTCTTATTCTGTTGTGGTTCCAGTGCATAAGTGAAGTATGATGATTTGATCAGATAGACTTGATAGTTGGAGGTATAGTCCGTCCCTCTTGTTATACTTTGGGTGTTCTTGTTTCCATTTTTCATGATACTTGCCTTTGATGATGGATTTGGCTTCATCGTAGCTGATCAAATGGTTCTCTTGTGGTAATCTTCCTCCCGCCTTGGCTAGTTTGTCTGCGCATTCATTTTCTTACAGTGTGATTTTATTCACTGGATGACCACTCTCTAGAAGTTATTGCACAGTTGCTCTGGGGTTGTTCTCAGGCCATCTAGCTCACTAATCCTGGGGGTTTTCAGTATTGTTAGGACTGACAGTGTATCAGTCAATATCATCAGTTTCTTGTGCAGATTTTTGTGCTGAATAGCCAGTTTTGCATCATCTTTGATGGCCTCAGATTCAGCTTTGTAGTTGTTTGTGAATTTCCCTGCGGTTATTGATTTGGTAATCTCTTGCAGGTTATTCAGTTTCAGGAACACACCTCCTCTTCTATCTCTGGTGGCGCTTGTAGCAGAGCCAACCATGTATATATTCTGTTAATATTAATAAAATAAGACTCGAAGTATAGTAAAGCAAATGACGAGGACTTTTATTTATATCAAGTCATCTCAAGCCTGTCTGCATCTGTTTCTTATGTCATCTTCTATACTATTTGTTATTCAGAGTGTGTTTATGGGCTACCACAGATGAATACACACACTCATTACAATAGTGGCTAGTACTAATATCTTGTTGATTCTAGTGCATCTTCAAATCAATCTTTCTCTTTTTGTAACTTCACACCTGTGATGAATATTAGATTATTAAAGTATATCTTTATAACTTGTTAGGAAATCTTAATCTTCTCTATTTCTACGTTAGAGTCCTTTTAATCGCTCGTTGGTTCTGTACATCTGCTCAGGTCAGCCGAAAAATGTTTAAGAGAACAGTTCCCCAGAATTTTCACTAGAAGTACTCTAAGTTGCGCACACTCAAAACCAGTCATGAGGCTCCTGCACACAACCTAAAGTCAAAATGGTGTCACATCGATATCGTGTGTTCATTGCACATGACCCAAAGTCAAAATGATGTTGCATCTGTCTGGTTAAAAGCGGAGTGGTTTTTGAGAAAAATATTCTCCAAAAACTGGGTCATAGTCAGAATATTTAGGGTTCATCTCTGATCATTCTGCCAAAAGTTCAGTCAGCATGGTAATACTTTCAGGGTGGAGTTAGTCACCACACACTCGTTTGTTTTGGTTGATTGTTCGATCATTGGCTTCTCTGCTTCTGTGTCATTGGGAATTAAATTTTCCAGTCTATCTGTCTACCCTAATTATCAGACCAAGGTCAATTGGTCAAGCCTAACTATTTATTTTGTTTATCAGTCTCTGCTGTCGGTCCATTTAGGGTTCATAGGACTTGCCCTATTACAAAGCCATGAACAGAAATATATTACAAAAGTACAGCATTCTTAAATAGCATTTTCCTGCACAATTAAACACAAATTAGTGAGAGCTAATCAACATGCATAACATCCTTTTCCTCATATTAGCACCACTATTAAAATAATAGATGTGTAAATTAAACAATTTCAGAGTTAAAGACTTTTACTTAAAATTAAAACTAAAAAAATAAATAAAAAATTATACAAAAAGAAATTCAATTGATTAAAACCAACAGAAAAGTCCATTTGTTTAAGCAACATAGTTAGCATAAAAGGCGGAACTGACAAAGACATTAAAAGCAGTATTAACAAAGCCAGAACTACCTATTATACTCTTTGCCCTGTATGGAAGTTCAGTGTACTCTCTCTGTGAAACAAATCAGGATCTTCAACACAAATACAAGATAGTTCTACTTAGTGGTTCAGAAACATGGAAGGAAGCAAAGACTAATAGCAGCAAGCTATAATTCTTTATAAACAGATACCCCCAACAGCCTCTTAATATTAAATTGCCAAATATAGTTACAAGCTTACAAACCTTTGGGAAAGAACTGCCCAGATACCATAGAAACAGAGATAAAGAAAGGGAAATGGGAATGGATTGGCCATACATTGCGAAGACCATCAAGCAATATTGCAAGGCATCAATGAACTGGAATCCACAAGAACTAGGAAAGTTGGAAGGCCCAAGCAAACCTGCAGAACACCAGTTGAGACAGAAGTAATGGCTGCAGGATTAATGTGGGCTCAGTTTGAGAAGATACCACAGAACCGGATCCCTTGATAAAGTGTGGTTACAGCCGTTTGCTCCAGGAGAAGTTGCAAGGCATAAGTCAAGTTATTATGAATCAGGAAATAATACTAGGAATTGATGTAACATTAGTTATACAGTGACATAAACCTATCCTATCCATAAAGTGATGCCACACAAGAGCTTGTTGCATGGAGATAAAGAAAACTGTTAAATCAACCCAGAACTGGGGTTGTCAGTCACTACCCAATATTGTTTGCCTCCACGAAACATTTCTGAATGATGTACTATGGACGATCAGCTACACCTGTTTTTTACAACTGACGACATTTGAGGCTAGCCATCCTCGTAAGTGAGGTAATTATGGCTGTCACTAAAGCATTAGCTTGGCTTGAGATGTAGACTTGAAGACGTTTCCTCAGTGACTCAATGAGTACACTCAGAAAAATCACAACTGGCTAGTTCTGACGACAGTGATTAGAGTCTCAAGCGAGGCTTTACCGCAGCATCGCAATTATTTGCCTATTCCCTACTCAGAAATAAAGAACTGAGAAAAAGGCTAGGAATAATTCGTGCCATAGAGAACTGAAAAAACAACAGATAAAATGGTTTGGCCACGTGATTAGGCAGGAAGATCAAAACACAACATTATGAACCTTCAAAAAAGGTTTTGAGAACACCAGACCCAAATGTCGACCATGAAACTGATGGATTAATGGAATATTAGAAATACTAGAGTAACAAGAGCAGGAGAGGCCAACAGAAGAGCAAAAGACCACAAATTATATCTCCCCTCAGTGCTGAAAAGCAAATGAGAAACTAAAGAAGAAGAAGACTAAGAATGGCTAAATTTAACAAAAAATAGTTTTTAGTTTGCATGTTTACAATAATCTTTAGACTTGTTATGGTTTTGATGTTCTCTGCAGTGTCAATGTTACCAAAGCTGTTTCTTCCATCATTGCAAGTACACCCAGAGTTGACATCAGTTACCACACAGTTTTTAATGGTAAATTAATTTGCATAACTTCTCTCATTTTCATATAATAGAGAAACTGCTCTTAAAGGACTAAATATTCCTCATGGTATGTGGCAGAAATAAATTTGTTTCCCTAGTTAGTGTTTTCTCATTTCAGCAGAATGTAAATTATATTTATTTATACTTAATGTTGACTACAATATGATTGATTCTTTGTGTGGGGATGCAGCAAAAGTTGATGATTTGAAAATAAAGAGAACAAGTTCTTTACCACAGGGAAGTCTCTAATTGCTATTGTGTACCATGTCACTCTACAGGTATTTGTTTTATGGTTGTTTTGACAGTGCTTTTCTAATGGATATAAATTTATTTGAATGAACTGGAGTAATGAAGCGACTGTATGTAATGTACTGTCTTTTCAGTAGTCATTGAAATCATCATCAATGCATCCAGATAAGGTATGTATGAAATTCGATGTAGTCACAGCACAGATTGATGACAAGCTTTAGGATATGCTGGAGGTAGAGTGGATATGGGAATGTTCAACTACAATAAAACTGATTCCATGAATAGGATAGTTAGCTAGTTAGTCTACAAGTCTTTCTCACTGTACACTGGAAAACCCCATAAGAGTTTGGATCCCCTTATTCCCTCATTGTGTAACGACTGACAGCACCAGTTCTGGGTTGAAATATCAGATTTTCTTGCATCATCTGTCTGACATTACTCCATGGATAGAATAGATTCAGTTCCTGTCACTACCTGACTAATGTGAAATCAATTTCTAGTGTTATATTAATGTAGTTTTGTATGTGTTTAACTTTCTTAAGTATTTTGTGATGAAATTTTTATATATTTTTTTTTAACCTATTATTGGGAGTCTTTCCAGTATGTAAATCTATACATATACATTGATTAATACTGACTCATAATATAATTTAATATCAATTTTTAGTTTTTTGTTGTTGTTGCTATAAGGATGTGCTAGTGTGATTCAATTTATATAATTGAGTACAATAACTTCACCAGATCTCAACAACTATTAGTTCTAGGTAGCATCACATGGAACACTGCAACAGTTGTAGTTAAAATGACAGACAGCTCCACTTAAGTTTCAAAACAGTTTATTACATTAGTCTCTTAGCCTTAACACATTAGTGACCACATTCAATATCACATCAATCTTAAGTAAATGAATCCTTCCGCACATTCACAACTGCGCTTAACTCAATTCTTCAATATCACATTAATGCCTTACGTAAATGAATCCACTATTACAGTTACATCTGCTCTAACTCCGTTTATTTTTCTGGCACTGGATCCATTAGTGGCAGTACTGAAACTATCGTCGTGTCTTTAACTAGATGAATTGTAAGGCTATTGCCAGTTTTTATAAATTCATTTTTACTCTAGGTAAATATCTATATTAGATCATAACTCTTTCTCGATCTGGTCTCTCTGCTTAACTATTCTAGATCTGGTCTCTCTGTTTAACTATTCTAGATCTGGTCTCTCTGCTCAACTATTCTAGATCTGGTCTCTCTGTCTAACTATTCTAGATCTGGTGCCTATAAATTCTTCTGTGCCTAAGTTTAAATACCCCCAGTCTCATTTTCCCAAGCTCTTTAGCGCAACCAATCAGATTCACAATGTTGACTACAAAAACAACATGTCACCACTCAACTCTGCCAAACCTTCGAAGTTTCAAGATAACTCTACCTTTAATTTTGGCCTCGATCATCTCACGGATTTAGTCTACTTGTTGTCGACCTAATTCTTAATCTGTTACTAGTCACATATTTCCGCCTTCACACTTTAGGAAATTCCACTCTGAACTTGCTGCTATTCAGTTACCATTACTTTATGTCACTATACTATTACAAGGACACATCTTGTATAGCATCTGTGAGTTATGCTTTTAATCACTTTTAATGCTTGTTATTTGCTTCATTAAGCACATTTATAAGTATGGAAACAAAAGTTTATACAGGTTATTTTGGTTGATTTCAACAGATTTAAAGTGAATTTTGTTTAAATTAAGAAAAGTTTATTTTGTCATCTTAAACTATCTGAATTTAAGAGTAAAACAAAGGATGTTTTTTTTTTCAATTCTCTCTTTTTTCTACAGTTTGTGGAGGAACACTTAAAGAAATTACAGAGAGCATTTTAAC
This sequence comes from Megaustenia siamemsis, assembly GCA_032433765.1. NCBI lineage: Eukaryota > Metazoa > Mollusca > Gastropoda > Stylommatophora > Ariophantidae > Megaustenia > Megaustenia siamemsis. Next base: position 49,206,832 of record JAVIAB010000059.1, on the reverse strand, counting down.
ACCAAACTATCCCTACCAGTACCCTTTAAATGCCTACTGTGTCTGGACACCTCCCACTGTTACCAATCATTTCCTGTTCTTGAGCTTTCAGGACATAGAGTTAGCCCAGAAGCACACCATTTCTGTTGTTGACAAAAGTAACAAGACTGCGCCTCAAGTGATTGTCACATATGGTTGGTATCTGGTATTCTTTTTTTGCATATATTTATTTTATTTAATACCCAGCCATGTAATTATCTAAATAAACGGCTAAAACAGCAATGTCTTTCAGAAGCCTTGAAAAGTTGTGGAAATCAAAACTCATCAGCACAAACACAAAACTTAGGCTATTCAAATCAAATGTACTATCAACCCTTACGTATGCGTGTGAAAGCTGGAAAACAACAAGAGATATAGAAACAAAGTTGAACGCATTTGAAAATAAATGTCTAAGGAAAATACTTGGTATAGCGTGGAACGAATTCAAAACAAACAAGGAAATTAGAGAAATCGCCAATCAACCACTAATATCTTCAGTAATAAAGAAAAGACGATGGTCATACGTTGGACATGTGATGAGAAGAGATTTGATAAAATATCTTTAAAAGAAAACTGCTAGAACAAAAAATTCATATAGGAGAAGGTGTATCTTGGTCTACGCCCTATGGGCCGGTTACGGCTCGAAAGGTCAATAGATAGATAGATGTAATTATCTAGGAAGCAAGAAACAGCAGATATATAGACGTGACAAGTGGACAGTAGTGGTAGAGAAGATACAAAGAAGTGAACTGATCTATTACGTTATATAATACAATAGCTATTTTTAATCTTATGTTTTTCATACTGACCAACTTTTAAATATCTTTTTTGCTTGTGGAGAACCAAGACTTACCTCAAGATTTTAAAACCTAAAGTGCTTCCAAAAGACAGAATATGACTTTGCTGTTTGCTTGTCTACCTCCAAATCAGTATAGACATCCAATCTCAATCCTCTATTTTGTGAATTTATGAGTACAAAAGAAAGTAGGTTCAAAAGATGAAAATCATGTATTGGTCAGGCTGTGGATTTTGTACAGCAGGTGTGTTCAAATGAGAACATAGAGTCTTATGAAGAATGGATATGAGTTTTGTCAGAGTGCAGTACATCTGTCCCATAGTCATCACACTGAGAATGCACAGAACAAAACCACTTGCTCGTTGAGGCAGAAGTGCAGGCTTTGATTTTTTAAAAACTCTTCTGAGCGTGCTGCAATTATTTATACACATGGGCCTGTTATTCTGCAGGTACAGAGATCATGGGGCTTCATGGCTCAGAGTGAAAGTATAACGTTGAAAGAAGTAGTGGTGCTTTCGCATTGATTACAATTAATTTGACCATGGAAATTATGATTGTCACTAAAAGTCTTGAGGCACAGATTTATATGCATGCATGTTTCCTCAATGAGTATGTTCAGGAAGATCATAATTGACTGGGCTCGGTGGCAGTAGTTAGAGCATCTTAAAAAAAAGTAAAGAGCCCCGTCATGCCATGTGGCGCATAGGGAATATGGTGTTAGTGACCATTATTTTTATAGACTTTTGGCACACAATTTTTGGGGTAATGTGGTTGGTACTACATCTGTGCTGCTTTACTTTCACAGAAAAAATCCAGTACCTATTTAAGGCTTGGTGAACCTGGAAGCCGTCGGTCAGGATCAAACCTGACCTCTAGTCCTTTGTAGTCCAGTTCACTAACCACTAAGGTATCGTTAGAGCATCTTAGGAGTGACAAAAGTCGGCTTTATTTTCATGACAGTGTATTAGGTTTAAAAGGTAATGATTGTGATGACAGACTTGCTGGTTTGGTTGATGTGAAGTGCAGAAAAGTAATGAATTGCACTGACATTCTGAATGCCAGACTGACTTTAACAATTATTCTGAATCTGTAACCATGAACAGAATGCACAAATGTAGAAGGTTTATTATGCCCCCTTCTGAAGTAATTGTAATCCGTGATCGCCTTGCCGTGTCGTCTTGATGTAACCCCGTGATCTCTGTGGTTCTTTCGTACTTCGTGCTGTATCTTGTGGTTACCGCTCTGACCCCGTCAGTTCGTTCGTCGCCAGTCAAGGATACAGCTGGACTGATTCGATAGACTCAACAACAACTGTTTAATAACATAATGTTCAGCCTTTATTTCATTCACAGTACATGCCCTCGAGTTTCGAGGGGACACATTGACACTGACTTCCACCAATCTAAATTCGTGACACCATGCACTGCAAACACTTTCGTACACGTTCCAGATAAATTATCAAAGTTCAGCTGAACACAGGACACCCGCCGGAATTGAGTGGCGAGTTCCCCTTGCCACACATCAATGGACAATTTTAACAGTTCAATTAATAACACACCCGTGGCTGACTTGCCTAGTGAGCTCAATGTATAAATATATGAAATAGACGTTCTTGCTCTCACCTTCCTTGTAGTTTACAAAGTTCAGTTCATAACACACATTTGGCTGACTTGAGCGGTGAGCTCAATGTATAATATATCAAAGAACCGCTCTTGCTCTCACACTCCTAGTAGTTTTAAAAGTTCATTTAATAACACATTTAGCTGACGTAAGTAGTGATCTCACTGTCTAACATCACTGAAACGTTCTGGATCTAGCATTTCTTGTACTTGCAAAAGCTCAGCCAATAATAACATGTAGCTGACGTGAGTATTGATCTCACTGTCTAACATCACTGAAACGCTCTGGACTAGCATTTCTTGTACTTGCAAAAGCTCAGCCAATAATAACATGTAGCTGACGTGAGTATTGATCTCACTGTCTAACATCACTGAAACGTTCTGGATCTAGCATTTCTTGTACTTGCAAAAGCTCAGCCAATAATAACATGTAGCTGACGTGAGTATTGATCTCACTGTCTAACATCACTGAAACGCTCTGGACTAGCATTTCTTGTACTTGCAAAAGCTCAGCCAATAATAACATGTAGCTGACGTGAGTATTGATCTCACTGTCTAACATCACTGAAACGCTCTGGATCTAGCATTTCTTGTACTTGCAAAAGTTCAATTAACTATCAACACACTCGCCTGACAGAGTTGCTGTTAACGTCTCCCTCGTTGGAAGACACTGCTTCATTGACACTGCTTGTATTTCGTGCACTTCTGGTAGCTATTTCACTGGGCTATCTACCCTAATAACTGCTGTTTCGCTACACTTACTTCGGCCAAACACTACTTGTACTGCCACACTAATTTTATGACTAGTTCCTATGAATACAGGAAGGCTAACTGTCCCCTACCGTCTCGACCAACTCTCTCAGACTACTCTGTCTTGCGCACTCCTGACAACTCACTAGTCACATCCGCACTCTCTTAATTTCACGAGATTTTTCTCATCTCTCTCTGACTGACTCGTGTTCACTATTTTCTCGAGCACTTGAACACCTATCAGCCCTCCTTCCTAATTATCCCCCCTTTGTTTACATCTAGCCCTTCTCTCACTAACTTACCTATCACTGCTATCTCCTGTTTCAAACTTACTATTGCTATAGTCTGTTTCAACCATACCCCCTCAATACACTGTTTCACAAATATAATGTCAAGATGCCAAACTGTGGTATGCAGGAAACCAAAGAATGTTTATAAAAACAACACAGAACCTGTGTCATTAGATGCTAATGTTGAGCAATATACTTAAGAGAAGATCTTAGCACTTGTTCGATGTCTAATGATGATGACCTGTCGAATAAAATAAACTAGAAGAAACATGATTACAATATCCACCTGTATACTCACTCATACTGATTGACTATGATTCTCTTCCTGTGGCTTGAGAGTTGGTTTTATGTGTTAACTTGGGTCATTTCAAAGTGATGGTTCTGTGATGTCACAGTTTTTGAAGAAAATTTTGACTTTCAATCTTCTCTACATTTTCAGTTTGCATTGGCAAGATCTAATCTGCTTGTGATTCACCAGTTCTCTGAGTAATATGAGTGCTCATCTTTGGGTTTGTTCTTCTTCTTCTTCTTTCCTTCCTCATCTGCCTTTCAGCATCGAGGGGAGATATAATTTGCGGTCTTTTGCTCTTCTGTTTGCCTCTGCTGCTGTTATGTTTTATAGTGCTTCTAATATTCCATCGATCCATCTTTTTCGTGGTCGACCCTTGGGTCTGGTGTTCTCACAACATTTGTTGAAGGCTCGTTGTGTTGTGTTTTGTTCTTTCTGCCTTGTCATGTGGCCAAACCATTTTATCTGTTGTTTCCTTATATATTCTATGGTGGGGGGCTATTCCAAGCTTTTTTCTCAGTTCTTCATTTCTGATCTTATCTCTCAGACTGTTTCCTGTCATTCGTCTAACACATTTAATCTCTGTAGAGGTTATTTTTCTTATTGTTCTTGCATCTAGGGTCCAAGTCTGGTATTGGTAGCACAATGTTGGGTTGAAGATTGTATTGTATAGTTCTCGTTTTGCCTCTAGAGTTATTTCTTTGTTGGACAATACTGGTGATAACTGTCCAATGATTTGATAAGCTTTGTTGCATCTTGATTCTATCTCTGCTGTTTATGAATTATCGTTTGTCATTAGACTTCCTAGGTATTTGAATTCCTCTACTTGTTTTAGTTGTCTGCCTTCTATAGTTATGTTGATGTTCTGTTTATTTTTGGCGACATTCATGATTTCTGTTTTGTTGATGTTGATTTTCATGTTGTATTTTGTGCCTGAGATGTTAAGTGTAGGTCTTCTATTGTTTCATGTATTAGTGCCTGATCATCTGCAAATAAAAGCTCGTTGATCTCCTCTGTCTCTGATGGGCTGGCTAGCTTGCATATGTAGTCCATGTATGTAATAAACAGAAGGGGGATAGTACGCACCCATGGGGTGCACCTGATCTAACTTCGAAGTGGTCTGTGTAGCCTGCTGCTGTTCTGACCCTGCAGCTGCTGTTGATGTAGAGACTTTTAATTAGGTTGGTTAGATGTTGGCTTACTCCGTATGTTGTTAGTATCTCCCACAGTTGTTCTCTGTTTACTCTGTCAAATGCTTTTTCCTGGTCAATGAAGGCTATGTATAAGTTTTGATTGTGTTCTGTCGTTTTTTCTGGAAGCTGTTTTAATGTGAATAGTGCATCAGTAGATCCTCTGTTTTTTCGGAACCCCATTTGAGAATCGCTTAACTATAGTTCTAATATTGGTCTCAGCCTTTTTTCCAAGATTTTGGCATATAGCTTTCCTACATGGCTGAGAAGAGATATACCTCTATATTGATTGCAGTCTCTTTTGCTACCTTTCTTTTTCCATATTGGTATGATGATTGCCTGTTGCCAGTCTTCTGGGGTTTGTTGTTGGTGCCATGCTGCATTAAATATTCTGTGCAGCCATTGCACTCCTGTTTCTCCTGCTGCTGCTATTATTTCTGTTGGTATGTTATCTATCCCCGGTGCTTTATTTCTTGGTGCATATTTGATTACTTCTTTGATTTCCTCTTTCATGATGTTGGGTTCAGTATTTGTGAGTTCTAGCATGGTTTCTGTTGTCTTATTAGCAGTTGGTATGTTTAACAGGTCTTCAAAATATTCTTTCCATCTCTGTTGCATACATTGGTTATTTGATATTGGCTGTCCATCTTTGTCATTTATCAGCTCAGTAGGATCTTTTTCCGTTTCCGGTTGTTTCCAAAATGGAGGAATTATTTTTCTCCGGCTTGGTATTGAACCGTTGATCAGAGGTTTAACAAGCCGCTATCGTAAAAACGATGTTGTTAATGAAACGTAGACCTGATACAGAATGTGTAAATTAGCAGAGCCAATCAACCACTAATATCTTCAGTAATAAAGAAAAGACGATGGTCATACGTTGGACATGTGATGAGAAGAGATAATAATCGAATAGCAAAGCAAGCCCTCATATGGGAAACAACAGGAAAAAGAAAAAGAGGAAGACCCAGGGAGACACTGAGAAGAACATTGATGAGAGAGGCAAGAGCAGCAGGAATCGGCTCCCTCAATGAGATAGAACTGCTTGCACAGAACAGAGACAGATGGCGAGATTTGATAAAATATCTTTAAAAGAAAACTGCTAGAACAAAAATTCATATAGGAGAAGGTGTATCTTGGTCTACGCCCTATGGGCCGGTAACGGCTCGAAAGGTCAATAGATAGATAGGATCATGGTTTTCTTTTCTCACTCTTGTGGCTTTTACTGCTTTGTAGAAATCTCTTATGGCTGTCTTGAAGTCCCTGCTCATGTTTTGTCCGAATTCTGTCCAATTCTTTTGCTTAGCTTCTTTGATCAAAATGTTAACTCTTTTTCGAACTAAGGTATATTTTTCATATTTTTCTTGGTTCTTGTTCTCCCTCCAATTTTTAAAAAATGTTTCTTTTCTTTAATTTCTTCTCTGATTGTTTCGTTCCACCACGGGGTGCTCTTTTTCCCTTCTCTCTTGTTCGTAGCTTCGTTCCACAAACTGTTTTAGAGATGTTGGTTACTGTTTCCTTCCTCATCAAGGCCAGCTCCTTGTCGTGGGGATGGGGCTTAACAGTCACCAGGGACTGAAAACCAAGACTGGCCAGGCCTTCCTACACCCGTGCAAGACCACAGTCTGCTCTAGCAATTTTAAGTGCTGAAGTCGGAGGCAACCAGCCAAAAGGCGCACTACAAAAATCAGGATGCCACGCACTCACGCCAATGGGAAGCATGCCTATAACTGCAAATCGATATGGCACTCGCCCTGTGATGGACACTCAGGCAGGTGCAGCGCCGGGCCCTCAGCCTCGAAAGGGCCCAACCTATATTACTGGATGTCCTTCTCAATCGCTCTGTGGAGTCAGGGGGCGAGAGAATAGAGTTACTGGCCAACCCAAAATAAGACCACTCAAAATAATGCACTGGAATGCTGAAGGCATCAACAGCAAAAGAGATGGGTACAGTAAAAAGATAGAATTAGAAAATATCCTGCATGAAGAACAAGTAAGCATATGCTGTTTGCAGGAAACCCATCTAAACAACGACATAGCCTTGAAGATTAGGGGATACCAGTGCTACCGATCTGACAGGAAAAACAGACAAAAGGGCGGAATACTGACTCTTGTAAGGAACAACATTAATGCATGTCAGATTGAAGTGTATATGGATGGGGCGGAATATCAAATACTGCACCTCAGGACAGGAAATACAGACTTCCATCTACTAAACTACTACTGTCCGAGTGACCGCCCACTAGCACTAGACACAATTACATTAAAAGAAAGAATAATTGTATGTGGAGACTTTAACAGCCATTCACAGAGCTGGGGCTATGAAGATATGGACAAGAGAGGTGAAGAACTTGAAAATTGGCAGGATGACAATGGGCTTATACTATTAAACCAGGCAACAGATCCACCAACATTCTATTCCAGATCATGGCATACCACATCTACACCAGACCTTGCTTTCCATTCACCAGACCTGGATTGGAATATCACACGTATTGTTGGGAAACAACTTGGAGGCAGCGACCACCGACCTGTCTTTTTAGTGGTGCAAAATGAGGCCGTCAGGGAGAGCAGCACTCTCTCCAGATGGAATTACAAAAAGGCAGACTGGAAAATGTATCAACATTACACCAGTGTACTGACTAAAGATCTAAATACAGACAGAGACATCAACAAAATAGTTGATGAATTCAGTAGACTAATAATACAAGCTGCCAGTGAAACAATACCCAGAGGGGCACGGAAACACTACAAACCATACTGGAATAGTGAACTAGAGCAACTGCACAATGACATGGAAACATCTCGAAAACAAGCAGAAAATAACCCCTGCCAGGAACACCACAATAACTATCAGCATGCTAAAGCCAAATTTCAATGGGCTAAACTACAAGCCAGACGGAGAAGTTGGAAAGAGAAAACAGAGTACATGAATCTAGAACGAGACACAAGAAAAGTGTGGAAGCTTGTAAAACAGCTGAATGATGAGGGTACAGAAGGGAACACAAAAATTACACTGAAGAAGGATGGAAACATTCTAACAGGTAAACATGCAGCAAATCACTTTGCAGACTCCTTTGCAAATGACAACAATATTGAAATTAGCCTAGAGAAACGTCAAGAGACCCGTCTAAAACAACAAAATGCAAGACAAGAAGAGACTGCACATGAAGTCATGGAAATACCCATTACACAAAGAGAGCTAGAGCTGGCAATATCCAAATTAAAAATGAAAAAGTCACCAGGTAGTGATGGAGTGTCTAATGAAATGATTAAGAACTTGGGAACTGCAGCTAAAGCAAAACTACTGCAGATCTACAACATTTGCTGGATCACAGGTAAAGTGCCACAGGCATGGAGAGAAGCAATTATGATACCATTACTAAAGCCAGGAAAAGATGGTTCAATGACATCCAGCTATAGACCAATCAGCCTTACAAGCTGTTTGTGTAAAACAATGGAACGTATAATCAATCTCAGACTGCAGTGGTACCTGGAAAGTGAAAATCTCCTTGTCCCACAACAAGCAGGCTTTAGACAGTGTTACTCTACCGAAGATCAGGCAACCTATCTTTCCCAGGAAATTGAGGATGCGTTTCAAGAAAAGAAACTGGTACTAGCAGCATGGATAGACCTAAAGAAAGCATTTGATAAGGTATGGAAGGAAGGGCTTTTGAAGAAACTGAGAAATTATGGAGTAAATGGCAGGATGTACAAATGGGTCAAAGCATACCTGCATAACAGGAGAGCCAGAGTGCAACTGGATGGTCTTAAGAGTAAGAAGGTCTTACTGCGCCAGGGCGTTCCACAGGGAGGGGTACTATCTCCAACACTTTTTCTGATCTACATCAATGACCTAGTTACTGAACTACCACATGGTATCAAAGTGGCAATGTATGCAGATGACTTGGTAATGTGGTGCACAGAGGAGTATGCAACAGTGGCCTCCAAATTGTTACAAAGAGCTATGAATGCACTGAATTCATGGACAAATAGATGGTGTATCAGCATCAATACAGACAAATGCAGTACTACACTTTTCACTCTTTCCCCAAAACAAAAAGCAGGAGCCATCTATATAAACAATGAGCCTGTGAAAGAAGACATACAGGCTACGTATCTCGGAGTTACATTTGATAACAAACTATCTTGGAAACAGCAGATAAATAAGGCAACCCAAAAAGCAAGGAGAAAATTGGCTATTCTAAGAAAGCTGTGTGGAACTACGTGGGGTGCGAGTGGGAAAATACTCAGTAAAGTTTACCAACAGAGTATACGCCCACATTTAGAATATGGATCATCTGCATGGTGTTCAGCATCAAACACCACACTTCAAGAACTGGATAAAGTACAAAACCAGGCACTTAGGGTCATCACAGGAGCAATGAAATCAACACCAATATTAGAGATGGAGAAATTGTGGAGGATACCAGCACTGAGAGAACGGAGGGACACAAAGGTGCTGATACAGGCAGAAAAATTTGCTTGCATGCCGAGACATCCAATGAAGGACCGATTCCAAAATCTTGCATTGGGACGACTTAAGAGAAGCAGTTTTATCCACCAAGCCAAGCGTATTAGTAGACAAACACCAGACATGCCAAGAGCTGTTAACCCCCTACTGCCCATACCAGAACAGACTCCCTGGACAGAGGAATCTGGATTATCAGTTCAAATACGGACAGAAGTGAAAGGAATAGTTGATAAAGAGGAACAGAATAGTCTGCAGCGAAAAACAATAACTCTCAGTTTCCTGGATGAAGAATACCCACAAGACCTATGGATTCGTGTGTATACAGATGGATCAGCACAGAATGCAGTAAAAAATGGGGGAGCAGGTGCATATATAGAATACCCAAATAACACTAGGGATATGAATAAAATAGCAACAGGGAAATATTGTCACAATTATGATGCAGAAATACAAGCAATAAAGTTAGCAATAGAAAAACTGCTGAACATTAATCTTAGCCCGCAGCCTGTAGTGTTTTTGACAGATGCAAGATCAGTACTCCAGGCACTACAATCCAGAAAATTACCACATCTGCAGACCTTATTGACTGAACTCTGCAAGCACCACAGGGTTGCCCTGCAGTGGATCCCATCTCACTGTGGAATACCAGGAAATGAGAAAGCAGATCAGTTGGCAAAGGAAGGTTCAACAGGCACACAACTAGATACACCTGTTACATACCATCATAAGAAACAGATAATCAAATCAATCAGAGGACCACAAGCCCCAAATCAGGATGCCTTTTATAATATGAATAGATATGAACAAGTTATCATTATACGTCTCAGAACAGGACACAATCGACTCCATAGTCACATGTATACAAAATTCAAGATCGGCACCTCAACTACTTGTACATGTGGACAGGCGCCCCAGACTGCTGAACACATACTTCAAGACTGCACTGAATATAGTAGACTGAGGAAAATCCATTGGCCCATAGATACAACACTACAGACAAAACTATATGGGCCACTGCAAGAATTACAAAAGACAGTAACATTTATACAGGAAACGACATTGCAGATATAGACAATGCTTCAGGCGAACGAAAGATAGATAGATAGACTGTTTCCTTAAATTGTTTCCACTCTTCTTCTACTGTGTATACTTCGTTAGGGAGTTTCTTTAATTCCTCTGTCGGTTACTCTTTTCTTGTTCTGTTGTCTTGTTAGTATAAAATCTATCAGGCTTCTGCATGTTGTGTAGGTTTGTTGAGTATGACAAAATCTTCCACCTCTCTACCCTTTTCTTTGAGGTCTAGGTACCTCCAACTTAGAGACCAGCTGTTAAGTTCCCAAGTGGTTATCCAGTTTTCATTGTTTAACTTGATGCTTTTCAGGTGAAAAATATCTTTGTTGGAGTGAATACTTGTTGCATGTGGAGAGGTCTTGTTCATAGTTTTCAGGCTGGTGATTATGTATTCATTTATTATTGATTATGTATTGCTGGTGTATATGCATGGACCCTTTCTAAATCACATTTAAGAAAGATCAATACATGTGAGAAAAGTAACAAACAACACAAGAAGAGATAGAATACCAAATGAAACCATAAGAAAAATGGTAGGAATAAAACCCTGCCAAGAATATATACAACAACAACTCAAATGGTTAGGCCACCTGGTCAGAATGAATCCTCACCAATCACCATCAAGGGCGTTCTTCTCGAGAATGCATGGAAAAAGACCAAGAGGAAGCCATAGAAAGAAGATGGATAGATGCAGTGATAGAGACATATAACAACAAAGGAAAATCACTAATTCAGACAGTTCGAGCAGCTCAAGAACGACAAAACCACGACACCTTTTCGGTATCAGTGAGAAAGAGAAAAGAAGAAAGATTATGTATTCTGTGTCATGCACTTAGGAGCTTTGGGGTTCCCAGGTTACAATATAGTTCCTGATAGCAGTTAATCCAAAAATTGTAAACCTCAATGATGCAGGGTTAGTCATACAAGCCATGTCCTTCCATAAACAGGACAGACTCTTTCAGGAAATATATAACAACATATGTTACCTATCAGAAAAGAGAGAACTAGTCCTGCAGTGGATAGCAGCACACTATGGCATCGTTCAAAAGGAAAAAGCAGATGAACTTTCTAAAGCAGGTGGAATCTTTCTACAGTACAACCAACCCCAAAGCCTAAAAAAATAAAGATGATCCTAAAACAAGCTGTGACCTTCCAATCATGTCATAAGAGGCGACTAAGGAGGTTGATCGATGGCTTGAAAAGCTGTCATTGTAAAAAGTATTGTTATGGAAACAGCACCATATGTTTTAGAGTAGTGATCTCTGCAATATGTGCCACTTTGGCACACAGATTTCTGTTTTTGAGATTGTGGTTCTGCCCTATGTGCCGTCTTTGGCTCGAAAGGACAATAGATAGATAGATAAAACAAGCTAGGAAAACAGAATGGAGAGAGTTATATGGTAAATAATAACAAGAACAATACAGCTTGAACAAGTTTAACTCAGCAGACATGAGCAGACCAAGATATTAAGACTCAGAACAGGTCACTGTAGCCTCAGACTAGACCTACACAAGATAGAACTTAGTGACTTTGCAATATGTGACTGTAGAGCTTCCAGACAAACTCCACAGCATATCCGACAACACTGTAGCACTGTCAACACTTTAAGAACATGAACATGACCTATATACAACAACCATGCATGACAAGTTATGGAGTACCAGTGAAGACCTCAAATGCACTACCTTGTTCTTGTCCCATTCTGGTCTAAATATCTAAACACATAGCAATAGATGATCGCTGAAGAAAAATCAGAAGGTTTGAAAAGCAAAATTTTACACAAGTGAGGTAAATTATTATTTTGTTCCATCTCCTTTTCTTTCATTCTTGCTTTCTTTCATTTATTCTTTCTATCTGTCTGTTGTCCTTTTGAGCCAAAGACAGCACATAGACCAAAAAAACCAGATCTCTGTGTCCGACAATATTTTCTATTATGTGTTAGAGAATTTGTGTTTTGCCAAACGTCCTTGTTCTGAGTGAGCCTCTCAACCTCAGTAAGGGAGCCGATATCCACTGTTGTTCCCACTCACCTCAATGTATTTCTTAGTGTTCTTTTAGATCCACATCTTTGCATTTTGCCTTCTGTTTCCCATTTGAGGGCATGTTTTGCGATTCTCATGCTATCTCTTTTCATCACATGGCTTCCATATTTCCACCTTCTTTTGTTGATTATAAATTATATTGATGCATAGTAATTTCAAAATTATGATCAGAATAGCTAAAGCAGCAATGTCTTTCAGAAGCCTTGAAAAGTTGTGGAAATTAAAACTCATGAGCACAAACACAAGACTTCGACTATTCAAATCAAACGTACTATCTACCCTTACATATGCATGTGAGAGCTGGAAAACAACAAGAGACATAGAAACAAAGTTGAACGCAATCAAAAATAAATGTCTAAGGGAAATACTTGGTATAGTGTGGAACGAATTCAAAACAAACTAAGAAATTAGAGAAATCGCCAATCTTCAGTAATCAAGAAAAGACGATGGTCATATGTTGGACATGTGATGAGGAGAGATAATAACCGAGTAGCAAAGCAAGCTCTCTTGTGGGTAGCAACAGGTAAGAGGAAAAGAGGCCAACCCAGAGAGACACTGAGAAGAACATTGATGAGAGAGGCAAGAGCAGCATGAATTGGCTCCCTCAATGTTCTTGCTTGCACAGAACAGAGACAAATGTAGAGATTTAATAAAATATCTTTAGAAAGATTGAAAACTGCTAGAATAAAAATTTAGATAAGAGAAAGAGTATCTGGGTCTATGCCCTATGTGCCAGCTACGGCTCGAAAGGTCGATAGATAGTCATTTCTCTTTTGCACTGGTTTTGAATTCATTCCATGGTTTCAAAGTATTTTCCTGAGGCATTCTATAAGGCCTTGATTAAACTTAACAGTTTCTATTTAAGAGTCAAGCTATGTATTTATAATTCTTTCAGTCATAAATTGCCACAACAATAGAACTCACAACAACGTTAAGGAGGATTCCAATGGAAAACATTCGTTCTGTAGGGGACATCATGTGCTACAGGTGATACCCAATCGTCATCAAGCTACTGTAAGCAAAATAAATATAAAACAAACTCTAAAGATAGTTACTTGGAATGTGAGAACACTCATGCAGAAGTGTAAACTGGAAAACATCATACAAAAAATGAAAAGAATGGGTTTACAATTACTGGGACTTTGTGAAATGAGATACACTGGATCAGGGGAGATGTATTCTGATAGGCATAAAATAATCTATTCTGGAGGTACTGATCACCAAAGAGGAGTAGGTATCATCTTGGATGCAGAAAGAGCAAGAACAGTGAAAGGCTTTTACCTAATATCTGACAGAGTCCTTTTAGTGAAATTTAATGGAAAGCCAATAGATATAAATCTTATACAAGTTTATGCACCAACAGCAGACAGTCTAGAGGTAATAATTGATAAATGTTACGAATTAAATGAGGCACTTTGTGAATGCAAAACTGCAACAAATGAAAATGCAACAGTGGGAAATGCTAAAGGAATCAATGCAACAAACATCAAAAGAATTCATACCACCAGTGAGGACAAATTTAAGAAAGAAATGGATGACAGATGGCATTTTCCAGCTAATGGATACAAGAAGAAGAAATAAAGAAAATAAAGATTAGTATAAGTGATTAAATAAAGAAATTGTAATAAAATGCAATGAAGCAAAAGAAGCATGGCTAAAAGAGAGATGCAAAGAGATTGAAATGCAACAAAAAGGAGATGCTAAAGCTATATACAAACAAATTAAAGAATTAACAGGAAGAAAAACGCAATCAAAAACTGGATGTTTAAGATCAAAGGAAGGAGAACTGTTGATTGAACAAGAAAGCATAAGGGAACGATGGGCAGAATACATTTAAAGATCTTTATAATGATGAACAAACAGAAGTAAATATTAAGGATAATGGAGAAGGACCAGAAATACTCAGAGAAGAAATGGTAGATGCCTTGCGTAATATGAAAGCAGGAAAAGCTCCTGGACCAGATAAAACAACTAAAGAAGAGATTGTAGCCATGGGTGATTTTGGAATAGAAATAATAACAAAAATATTGAATGATATCTACAGTAGCGGATATATACCAGACGACCTGCTCAAATCAATATTCATAGCCCTACCAAAGAAATCTGGCGCAATTGAAAGCGATGATCATCGCACAATTAGCCTTATGAGTCATATGACTAAGATATTACTAAGAATCATCATGCAAAGAGTGCAAAACAAAATCAGTTAGAAATTAGCGATGAACAGTGTGGTTTTGTTGGAGTTAAAGGAACGAGCAATGCTAAATATATATCATAAGATCTTTAGTAGTAAGAATCATAGAGGTGAAAACAGATCTATACCTATATTTCATAGATTATACCAAAGCATTTGACAAAGTAAAATACCAAGAAATAATAAAAATTTTAGAAAGCATAATCATAGACAGCAAAGATCTAAGAATAATAAAGAACATGTACTGGCAACATACAGCGGCCCTAAGATCTGGAAATCTATTGGGAATGTTTCAACAAATAAAAAATAGTGTTAGACAAGGTTGTGTGCTGTCACCAGATTTGTTTAATATTTATAGTGAGATTATTTTAAGATCCATAAGGAGCATGCCTGGAATAACAATTGGAGGTCATATTATAAATAATCTAAGGTATGCTGATGATACAGTCTTAATCGCTAAGAGTGAAAATGAGTTACAAGAAATGTTGGACATTATAGTGAAAGAAAGCAAAAATAAAGGACTCAGCCTCAATAGCAAAAAGACAGCGGTAATGGTAACAACAAAGAAAAAGACATCACCTCAGTGCAAAATAAAGACGAATGGAAAAATATTAAAACAGGTAAATGAAAAAACAACTGGAAAAATTGAGAAACGAAGAGATAGAGGGAAGCAAAGAGAAAAAATACCAAACAGTTTGAGAAAATGGCTTGGCAGAAGGTCAACAACAGAAATGATAAATAACTGTCGAGATCAAAAGTTGTGGAGAGACATGATCACCTACGCCAGCAGGCCCAGTACTTGATGATGATGAAGTCTTTCATTCATTCCTTCTTAATAATTTTATTCTAAGTGCTAAAGATCATAACATTTCTTCAAGCCTTTTTGGATCCCATGTGAGGATACTGAGATCTTCTCGAGGTCCCACAGACCTCAGATTAAGAACTACTGTCATAGAGGATTTTCAGAAATAACTGTCAATAGTTGTATTGCTTTCCTTGCGAAGCCTGGAGAGTGTCAAAACTATTGGCAGTTGCATATACACAACAATGGAACATTTACTAGACCAGAGGTTTACAAATTCAAAAAGAATGGTTGCATAGCTACATGGTCACTCTCAATAAATTGGGTAAAGAGAAGTCAAACCTGAGAGGGTATCACATTATTACTATGCAGAATATCTACAACAAAGTTCTCAAAAAAGCCATTTCCAATTTCATGATCAATGGACTATTGCTCAGCACATTCAGCGACTGTAGACTAAACAGAGACATTTCACTAATGTCTCCATCCTTGTATATGATGTAGTAGAGTCATTTAAAAAAGAATGAGGAGCTGGCTTGGTAGCTCTCGATCTTGAGAATGTCCATAATTGGGTAAATTATGGAATGCATAGAATGGTGCAGTTGAATGCAGTGACTTTAGAACAATAAGCCTAATGAGCCATGTTACAAAAATCTTGCTAAAAGTTATACAAGGAAGGATTCAGAATAAAATCAATACTGAATTACATAAGCAGCAATTTGGATTTAGGAAAAATAGCGGGACAAAAGAAGCCATATTCTGCATGAGAACATTAATCAAAAAGTACACAGAAGTAAACAAACCAATATATGCCTGTTTCATAGACTACACCAAAGCTTTTGATAGAGTACACCACAAACAACTTATAGAATGCCTAAAAGAGATACATCCAGATGACATGGACATATGACTAATATGTAATCTATTTGGGAGCAAACAGCAACAATAAAATATATTGGTTATTGGTTATGGAAGGCCTCGGTATCACTGCAAACGAATTAAAATCCATAATTGCTCAATCGCCCGTGCCAGTGGAATCATCCGAATTACTAACACATCTCCCAAACAAAGAAAGGTAACTGTAGTCCCCATCGTAGCAGTCTCAGCACACGGCAAAAGGCATAAGGCGAAACCGCACAGAAAGTGACCACAGCCAACTGTTCCCTGTCATACGGTATTATCATTCATCGTAAACAAGCGGGATATCGAAACAGGATCAAAACGGATGAGACACAGCTCACGGTGTGCACAGAGCACTTAACTCAGTAGCTCCTGCAAACAAGCCGGACTTGGAATATGAGGAAACTGCAAGAAGGAACACTTTTCAGACATAGCCTTCAATGGTTCCTGCCGCCTATCCACCATATACCATGGAAGTTCGCGTCCTCCCGAAAATGATGATCGTCGTAGCACTTGATGATGTTAGGCCATCGTTGATGACTCCAATTCCAAACATATAGACACACAGTGGTGGTAAGTTATAATTTCCAATCCAACAGAAGCCACCTGACCTGTAGTTAGTAAAACCACAGAGAGAATATGATTTTGTGACCTTCACTGATTCACTCTTGGATGTGAATGTGTAGTTTACACAAGAGGAGAAGTTTTCAACTACATTGATCCCATTTAAGGCAATTCTGGGATAGCAAGGCAAGTCTCCTCTATAGCAGCAGAACTTTATGTTCTCTGCTCCCTTCTTGTAGCTGCTGCCACACGATTCTGATGTCTCATAAACCTGGACATCATTCAAGAACAATGTCAGATTAACATTCCATAGATCTGGCTCTGCTGATGAAGTGCTTGGTGCAACAGTTGTATCAATCATACAGGAGGCTCCTGGTTTGTGGTCATTAATATCACAGACGGCATATGATGTTGTTATATTCAGTATTTCTTTCTGGGGTATAAATATGTGGCACACACATGGAGATTGGTTTGTGGTCACAGTAATCCCATTAAAGGCAATTCTAGGGTAGCATGGCATAGCTGTTTAAGAACAGCACAATCCTGTGATGTTTTCTGTGTTCGCTATAAAGCTGCTGCTGCTACACAATCCTGACCAATTATAGGTGTGGACATTATTCACTTGCAATAACAAAACTGCTTTGTTTACAAAATAAACCTCTGGAAGCGAATCATTTATGGGACTAATAGTACAATTTATTCTTACATCGGGGATATATTCCTAGAGTCCCCCCAAAAAAAAATCTTTGGTTAAAAAGCACATATGCTTTTGAGTTAAACACAAAATGAGCCCACTTCATAGATTCAAAATGATCCTTGCCAATGCCATCCGTTTGCACAAGTTAGGTCCTTAGCTACCAAGGTCACAAATGAAGCCATCGAATTAAAGACTTTATCTACAGCGAAGGTTAACGAACTGTAAACAAACATTTATGTTCAAACCCTTGAATACATTTTCAAAAATCTGCCAACTCGCTGCAATAACAGATATCGTGGAATTCGAAGTAAACATTGTTTAGTCCATGGCTCGAATATAAATAAGCTGCCATTTTGGTGCGTCCCATGACGTCAGTTTATTATTACATAATAAAATATAACAAAGAGAACTCTACAACCATTGATATAAAAAGAGGAGTATACACAGGGATGCATCCTATCACCAAGCTTGTTCAATCTATACACTGAGCAAATCTTTAAAAACATAGAGATGCCAGGCCTACAAATTAATGGAAAGATAATTAATAGCCGAAGATATGCTGACGATACTGTGCTACCAGCAGAAAATCCTAAAGATCTACAACCATTACTTAATGAAATAAATATGACAAGCAAAAAATATGGACTAGATATGAATATCAAAAAGACTAAAACTATGATCATAAACAAAGAAAATACTCAAAACCCACAAGTGGATATCAAAATTTAAGGAATAGACCTGGAGGCAGTTCAGAACTACAACTACCTTGGACATACTATAACCAGTGATGGAAAATGTACAACTGAAATAAACAAAAGAATAGGAATGGCAAAAAGTAATTTTAATGTCATGAAGAACATACTAACATCAAAACAAATAACACCAGGGCTAAAACTAAGAATTGCAAAATGTTACATCTTCTCAATATTCCTATATGGTGCAGAAACATGGACATTAAACAAGAAAACAGAAGAGAGAATTGAAGTCTTCGAAATGTGGATATATAGAAGAATAGGTAGAATTGGATGGAGGGAAAAGAAAACAAACGATGAAGTCTTAAAACAACTAAAAATGAAAAGAGAACTACTAAGCACAATTCAAACAAGACAAATGCAATTGTTGGGCCATGTTAAAAGACACAACAGTCTACTAAAAGTAATCCTGGAGGGGAAAATACAAGGTAAAAGAGGCAGAGGCAGACCAAGACTGACATGGACGAGTAACATCAAAAGATGGACAAATCAGCCTATGACAACTTGCACAGACAGAATGAAACAGATCTCAACCTTGCAGCATGCCAGAAACATACAAGCGAAATACCACCTACCTGAGAAACGTCAACAAAAATCAAGAGTTATCAAAGAACAGTCACCCAATGCAAATTACATAACTCCAGAAAATTGTACTGACATATATGACACAATAGATAAAATGCTGACCCAGTATCAATAATAATTCTTTGCATGGAAAATCATCAATATTTATCCAGATGACTGGATACATGTATATACTGCATACAGATGGTGCAACCACAAAGGCAACTGCTGAATATTGAATTTTTATACATTTTCCAGATGGTACAGCACATGAACTATGTAGCCCATATGATGAAGTAAGCAACAATTATGAAGCAGAAATAATAGACATTGAAATAGCAATGTACCATCTGAATACTGTGTCAGATACCATACCATTAAAGAGAAGATATATAGTTGTATTTACTGATTCCAAGTCAGCTCTGACTCTAGAAAGTAACATAAATAAGTCGGAACTCACACAGCACTCACCATATACATAGATAACTTCGTTAACACACTTGACATAAGGCTAATAATGCAATGGATCCCAGGACACTCAAACACTCTAGGAAATGATATAAGGCAGATACATTAGTTAATGAGAGGATCCAGCCAGACAAAAATTTCACACTGACATCTCTTTAAACACAGCCAAACAAATCATAAACTCCACCAGAGAAGATTGGCAGAATGGAAGGGCCATTAGTGAGAGATCTTTTTAAATAAATGACGAGGCAAAACCTCCATGACAAATTAACAACCTAAAAATAATACACCAAACCACCATCTTCAGACTCAGAACCAATTGTGTACCCCTGAGCAATCACATCAATAGAATACAACAAAACCAAACTCCAGCATGTCCACTCTGTGAACACCCACATGAAACAGTAGAACATCACCTTTTTGAATGTCCAAAGCTCACTGACATTAGAGTGAATCTACTTCTTCTACGACCAGATAAATGGAACACCTTGTAAGGAACAACAAGGGAACTCAGAAATACCTGCAGATATCATTACATGTCATTGGGCCAAAGGGCATTAGCTCACAGGCTTCTGAATCCATAACAACAGTAGCATGAGGTCTGGATGAACTGTCGCCTTTGTAGATAACAAATCTACCGGTGGGATAGTGCAGGAATGATTATTATGGCCCTTTTTGTCTTGTCAGACAGTCCAGTGGAGGCTCTTGTGTATTTTTTATCTTAGGTTTTGTTTTTGTCGAACAACTTCTCTCATGGCTAATTCTACCAATGTTTGACAAACACACATGGCCACAGAATGAACAAGTCAGGCTCACTGATCCACAGGGTTTTCCATCCTTTTTCATGAGTCTTTTCTCTTCTAAGTTTTGCCATAGCACAGTCTCAAATGATGTTATACCATTCCTTATACATGCTCTCCATGATGAGCAATCACTTGCCAGATGTTCCAGTCATTTTCACAGATGGGAAAGTCATTCAGAGATGATTTACAAATATCTCTATATCGTAGTTTAGGTCTGCCGATTTGCCTTTTTCCGTGTATTAGTTCACCAGAACTGGAAAAATGTGGCTGCAGATCGTAGCACAAGGGGAGCAAACATAAAATTTGGCACAGCAAGTTTCGAGACAGTGCTGATGTCAAATTCAGAAGACAAAAGGTGCAAGAGAAAGGAGACAAGGCCGGGTACCACGGGCACACCTTGCTCATTCTGTGGATGGATCTGTCTGTCCAGGATTGGCAAATTCAGCCATGAGAAAAGATGTTCAGTAAAGTAGCACCCAGTATGAGACACTAATGCTTTACCAAAATACTGACTTATCATGATTGCTTGTTACCAACTGTCTGTCAAGACACCAAAGGTCATATAGTTCACCATATAGTATTTGCTTGGGGATGCGTTTTTCTTCCATTCGCTGGACGTGCCCCAGCCAGCTTAGTCTTCGACATCTGAGCAGCAACATGATTGTTGGGGTCTTAGCACGTTGCAGGACAGTTAAGTTGGTTATTTTGTCCTGCCATTTGATGTGCATTATTCTGCGGAGACATCGCATGGAAGACATTTAGTCTTTTTTCATGATTTGAGTATGTTGTCCAGGTTTCAGATCCATATAATAGTGTGCTAAGCACTTAAGAGAAAGAGGGCCAGCTATGGCTCAAAAGGTAAATAGATAAACAGACAGGTATGCAGGACATACATACATACATTAAGAGAGGAATGATTAGCAAACTGCATAAAAATGTGGATTCGATGACTATTTAGTACAGTAACAATAATGCACTCATAAACCCAAGGAAGTCACCCGTCATGTGGTGTACCCTAAATAATACATCATTAAGCTCATCATCCCTGTCAAATACTGCAATGGTGTAAACAATAGTGGTAGTCGACTATTGCAAATATTTGGGAATAGCATTTAATAAGACTCTTTCTTTCACACACCACATTTCCAAGTTTATTCAAAAGGCAAGAAGAGGTGCCAGCGAGATCAAGAACATAGCTAGTGTGAATTTTCAGCAATCGTTGCTATTTTTTGCTTAAGCAGGTTTTATTGTTGTCAGTGCTGGATTATTCACAACTTGGAAAAGAAAGCTGCTATGGGGCCTATCGAGCCATGTAGTTCATAATAAAGGAATCCATTAAAAAATTGTCATCACCTCTGGACCTCACACACAGACTGTGTCTCGCATCCATTGCAGCGATTGGATACTAAGGCTTACCAGTATGGCAGAAAGGTGACCAGGAAGTCTGATAATTGTAGATTATACAATGCTCAACATGAAGATGGAGACAGAAGCTGTAATATGATTGGTTACACAGAACATGAATCATGCTGTGTTGGTAACAATTTCATAAAATATGTTATAGAAGATCAACAGATAAACCTTGCAGTGGTAGTGAATATAGCCCCTGTGTGGCTCACAAGTGAGTACATTACCTTGGGTATGCTGTTCAAGGCACACGGGTTCACAGCAATGAAATGCAGATAGACTCATTGAAAGTATTAGCACTGGGTATGACCTGACTTTTGACAGAGGACATTGCTAAGTTTGTTCTAAATTCCTTAAGCCAGGAGGAAGAAGATGGTTGGTATAAGGATATATACATTTGGAGAATTATTAGTCAAGGGGGGGAAAAGGAATCAGTTCAATATGGCATGCTTGGTGGGATAAGATATGTCTATAGTCATTTGGCAGATTCAGTCACGAGGGAAGCTGTTAAGCAAAAACAGCATCCACCATAAGTCACTAATATTTTACCAAACTGACTTACCATGATTGCTTGCTACCAACCATCTGTCAAGACACCAAAGGCCATATATGCTTATATATGACCAATTTCATCTTGTCAGATGGTATAATGGAGGATGTTGTGTATTTTTTTTTTGGAAGTGTTTTTGTCGAACAGCTTCTTTCGTGGCTGATTCTACCAATGTTTGACAAACATATTTGGCCACAGAATGAAGAAGTCAGGTCCACTGATCCACAGGGTTTTCCATCTTTTTTTCATGAGTCTTTTCTCTTCCATGTTTTGCCATAGTACAACCTCAAATGTTGTTATGCCATTTTTGTATACAGGCTCTCCATGATGTGCGATATCTTGCCAGATATTCCCAGTCATTTACACAGATGGAGAAGTCATTCAGAGATGATTTACAAATATCTCTATATCATAGTTTAGGTCTGCTGATTTGTCTTTTTCCGTGTATTAGTTCACCAAACTTTGCTTGGCAAAGCTGTTTCTTCCATTCGCTGTGCATGGCCCAGCTATCTTAACCTGCTTCAGAGCATTGACATGATTGTTAGGGTTTTAACGTGTTGCAGAACTGTTAAGTTGGTTATTTTGTCCTGCCATTTGAAGTGCATTATTCTGTGGAGACATCGCATGTAGAAGATATTTAGTCTTTTTTCATGATTTGAGGTATGTTGTCCAGGTTTCAGATCCAAATAATAATGTACTAAGCACACAGGTCTGATATATTAAGAGTTTTCCTAACGGTACACAATATTGTTATAGAATGTGATGTTTGGGTTTTTTTTGTTGGGAAAAATGTTCTGTGACAGTGACATGTATGTGTCTCTTGAGTTTTGAACATTGTGTGCCTAAGAGGTCAGAGTGAGACACAAAAGTGTGAATATCTGCATATGCTTTGTTCAAGGCATTAAAGATTTATTTTGTTCTGTAAGCCTTGTCTGTGATCGAATTTTTTCATGTATAATCTAATGTGGTGGTTATGACAGCTATGGTGAGGTCTTTATAAACTGTTGGTGTAAGGTAACTGGTGCATTGGTTGCCAATGAAAGCTCTTCTGTGGT
Organism: Megaustenia siamemsis; assembly: GCA_032433765.1. Taxonomy (NCBI): domain Eukaryota; kingdom Metazoa; phylum Mollusca; class Gastropoda; order Stylommatophora; family Ariophantidae; genus Megaustenia; species Megaustenia siamemsis. The sequence continues at coordinate 49,183,539 of JAVIAB010000059.1, read as the reverse complement.
ATGCTTGTGATACAAAGTTGTGTTTTGTGGAGGATTTTGTCTAGTTTGGAGCTCACAGGACCAGTGCTAGAAGTCATTTCACTATAAGATAAAACTAGACCAAAGTGGGCCAACCCATTTCCTGTGGGCCACCTGTGGCCCATGGGACTCATTTGGTAGGCAGCAGGCCTCTGCAGCGGTTTTCATTAATAGAAAATAAACCAATACAATAATTTTTAAATTGTGAGTTAGTGAAAAATAATTCAATCTATTTTACAGATTCTGTAGTTCTCGTGACACAAAACTATCTGTATTCCAGTATCAATGAAGTCCCTGCTTCATGAAATGTAACAGAAGAGACAACATACTCTGCCATCCTAGTAGACCTGCAGCAGGCTTACGATAGAGTTTGGCGTAAGGGGCTTTTATTGAAGATGAAAGATGCCGGAATACATGAGAAACTGTACAAATGAGTCAAATATTTCCTAGTTGACAGAACAATACAAACTAAATTAAATGAATCCTTATCAGATAAAGAGGTACTAGAAGAAGGATTACCACAGGGATTACCACTCAGTTGTACCCTTTTTTGATATATATCAATTATGAATAAAATAGCAACAGGGAAATATTGTCACAATTATGATGCAGAAATACAAGCAATAAAGTTGGCAATAGAAAAACTGCTGAACAGTAATCTTAGCCCACAGCCTGTAGTGTTTTTGACAGATCAGCACTCCAGGCACTACAATCCAGAAAATTACCACATCTGCAGACCTTATTGACTGGACTCTGCAAGCACCACAGGGTTGCCCTGCAGTGGATCCCGTCTCACTGTGGAATACCAGGAAATGAGAAAGCAGATCAGTTGGCAAAGGAAGGTTCAACAGGCACACAACTAGATACACCAGTTACATACCATCATAAGAAACAGATAATCAAATCAATCAGAGGACCACAAGCCCCAAATCAGGATGCCTTTCATAATATGAACAGATATGAACAAGTTATCATTATGCGCCTAAGAACAGGACACAATCGACTCCATAGTCACATGCATACAAAATTCAAGATCGGCACATCAACTACTTGTACATGTGGACAGGCACCCCAGACTGCTGAACACATACTTCAAGACTGCACTGAATATAGTAGACTGAGGAAAATCCATTGGCCCATAGATACAACACTACAGACAAAACTATATGGGCCACTGCAAGAATTACAAAAGACAGTAAAATTCATACAGGAAACGACATTGCTGATATAGACAATACTTCGAGCGAACGAAAGATAGATAGATATATATCAATGATCTGACCAAAACCATGATAAATATAAAAGCTCTCTATGCGGATGATCTGGTTATGTGGAGTACAAATGAAAATATTAGAACAGGTGAAGCACAACTAAACAAAGGCCTGAGACACCTAGAAGAATACTGCAATACCTGGAAAATGAAAATAAATATACAGAAAACAGTATGTACAGTATTTACTAAAAGTAACAAAATAGCTAAGGCAAACATCAAACTCAATCTCCAACACAATAGTCTACAAAAAGAGGAACACCCTACATATTTAGGAATACAACTAGACTGATAATTGAACCTGAAGAAACACATAGAGAATCTCACTAAGAAGGCAACACAAAGACTCCAACTAATGAAAAGGTTTTCCATTACTGTATAAGGAGCAGACATAGAAACACTTAGAAATCTCTATCTGGGATATGTTCGCTCTGTTTTGGATCATGGTAGCTTGCTCCTAGTGACATGCAGCAAAACAACTAACATGTCACTGGACAAGATACAAAATAATGCATTACAACTCATTAGTGGTGCAATGAGGTCCACTCCAGTTGCAGCCTGCAAAATTCATTGCAATGTGGAACCTTTAGAGTTGAGGAGAAACAAGGCTGCTATAGTGCTCTATGAAAGACAAAAAAGAATGATGAAGGACCACCCTAACAGAAAATTAGTAGATACATGGACTCCAAAACAAAGAATTAAGCAGATGTCTGTATTACAACATGTTAGAAATATAGAAGAGAAATTCCATCTACTTGAAAAACGACTACAAACATCAAGAGTCATCAAAGAAATGCCACCAAGTACGAATTTTAAAAATCCTGAAATAAATGTAGAGATATGTGACAGAACAGATAAAAGGGCAGACCCAGTATCAGTAACACAAGCAGCAAGGAAAACAATAGATACTTATCCAGAGGATTGAATACATATATACACAGAAGGTGCAGCCACTAATGCTACTTCAAAAGCTGGATATGGAATATTAATACATTATCCAGATGGAACAGCAGAAGAAATATGTGGACCTTGTGGTGAAGTCTGTAATAATTATGAAGCAGAAATAACAGCTATAGAGACAGCAATTTATCATTTAAATACGTTTTTTGATAACACACCATCGAAGAAAACAAACACAGTCATATTTACGGATTCCAAATCGGCTCTGCAAGCACTGGGAAACAACACGAACAAACCAGAACTCACACAGCTTATAATAGATACAGACAAACTCATTGAAACACATAACATAAGATTGGTAATGCGGTGGATCCCAGGACACTCAAACATACCAGGAAATGATAAGGCAGATACATTTGATAAGAGAGGATCCAGACAGACACAGATACATACATCCATCACACTAGACACAGCCAAATAAGTCATAAACTTCAACAGTAGAGAGGAGTGGTTGAATGGATGGGCCTTAGGGAAAACAGAGAGAGAGCTTTTCAAATTTATGGCAAGACCAAATCCACAAGATAACATCAACAACCTAACAAGAAGAGACCAAACCACCATCTTCAGACTGAGGACAGGACATGTTATGCTGAATAACCACATTAATAGAATACAACAAAACCATACCCCAGTATGTCCTCTCTGTAATCACCCACAAGAAACTGTAGAACACCATCTGTTTCAATGTCCAAAGCTCACTGACATCAGAACAACACAACTGCCTCAAAGACCCTCCAAATGGAACACCCTGTACAGAACTTAAAAATACCTTCAGATGGCATTGGGCCGAAGGGCAACAGCTCAAAGGTCGCTGGATCCATAACAACAACAATGAAATGAAACAAGTGGTAAATTCTTTCCACTAGAGGCTAAACGTTTTTACAATCACTTCTCCAAGAGAATCGGTCCTTTGATCTGTTCAGTAACCCTAAACTCATGCACATGTGAATTCAGATTACCACAAATAATAGTCTAATCTGAGCAGAAGGTGTAAAGTTTTTATCTTGATGTGCCCCTATGGTTGATATTCTAGTGCAGGTTAGTAGGAGCAAAGGAATTTCACCTATCGGCCACACTGACATTTGAATCTTAACGACTTCAAAGACAATGAGAAATGGTTGATTGACTGCTTTAGATAGAATATCTGATGCTGGAACAAAGTTATAAAATTACTTGGAGGGGCCTCACTGAAGGTATAGATAAGATTAACCAATAAGACTGATCAGCATCAGGTATTATCAATGGGATTGGGCGGTACCAAAACACATCTACAAAAGTAAATTTAATGGGAGTTGTCAGTTGGGTCTTATATTAATATTCAAGCACACAGCTTTGAGTTATAGCCTTAAAGATAATTGAATTGAAGTCAGCGGATATTTTAGTTTTAGTTTGAATGTTCAAAGACATTTTTAAAATTGAGAGCTGAAGGTATTTAAGAGCAAGCATAGTGAAGTCTTAGGCGCTCTCATTTTTTATTTTTTACTAAAAATTATTTCTCTATTTGTAAACTGTTGTTATTACCTACCTATATGTTTTTATTTTTTTTTACACACACGCACGAGCGTGCATGATGGCCCGTGACTCCTGCAGGTTGTTGCATTTGGCCCTCGGGTAACAAAAGGTTGGACCACACTCAAATAGATAATGCATCTTCAGTTTTTTCTGGAATGTTTCCTTTTCTACAGGGTCATCTGATAATACTACACACTCTTCCAAATCTGGGATCTCTGTTTTTTTTTTCAAATGAATTCCAGTTACACCCATATTTACTTAATATTTCTGCTTTTTGTGATGTTTTAGTTTTTATAATTTTTTATTTTTAAATCAATGGTATCAACCTAATTTTTTCCTAAAGTTTGTGATGTTTCATGACAATACCAAGAAGGATGTGCAAGTAGGGAGGACATACTCTATCTATGGGTACATCTAACAATGGGAATCAAATGCTGTTTTTATAAACTAATACTGGCTTTTTTATCTCACCCCCATATTTTCTAAACCTATCATTGTTTACCATACCATACATCAATTCTAGTGTTCTCTTATGGACAATTTTGTTACATTTTTAAATATCATTTTTTTGTTTTGCATAAAGTTTTGTGACATTTTTACATATTTGTCTGCAAACACCACAAACAAGGAAATTTACTCGGGTCCTGAAAGCCCATAAATTTTGCACAATAAATCGTAATCTATTTCTTGTGGTCAAGCAGAAGATGTTATCAAACAGGTCGGTGGGGTTACCAATATCAACACTGGCGAGAAGTGGATACTGGTGACTATGTCATTCAGGGGCACATTCTCATGTATTGTCACTCTCGACAGGAAACGTAGGGAGCAGAACTCAGTCATGGTCAATGCGGAGGTCAACGCTATCATCTGGAATACCACCGATGAGGAAGATGCAGTCATCTATACAGACGGATCCATAATACAACACCACAGGAGTGCATGGGCATTTACAGCACGCTTGGCAGGCACATAGCGGCAATATTCCTTTTTGACAAATCAAGTGTTGTAAATGTGACCTTCCACCATCTAGAGTTGATCTGCGGTTTATGTCACATTGAGTGCTGTTCAATGACCATTGTTGGAATTGTTTGACGCAAGTCATTTACATGTTACAACTCATTAAAGTGGATTGCTCCGTCAAGTCAGCCGAAGTTTTATCTCTTTAGGGAATTTGCACCGTGTTTCGTTCGCTGTAGGCTGCATTCACTAGAGTAATCAGGAATCTATGGGCGCATCCATTGTTGTGTGTGCTACGTCATCATAATGGCTCATCATATATCCCTAGACCGGCCATACGCAAATCTTACAGCCTGTTGTTTGATGCGCGATGGGGATAATCCGATGACTGTGTTTTATATGTTCGGAATTGAGTCAAAAACGATGTCCTAACATCATCAAGCGCTATACATTTAAAAAACTATGACTATCATCATTTTCAGGAGGACGTGAATTTCCAGTCAATATGGTGGATAAGCGGCAAGAACCATTGAAGGCTATGTATGAAAGTGTTCTTTGTTGCAGTTTCTTCATATTCCAAGTCCAGCTTGTTGCAGGAGCTACTGGGTTAGGTGCACTGTGCACACCTTGAGCTGTGTGTTTCATCCATTTTGATCATGTTTCGATATTCCAATTATTTACGATGAATGATGATATCGTATGGCAGGGAACAGTTGGCTGTGTTCACTTTCTGTGCGGTTTTGCCTTATGTCTTTTGGCGTGTGCTGAGACTGCTATGATGGGGATTACAGCTACCTTTCTTTGTTTGGGAGATGAGTTAGTAATTTGGATGATTCCACTGGCACGGGCAGTTGAGCAATTATGTTTTTTAATTTGTTTGCAGTGATACCAAAAAAAAAAAAAAAAAAAAAAAATTTCCGTTTCCGGTTGTTTCCAAAATGGAGGAATTATTTTTCTCCGGCTTGGTTTTGAACCGTTGATCAGAGGTTTAACAAGCCGCTATCGTAAAAACGATGTTGTTAATGAAACGTAGACCTGATACAGAATGTGTAAATTAGCAGTAGATAGTAGTGATAGTTTTTTCGGCCCTAAAACAACAACAAAAATAGGATTCTGGAATGTGCGAACAATGGCCGCTCCGACGAAACATGCACAGGTCGCGAGCGAGATGGACAGATACGATCTAGATATTTTAGGATTAAGCGAAATGCGTTGGCTTGGAACAGGTAGGAGATCTATTGATAATAAAATAGTAGTTTTTTCTGGAAGGGAAGATGGAAAACACCGTGAAGGAGTAGGCATAATGATGACAGACAAAGCTGCAAGAAGTTTATTAGAATGGGAACCGGTAAACAGCCGTCTGATACGAACACGATACAAAACAAAACATGGAAGACTTTCAATTATTCAATGTTATGCGCCTACTAACGAAGCTGATGATGAAGTTAAGGACGATTTTTATAACCAACTGCAACAACTTATAAACAAAATACCAAAACACGATCTTTTAATTGTAATGGGAGACTTCAACGCCAAAGTAGGACAAGATAACGCAGGAGTGGAACATGTGATGGGGAGAGAAGGCTGTAATACAACAAGTCAGAATGGAGAAAGATTAATAGAATTATGTTTAATAGAAAATTTAGTTATAGGTGGGACATTATTTCCACACAAAAATATTCACAAAACAACATGGATATCTCCTGATGATAGAACCTCAAATCAAATTGACCACCTATGTATTAAACAACAATTCAGATCATCATTAATAGATGTAAGAGCTTACAGAGGTGCTGATGTTAATAGTGACCACAACTTGTGCATTGGGAAAATAAGATTAAAATTTAGAAACCAACAGAAGAGGTCAATTACACATAAAATTGATAGTCATAAACTGAAAGATGAAGCCATAAAGGAAAAGTTTAACATAGAGCTAAGTAATTGTTATTCAGCACTCGGTGAAATAGACTTAGATATCAATGAAATGTGGGACTCACAGAGCAAAATACTAATGACAGCAGCAGAAGCAAGTGCCGGACTGAAGAAAATGGAAAAACGAGCTTGGATCTCAGACACCACATGGAAATACATCAAAGAAAGAAGAGAAGCAAAGAGAGCCGTGACTAATGTAAAGACAGATCTTGGAAAGGTTCTGGCAAAAGCAACATACAAAGAATTAGACAACAAAGTGAAAAGTTCGGCAAGAAGAGATACAAGAGCTTATATAGACAACTTGGCAGAGAAAGCAGAGACAGCTGCAATTACAGGAGACAGCAGAACTCTCTATACTGTACAAAAGATGCTGACAAACACCTATACATCCAGTGGAACACCAATTCTAGACAAATCTGGATTAATGCTAACAACAAGCGCAGACATAAAAGCCCGTTGGGCGGAACACTTCAAAGAAATTCTTAACCGTCCACTACCTCACAGTTTAATAGATTTTGAAACTGAAACACCAGCAGCAGAATTAGATGTAAATTTAGATGACTTCACCTTGAGTGAAATAGAAACCACCTTAAAGCTAATGACCAATAACAAGGCTGCTGGAGAGGATAAGTTAACAGCTGAGATCCTCAAGGCAATTGATAGCCATAATTTAATACATCTCCAAAAAATGTTCAACATCATTTGGAAAACAGAGAAGACGCCTCATAAATGGAAAAAAGGAATCATTGTTAAGATCCCAAAAAAGGGCAATCTTAGAGATTGTAACAACTGGAGAGGCGTGACACTTTTGTCAGTTGCCTCAAAGTTATTCTGTAAAATCATCCTAAATAGAATAAAGGATTCAATAGATACAGTAATGCGTGAAGAACAGGCTGGGTTTAGAAAAGGGAGAAGCTGTCTTGACCACATTTTCACTCTACGACTTATATTGGAGGAACACATTGAAAAGCAAAAACCTTTTGTACTTAACTTCATCGACTTCAAAAAAGCATTTGATAGTATTCATAGAGATTCTTTGTGGAAAATTCTGAAGCAATATGGTTTACCATCAAAAATCATAAATATTATCAAAGACATGTATGATGGTTACACATGTGCAGTTCGAACAGAGGAAGGACTGAGCGAATGTTTCCCAATAGAAACTGGGGTTAAACAAGGATGTATTTTATCGCCCTTGTTATTTGGAATTGTTATGGACTTCATAATGAAGAAATGCTGCACTGGTAATAAAGGCATCGAATGGATACAAGGAGACCATTTGGAGGACCTCGACTTTGCTGATGACATAGTTCTCATCAGCAGTCAGATAAAAACGATGCAGGAAAACACAAATGAACTATCATCAATAGCCAGCAAAATTGGGCTTGAGGTCAATCATGAAAAGACTAAAGTCATGAAAAGTTTAATTCCAACAAGTGACAAAATATACATGGAAAACAAACCAGTAGAAGAGATCGATCACTTTATCTATCTTGGAAGTCACATTGATCGAGAAGGGGATACGAGCAAAGAAATTAGAATCAGACTGGCTAAAGCAGCAATGTCTTTCAGAAGCCTTGAAAAGTTGTGGAAATCAAAACTCATTAGCACAAACACAAAACTTAGGCTATTCAAATCAAATGTACTATCAACCCTTACGTATGCGTGTGAAAGCTGGAAAACAACAAGAGATATAGAAACAAAGTTGAACGCATTCGAAAATAAATGTCTAAGGAAAATACTTGGTATAGAATGGAACGAATTCAAAACAAACGAGGAAATTAGAGAAATCGCCAATCAACCACTAATATCTTCAGTAATAAAGAAAAGACGATGGTCATACGTTGGACATGTGATGAGAAGAGATAATAATCGAATAGCAAAGCAAGCCCTCATATGGGAAACAACAGGTAAAAGAAAAAGAGGAAGACCCAGGGAGACACTGAGAAGAACATTGATGAGAGAGGCAAGAGCAGCAGGAATCGGCTCCCTCAATGAGATAGAACTGCTTGCACAGAACAGAGACAGATGGCGAGATTTGATAAAATATCTTTAAAAGAAAACTGCTAGAACAAAAATTCATATAGGAGAAGGTGTATCTTGGTCTACGCCCTATGGGCCGGTTACGGCTCGAAAGGTCAATAGATAGATAGATAGATAGATACCAAGGCCTTCCATAACCAAAGAACCATACACTATGACCACAAGTAGCATGACAATGGAGGTAATGGCAGTGACCAAGGCATTCATCTGGTTAGAATCACAAGACTATGCCCAGGCCTCTATATTAAGTGATTTGATGAGCATGATAAGAAAAGTGGGGCAGGCTTTGTAAGCACGCTCTGGGTAGAGTCATTGCAGAAGTCAAAAATACGTAGTCACCTTTGACTATGTCCCTGGACATGTGGGAGTATGGGTAAATGAAAGAACGGATAGGTTGGCTAGCTGTGCTGTTATTGAAGATGGTCAACCAATGGATCGGGCAGACATCATCAATGCTCTCCGAGATGTGGGAAGAGCACAGGACTTTGACAACCATGAATCCACGTCACTCCTATGGATGAAAGAGATGGGAGTTAGATGGGCATGGCCAGAAATGAGAAATTTAGTGGGCGTATAAGAGGACTTATCAACCAACACAGAACTGGAGTCATCAGTCACCGAACACTGCAGGACTTGCTGTGCACCTATGGACATGTTTGGAGTGCAATGATGATGACCTGCAAATAACTCATTAACTCTGTTTCTTCTAATTGTTTTCTATTATCTTTGACATCAGTTATCATTGCTGTTAGGTTGTGAACATAATCGTCTACTTTTGCCATTCCTATCATTTTGTGGTATTCGTTTTTGAGTTAGGCTTGTTGGTATTTGTTAATTGTAAACATGTTTTTTAAGCTGTTTTTCCCCCATGGTCCTCACCAATTTTAATCCATATCTGATTTTCTGGTATGTGATTGTTGTGCCATGTTAATTGTTTCAGTTTTTTGAGCTTGTTCAAGTTGCTTGTGTTCTTTTTATCTGCAACTAAGCCTTGGGGAGCCATAATATGATCGTTATTTGTTTTAAATTCTTTAATACCTACTTTAACTAGCCCTGGTACTAAGCTCTTTGTTAAATTTCTCTTACTCCCTTCATGTGGAAGTTGCAAATCAGCCTCTTTTAAGAACTTTCTTTGTTTTCTAACTTGACTCCAGTCATACCAGTGGCTTCCATCATATCTAGTGCATCATGTTCTCTCATTCTTAGTGAATCTTTAACTCTTTCAGGACCAGAACAGGAAACACATTATTTTAGGTTTTGGACCAGATTCATTTTCCTGTTTCAAAAAATTTCACCATATACCTTTTTCATTTGACTACTTTACACAATAATTTAGATAAATGTGATATGTGTTATACATCACCAGAAAGGAAAATGGATATGGAAAATGAAAATAGCAATATATTTATAATATGTGGTTATTTGTAGGAATAATTATATTATTAAAATATAAAATATTCAAGGTAGGTAATTTTGAATGAAAAATATTGTAATTCACTTACCTTTTTCCATATTTATAAGTGTTGCTATCCATTTGTTTTGAAATATACAACATAATCCAAATTCCTCCAAAATACAGTTTATTTGATTAATTTATGTCCACAAATAACGAAATTATGTACATTTTTGTAAATGATCCCAGAATGAAAAATATTATAAATTTATGTGATGTCAGAACAATATTATTTACAAGTCAAGTTTATTATTTCTATTTACACAACTGGACTTATTTTGTGCGATATGTCCCTAAAGTACTAGTTTCGTTATCAGAGTCACTACCACTCGATTCCTCTGAGGCACTGATAGTGCTGGAATAGAAGGCATCCACTAGCTAAACCTAAAACCGATCGTCTTGCCTTTTTAGCATAACTTTTACTAATATTGCGACCGATTATCACAACACAATATTATTGTCCGAGTCTAACTACTATGAATACTCTATTTCTGAATCACTCAATAACAAGGTTTCAAACATAGATCTATCTTTTTCTGCACTATATCGTTTTTACTACAACTTGTGTGGAACTTTGTTTTATTATTAATGAGAAACTTTTCTTCCTCCTTTGTCAGAGGCTCTGCTATTAATTTGTTATGGTTATGGAAGGCCCGGTATCACTGGAAACGAATTAAAATCCATAATATATATTAATTTGTTTACTATTTGATCAGGACATGTTTTTATAGGTGATTTAGTGCTGTCTCTTAGTCTGAAAGAATGAGAACAGGAAGATTTGTTTTCTGGAAAAAGTATAGGAGATGTAGCATTGTCTTTTAAATGGCAAGGTCTTTTATGTGAACATGTTAGAACAGTGGACATGACATGTTGTTGGTGAGAAGACATATATGAATAGGTGATATCATGATAGTCCTGTTTGTTATGGTCATATGTATTGCAATTGCGGACAGCCTGGATATGTCATTTGTGAGAAAGTGTTCAACTATAAATGATACAGCTGTTTGTATTACCACTTTATTTGTTGCAGCTGTATGTTACAGTTGTGATGTTTTCAATTGTAGAATTTCTAACTGTGGTTGTAGCTGTCTACACATATATTGAAATTGTGGAAGTCATAGCTGTTTGTGTTGTCGGTGTGTGATGGAGGGAGGTAAGGTATACTGTCAATTTGGAAAGCACTTATACATTTTACTGATGTAGATAATTCTGTACATGAAAGTATACTTTTCTGATGTTCATTATCTGATGAAATGTCTGAATGATTGTTAATGGAAGTAGGAGTCACATCCATTATGCTAGTTCTTGAACATATTCCACATATGGAAGCTATCGTAGTGATACAGAATATTTTGTGAGAGTAATATTTGGTTTAAAACCACTCCAAAGTTTTGTGCTCATATAAGCCAGCACTTTAGCTTGACTAAGATTGTTACCGACGGTCATGTTTCTTCATGCTTTATACAATCTCCCACATTACTTCTCACATATTTTCGCTGAATGTGTTGCTTCAATGTCATCTTTAATGTTATGTGGCAAAATTTAAAAAGTTACTTTCATATTCCTTGCGCAATATTGACATTTTGTTCTTCAGCTTTTTATTTGTGCCTAATGTTTTTCCACCACAATTTCTACATAAATTGTTATTACATTTACATGTGACTTTCAAAATTGTGCTCTATTTGTCATTACTTTTGTCTTTTCTTGGTTGATCTCAAGTCCAATTTTCCTAGCCATTGATGACACAGCATTTGTTTTTTCTTGCATCAAGTTCACATTAATAAGAACTATGTTGTCCTCAAAATCAAGGTCCTCCAACTGAGCTCAAAGTGTCCATTCAGTGCCTTTGTCACCTGTGCAGTATTTCTGAATAGTGGAGTCGATAGCAATCCCAAATAACAAGGGGGATAAAAAACATCCTGGTTTTACTCTATTATCAATCTGGAACCATTCATTCATCTTAGTAAATAGATGTAACATAATATCGGCACTAATCTCTGGAGAGAGCGAAATACATGCCTAATAAAAGTGCAAAATAAAAAAAAATAGTCCAAGCAGAGGTTTTAAACTTTAACTTTTACTCACATAAATATTTTAAATTGTTTGTTGCATTAACAAATCTATTAATTCCTGTAAAAATGAGATAGAGTTTAAACTTTGTAAATGATGTTTAATCCTCTATAAACTATAAGTAGACTGAAATAATTGTGATTGTGGCAGGCGAGACACAAATTTATTCCACCACTTCTCTGGTGGAAACTTCTTATTTGACGTGATGACTGTCTAAAAATAGCTACAGTCTAAAATAAGTAGTTTTGTAGAGACCTCAAGCAGCTGTGGGAAATGTTCCCCCTGCAGTGACTGCAATCCATTCTAAAGTTTAAATGTATATTTTGTTTCAGCTATTTCTTTTAGTGTCAAGTCAATTAATTTTACCTGCTATCATATGCAGTAGCCATATGTTCTGCTGCCTTGCAGGTATGCTCGGGAGAGTAAAAGGCTAAGGGAGGGTACCTAGAAGTAAAACAACCCCACTGCCATGTGGATGAGACTTTTTATCAAAGGTTAACGGAGTTGACCATAAACAAACCAATGGAAGGCAACAGAAAACCACCGCTGTAACTTCATTGTATAGTCATGGGTTGCCACAATTTTAGAATTCACAACAACATTAATGGGGATTCCAGTGGAATACTCTTGTTCAGTAGGGGACATCATGTGCTACTGGTGATACCCGATCATCATCAAACGACTGTAAGCAAGATAAAACAGACACTGAGAATAAGAATTTGGAATGTTAGAAAACTCATGGAAAAGGGAAACTGGAAAACATCAAACAGGAAATGAAAAGGATGGATTTACATTTATTTGAACTGTGTTAAATGAGATACACTGGATCAGGGGAGATATATTCTGAAGAGTATAAAATAATTTACTGGAGGTACTGTCACCAAAGAGGAGTAGGTATCTTGGATGCAGAAAGAGCAAGAACAGAAAAAGACTTTTTGGCAATATTTGAGCGAGTCTTTTTAGTGAAATTGAATGGAAAGCCAAGAGATATTAATCAGCCACATTTATGCACCAATAGCAAATAGTCCAGAGGAAACAGTTGATAAATTTTATCATGAGATTACTATTGCGCTTCATGTAAACCACATGAAAACACCAGAGTTCTCGGCGATAATGCAAATGTAGGAATGGAAAGATTTGAAGAGCTGGTTGGTTATTATAGCCTAGGAGAGGGAAACAAAAGAGGGGACAAACTTATTGGCTGGACACACAACATGATGATAGGAAACACCTGGTGTAAATGAAATGATGTATTTGGGGACTGTAATGAGAATTGAGAGAACCATCATGTGTTAAGGGAGAGTGAGATTCACAATACAGCTTATGAGTTCAGGGTCTCACATGAAGATTAGGATGAGTAAGTTGGGAGAACAAAGGACAGTGGAGTTAATAGCGTAGTTTAAGTGAAGTGGTGTGATAAGTGAGTAGAGTTAGGAGAATAAATAGGAAAATGGTAAATCTCGTGAACATTGAGGGGAAGTTCTAGAAACACAAAGAGTGATTACAATTAAGAGTGATGCCAGTTCGAGGCTGAGCATATGACGTGGCGGGATTCTATTGGTTGGGATGGGAAGTATCTAAAGGGTTTGCACAGGCAGAAAAGTTGAGAAGTCACATGTAGTCTAGACGACGGTAGTAAGTCTGGTCCATGCCAGTAGGGCATGGAGCCTTTGGTGTAGTAACAGAGTGAACATCCCTACTAGTTACAAGTGTGGACAATTTATTTTAAAGGTTGACATGTTGTCGCAAGGTACAGTAGAGGAAGTTACATTAGAAGAAGGCTCCTGTAGCGAAGTAAGAGCCTGTAGTTTAGCAACAGGCGAATGCCCAAGTGTAGTTAGAAGTGTAGGAAACAAGTAGATAGTGGATGATTCAATTGGAAGAATTTATTCACGGATAGTACAGCGTAGTAATGAGGATGTGCATTATTTTAGGGGGAAGAGTGACAGTGATCGGACTGTTAAGTAAGTACTGTGCTGTTATATTATTATGATGAGAATAGAAGTATTCGTGTAGTGCATGAAGCGACAGTCAGGAGTTCAGTTGTAAATAGTTAAGAAGGAGTCAGAACCTCCTTAGCACTACTTTGACTTGCTGGAGCGGTCATCCACGCCACACAGCCTTGTTATTGAGATTTGTACATTTAGTGGAGTGATGTAAATAAATATGTTAAAGTTCCTGTTTTATAATAAGACTTGTGTACTACCTGAATTGTCTGTGGATGTGTTCATAAACTGTATTCAGTGGTCCAGTCTAAGTAAGAACTGAAAACACAATGTTAAGTACCACTAATTACAACGGCAATGGAAGCGGGCCTTCCACATGCTCAGAATGCTAGAGCTAATTTCATGAAAACTCCAAGATCAATTCACCAGTGTCAGATACTCAAGATCATGCCAGTCAAATTGATCAATGAAGATAACTCAAGGTGAATGAAGCATCATGAGTAAATGATCGATTGTCAACATCATCCTCAATATTAACAGATAGAGCAAGAAGTAAAGGGTGCCATTGATCCTTGCTTCAATATTGTGTCAATATTCTTATTAACATTGTGTCTCAATCACATGTTTCATCGCAGGAAAGATCGAGTCAAGTCAAAGAGCTATCTGTCAAATTTGATATCATATCGTTGCATTGATTCTATTACAGTTTAACCAACATCCAAGATGTCTGTGGATATGGAAAAGCCCAACAGATAATGTGCATAATCAAATTGACTACATAATGATAAACAATAGATTTAAAAACAATTGATATGTGTGAAAGCTAGACCAGGGGCAGATTGCAATAATGATCATGTACCAGTTGTGGAAAAGATTAGAGTAAAATTAAAAACAGCTAAAAGAGCCTCAGTTAATGTCAAGTTAAATTTAGATCCACTCAAATCAGACAAGAGGATACAAGACAAATATAACATCACAATTCAGAACAGGTACAATGCTATAGAGAAGATACAGATCATTGGTAACAGTGGGAAATGCTGGCAAATGAATCAATGCAGCAAACATCAAAAATGTTCATACCACCAGTTAGGCCAAATTCAATAAAGAAATGGGTGACATTTTACAAGTAATGTATACAAGAAAAAGAAATAATGATAACAAAATAAGAGTATAAGAGATTAAATAAAGAAATTGAAATAGAATGCAATGAAGCACACAAAAAAGCATGGCTAAAACATAGATGAAAAGAGATTGAAATGCGACAAAAAAAGATGATACAGTTATATACAAATTGAAGATTTAACAGGAAGAAAAATGTAATAAAAAACTAGATGTTTAATATCAAAGGAAGGAAAATTGTTGATTGAACAAGAAAATATATATGGGGACGGAATACATTAAAGATCTTTCTTTATGGTGATGAACAAACAAGTAAATATTCAGGATAATGGAGAAGGACCAGATATACTAAAAAAAAAAATAAAGTGGAAGGTACCTTGCGCAATATAAAAGCAGGAAAAGCCTGGAATTGTTGACCTATAATATAACTATAGAAGATATTGAAGCCATGGGTGATTTTGGATTTGAAATAATAACAAAAATATTGATATCTACAACAGCTTGTATATACCAGATGACCTATTAAAATCAATATTCATAGCTCTACCAAAGAAATCTGGTGTGACTGAATGCGATGATCATCGTACAATAAGCCTTATGAGTCATATGACTAAGATATTACTAAGAATCATCAAGCAAAGAGCGTGAAACAAAATCAGTCCAGAAATTAGTGATGAACGGTGTGATTTTGTTGGAGGTAAAGGTAGAAACAATGCCATATGCATCGTAAGATCTTTAGTAGAAAGAGCCATAGAGGTGAAAACAGATCTATACCTATGTTTCATAGATTGTACTATAGCATTTGACAAAGTAAAGCACCAAGAAATAATCAAAATTTTAGTATGTGTACTGAGATAATATAAAGATCCATAAGGGACATACCTGGAATAACAATTAGAAGTCATAATATAAATAACCTCAGGCATGCTGATGATAAAGTCTTAATCGCTAAGAGTGAAAATGAATTACAAGAAATGTTAGACATTATAGTAAAGGAAAGCAAAAATAAAGGACTCAGCCTCAGTAGCGAAAAGAGAGAAGTAATGGTAGCAGCAAAGAAAAATGCCTTGACCGCAATGCATAATAAAGACAAGTAAAACAAATAAATTTTAATATCTGGGAACAATGTTAACCTCAGATGGTAGATGTACAACAGAGGTGAGATGTAGAATAGCTCAGACAAAAGCAGCTTTCCAAAAAAATAAGGAAGATCATGTGCAGTCTATTTTTGACAACAGAAGCAAGAAAAAGAGTTTTTAAATATTATGTAGAGCCAGTCTTAACATATGGATGTGAATCATGGACAACAGACAAGAAAATCACTGGAGGCTGTAGAAATGTGGTTTTAAAGAAAAATGTTGAAAATACCATAGACAACTAAGAAGAGTAATCAAAACATTCTGAAAGAGGCCAAAACAAAAAGAGAGCTAATATTCAATATTTGGAAGAAACAATCATTATTTTTGGCCATGTAATGAGAAGGGATGGACAGATAAGAAGAGTAATGAAAACGTTCTGAAAGAGGCCAAAGCAAAAAGAGAGCTAATTTCCAATATTAGAAAGAAACAATCATCATTTTTTGGCCATGTAATGAGAACAACTGGAATATATTGTAACAACTGGGAAAATTGAGGGACGGAGAGATAGAGGAAAGCAAAGAGAAAAAATACCAGACAGCATAAGAGAATGGCTTGGCAGAAGGTCAACAACAGAAATAGTAAATAACTGTCGAGATTGAAAATTGTGGAGAGACATGATCACCTACGCCAGCAGGCCCGGTACTTGATGATGATGAATGAGAAGGGAACAGGTGGAATATATTGTGTGAAGAAAAGATAGAGGGAAGCAAAGAGAAAAGATACCAGACAGCTTAAGAGAATGGTTTGGCTGAAGGTCAAGAACTAAAATGATAAATAACATTCAAGGTCGAGATTTGTAGAGAGACATGAGCCTACACCAGCAGGCATGGTACTTGATGATGAATAAGAAGGAAACTAGCTTGAGTGTATTGTGACAACTGGGAAAATTAAGTGATGAAGAGATATTGAGTTATTTGCGGGTCATCATCATTGCACTCTGAACATGTCCATAGGTGCTCAGATCCCCTCCTTAGCAATTCCCTCAGTGTCCAGCGACTGACGACTCCAGTTCTATGTTGGCTGATAAGTCTTCTTACATGGCCACTAAGTTTCTCAGTTCTGGCTGTGCCCATCTTAACTCCCATTTCCATCATCCGAAGAAGTGACGTGAATCTATGTTTGTCGAAGTCATGTGCTCTTCCCACATCTCGGAGGGCATTGATGATGTCCGCCCGATCCATTGGTTGCCCGTCCTCAACGACAGCGTAGCTAGCCCACCTGTCCGCTCTTTCATTTCCCCGCACTCCCGCATGTCCAGGGACATAGACAAAGGTGACCTTACGTATTTTGGATTTCTGCAACGACTCTACCCACTGCATGTGTACAGAGCCCGCCTCCACTTTTTTTATCATGCTCATCGAATCACTCAGTATACATGCGTGGGTGTAGTCTTGTGACTCTAACCATTTGCAAGCCTTTGTCACTGCCATCACCTCCATTGTCATGCTACTCATGGTCATGACGTATGCACCACTGTCTTCCTTGACTATTCTGCCTGCCGAGCGTGCTGTAAATGCCCATGCACTTCTTTGGTGTCGTCTTACAGATCCGTCAAGTATAGATGACTACATCTTTCTCATCGGTGTTATCGCAGACGGGCCGTTGACCTCAGCATTAACCACGACCAGGTGCTGTTCCCTACTTTTCCTGTTGAGTGTGACAATACACGAGAAAGTCCCCTTGAATGATGTAGGCACCTGTATCCACTCCACACCAACGCTGATATTGGTAAGTCCACAGACCTGTTTGATGACATCTTCTGCTCGGCCCACCCATGATTTGCCTCTTTTTAGCCTGGCACCTTTCTCTGTGTTGAGCATGTGGTGCAATGGATGCTCTGTATCTGTACTAATCTTCAGGTATGCTCGTGCTCTCCAGACCTTGATTCTGTCATCCATGGTTGGAAAGTCAAGAAGATACCTCATTGCTACACAGGGAGTGTCCCTCGTACATCCCAGGATAATGCTTCATTTTGTATTTTCTCCAGCCTATCAATTTGAGTCGTACTGACAGTAAGAATTGCCAGGGCATACTCGATTGGTGCGAGGACTAATCCCTGGAACAGAAGAGTAAGTAGCCTCTGCTCGATGTTGGCAGCTGCCATGACCTTCAAGGCGGCTAATCCTGTACAGGATTTTGTTATCACATGGTCGAAGTGGTCCCGAAAACACAGGCTGCGATCAAACTTAACTCTGAGGTATGTCATCAACTTGTCCCTGGTCACCTCATCAGCTCCCATTCGTACTGCTGGTGTGGTCGTATTAACGATATGATTGTTAAGGGAGAACCATGAAACTGATGCTTTATTAGGATTAACCAAGGCACCTGAAATCCCACACCACGAAGAAATGCGATCGAGTTCGTCTTGCATTGTGGAGGCGATTCCCCGTCTGTCTCTTCCCTGTCGATATACCAGAATATCATCAGCAAAAGTCATAGTTCTTCCCCTACCATCCAGCTGTTGTTCTGTGATCGTTATTGTGTACACGTTAATTAGAACTGGTGACAATGGTGAGCCTTGTGGCAGCCCTGGACAAATGGATGTTGGCTCGGAAAACCAACTTCCACATCTGAGTATCACCTTCCTCTGAAACAGTCCCGCGGCGATCCATCTAATGATGAAGGGGTGCACCGCCAGTTTGAGGAGCATATGCATGAGATATTCAAATGGTACCCTGTTGTATGCATCCTCCAGATCTATAGCAGCAGCACATGTCTCCTCTCGTCTGTGGAAGCCTTCGAAGACGTCATAGGCAAAGACTGCCACATTGAGCCATGTCTCTTTGTTATATCTATACCCTCAGAGTGTGGGTGGGAATACGCGTTTCTGTTCAAGGTGACAGGTGAGGACACGGGCAACTATTTTCTCCAGCAGCTTGCCCGCAGTGTTCTGCATTGTGATGATTCTGTAGGCACTGATCTGAGAATGGTCCTTGTTTGGCTTTGGTAGCGGTAGTAAGTAACTGTGTAGCCACTCCTCCTTAATCTGGCCACTCCGAATACTGGCATTAAATTCATTGGCCAGTTTTGTCAAGTCGTCGTCAGCTAATTCGCCTATGTCATCATACCGAACACCATCTGGACCAGGAGCAGTGTTGTGTGACCTTTTAAGTGTCGTGCAAATGGTATCGGTTGTGATTGTGAGATCTTCTTCCAGCCCTACATCCTTACACAATTTTAAAAGCGATCCCCGTATCCTGATTCTTACAGCCTCATTTCTTTGGTCCGTCTGCTCAATGTAGCGGGCAAGCAGGGCCTTCCCTTTGCTCTCATCAGATTTGTGCCATATCCAGCCTGTGCTCTGAAAGTCTGGTATGCCTATGTGTCATGTTGTGCCATTCATGCACTGATGAAGACGCCAGAATGTGGCAAGCGATTTTTCTGAGCACACTTTTTTACAGAAGTCATCCCATTTGGCATCCTTAGCCTGCTTAGCGCATAGTTTAAAGTGCATCATTTTTTGGTCGACCTCTACTTTCAAAGCTTCAAGAGCTCAGGTTGTGTTCTTCCATTCCTTCTGGCTTTCTGCCATGTATTGACTGTTTGTCTCTTGCTCCGCCAAGATTCCTCGACATCTACGTTCCACCAGGGTGGCTGCATCCATCTCTCCTGCCTCATACGAGGGGCGCTCTGTTTCCTATGTTTGATTTTGCTAATGACATGACGTCCTGGTCCATTTTCTCGTTGAATGTGTGGAGCTTTCTTTTCTGGCTTTTATTTCTGCTTTTCTCAATTAGGAGGACACATGGATAGTGATCACTTCTGTGGAACCCCAGTGCACTCCACCTGCAAAGGTGCGAAGGTGGAACACACCAGTGCCAGCCCTATGACACTATCAGAGTCCCCTGTTCGAGTGGCCATTCTTGTTGCCCTTCCATCATTCAAGCACACTAAATCGACCAACACCAATGCGTTATCTAGGTCTTCTCCCTGCTTGTTGGTTATGACGTTACCCCACTGGTTTCCTCTAGCATTAAAGTCTCAGCAGAAAATGACATTTTCTTCATTGAACTCGAAGAGATTCTGCTATTGTTGTGTGTTCACCTTCCCATTACAGGCATACACATTAACAATCACGAAATGAACTGGGGTCTGCACCCTAACCGCTTGTACTTGCAATTCTGCATTGTCCCACGCAGACATATCAACCTCAGCTGCCACCATATTGTTGCGCACAAGGATGGCCTGCCCATGGTGTCGTCTATTGTAAAAACAATGAAAGCCAGGACTACTTACTGCCCTGTCACCAAGAAGAGTTTCTTGCAAAACCATTATATCGGCGCCGCACAGTAGCTTATCAAGAATGGGCCGTCGTTGATTAATGGACCCACAATTCCAATAAGTAATGCGCACATACTTTAGGCCTAGCCTCTCACACTTTGACAGTTTAATGTCACCTCGCTTACAAAGAGATAGTGAGAAGCAAAGAGAAAAAAAAAACAAATCTTAAGAGAATGGCTTGGTTGTAGGTCAACAATTAAAATGCTAACTATCATAGATCATACTGTCATAGATAACTGTCGAGATCAAAAGTTGTGGAGAGATATGATCACCTACATCAGCAGGCTTGATGATAATGATATTTCTTTTAGCCTTTTTCCATTGTAATTTCTTGTTTTCGAAGCATCATCAAAAGTTCCTTGACATTATTTTCATGATTTATCTTTCTGAGTCTTTTTGTTTTTTTAAAGTCATCACTTTCACTTCATCCTTTTTGTTGGTATGGTTAATATTTTTGTTTCACATTTCATAAAATTCTTTGCTTTCTTTTACATTGTAATTGCATGGGGAGTAAATTTGTAAGTAAGCTGTTTAAAACTTTGTTTTCTAGTATTTTTACTGTTTCATTGTAACTATACTTGTTTTATTGCTTAGTTTATATATTTTTCTTTGTTCCTTTAACTTTTTCCTGGTATCAGCTATTCCAGTTATTTTTCTTTCATTCAACACTTTTATAAATTATTCTTCTTTGTCTTTAGCATTATAAATTTTGAAGATTATTTTTCTATATATTATATCAATTTGCTAGGTCTGCCATAGATCTAGCCTAGCCCATTTCCTCTGAGAGAGTTACTTTTTGGTTGTAGCTATGTGTGATGATAGACAACAGACGTTTACTGTTTTAGGTTCTTTGGTGTTGTCTTTTAATAAATATTATAATCTAATAATCCAATTCTTTTAACCCTAGATTACGACACCTTCGTAAATTTTACAAACTCAAAATACAAATTCTTAGAATTTAACCAGTTTGCCAAAGGTAAACATTTCCCCCCACCTTATACCTTCCTAATTATTGCTTATGGTGACCCATGAGTGTTTGATTTTTTTTCTTTGGTGTTGTAATTTTTGTTTCAAAAGAAAATGTGGGCTTAATAAAAATTATGAAGCTATCATAAGAAAGCAACTGTTTTAAAAAAAAAAAAAAAAATTTTGCCAATTTTCAAGAAAATATTTTTTTTTTTATAATGGGAGAAATCTTTTGAGCTGTCGGTGAGATGTCAAACAAACTTTTGTAACACTGGAGAGGCAGTGAACTACACTAAGAGGAAGCGAACATATGGCTTGAATGATTTACTTATTTGTTAGTAGACAACGTAACACTTCTGATAACCACAGCACCATGGGGTAGAATTTCAGGCCATAAATCAATTGTAATCCAGGAAATAATTTCCACATTTGATTCCTGTGTCTCTCCTGATGTAAACACACAGCTATGTAGCAAAAGTTCAAAGAAAAAACTAAATTTGGAATTTCTAAATGTAATATTCAGTGTTTGTAAATTTTACAATGGTATCATGAAAACATGGCTTGTGGATAGGTGTCATAATCTAGGGTTAATACAATTCATTCACATATCTTTATGAAATCTACATTAAAAAATTCTTATGTAACACTGTTAACACTTTTAACATCACTTTTGTTCCAAGCTAGAAAATCAATCACCAGCCATCATGGAAAACAACAGGAACCTTATCAGTCAACTAAATATGTCGCTGTTCATCCCAACAATAGTTTGTGTGTGCAGTTGCAATATATTTTTACTATAATGTTCAATCTAGTTTTAAAATGTTCTAGTTGTTAGTAAAGTGTGTAGTGAGTTATGTTTACATATTTTTTGCTATGTATATAAGCTTTGCTATTGCTTATTTGATTATCTTACTGCATTGTGGAAAGTTATTTTTATTAATAAAATCTTGCCCGTTAATATTCATTTTTTTTTTTTTTTGGTTGTTGTTATGGACAGCAAAATTTGTACAATCACCTGTTAAGTATAATCAGTATGTTCTTTGTGTTGCATGTCCAGGAGGTATTTATCAAGGCCCAGAACACCTTCCAGGAGATTTGGTTTTAAATTTGACTACAGACATCCAAATTGAGTTTCAATCTTCCAAGAAACTGGCTGGTAACATCAATCAAGTTGGACGTGGAGTAAATATCACATCTAGAGTAATGGGTTAGTGGAATGAAATTTAAAATATAAGTACAAGTTCTGTTTAAAAAAATACTGCCATGTAGATGTTGAAGAGCACATGCTACAGTGCAAAAAATGTTAGGTATGTAAGTTGCAGTTTTGATGTCCATGATCCAATCTTAATTCTTTCAGTATGTAATGTTTTTATAAATTAAAGAGAAGAAATTTCAGGGACAAAATTGTTCATGGACCTTATTGTCTTAAACATTAGTCTATATTTATTATCTTCAAAATAACAAATGGAATCCAGTGGTCACTGACCAAACAACTTGATGATTTGGACTTTGCTGATGACATAGCTCTCCTATCACACAGCCATCAACAGATGCAGGATAAAATGAACATACTTGATGAGAGATCACAACAGATAGGACTGAAGATTAATAGAGATAAGACTAACATTATGAGAATTAATACAGTTGGCAATAACCAAATAAAACTAGGAGAATTACCTCTATTAGATGTATAATCTTACATATATCTGGGCAGTCATATAGATAAAGAGGGAGGAACAGAAAATGATACCAAAATAAGGATATCAAAAGCAAGAGGAGATTTCATTGCACTGGGAAACATATGGAAATCCAAAGAAATTAGGTTAAATACAAAAATAAAAATTTTCAACTCAAATATTAAGGCGGTCCTATTATATGGCTGTGAAACATGGAGAACAGCAAAATTGACAATTATGAAGATAAAGACTTTCATTAATGGATGTTTATGCAGGATAAAGGGATGGAAATGGCAGGACACAATCACTAACATAGAATTATGGAAATGTACCAGTCAAACACCAGTGGATAAAGAGATATAGCGAAGACGTTGGCACTGGATAGGACACACTACGGAAGCCAACTGAGAGTATTACACAACAGGCCCTTTTTTGAATCCCCAGGGGAAAAGACAAAGAGGAAGACCAAGGAATTCTTGGAGAAGACAGATCGAAGCAGAGATGAAGATGATTTGGAAGACATGGAATAATCTTAAAAGAATGGCAAAAAACAGAACAACAGGAAAGTGTTTGTTGAAGATCTATGCTCCACTGGGAGCTAAACAGGTAGAAGAAGAGAATGTTTTTATAAATTAAAGAGAAGAAATTTCAGGGACAAAATTGTTCATGGACCTTATTGTCTTAAACATTAGTCTATATTCATTATCTTTATATCTAACCTATCTATCTATTGTCCTTTTTAGCCAAAGATGGCACATAGGGCATAAATTCTAGACTCTTTTTTCCGATGATTTTGCAACTGTCAGACCTCGCACAGGACCTGCATTGTGTCTCACCACACAGCTCTTTTCTGGGTGAGTTGTTCAATCTCGACGAGGGAGTTGACACCTACTGTTGTTGCCACTCACTTTAATGTTTTTTAGTGTTTCTCTGGGTCAGTCTCTTTTTCTTTTACCCTCTGGTTCCCATTTGAGGTTCTTTTGTTATTTGTTATTGTTATTTGGTTATGGAAGGCCCCGGTATCACTGCAAACGAATTAAAATCCATAATTGCTCAACCGTCCGTGCCAGCGTAATCATCCGAATTAATATCTCATCTCCCAAACAAAGAAAGGTAACTGTAGTCCCCATCGTAGCAGTCTCAGCACACGCCAAAAGACATAAGGCGAAACCATGCAGAAAGTGAACACAGCCAACTGTTCCCAGTCATACGATATCATCATTCATCGTAAATAATTGGAATATCAAAACGGATGAGACACAGCTCACGGTGTGCACAGAGCACTTAACTCAGTAGCTCCTGCAACAAGCCGGACTTGGAATATGAGGAAACTGCAACAAGGAACACTTTTCATGCATAGCCTTCAACGGTTCCCGTCGCTTATCCACAATATACCGGAAGTTCACGTCCTCTTGAAAATGATGATCGTCGTATTAAAAAAAAAAAAATGTATAGCGCTTGATGATGTTAGGCCATCGTTTTTTTACTCCAATTTCGAACATTTAGACACACAGTTAGTCGTCAGATTATCCCCGTCGCACATCAAACAACAGACCGTAAGATTATCGTACGGCTGGTCTAGGGATGTATGATGAGCCATTATGATGACGTAGCACACAAAAATGTCGTACACACGATTCCGCTGCCTTTAGATTCCTAATTACTCTAGTGAAAGCAGCTTACGACGAACAAAATACGGTGCAAATTTCCTAAAGAGATAAAACTGTGGCTGACGAAGTACTTTACATTAATAAGTAACATGGAAATAAATTGCGTCAAGGAATTCCAACAGTCATGAACAGCACCAATGTGACGTAAAGCACAGATCAAGTCTAAACGTTGGAAGGGCGCATTGTCACAAATGGACTGTTGCCGGCGTACAACTTCGCTTTAGCTGCACAAATATAATAAGTAGATCATCATTTATACTTTAACGCAGAAAAGTACAACTGAGAACCGAAATTAATCAGATTTCGAATGCACTTTCTGCAGCAATCGAGAGAACGTGACCTAGATCAGCCATCTTTGCAACGAAAGTCGGTTCTTTTGTTGTCTCTTCTCAACACATCGCTAAAATATGCCCACCTTCTTCTCTTGATTGTAGTTTATATTTTTGGATGCTTTGTCATTTCTCTTATTTCTACACTAGTCTTGAACCTATTCCATGTTATACAAAGTATTTTCCTCAGGCATTTGCTTTCAAATGCTTACAGTTTATTTGCAATTTCTTTAGCTGTTTTCCAGCTTTTGCATGCATGAGTAAGGGTGGATAATACATTTGATTTGAAAATTCTGAGCTTTGTTTTTGTGCTTATTAATTTTGATTTCCATATTTTTCCAAGGTTTCTTCTTCCACTTCTTTTCCTTCAAGGTTTATTTTTTCTTCTGGGCAAATTTGATTTTTCATTACTTTTGTCTTTTCTTGGTTGATATCAAGTCCAATTTTCCTAGTCATTGATGGCATGTCATTTGTTTTTTCCTTGCTTCATGTTCACATTACTATTGATGAGAACTATGTCGTTCTCAAAATCAAGGTCCTCCAATTGAAATCCAAGTGTCCATCCAATGCCTTTGTCACCCGTGCAGCATTTCTGCATAATGAAGTTGACGGCAATTTCAAATAACAAGGGAAATAAAATACATCCTTGCTTCACTCCGATATCAATCTGGAACCATTCAATCAATCCTGCCTTTGTGCGAACTGCACATGAGAAGCCGTCATACAGATCTTTGATGATGTTAATAATTTTTGGTGGTATTCCATATTGTCTGAGTATGTTCCACAATGAGTCTCTATATTCCCTGTCAAAAGCTTTTTTGAAGTCAATGAAATTTAGGAGTGGTCTCTGCTTTTCTATATGTTCTTCAGGTTTATATGAGGGTTGGAGATATTTATGAAGCCTGTCTGATCTATTAGCTCCCTAGGAAGTTTTGGGCTGCCAACATGGTTTGTTGCTAAGGATCTCTTTCTGTTCTTTGCTTGTGTTTGCCAGTGTCCAGATTTATTAGAATGTCTTCCCTGTCCAGTCTATGAAAACAAATCCATCTTTTTTTGTTTCATTATCCCATTATCAGGGTATGTCGGGAGGACATATAGGATCTCAGAATAAAAGCCACTTGTCCTGAGCAGTCGGCATGAGGTGTTTGGGTATTAGTCTCCAATTAATAAATCTTTGACCCCTCCTACCCAGTCGATATCATTATTTTATTTTCTCCTTTTTCTATTTGACTTGCCTGTTGCAGCATAATTTCTTTTTTTTTTAACCAATATATGAAGCCCTTTGTGTACTCTTATGTTTTTGGTAATGAGATGTTTTTGGTAATGAGATGTTTTTTATGATGATATTAAACACATTTTCTCATTTATGATGCTCTCTATTTGGAATATAAAGAATAAATTCGCCTAGGATCTTACAGTAACTTCTCAAATTTCCATGGCTTGTATTTTCCTTTCTGATTTTGCATTATGTTCCATATTTCAAAGGAATGTAAGAATATTGATATTTCCAGTGTGCACAATAGTCTTAATTTTATATTTTAAATTAAATGATTTGTCTTACCAACTTCTTTTCAGATTTGTTTGTAGTTGTTGTCAATATATTTATCCTTGTATTAGTTTTAATTTTTCGACCTTCACCTCTGGTGACGGATCATAGATAACAAACTGCTTTTGAGTATTGAATGTTAACATTTTTTTTAAAAATAGAATGTGGCGGTACATTGTATGAAAGTGGATCATTTTACACCAATGGTTATCCAAGTCCACTTAAAAATGCAGCATACTGTGTGTGGATTATTGATGTGAAAGGACATGATAAAAAGACAATAAATATTGTCAACTTCACCATTGATGCTGTTAATTCCAGTATCTTGTAAGTGATGAGGACAAGATTTTTTTTTTTACATAGTTTTAATGTTAACTCTTTAACTTCTTTATTGTTTGATAAAAAAAGAGCATTCTGGTCAAACATTAATTAATAATTTATTATTGACTTCCGGTCAATATGACGGATGACAGGAAACTGTTGAGGCACTGTCTGAAAAGTGTTCCTTGTTGCAGTTTCCTCATATTCTAAGTCCGGCTTGCTACCGGAGCTACTGAGTAGTGCACTGTGATAACCGTGAGCTGTGGGATTCATCTGGATTGTGTTTCCATATTCAGATTGCTTACGATGAGTGATGATATTGCATGATGAAGGACAGTTCAGATGCGTACCCTGTCGGTGCTATAATATGCCTTATTTCTTTTGATGTGTGCTGTGTTTGCTACATAAGAGACTTCAAATGCCTTTCTTTGTTTGCATATTCGATGAGATGTTATTTTGGATGATTCCACTGGCATGGTTGGTTGAACAATTATGGATTTCCATTCGTTTGCATTGATACCGGGGTCTTCGAATAACCATAACCATTTATTAAAATATGGAAATATAAACAAATTTACCAGGGCTGCAGTAAAGTGGTAAAAAAGGAGAACAGGAAAAACAGAGTAAATGGTTACAACTTTACAAGATAAAATGTCCCAGCAAAAGGCCATTTTGTAGGATGCAATGTCATCAGTATGTTGTAGGATGCAATGTCATTGGTATGTTTGATATATCATCATTTATCACTGTAAGGCTGCAACCATATGTGCTCTGCATTTTTATCCCTGTGTTCTTTCATTAAATTGACATTTACAAATTTTACTTGCAACAATTTGTTTACATTTAAACTAACATTCACCCTTTGCCATACTACCAAGAAAAACATTTATTTTGCAAAATTAGTGACTGATAATAACTATTCTCAACTTAATGTAAACGTTGTTAATGATGCATGTGAACAGAACATATTTAGCGAGGTAATTTGCAACAAAATCATGGTTATGGTTATTTGAAGGCCCTGGTATCGCTGCAAACGAATGGAAATCCATGATTGGTCAACCGCCCGTGCCAGTGGAATCATCAAAATTAACATCTCATCAAATATCCAAACAAAGAAAGGCAGTTGCAATCCCCATTGTAGCAAACACAGCACACGTCAAAAGACATAAGGCGTATTATAGCACCAACAGTGAACGCATCTGAACTGTCCTTCGTCATACGATGTCATCATTCATCATAAGCAATCTGAATACAGAAACACCATCAGGATGAAACACACAGCTCACGGTGTGCACAGCGCACTCAGTAGCTCCTGCAGCAAACCGGACTTGGAATATGAGGAAACTGCAACAAGGAACACTTTTCAAACAGTGCCTCAACGAATCCCTGTCGCCTATCTGCCATATTGACCGCAACAATATCATATGGTTAATTACTTGCAATGCACATAAATTACATATGTGATATAAGATCAAGTGTTCAGCCTTATAATTTAACTTTGACAACACACAGTGCTTCAATCAGAGAAATGGTCATTTTTAGGGATTGACCATAAACAACCATCTTATACGGTCACCATTAATATTTTTTTACTATCTATTTTTTAAAAATTGCTTCCCTATAAAAAAGCTTGAACAATGTGACAATGAATGAAAATTACTTAATTTCATTAACAAACATTTGTAGCATAGCCTTCTTTTAATTTCTTGGAATATAATTGTTTTCCCACTATCTATTCTTTGTTACCAGTCTCATGTTATTAGCAATTGTGGTATTTAAATCAGAAAAGTTTTAATATAATGCCAAAATCATTATTTACAAAAATTTTTAATAATCTTTATTTCATTTTAAAATTCAAAGCATCACAATACATAATAATTATTACATTTATACAATTCAAAGTGAAAGATGGTACATATATTTTCAGCGTAGTTAGGAGGATAATAGGGCATTACTTCACACAACCAACAGTTTGTTAGACTATTTGTAAATACAGGAGTGCCATAGGTGACAGTAAAGACAAAAGGCTCAATTTATTTTGGGAGGTGTGATGTCTCAACGGTGTATGTAAAGCAAACTTACTAGATGGCTGGTGCCTTTCGCCTGTCACTAACAAATGTAGCAAACAAGGGAAATGAAAGACTTGAAAAATGTGTCGTTCTATTCGAACATTGAAAAAACATTAATTCATTCACGTTCGGACAACCCGTGTTCGATTCCCGTTGGGAGCAGTGTGAATTCTACTTGTGGTTGAAAAAAAAAATACCCCCACGGTCGACCCAGCCGTTGCTAGAAATGGGTACCAGGGTATTAGCGAATCAGTTCAGAGGAAGAGGTATGTTTACAGCACTCAGAAAAAATGACAAATAATCAACAGAAAAAAAAAAAAGAACAATATATGGACTAAAGCAGGATCAAACCCGTACTCAGTGGCACAGCGCCTTGCCACAAAAAGCCAAATACTAGGGAAAACTGCCACTCAGCTAACTAAAAAATTAGCTATCATGGACAGTATCTTACGTGCAGGTGTTCTCGTGACTATAGCATAAGGCTGCGATCACAGCTTGGAAATACATTGTGTATCTGTATTTTTCCTAAGACAAGTATCTCCTGGATAGGGTAGGACTGAATACTTGCATTGTAGACAAACATTTAGGACGAAACAGCATGAATAGTAGTTTCCAGTGGTTTAGAATGGAGACAAATAATAATAAATGAATATAATTATAGAGGGAAACTTCCGAGGCGATAATCAGTGAATCAGTTCAGAGGAAGAGGTATGTTTACAGCACTCGGAAAAAATGACAAATAATCAACAACAGAAAAAAAACAAAGAACAATATATGGACTAAAGCAGGATCGAACCCGTACTCAATGGCACAGCGTCTTGCCGCGAAAAGCCAAACACTAGGGAACACTGCCACTCAGCTAACTTAAAAAATTAGCTATCGTTGACAGTGTCTTACAAGGTAGACATATACAGAAACAGATATACGATATCTCGTGACTATAGCATAAGGCTGCGATCACAGCTCGGAAATACACAACCGCTGTAAACTACTATTCGTGCTGTTTCGTCCTAAATGTTTGTCTACAACGCAAGTATTCAGCCCTACCCTATCCAGGAGATACTTGTCTTAGGAAAAATACAGATATACAATGTGTTTCCGAGCTGTGATCACAGCCTTATGCTATAGTCACGAGAACACCTGCGCGTAAGACACTATCCACGATAGCTAATTTTTTTAGTTAGGTGAGTGGCAGTGTTCCCTAGCCTTTGGCTTTTCATGGCAAGGCACTGTGCCACTGAGTATGGGTTCGATCCTGCTTTGGTTCATATATTGTTCTTTTTTTTTTTCTGTTATTGATTATTTGTCATTTTTTCCAAGTGCTGTAAACATACCTCTTCCTCTTAACTGATTCGCTGATTATCGCCTCAGAAGTTTCCCTCTATAATAATATTCATTTATTATTATTTGTCTACCAGGGTATTACCCTGGGAAGGTGAGGAATGTCGCCTCGCATCTGAGTTTCGATGCTTGAGGTGACACTATACAGAACATTTCTGGATAGATGGCCGAGCACATATAGGTGTAAACACGCTTTCTAAGATGCCAGTTCAAGTCTCGTACTTTACCTTTTATCATTCATTCACATTCGTTCATTCATTCTCACAAATTTAATTATGTTGTTTTTAGGATGGACATTGTTTTTTTTATTGTAAATCTGTAAAAACAGGTTAGGGTTCTTTTTCTTCTTTCCTTCCTCATCTGCCTTTCAGCATCGAGGGGAGATCTAATATGCGGTCTTTTGCTCTTCAGTTCGCCTCTGCCGCTGTTATGTTTCCTAGTGCTTCTAATATTCCATCGACCTATCTTTTTCGTGGTCGACCCTTGGATCTGGTGTTCTCACAACGTTTGTTGAAGGCTTGTTGTGTTGAGTTTTGTTCTTTCTGCCTTGTCACGTGGCCAAACCATTTTATCTGTTGTTTTAAATTTATCAACTGTTTCTAGTACTTATATTTGTTTATTTAAATATGGTTAAATTATTTAGAGAATTTATATTTACAGTTTAACATTCTTTTGAGTAACAAAAGGTGATGTTTTTATTATTTCATATTATTTATTTAGCAGACTGAGGATTCTTTCAACTGTCAAAATGTCTTATACATGCTCAACCTAAACATGAGACCACTATTTTAATATGTAAACTGTACGTACATCCTGAGATTAGTGACCACTGGTAGATTTTACACAGACACGCAGGCACACAAAAATACTGCACAAAATGAAAAGTTAGTAGTTTTGAATGACAGACAAGCATTAAATTACCTTTATTATACTTTATGCCACAATTTTCTATCCACAATTTACCTTTGTAAATACAAAGATTGAGGTACAGAGTACACGGGGGTACTTTACTTTATAGTAAACTTTCTGCAAACTTTCTTTTCCAGGCTATTTACACTTTATTTCTTGGTACTTTCCATTACAGGGACCAGTATGTAAAAATTTATGATGGAATCTCTTTACGTTCTGGACTTCTGAGTATGAACTTAACAAAGAAAGGAGGCATTTTAT
This sequence comes from Megaustenia siamemsis, assembly GCA_032433765.1. Taxonomy (NCBI): domain Eukaryota; kingdom Metazoa; phylum Mollusca; class Gastropoda; order Stylommatophora; family Ariophantidae; genus Megaustenia; species Megaustenia siamemsis. The sequence goes on along the minus strand of JAVIAB010000059.1, from coordinate 49,151,751 downwards.
CTCGCTATGATAAAATTATTGTGAATATAAATTATAATGCAACTCAGACTGTGAAAGCCGGATTTCTCTTCACTTTCACAACCAAGAGTAGGTGGTATTATCCTAAAGGTTATATTACTGTTATAATGTTGAAAATGTACAATTATATTTTTTGTTTCTTTGAATTCAGTTGCACCTAAAATTCAGTTTTCTATTAAGAAAATTCACAAAAATTTAACGAGTATATGAAATAAGTATGAAAGTTGTGTACACATTTAGTTCTAGATGAAGAACCTAATGTCTGATTCCTGCAAGAATATCTGGATTTTTTAGATGATGTCAGAGATCATTGCCCTTGCAAGGCCCATTTAAAGTCACAAGATTACACTCACAGTGACTGGAGTCGATTCAGATATCAGTGATCTGCAGTATTAACTTCTTGTTCATCCCTGGTCATCATGGTTTTGACGGCAATTAATGAGTAAATAGATTTGCTGTTTTGGCAATCATATCAGATGAACAGCCAATAGATAGGAACCAATGATGGAAAATGCAAAATTGAAATAAACAAAAGAATAGGTATGGCAAAAAGTAATTTTAATGCCATGAAAAATATACTAACAACAAAACAAATATCAGCAGGGCTGAAACTAAGAATGGCAAAATGTTACATCTTCTCAATATTCCTGTATGGTGCAGAAACATGGACATTAGACAAGAAAACAGAACAGAAAATTGAAGTCTTTGAAATGTGGATTTATAGAAGAATATGTAGAATTGGATGGAAACAAAAGATAACAAACGATGAAGTTTTAAAACAACTGAAAATAAAAAGAGAACTACTAAATACAATTAAGACAAGACAAATGAAATTTTTGGGGCATGTTAAAAGACACAACAGCCTACTAAAAGTAATATTGGAAGGAAAAATACAAGGTAAAAGAGGCAGAGGCAGACCAAGACTAACATGGACGAGTAACATTAAAAAGATGGACAAGTCAATCTATGACATCCTGCACCATCAAAGCAAGAAACAGAGTAGAATGGCGATCCATGGTAGCCAACCTTTTTTGTGGAGAAGGCACTCGATGATGATGATGATGATATCATTTACAACCCAAGAGATTTTAGTAGAAAGAAGAACTTTAAAAGAAATGTAACTAGATATATATCTACACTGTGAACTGGAGGTAAATGTAAGAATTGTCAGAACAGAACAGCATTCTTGACGAGTGAAAGGAATTGTCAGCAAATATTGAATTGGCATAGTTAAGTTATGGGAGCCACGATAGCTCAGTGGTTAGTGAACTGGACTACCACAGACAAGGGGTAGGGTTCGATCCCAACCGACGGCTTCCGGGTTCACCCAGCCTTAAATGGGTACCGGATTTTTTCTGGGAAAGTAAAGCAGCACGGGCGTAATACTGACCACATTACCCCAAAAATCATGTGCTGAAGGTCTGTAAAATATTGGGTCACTAACACCATATTTCCCTATATTCCACTTGGCGTGACGGGGGTACTTTACTTTATAGTTAAGTTGCTGTATGCTGATGAACATTTTGAGGAGAAAATCTGAGCACCTGTTGATGTGTCTGGAGTACAATGATGATGATCATAACATAACATTATTCTAGGAAGGCTTTTATCACATGGTCGTCTGTCTGTTGTGATGTAAGGCTGGAGCTGTCATTCGCTTGTATGAAAAACACTTCAGGGTTTACTGCTTGAGAAGCTGCTTTGGATCTCTCCAGACAGAACATCTCTCTAGACAGATTACCTCTCCTAGAATTCTTATATAGACGTTACAGACTTGAACAAACAACGAACAGTAGTAGACAGCCATGTACATTCGTGGACAGCAACATTAAATTGACAACTTCATGCAGCGTTTTTAGAGATTGGCTCCACTGGCCCGCACTCCAACAGGTTTAATGGCATGTAACATTGTAGGCCAACAATTACGAAGACCTGCAATCACGATCACATCATACTCGCATAATCCATAGTGAAATATATAAATCCAAAAATGCTACTCAGTTGTATTCTAACATTGTAATTGTAACTTAAAATACCAGAACTTAAGGAAAATATAAAAGGAATCATGAAAAAAGGCACCCAATCAGACACAGAAAGAAAACACGTAGCAGAAAAACACATACACGATACCTACCCACAGGACTCTTTGTCCCACATATACACTGATGGCTCTGCTACAAATGCCACCAGAAATGGAGGGGGAGGTGTGTTCTTGATGTTGAATAATCAGGACGAGATCACCAAGTCAATAGCTACTGGAAAATTCTCAAACAACTTTAAAGCAGAAACTGAGGCCATCAGAGATGCTGCAACACTGGCTACTCAACACAAAAATAACATGCACAATAAATTGGTGATTCTGACTGATGAACTGTCAGTATTATCAGCTGTAAAAAGCCCCAAGAATAATGAACTCGATGACTTGAGAACAACCCTGGACCAACTATGCAATAACTTCCAGAGAGTAGTCATTCATGGATACCATCACACTGTAATGTACACGGGAACGAACGCGCAGACAAATTAGCTACAGAGGGAAGGAGATTACCACAAGAGAACCATCTGCTCAGTTATGATGAAGCCAAATCCATCCTCAAGGGTCAGTTCCATGAAAAATGGAAACAAGAACACCCAAAGCATAACGAGAGTGACGGATACCACCAACTATCAAGGAGGGATCAAGTCATCATACTTTGCCTACGCACTGGCCACAATAGAATGAGAAGTCACATGTTCACCAAATTCAAAATAGGTACAACCAGCCTATGCCACTGTACACTGGACAATATGACTACAAAACATGTTCTACAGGATTGCCCCCAGTACACAGACCTGAGAAGAGCAATGTGGTCCTCGTCCACCTCCCTGGAAGAGAAACTATATGGGGCAATCGATTCGCTTAAACAGACAGCTGACTTCATGAGAGAGTCTGGAATCCTACTCTGATTGAGTCTTGATCACAGAGAGAGAGAGAGTTGTATCCAACTGTCTATCTCAGAATATATCTATCAAACAGAACTTCTAAGTCCTTTAAAATTGTCCAGGATGGACCCAAGTTTCTAAATAATTCTATATTTATCTAACTTCATACTTCTAGCTTGTTGGCTGAGGTTTCTACTTCAGTTCTAGCTATCTACCCTTCTTCTCCTGGTGTCAGCCATCCTCAGTTCCGTCAGTGCAATTCCTGATCTAAACCTATGTATGTCTTGCCTGTTCTAGGCACTGGCGGAAACTGACTCGTCCAGCCCTCTAGTTTGGCTCATCGCATTTGGTCACATGACCTAACCATAGGATCTCAAGATGTCCTTCTAATTGACCAGTTATCCTCATGGCTGAATAACTCAACATCCCCCGGTCATTCCCCTAACTCTATTAACTCGCACTCTCTTAGTACTGTGTTTAACCCTTGCAAACCTGAGATCTGGTACAACATAACATGCTGGGGTGGAAAGTGCTTGTTTGTTGAAAAGCAATTTTTAAAAAAGGTGTTATCTTGATGAATTTTTATGACTAATGTGTTAATAGAATAGACACATTAAAATGTACTATTTAACTTTAATGAAATTATTACAGCAGAATCCACTTATAACAGGACCAGTTATAATGAGAATCCTGATATAAAGTCAGTCTTAAAAATTCCTTAATTTTTTATTTATCCTGTATTTTAAAACATTCTTATAATGTCATTACCCAACCTTCTAATTGGCTGTAACATTATTTGTGAAATTTGCCTAGCCAAAATGGTGTGTACTTGTGTGTCAATTTTGTGGTCTGGCCCATCTCATTGAAAAGGAAAAGGATCTGGCTGAGAGCCTAGGTCATACCAACTTCAACCTAAGTGTGGGCTGGCTGAACTGATTCAATGTGCGACTTGGAATTTTAATGGGAATTGTAATGAAAATAGTCTGCTGTGATGCTGGGTCAGTTTCAAAAGAAACAAGATAGGTGGAAGCAAAGTAAACTGCAGGAAATTCTCAAACTATTTGAACCTAAGAATGTGTGCAATATGGACAATACAAGTCTCTTTTATAAGTGTTTCCCAAACTGCACTTTTGAAAAAAAAAAAAAAAAAGAGAGCAGCGACTACAAAATTCTAAAAGACAATTTCTATTTTGATTGCTGCCAAAATGAATGGTGACAAGCTGCCCCTGCTCGCATTGGTAAAATTTGAGAAGTCACTTTGTTTAAAAGTATAAGAACACTGTTGTCAGAGTACAAGTTTAACAAAAAATCATTGATGACACATTTAAGAGCAATATTTTTGTTCTTCCTGCCTTCAAAAATGACAAGTGTGTTGCAACCATTGGACCAGGGATCATTTAATCTTTGATAATACTGTACAGGTAGAGAATTCCAAAAAAACTTATTTCTGGTGATAACATCACCAAATGCTTTCACAGGGTAGGTTTCATTTTCACATATATATTAGCATATAATGATTCCTTTGGTTAGTCTCTATCTTCCACAACAGCTGCCTATTGCACAAACATCGATAACCTGTTTGATTGACTGAGAGACATTGATCACCCAGTCTGTATGACAGCTGATCTGATGAGTACTTGTCAATGAATGAGACTTGTCCAAACTTCGGAGCTTTCGACACAAGACACTGCACAAAGCATATTGTTGGAGGACAGAGCCGCGGCTGTGAAAAAGGAAGAAGAAGAAGATGAGACTGGAAATCCTTCTCATATGATAACAACCAAAGCAGTTTCTCAAGAAGTAGAAACCTTGAGGATGTTTTTCATGCAAGCAAGTGACAGCTCTGTCACACTGACAAGCCACACTGACAAAACTCAACTTTAATGAGAGCCTTGTAGATGATTTCACAGTCAAGGTCTCAAAACAATATACAATCAACTTTTTCTTTAAACCCTGAGACATCCCTCTCAGTGAAGAGGGTAACAGAGAGACATGGGCTTAGGAACCCCTCTCATTGAGTATTCCTCATAAAAACAGCAACAAAAAGCTCTCTGTCTGTCTCTCTCACACACATTATCAGACATTGTGTCCAGTGATTACATAATATCTAGTTTTTTTTGCAAGGGACAGGTTTCTAAAGTTTACATAATACATTCCCCTATTATTAAACGACAGAGATGGGATTTCTTAGAAGAATGTTGAAAGTTCCCTCCTTGGACAGCTAAAAAGACCAATGAAGAAATTCTCAAAGAGGCCAACACAAAAAGGGAACTCCTAAAAAACATCAGAAAGAAACAATCAACATTTTTTGGGCACATCATGAGAAGAGGAAAGTTGGAATACTTGGTTACAACTGGCAAAATAAATGGAAAGAGAGATCGCGGACAACAAAGAGAGAAAATACTGGATAGCTTGGTGTCATGGCATGGAAAACAGTAAACAACAGAACTGATACGATGCATGGTAGATAGAAGATTGTGGAAGGACATGCTAACCGCTATGGCACATTTTGATGATTATTATTAAACGTAAATTGTATAGTTATAGTTATTTGGATATAACGAGATATGGTTATAATGACAATATGTGAATGATCTCATAAACAGATTCTTCTGTATAAATTAACACTTTAAAAAAAAATTATGTGTAGTGTATTCTTTTCATTTTGTAAGCCTTTTTCAGTCTGGTAGTCAGGTGTGGGTAGATGAGAATCGAGTCTTGGTTAACAGCTCCCTTAGGAGATGGTTTTTCAAAAGGATGCTATAGGTACCATGGATGCCAAAAGTCCAATGTGGAGGTACAGAAAGAAGCAGATGAAGAAAAGAATAATTATAAAGCAAATTAGGAAAAATCCAGACTTATGGAGCATATGTGGAGAAGAGACAGTTTGGAATACTTAATAATAGGAAAATTAGGCCGGAGAGATAAACACAGGTATACAAAGGGAAACTATGCTGGATAGTTTGACAGTGTGGCACAGAGAAAGATCAACAGTGAAACTATTGCACAACACACAAGATTGAGGGTTATGGAAGGATTAGGTTTACAAACACCTTCAGCATTGACAGTGAATGAATGAATGTACGGGTTTGCCTTTAAAAATCTAGAATGTATATTTTTGTGTAATTTCGTTTCTTTCCCACTGAAAAATGTGTGCATATAAAATAAAATTGTTTTATTTTTATTCATCCACTGCTAGACTGTCATGAATTGTGTGCAAATGGAGTCTGCTTGCATGAGGACTGGAAATGTAATGGTGATGATAACTGTGGTGATAACACAGATGAGAGAAATTGTTCTATCACTCCTAGTACCCCATCACCCCAAACAACTACACCACCAAGTTCTCAGTCCTATTCTGGATGGGGTGAGTATAAGTTAAACCTAATTGCTAATATTTTTGTCTCTATAATAAAAACACAGTATATATGTAGTACTAAGCATTACTATTTCATCATTATCATCGAGTGCCGTCTCCGCAATGAAGGTTGGCTACCATGGAGCGCCATTCTGCTCTGTCTCTTGCTTTGATGGTGCAGGTTGTCATAGGCTGATTTGTTCATCTTTTGATGTTACTTGTCCATGTTAGTCTTGGTCTGCCTCTTTTACCTTGTATTTTCCCCTCCAGGATTACTTTTAGTAGGCTGTTGTGTCTTTTAACATGGCCCAAAAATCGCAATTGTCTTGTTTGAATTGTGTTTAGTAATTCTCTTTTCAGTTTAGTTGTTTTAAGACTTCGTCGTTTGTTTTCTTTTCCTTCCATCCAATTCTACCTATTCTTTCTATATATCCACATTTCAAAGACTTCGATTCTCTGTTCTGTTTTCTTGTCTAATGTCCATGTTTCTGCACCATATAGGAATATTGAGAAGATGTAACATTTTTTGATTCTTAGTTTTAGCCCTGGTGTTATTTGTTTTGATGTTAGTTTGTTCTTCATGACATTAAAATTTCTTTTTGCCATTCCTATTCTTTTGTTTATTTCAGTTGTACATTTTCCATCACTGGTTATAGTATGTCCAAAGTAGTTGTAGTTCTGAACTGTCGCCAGGTCTATTCCTTCAATTTTGATATCCATTTGTGGGTTTTGAGTATTTCCTTTGTTTATGGTTATAGTTTTAATCTTTTTGATATTCATATCTATCCATATTTTTTGCTTATCATGTTTATTTTATTAAGTAATTGTTGTAGATCTTTAGAATTTTCTGCTAGTAGTACTGTATCATCAGCATATCTTAGGTTATTGATTATCTTTCCATTAATTTGTAGGCCTGGCATCTCTATGATGTTTTTAAAGATTTTCTCAGTGTATAGATTGGACAAGCTTGGTGATAGGATGCATCTCAGTCTTACTCCTTCATGATTACTATTTCATGAAGGAAATTTGTGTGTTTGTGACTGCTAATAAAATTATCATCATTGAGTTCCTTCTCCGCATTGAAGCTTGACTACCTGTGAGCACCATTCCGATCTATCTCTTGATTTGATAATGCAGGTTGTCATAGGCTGACTTTTCTGCTAGTATTACAGTATCAAACATAAAGCAAGAGGCAACAACATAAGGCATCAGCTTCCTTGCCGATATTGAGGAACTCGCCCAGAATAGAGTTGTGTGACGAGACACAATGCAGGTCCTGTGCAAGGTCTGACAGTTGAAAGATTGTTGAACACAAAGTCTAGAATTTCTGCCCCATGTTCCATATTTGACTCGAAAGGACAATAGATAGATAGAATACAGTATCGTCAGCAGATCTTAGGTTATTGATTATCTTTCCATTAATATTTGGGCCTGGCATCTCTGTGATGTTTTTACAAATTTGTTCAGTGTACAGAATGAGCAAGCATGGGGATAGGGTGGATCCTTGTAATACTCCTCTCTATAAATATTATATATCAATAGGTGTAGAGTACTCTTTGTTATATCCTATTATAGCTGTTTGCTCCCAGCATAAATTACATATTATAGTCTGTGTCATCTAGATGTATATCTTTTAGGCACTAAAAGTTGTTTATGGTATATTCTGTCAAAATAAAATTGTGTGTCCCGATAATTCTAATGTGTATCATTCATATTTAAGGTCTTTCTTCATGCATCATTTAATCAGAATGAACAGCCTCTCTTCTATAAAGAATTATCATGTCTTACTTTTTGGAAAATAGTTAACTTTTTTAAGCAAAATATCAAAACAAGTGATAAGAAGATATCCAAGAGATACCTGGATCAACCCCAGAAACAAATAGAAATTTAGATTTTTGCCGGACTAATATTCATCATCATAATCAAGTGCCACATCTTCTGGCATATGTGATCATGTCTCTCCACAACTTTCAATCTCGACAGTTAGGTATCATTTCTGTTGTTGACCTTCTGCCAAGCCATTCTCTTAAGCTGTCTGTTATTTTTTCTCTTTGCTTCCGTCTTTCTCTTCGTCCCTCAATTTTTCCAGTTGTCACAATATATTTCAGCCGTTTTCTTCTCATTCGTCATCATCATGTGCCATACTGGTTGGAGCAGGCGATCATGTCCTTCCGCAATCTTCTATCTACAGTTCATCATATCAGCTCTGTTGTTGGCTGCTTTCCATGTCATGACACCAAGCCATCTAGTATTTTCTCTCTTTGTCGTCCGCAATCTCTCTTTCCTTTTATTTTGCCAGTTGTAACCAAGTATTCCAAATTTCCTCTTCTCATGATGTGCCTGAAAAATGTTGTTTCTTTCTGATGTTTTTTAGGAGCTCCCTTTTTGTGTTGGCCTCTTTGAGAACTTCCTCATTGGTCTTTTTAGCTGCCCATGGAACTTTCAACATTCTTCTGAGAAATCCCATCTCTGTGGCCTCTAATCGCCTTTTCATTTGTTTGCCTACTGTCCATGATTCGCTTCCATAGGTCAGAATTGGTTCTATATACCACCAATGAACTCTCTTTCGCATTTCTATTGGACACAAATAATAATAAATTAATATTATTAAATAGGGAAACTTCCGAGGCGATAATAGGGAATAATAGAAGGAAAGGGTATGTGTTAGCACTCGGAAAAAATGACAAATAAACAACAACAGAAAAAAAAAAAAGAACAATATATGGTACGAAGCAGGATCGAACCCGTACTCCATGGCACTGCGCCTTGTCATGAGAAGCCGAACGCTTGGTACACTGCCACTCAGCAAATTAAAAAAATTAGCTATTGTGAGCAGTGTCTTACACAAAGGCGTTCCCATGACTATAGCATAGGGTTACAATCACAGATCGGAAATAAATTGTAAATCTGTACTTTCCTATTAAGGCAAGTATCTCCCAGTAGGGCTGAATACTTGTGTTGCAGACAAACATTTATTGGACGAAACTGCACAAATAGTAGTTTCCAGTGGTTATGTACTGGAGACAAATAATAATAAATTAATATTATTAAATAGGGAAACTTCCGAGGCGATAATAGGGAATAATAGAAGGAAAGGGTATGTGTTAGCACTCTGAAAAAATGACAAATAAACAACAACAGAAAAAAACAATCAACAATATATGGTCCGAAGCAGGATCGAACCCGTACTCCATGGCACTGCACCTTGCCACGAGAAGCCGAACGCTTGGTACACTGCCACTCAGCTAATTAAAAAAATTAGCTATTGTGAGCAGTGTCTTACACGCAGGCATTCCCATGACTATAGCATAGGGTTACAATCACAGATCGGAAATAAATTGTAAATCTGTACTTTCCTATTAAGGCAAGTATGTCCCAGTAGGGCTGAATACTTATGTTGCAGACAAACATTTATTGGACAAAACTGCACGAATAGTAGTTTCCAGTGGTTATATACTGGAGACAAATAATAATAAATTAATATTATTAAATAGGAAAACTTCCGAGGTGATAATAGGGAATAATAGAAGGAAAAGGTATGTGTTAGCACTCGGAAAAAATGACAAATAAACAACAACAGAAAAAAACAAAGAACAATATATGGTCCGAAGCAGGATCGAACCCGTACTCCATGGCACTGCACCTTGCCACGAGAAGCCGAACACTTTTTTACACTACCACTCAGCTAATTAAAAAAATTAGCTATTGTGAGCAGTGTCTTACACGAAGGCATTCCCATGACTATAGCATAGGGTTACGATCACAGATCGGAAATAAATTGTAAATCTGTACTTTCCTATTAAGGCAAGTATGTCCCAGTAGGGCTGAATACTTATGTTGCAGACAAACATTTATTGGACAAAACTGCACGAATAGTAGTTTCCAGTGGTTATATACTGGAGACAAATAATAATAAATTAATATTATTAAATAGGAAAACTTCCGAGGCGATAATAGGGAATAATAGAAGGAAAAGGTATGTGTTAGCACTCTGAAAAAATGACAAATAAACAACAACAGAAAAAAACAAAGAACAATATATGGTCCGAAGCAGGATCGAACCCGTACTCCATGGCACTGCGCCTTCGGAAATAAATTGTAAATCTGTACTTTTAAGGTGACCATTTGTCCCGGAATTTGACATTTTTTGAACCTTTGTCCCGGATTAGCTGCCGTACCGGTTTTGTCCCGATTTTGGCATATTCTTTAGCTTTTGTCCCGGATTTGATAAAAAATAATTTGGGACACAAACGTTTACCGATTTTGCCATTTTGGTATACGACGTACATTTGTTCAATTAAAAAAAATATTATTCCGTTGCTGTGTAGACAATTTTGTTTAATATCAAAACAGTAGAATGCGCTCCTAGTTTTAAATCTCGTATACATTCGTTGTGTTCCTAACTTTCACTTTCACTTTCACAAAAAATGGCACCGAAGCGTAATTGTAGTTTTAATCAAGATTTACAAAAGGAATACCCTTTTATTAAAAAGTCTACATCGTCATCAGACTTCACTGTAAGATGTAATATATGTTCATCCGGGTTTACTATTAACCATAGTGGACGTGGTGATATTAAGAGCCACATAAATAGTGATAAACATAAGAGAGCCGTCGCTACTGCTGCATCAAGCTCGTCATTGACAAATTTTTTTCGAGCTGATCAGGTTGGTGACAAAGAAGAACAGTTAGCTGCTACAGAAGGTGCCTTTGCATATCATACAGTGATGCACAATCACACGTTTAGATCTATGGACTGCACATCAAAATTGCTTCAGGTAACTTTAGAACCAAAATTTGCTTGTGCACGTACGAAAACAGAAGCTATTATTCGGAATGTGTTCACACCCCATGCTCTAAACGAGTTGAGATGTGACCTAGAAAACGTAACATTTATCTCCATACTGACAGATGCCTCCAACCACAAAGAAATCAAGATTTTTCCTTTGCTTGTCAGATACTTTGATCGCAATAAGGGACTGAAAGTTAAAATATTAGAGTTGAAGTCATTGCCGGGTGAAACATCTGATATAGTAAGTAGTTTTCTTATTGACTGTCTAACTGAAAATGGTTTAGAACTGAAAGTAGTTGGATTATGTGCAGACAACACAAATTCTAATTTTGGGGGCGCTGAAAGAAAAGGACAGAACAATGTTTTCACAAAACTGAAAGAAAACCTTGGACATAGTTTGATAGGTGTTGGGTGTGCTTGCCATATTTTCCACAACACTGTTCGAGCAGCTACAGACGTATTGCCTGTTGATGTTGAAATGACTATTGCAAAAATGTATCTGTACTTCAAATCATACACAGTTAGAGTTGAAAGTCTCAAGGAGTTTTGTCAGTTTGTCGACACAGACTTCCAGATGATTTTAGGTTATGCACAAACTAGGTGGCTTGCGCTCTTGCCTGCTGTTGAAAGGGTTCTTTACATGTTCCTGCCTCTAAAATCATATTTTCAATCTCAAGACAGATGCCCAGTTTTTATACAGGAATTCTTTGAAAACCCACTGTCTGAGGCATGGCTTATTTTGGTTCACAGTCAGGCATCCTCTTTCCACGAAGCAGTGCAGAAAGTAGAGGGACAGATGGTCACTGTATTTGAAGTCATTGACAACATCAATAGGTTGAAAGCTATCTTGGAGTCCAAGCTGGAAGACGGCTTCTTGCCATCAAGAGTTCAGATAATCCTTAAAAAGCTGGAAATGGAAGGATTTCCACGTGATGATGTGAAAAAGTTTAACGCCAGTATTTCTTCATTTTATGAAACAGCTTTAAGTTATTTGAAGAAATGGGCTGCAAATAATTTTCAAAACCTAGAGTCTTACAGCTGGGTAATGCTGAACAGAACACCAAATTGGGAAGATATTGAGAAGTCTTCATCATTAGTGAGTCAAACAGTGCCTTCAGTCGACTTTCCAGAAAATGAAATGTATGACGAATATGTCTACATGAAACAGTTCGTTACTTCACAAAAAATTAGTGAGTGGAGTCTTAATAAAACATTACCAGGGCAGCGTTGGGTTGAACTAGCTTCCCACTTCAGAAACAATCATGTGCCCGTTTCACATATTCTGAAGTTGGCAGAGTTCTTTTTGTGTCTACCTGGAACAAATGCTGCAACAGAACGAGTGTTTTCTCTGATGAACAGTTTGTGGACAAATGATAAAACACAACTAGGTGTTGAAACTTTAAAAGCCATGTTGATCACCAAAGTGAACTATGAGGGAACATGTGTCGAATTTTATAAGATGCTGCATACAAAGAAGGACATTTTACAGAAAATTCACTCATCTGAAAAGTACAGCATCTCTGTTTCACCTTCAATTTAAGTGAGTACCACTGTTTTTTTTTTATCTCCTGATTATCCTGATAGCGTATTGTAGGTCTATATTATTAGATGTTTTAAAATGTATGTATTATTCACTTGAAAATGACAGCAAGAAGAAATGTAATTTTATTGGTGGAAAATTGAAGTAAAATTATTTCGTCCCAGAATGGGATTTCAAAAATATGGTCACCTTAGTACTTTCCTATTAAGGCAAGTATCTCCCAGTAGGGTTGAATACTTGTGTTGCAGACAAACATTTATTGGATGAAACTGCACAAATAGTAGTTTCCAGTGGTTATGTACTGGAGACAAATAATAATAAATTAATATTATTAAATAGGGAAACTTCCAAGGCGATAATAGGGAATAATAGAAGGAAAGGGTATGTGTTAGCACTCTGAAAAAATGACAAATAAACAACAGAAAAAAACAAAGAACAATATATGGTCTGAAGCAGGATCGAACCCGTACTCCATGGCACTGCGCCTTGCCTCGAGAAGCCGAACGCTTGGTACACTGCCACTCAGCTAATTAAAAAAATTAGCTATTGTGAGCAGTGTCTTACACAAAGGCGTTTCTATTGACATAGATTTGTTGCATAAGATATATTTCATTTTCTGAAATGCTATTTTGGCCAGAGCTATTCTGCTTTTTATTTCTGTGGTGCATCTTTTATCTGATGTTATTATTGTGCCCACGTATTTCAGATGTTGCACTTGTTTCAAATTTGTCCTGTTTATTTTTATGCTGCATGCTGGTGATGATTGTTTTGGTGATGATTGTTGGGTCTCTTTCCGTCCTTAAGTTCGCCATACAATATTTGTTTGGGAATGATTATATATGTTGGCAGTCTTAGAGGCATCATACACTAACTGTGTCTTCGAAATGACCATTACTTCTGTTTTCTTACTATTCAGACTGAGACCTTTCTTGTTGCCTTCTTTTACTATTATGCTTATCATTTCTTGTAGTTCATTCTCTGTCTCTGCTATTAGGACTGTGTTATCCGTATATCACAAATTAATTATGTTGTGACTGTTGACTTCAATTCCTTTTTTGTCTACTATTGATCTCATAATATGTTCACTGTGAAGTGAAAACAAATCCGGCGACAGAACACAGCCATGTCTGACTCCTTGTTTTACAAGTTGAAATTATCCTGTTTGGTTGTTAATTCGTATAGCTGCTGTTTGTTGCCAGTACATGTTTTTTTATGATTCGCAGATCCTTGCCATCAATGTTTATTTTCTCCAGCATATTGATTATTTCCACATGCTTTACTTTGTCAAATGCTTTTGTGTAGTCTATAAAGCACATATATAGATCTTTACCTCTATAGATCTTTCTATCAATGTTCTTAAGATGTATATTGCATTATTGGTGCCCTTTCCTTCCACAAATCCACATTGTTCCTCACTTATTTCTGGTTTTATTTTGTTTCTTACACGTCTCATGATGATTCTTAGTAATATTTTCGTCATATGGCTCTTGAGACTAATAGTGCGGTATGGCTACAAAGATAGATTTTAGTAGATCTTCAGGTATGTGTTCAGTGTTATATATGTCATTGAGTAGTTTTCTTATGACTTGTACTGCCAGCTCTGTGTAGCAATGAGATATCTTCTTGATTTTCCAACCATGGATGACAGAATCAAGATCTGGAGAGCACGAGCATACCTGAAGATTAGTACAGCCGCGGCGATCCATCTAATGAGGAAGGGGTGTACCGCCAGTTTGAGGAGCATATCGATTTAATGTCAGGACCTGGAGCTTTGCCTCTTTTCATGTGTTGAATTGTGTCCTCCACTTTACTCTGCATAATTTTGGTGGTCCTGTGTCTTTGTTTGAATTGTTTAACTCTAGTCTTTCATCATCATAGAATTGACTGATATATTCTGTCCATTTTTCTATTGTCTTCTCCTGTCCAATTATTATATTTCCTTCCTTTGATTTAACACATCCTGAAACTTTGACTTCTTTTCTTCTTGTTAATTCATTTAACTGATTGTGCATAAATTTTTAGTCTTTCTTTTGTTGTTTTTCCATTTCTTCACATTTCTGTTTTAACCATCCTTCTTTTGTTTCTCTGCATTTGTTTTGGATCTCTTTGTGCAATATTTTGTATGTCCGTTATTCTTTCTTATGTTTTCTTCTTTCATCCATTAGTTGTAATATTTCTTCTGTCATCCATTTCTTTTTGTTGGTTCTTGTGATCACTGTTATTACTTCTTTTGATGTTTGTTGAATCGATTGTTTGAGCATTTCCCACTGTTCCTTGATGTCCTGTATTTTCTCAATAGCATTATATCTATTTTGTACTATCGTGCTGTACTTATCACTCATCTTCTCATTACGTGGCCAAAAAATTATGATTGTTTCTTCCTAATATTGGAAATTAGCTCTCTTTTTGCTTTGGCCTCTTTCAGAACTTTTTCATAAGGAGTTTTTCACTCTTCTTAGCTGTCCATGGTATTCTCAACATTCTTCTGTAAAACCACATTTCTACAGCCTCCAGTGATTTTCTTGTCTGTTGTTCTATTGTCCGTGATTCATATCCTTATGTTAAGACTGGCTCTACATAACATTTAACTCTTTCAGGACTATTATCTGACACATCGGTTTGATAAAAAGGCTGATTTCCAACTATTCACTGATACATCGGATATTTTGGGTGTAGCTGAATATTTGATTCGTTTTTGCTGATTTTGGTTTTTATTTCAACCAATACTTGATTTCCGGATGTAGAAGAGTCTCATTTGAACTTTCTACTGATACTTCATGGCCTGAGCTTTGAATGTTAGAAAATTTTTACTTGATATTCATTGTTTTTTTTCTCAAATTTCTGTCACATAATGGCCATGTCCACTGCTGGTACTTCTTGCAGTTGACCAAAACGATATAGTGCGGAACAAGCTAGATCTATGTTTGAAACCTTGTTATTGAGTGATTAAGAAATTGACTATTCAGATTCGGACGATAGTTTTTATGGTGATAATGATGATAGTTGTGATATTAGTAATGGTAATGGTAAGTCGAGTGCTTAGAAACCAAGATGGTTTGGCTTAGGTTTAGCTGGTGGATGCCTCCATTCCAGCACTATCAGTGACTCAGAGGAATCTAGTGGCAGTGATTCTGATGATAAAACTGATACTATGCTGGCCAATGCTGACAGGACATGTGACTAGGAAGCCTGCTGATGGGTGGCATGAAGTAGAGATGGAGAGAATATTGGACAATCTGGCTTCAAAAATGTCAATTTTGGTAGTAAGTTAGATCATCCAGAAAATGCTTCAACCTTCCAGTATTTTCAGTCTGACACAATTGTTGACAGTCTGATCCAAAATATCAACAATTATGCTCAGCAAAAAATGGGGTTGAGTACACCTATACGCAGGTATTCAATTTTTACTAAATGGACACTCCCGGACCGTAATACTTTTTTCAGTTTCTGGCAGTCCTGATTGCCATAGGACTGAACACAAAAAATTCTATAAAGGATTACTGGTCCATTCAATCATATAAAAGTAGTCCTTGGTTTAGGTGCATGTTTAGTCGGACCAGATTTTTACTGATTTATCAATCTATGCTTCATGTAGCTATTCCTGATGTGGCTGGAAATGTAAAATTGAGCATCAATTCACTAATATAAAAATTTCAAAAAGCATTTTATCCATTTGAAAATATCTGCATTGATGAGATGGTTATAGGCTACAAGGGAAGATTTAAATACAAGAAGTACAATGCCAGCAAGCCAAAAAAATATCATATAAAATCATACAGACTCTGCGACTCAATCACCGGATATGTTTTCAACTTCCTGGCATATTTTAATGTGGACACAGCTTACAGGCTGGAAACAGACCCAAATTTATCACATGCTGTCAAAGTTTTCGACAAGTTACTGGAGGGCATCACAGATCATCATCCTTTGTTTGCTGACCGATATTATAATTCCCTACTTGTTCAATTTCTGTGGCAGAAAACCATAACTACAATGGAATGCTAAATTTCAACAGGAACGGATTTTATTGTTTCTACAATAGAAGACACCTTGGACAGGCAATCCTTGTGCGAAACAATATGGTAGCAGCTGAGGTTGATATATCTACGTGAGACAATGCAGAATTGCAGGTACATGCAATTAGGGTGCAGACCACGGTTCCTTTCATGGTTGTAAATGTGTATGCCTGTAATGGATAGGTGGACACATAACAATGGCAGAATCTCTTCACATTCGAGGAGGAGAACTTCATTTTCTGTGGAGACTTTAGAGGAAACTAGTGGGGTAACGTCATAATTAACAAGCAGTGGGAAGACCTAGAACACTCTCTGATGTCGGTCGATTTAGTGTGCTTGAATGATGGAAGGCAACCAGAATGGCTGATCGAACAGAGGACTCTGATAGTGTCATAGACCTGTCGTAGACTTGGCACTAGTGTCTTCCGCCTTCGCACCGGTTTTCAGATGGAGTGTACTGGGATTCCACAGATGTGATTACTATACATGTGTCCTCCTAATTGAGAAATGCAGAAAAGGAAGCTTCACACATTCCACTATGAGAAAACGGAACAGGATGTGATTAGCAAAATCAGACATAGGAAACAGGGAGCCCTTCGCAGGAGGCAGGAGAGATGGACACAGCCGCCCTGGTGGAACGCAGAAGTCAAGGAAGCATGGCGGAACAAGAGACTAACGGTCAAGACATCGCAGAAAGCCAGAAGGAATGGTAGAACACAACCTGAGCTCTTCAAGCGTATGAAAGAAGAGGTCAACCAAAAAATGATGCACTTTAAACTATGCGCTATGCAGGCTAAGGATACCAAGTGGGATGATTTCTGTAAAAAAGTGTGCTCAGAAAAATTGCTAGCCACATTTTGGCGCCTTCATCAGAGCATGAATGGCACAACACAACACAGAGGCATACCAGACTTCCAGAGCACAGGCCATATATATCACATATCTGATGAGATCAAAGGGAAGGCCCTGCTTGCCCGCTACATAGAGCAGACTGACCAAAGAAATGAGGCTGTAAGAATGAGGCTGTACGGGGGTCCCTTTCAGAATTGTGTGAGGATGTAGTGCTGGGAGAAGATCTCACAATCACAACTGATACCATTCGCACAACACTTAAAAGGTCACACAACACTGCTCCTGGTCCAGATGGTATTCGGTAGGGCGACATTGGAGATTTAGCTGACGATGACTTGCAAAAACTGGCCAAAGAGTTAAATGCCAACATTCAGAATGGCCAGATTAAGGAGTGGCTTCACAGCTACTTACTACCACTAGCGAAGCCAAACAAGAACCATTCTCAGATCAGTGCCTAAAGAATCATTACGATGCAGAACACTGCGGGCAAGCTACTGGAGAAAATAGTTGCCTATGTCCTCACCTGTCACCTTGAACAGAAACACATGTTCCCACCCACACTCTGAGGTTATAGATATTACAAAGAGACATAGCTGAATGCGGCAGTCTTCACCTCTGACGTCTTCGAAGGCATCCACAGATGAGAGGAGACAGGTGCTGCTGCTATAGATCTGGAGGATACATACAACAGAGTCATCATCATTGAGTGCCGTCACCGCATCGAAGGTTGGCTACCATGGAGCGCCATTCCGCTCTGTCTCTTGCTTTGATGGTGCATGCTGTCTGTCTTAGGCTGATTTGACCATCTTTTGATGTTACTCATCCATGTTAGTCTTGATCTGCCTTTATTACCTTGTATTTTCCCTTCCAATATTACTTTTAGTAGGCTGTTGTGTCTTTTAACATGTCCCAAAAATCTCATTTGTCTTGTTCTAATTGTGTTTAGTAGTTCTCTTTTAATTTTTAGTTGTTTTAAAACTTCATCATTTGTTTTCTTTTCTTTCCATCCAATTCTACCCATTCTTCCATAAATCCACATTTCAAAGGCTTCAATTTTCAGTTCTGTTTTCTTGTCTAATGTCCATGTTTCTGCACCATACAGGAATATTGAGAAGATATATGGCCTCTGGCGTCTTGACAGATGGTTGGTAGCAAGCAGACATAAGTCAGTAGTTTGATAAAGCATTAGTGTCTCATACTGGGTGCCTAGTTTAGACAGGAATGATTTGGAAGTTGCTGAATCATTACAGAATCCCCATAAAGTTTATTAACCTGATAAAAACAATGTATGAACGAATGAAATGTAGTGTGGTGCATGAAGGACAGCTTATCGAAGCATTTGAAATAAGAACAGGAGTAAGGCAGGGATGCCTTCTTTCTCCATTTCTCTTTCTACTGGCCATAGATTGGATTATGAAAATAATTCAAAACAAAAGAAATGGAATCCAGTGGTCACTGACCAAGCAACTTGATGATTTAGACTTTGCTGATGACTTAGCTCTCCTATCACACAGCCATCAAGAGATGTAGGATAAAATGAACATACTTGATGAAAAATCACAATAGCTAGGACTGAAAATTAATAAAGATAAGACCAACATTATGAGAATTAATGCAGTTGGCAATAACCAAATAAAATTAGGAGAAATACCTCTACTAGATGTACAATCTTACATATATCTGGGTAATAATATAGATAAAGAGGGAGGAACAGAAAATTATAACCAAAATGATATCAAAAGCAAGAGGAGCTTTTGTTGCACTGGGAAACATATGGAAGTCCAAATAAATTAGGTTGAATACAAAAATCAAAATAAAAACTCCAATGTTAAGTCAGTACTATTATATGGCTGTGAAACATGGAGAACAACAAAATTGACAATCATGAAGATACAGACTTTCATTAATGGATGCTTACACAGAATAAAAGGATGGAAATGGCAGGACAAATTCACTAACATAGAATTATGGAAATGTACCAGTCAAATTCCAGTGGATAAAGAGATACAGCGAAGACGATGGCTCTGAATAGGACACAGACTGCTGAAGCCAACTGAGAGTATTACACAGCAGGCTCTTTTTTGGAATCCCCAGGGGAAAAGACAAAGAGTTCTTGGAGAAGACAGATAAAAGCAGAGATGAAGATGATGGGGAAGACATGGAACGATCTTAAAAGAATGGCAAGAAACAGAATGACTTGGAAAGTGTTTGTTGAAGACCTATGCTCCACAGGGAGCTGAAAGGTAGAAGAAGAAGACTGGGTGCTGTTTTACTGAACATCTTTTCTCATGGCTGAATTTGCCAATCCTGGACGGACAGATCCATCCACAGAACGAGCAAGGTGTACCTGCGGTACCCGGCCTTGACTCCTTTCACTTGCATCTTTTGTCTTCTGAATTTGACATCAGCAGTGTCTCGAAAGTTGCTGTGCCATTTTTTATGTTTGCTCTCCATGTGCTACGATCCACAGCCACATTGTCCCAGTTCCTTTCACTTATAGAACATTCCATCAAGGAAACCCTGCAAGCATCCTTATATCTCAGCACTGGTCTGCCCTTGGGTCTCTTTCCGTCCTTAAGTTCGCCATACAATATTTGTTTGGGAATATGATTGTTTGCCATTCTTCTTACATGGCCATCTTAGTGTACGAATCCTAATTGTGTTCAAAATCGATGGGAGTTTGGCTTATGCACAGCAAAACTCACTCTATGTAAGCTCAAGCTTTAGCCCCTGCCAGAAAAGGTGTAATTTTTTTCCTTGACTGAAGCACAATCTGCAAGCCTTGTTTCCTAGGGCTGCAATATCAACATGTAGTCTCTGCAGCTCCATGTCGATGAGGGCTGTTTTCCTTATGTTTTCTACATTCTTGAGGTTGGTGTTATTTAATCCAGGACACATGGTTTTAATGTTCCATGTGCTAAGATTGAGAGATTGTGTCTTCCTTCTGCTGTGTCCTAACGAGGATGGAACTGACATTTCAGCTTGCTTGCTATGCCTGGACCAATAATATGGAGATAATGTTTTGCCCAGAATGCCCTACCCCCCTCTCGTCTCCTCTTTGAAGCGTTCCAAAAGAGGGACTAGTTCCTTACGTTCGGAAACAAAGCTGAGCCTCAGGGGATGCCTGAAGATGGATAATACACCTCCACCTGCCTTAGGGTCCCTCCCTCTGGATTTTCTGTTTGGGTTTACTACCGTAGCCTACTAACTCTCCCGAGTCATCACATGAGGCAGTGAGTGAGTTGGACGAGAAAGTTGTTGTCGGATAAAGGTGTTCACCGATGTGATGGTGAATGACCTATCATCGATAGGAATATCTCGATCGAAAAGAAGAAAATATCCACTTAACAACGAGAATTTCCACCATCCACAAGCCTGTCAGAGGTTAAACAACCACAACAGGCAATAGTAGAGCACTAAATCCAAGCAGCACAGCGCATGTAACTGGTGTATTTCGAAATAACACACGCTGTAACGGAAAACACAGTCCACATACAGACGCCATCTTGATCAATCAAAAAAGAGAAGATATAACATTTTGCTAATCATAGTTTTAGCCCTGGTGTTATTTTTTAAAAATGTTAGTATACTTTTAATAGTTTCAGCAGACAGTCTAGAGGAAACAGTTGATACATTTTACGAGTGAAATAAGGCACTTCGTGAATGCAAACCACATGAAAACACCATTTCTAGGGGATCTCAACGCAAAAGTAGGAAAGGAAAGAGTTGAGGACGTTATTGGTTATTATGGCTTAGGCGAGAGAAATGAAAGAGGTGACAAACTTATTGACTGGGCAAGAACACAACATGATGATAGGTAGTACCTGGTTTAAGCAACTTCCAAGACATAAGTGGACATGGAAAAGCCCAGGAGACAACGCACGCAATCAAATTGTTTACATAATGATAAATAGATTTAGAAACAGTCTGGTGTGTGTGAAACTAGACCAGACCAGAGGCAGATTGCAATAGTGATCATGTACCAGTTGTGGGAAAGCTTAGAGTAAAATTAAAAGCCGCAAAACGAGCCTCAGTTAACAAAAAAATCTCAAATTAAATTTAGATTTACTCAAACCAGACAAGAAGTTGCAAAACAAATATAACATCACAATTCAGAACTGCTACAATGTAATAGAGAAGATACAAAGCATTGATGAATAGTGGGAAATGCTAAAAGAATCATTGCAACAAACATAAAAAAATTCATACCACTAGTGAGGACAAATTTAAGAAAGAAATGGATGACAGATGGCATTTTCCAGCTAATGGATACAAGAAGAAGAAATAAAGAAAATAAAGATGGGAACCCTGCCAAGAATATATAGAACAACAACAACTTAAATGGTTCGGCCACCTGGTCAGAATGAATCCTCACCAATCACCATCAAGGGCGTTCTTCTCGAGAATGCATGGAAAAAGACCAAGAGGAAGACCCAGAAGAAGATGGATAGATGCAGTGACAGAGACATGTAACAACAAAGGAAAATCACTAATTCAGACAATTCGAGCAGCACAAGAACGACAAATGATATAAACCATGACACCTTTTAGGTATCAGTGAAAGAGAAAAGAAGAAGAAGAAAGATGAGTATAAGAGATTAAATAAAGAAATTGTAATAAAATGCTTTTTCTTCTTTCCTTCCTCATCTGCCTTTCAGCGTCGAGGTGTGTAAATAATAAAATGCAATGAAGCAAAAGAAGCTTAGCTAAAACAGAGATGCAAAGAGATTAAAATGCAACAAAAAGGAGATGCCAACGCTATATACAAACAAATATTAACAGGAAGAAAAATGCAATCAAAAACTGGATGTTTAAGATAAAGGGAAGGAGAACTGTTAATTGAACAAGAAAGCATAAGGGAATGATGGACAGAATACATTAAAGATCTTTATAATGATGAGCGAACAGAAGTAAATATTAAGGATAATGGAGAAGGACCAGAAATACTCAAAGAAGAAGTGGAAGATTCCTTGTGCAATATGAAAGCAGGAAAAGCTTCTGGACCACATAATATAATTAAAGAAGAGATTGTAGCCATGGGTGAATTTGGAATAGAAATAATAACAAAAATATTGAATGATATCTATAAACAGCGGATATATACCAGACGGACGACATGCTCAAATCAATATTCATAGCCCTACCAAAGAAATCGGGTGCGATTGAATGCGATGATCATCGCACAATAAGCCTTATGAGTCACATGACTAAGATATTACTAAGAATCATCGTGCAAAAGTGCAAGAGTGCAAAACAAAATCAGCCCAGAAACTAGTGAGGAACAGTGTGGTTTTGTTAGAGGTAAAGGAACGAGCAATGCCATATACATCATAAGATCTTTATTAGAAAGAGCAATAGAGGTGAAAACAGATTTATACCTATGTTTCATAGATTATACTAAAGCATTTGACAGAGTAAAGCACCAAGAAATAATCAAAATTTTAGAAGTCGTAAACAGACAGCATATATCTAAGAATAATAAAGAACATGTACTGGCAAAAAACAGCAGCAATAAGAATTGGAAATCAATTGGGAATGTTTCAACAAATAAAACAGGATGTTAGGCAAGGTTGTGTGCTGTCACCAGATTTGTTTAATATGTATAGTGAGATTATTTTAAGATCCATAAGGGGCATGCCTGAAATAACAATCGTAGTCCTGGCGAGGACACCTGGGTTTTACTAATTCCCTAAAAATTAGTAGGAGCCGCGATAGCTCAGTGGTTAGTGAACTGGACTACTACGGACAAGGGGTAGGGTTCGATCCCAACCGACGGCTCCGGGTTCACCCAGCCTTAAATGGGTACCGGATTTTTTCTGGGAAAGTAAAAGCAGCACGGGCGTAATACCGACCACATTACCCCAAAAATCATGTGCTGAAGGTCTGTAAAATATAGGGTCACTAACACCATATTTCCCTATACGCCACTTGGCGTGACGGGGGGTACTTTACTTTACTTTTTATGCTGATGAATCAGTCTTAATCGCTAAGAGTGAAAATGGGTTACACGAAGTGTTAGACGTTATAGTGAAAGAAAGAAAAAATAAAGGACTCAGCCTTATTGGCAAAAAGACTGAAGTTATTGAGTTTTTGAGTTATTTGCTGGTCATCATCATTGCACTCCGAACATGTCCATAGGTGCTCAGATCCCTTCCTCAGCATTTCTCGCAGTGTCCAGTGACTGATGACTCCAGTTCTGTGTTGGTTGATTAGTCTTCTTACACGCCCACTAAGTTTCTCGTTTCTGATGTGCCATCTTAATTTCCATCTCTTTCGTCCGAAGGAGTGACGGGGACTCGTGGTTGTCAAAGTCCTCTGTCCTTCCCACTTCCTGGAGGGCATTGATGATGTCAGCCCAATTCATTGGTTGACCGTCATCAACAATAGTGCAGCTAGCCAACCTGTCCGCTCTTTCATTTCCCTGTACTCCCGTATGTCCTCGGACGTAGACAAAGGTGACCTTACGTATTTTTGACTTCTGCAATGACTCTACCCATTTTTATAAGTACAGAGCCCGCCTCCATTTTTCTTATCATGCTCATCAAATCACTCAGTATACAGACGTAGGTGTAGTCTTGTGACTCTAACCAGATGAATGCCTTGGTCACTGCCATCACCTCCATTGTCAGACAGAAGTAATGGTAACAACAAAGAAAAAGACATCACCTCAGTGCAGAATGGAGACAGGTGAGGCAGTGTTAAAATAGGTAAATGAATTTAGATATTTGGGAACTTTGTTGGCCTCAGACTGAAGGTATACAACAGAGGTGAGATGCAGATTGGCCCAGGCAAAGACAACTTTCCAGGAAATGAGGAGGTTACTATGTGGTCCATTTTTGACAATGGAAACAAGAAAGGGAGTTCTTAAGTGTTATGTAGAGCCAGTCTTAACAAATGGATGTGAATCATGGACAATAGGACAACAGACAAGAGAATCACTGGAGTCTGTGGAAATGTTGTTTTGCAGAGGAATGTTGAGAATACCATGGACAGCTTGGAAGAGTAGTGAAGACGTTCTGAGAGAGGCCATGGTGAAGGGAGAGCTAGTTTCCAATATTAGGAAGAGACAGTCATAATTTTTTGACCACGTGGTTAGAAAAGAGCAGCTGGAGTGTATTGCAACAACTGGGAAAATTGGGGGAACGGGGAGATAGAGGGAAGCAAAGAAAAAGGATAGTAGACAGCTTTGGGAGAATGGCTTGGCAGAAGATCAACAAAAGAAATTATAAATAACTGTCGAGATAAAAAATTGTGGAGAGACATGATCACCTACGCCAGCAGGCCCGGTACTTGATGATGATGATGATACTTTTCTTGGCATTAAAATTAAAAATTATTTTTTGCCATTCCTATTCTTTTGCTGATTTCAATTTTACATTTTCCATCACTAGTTATAATATCTCGAAGGTAGTTGTAGCTCTGAACTGTCTCTAGGTGTATTCCTTCAACTTTAATATTTATTTGTAGGTCTTGAGAATTTTCTTTCCTTATAATAATAGTTTTAGTCTCTTTGATATTCATATCTAATCCATATTTTTTGCTTGTCATGTTTATTTCATTAAGTAATTGTTGTAGATCTTTATGATTTTGTGCTAGTAATACAATATCATCAGCATATCTTAGGTTATTGATTCTATCTTTCCATTGACTTTTCGAGCCGTAGTCAGCCCATAGGGTGTAGACCCAGATACTCCTCTTATCTAAATTTTTATTCTAGCAGTTTTCAATCCTTGTAAAGATCTTTTATTAAATCTTACCATTTGTCTCTGTCTCATTGATTGAGCAGATTCCTGCTGCTCTTGCCTCTCTCATCAATGTTCTTCTCAGTGTCTCTCTGGGTCTTCCTATTTTCCTCTTAACTGTTGTTTCCCACATGAGGGCTTGCTTTTCTATTCGGTTATTATCTCTTCTCATCATATGACCATTATCTTTTCCTGGTTACTGAAGATATTAGTGGTTGATTGGCGATTTCTCTAATTTCCTCATTTGTTTTGAATTTGTTCCACGCCATACCAAGTATTTTCCTTTGACATTTATTTTTTAATTTATCATCTTTGTTTCTATGTCTCTTGTTGTTTTCCAGCTTTCACACGCATACGTAAGGGTTGATAGTACATTTGATTTGAATAGTATAAGTTTTGTCTTTGTGCTGATGAGTTATGATTTCCACAACTTTTCAAGGCTTTTGTAAGAAATTGCTGCTTTAACTATTCTAATTCTCATTTCTTTACTTGTATCCCCTTCTCAATCAATGTGACTTCCAAGATAGATAAAGTGATTGATCTCTTCCACTGGTTTGTTTTCCATGTATATTCTGTCGTCAGAGGTTATTGATTATCTTTCCATTAATGTTTAAGCCTATCATCTCTGTTATGTTTTTAAAGATTTGTTCAGTGTATAGATTAAACAAGCTTGGTAATAGGATGCATCCTTGTCTTACACTTCTTTTTATATCAATATTTGTAAGAGTTCTCTTATATTTTATATTATTGCTGTTTGCTCCCAGTAAAAATTACATATTAGTCATGTGTCTGTGTCATCTAGATTTATATCTTTTAGGTAATCTATAAGTTGTTTATATGGTGTATTCTATCAAAATCTTTTTGGTGTAGTCTATGAAGTAGGCATATATTGGTTTGTTTACTTCAGTGTACTTTTCAATCAATGACCTCATGCTGAATATGACTTCTTTTGTGCCACTGTTTTTCCTGAATCTAAATTGCTGCTCCTCTAATTCAGTATTAATTTTATTCTGAATCCTTCCCTGCATAACAATTAGTAAAATTTGTGTTACCTAGCTCATTAGGCTTATTGTTCTAAAATCACTGCATTCAACTGCACCATTCTTTTTAGGCAATACAATGAAAGTTTATGTTTTTAGTTCATTTGGTATATATCGTTGCCCGTGTGTTACCGGGCCTTCATTATGAGGGAAGTAAAGAATAGTGACACTGTAACCATCCAGGCATGTCGTAAGAGGCAACTAAGGAGGTTGATCGATGGCTTGACAAGCTGTCATTGTAAAAAGTGTTGTTATGCAAACAGAGCCATAGATTTTAGAAGCAGTGATCTCCGCAATATGTGCCATTTTGGCACGCAAGGTTTCTGTTTTTGAGATTGTGGTTCTGCCCTATGTGCCGTCTTCGGCTCAAAAGGACAATAGATAGATAGATATGTCGTTGCATATGTCTGTGATCACTTCAATGCCAAAATCTTCTAGTGCCTGTATCATATCTATCTGTATATTGTCAGGTTTTACTGCCTTTCCATTTTTCATTGTTTCTATAGCTTTTTCCACTTCAGATTTTATAGCTTGACGTACATTTTATATATTTTTTTGGTCCCTTTCATCATGAAATAATTTTGTTATATATTCCAGCCATTTATCAATTATACCTTTGTTGTCTGTTAGCATACTTCGTTCTTTGTTTGCAATACATCCACAAAGAATGAAGACAACAGAGTACCATATGAATACCTTATACACACGCTCCTCAAACTGGCAGTGCACCTCTTCCTCATTAGATGGATCGCTGCATCACTGTTTCAGAGGAAGGTAATAATCAGATGTGGTTGTTGCATTTATCCAGGGCTGCCAGAAGGCTCACCATTTTCACGAGTTCTATTTCATGTGTACACAATAACGATCATGGAACAAAAGCTGGATGGAAGGGGAAGAATTATGACTTTTGCTGATGATATTCTGGTATATTGACAGGGAAGAGACAGAAGTGAAATTGCCTCCACAATGCAAAACGAACTCGATCACATCTCTTCCTGATGTGGAGTATCAGATGCCTTGGTTAATCCTAATAAAGCATCAGTTGCATGGTTCTCCCTTAACAATCATATCGTTAACACGGAAACACTGGTGGTACGAATGGGAGCTGATGAGATGACCAGGGACAAGTTGATGACGTACCTTGGAGTTAAGTCGCAGCCTGTGCTTTCAAGACCACGTCGACCATGTGATAATAAAATCCCACAAAGGATTACCTTGAAGGTCATGGTAGCTACCAACATCGAGCAGAGGCTACTTACCCTTCTGTTCCAGGGACGTCTTTGCACCAATCAAGTATGCCCTAGAAATTCTTACTGTCAGTACGACGCAAATGGACAGACTGGAAAAAATACAGAATGAAACTATGTGCATTATCGTGGGGTGTACGAGGGACACTCACTGTGGAGCAATTAAGTAATGAGGTATTTTCTTGACCTTCCAACCATGGATGACAGAATCTAGATCTGGAGGGCATGAGCATACCTTAAGATAAGTGCAGATAAAGAGCATCCATTGGGCTTTGAGCTCAACAAAAGGGAAAGGTGTTAGGCTAAAAAGAAGCAAATCATGAACAGGCCGAGCAGAAGATGCCATCAAACAAGTCTGTTGGCAGAAGTTAACAGACTCATCTTGGATAACACTGATGAGGAGAAATGAAAAAAATATAGATATAGAAAAAATATAAAACAACAGTATGGTTAACTGTTTCCGTACGTTTCGCCACACTGTGCGCACATACCGATTTTGGCAATGTACGTTTCACCGCATAATGCCCCACGCTCAATTTGATTAGTATGAACGTCATCAAACCTTATTCTTTTTACATGTCTTGTATCGTCTGGATATTGGTGAAATTTAATCATCATCATCTAGTACCGGGCCTACTGGTGTAGGTGATCATGTCTCTCCACAACTTTCAATCTCGGCAGCTGTTTATCATTTCTGTTGTTGACCTTCTGCCAAGTCATTCTCTTAAGCTGTCTGTTATTTTTTCTCTTTGCTTCCCTCTATCTCCTTGTCCCTCAATTTTTCCAATTGTTACAATATATTCCAGTTGTTCTCTTCTCATTACATGGCCAAAAAATGATAATTGTTTCTTCCTAATATTGGAAATTAGCTCGCTTTTTGCTTTGACCTCTCTCAGAACATCTTCATTACTCTTCTTAGTTGTCCATGGTACTCTCAACATTCTTCTGTAAAACCACATTTCTACAACCTCCAGTGATTTTCTTGTCTGTTGTCCTATTGTCCATGATTCGCATCCATATGTTAAGACTGGCTCTACATAACATTTAAGATCTCTTTTTCTTGTTTCTATTGTCAAAAATGGATTGCATAGTATCTTCCTCATTTTTTGGAAAGCTGCTTTTGCCTGAGCCATTCTGCATCTCACCTCTTTTGTACATCTTCCATCTGAGGTTAACAAAGTTCCCAAATATTTAAATTCATTTACCTGTTATAATATTGTTCCACTTGTCTTTATTTTGCACTGAGGTGATGTCTTTTTCTTTGTTGTTACCATTACCGCTGTCTTTTTGCTATTGAGGCTGAGTCCTTTATTTTTGCTTTCTTTCACTATAATGTCCAACATTTCTTGTAACTCATTTTCACTCTTAGCGATTAAGACCGTATCATCAGCATACCTTAGATTATTTATATTATGACCTCCAATTGTTATTCCAGGCATGTCCCTTATGGATCTTAAAGTAATCTCACTATAAATATTAAACAAATCTGGTGACAGCACACAACCTTGTCTAACACTATTTTTTATTTGTTGAAACATTCCCAATAGATTTCCAGATCTTAGGGCCGCTGTATGTTGCCAGTACATGTTCTTTATTATTCTTAGATCTTTGCTGTCTACGTTTATGCTTTCTAAAATTTTAATTATTTCTTGGTGCTTTACTTTGTCAAATGCCTTGGTGTAATCTATGAAACATAGGTATAGATCTGTTTTCACCTCTATGGCTCATTCTACTAAAGATCTTATGATATAAATGGTATTGCTTGTTCCTTTATCTCTAACAAAATCACACTGTTCATCGCTAATTTCTGGACTGATTTTGTTTTTTGTTTCGCACTCTTCGCATGATGATTCTTAGTAATATCTTAGTCATATGACTCATAAGGCTAATTGTGCGATGATCATCGCATTCAATCGCACCCGATTTCTTTGGTAGGGCTATAAATATTGATTTGAGCATGTCGTCTGGTATATATCCGCTGTTGTAGATATCATTCAATATTTTTGTTATTATTTCTATTCCAAAATCACCCATGGCTTCAATCTCTTCTTTAGTTATATTATCTGGTCCAGGAGCTTTGCCTACTTTCATATTGCGCAAGGCATTTTCCACTTCTTCTTTGAGTATTTCTGGTCCTTCTCCATTATCCTTAATATTTACTTCCGTTCATTCATCATTATAAAGATCTTTAATGTATTCTGTCCATCGTTCCTTTATGTTTTCTTGATCAATCAACAGTTCTCCTTCCTTTGATCTTAGACACCCATTTTTTATTGCGTTTTTCTTCCTGTTAATTCCTCATTTTGTTTGTATATAGCTTTAGCATATCCTTTTTGTTGCATTTCAATCTCTTTGCATCTCTCTTTTAGCCATGCTTCTTTTGCTTCATTGCATTTTACTACAATTTCTGTATTTAATCTCTTATACTCTTCTTTATTTCTTTTTCTTGTATTCATTAGCTGCAAAATGTTGTCTGTCATCCATTTCTTTCTTGAATTTGTCCTTACTGGTGGTATGAACTCTTTTGATGTTTGTTGCATTGATTCTTTTAGCATTTCCCACTGTTCATCAATGCTTTGTATCTTCTCTATTGCATTGTACCGGTTCCGAATTGTGATTTTATATTTGTCTTGCAGCTTCTTGTCAGATTTTAGTAAATCTAAATTTAACTTGATGTTAACTGAGGCTCGTTTTGTTGTTTTTAATTTTACTCTAAGCTTTCCCACAACTGGTACATGATCACTATTGCAATCTGCCCCTGGTCTAGTTTTCACACACACCAGACTGTTTCTAAATCTCTTGCTTATCATTATATAATCAATTTGATTATGTGTGTTGTCCCCTGGACTTTTCCATGTCCACAGACATCTTGGATGTTGCTTAAACCAGGTGTTTCCTATCATCATGTTGTGTGTCCCAGTCAATAAGTTTCTCACCTCTTTCATTCCTCTCACCTAAGCCATAATGACCAACTACTTCCTCAACTCTTTCCTTTTCTACTTTTGTGTTAAAATCCCCTAGAACTATGGTGTTTTCATGTGGTTTGCATTTATGAAGTGCCTCATTTAACTCGTTGTAAAATCTATCAATTGTTTCCTTGAGACTGTCTGCTGTTGGTGCATAATCTAATACCTTGAAATCTAATACCTTGTTCAATTATCTAAAAATTCATATATAATATGTTAAATGTTAGATAAATATAAATATGTAGATTAATTCTTAAAACCACGTTCAATTTTGTCTCTGGATTATCTTCCATGGCGTCGATAAAAAGCTTCTGTATGGAAAGAGTTAAAGCTTCACATAACAAGAGAACAATACAAACTAGAACGACATTTCAGCTCAATAGGCTTTTAGCAGGAACAAACATATACAACACACACAGAGATATGTATTTAAAAGAAAAATTTTTTTTTAATGTGTATTATAATTTCAAATGAGAAGAAGAAATAAAAGAAAAATTGAAAATAGACTTTCCTGTATAATCTTATGTGTAAGAATCTTAGTGTTCACGGTCAAAATGTGCACACACAGCACACAGTAACAGAAGTTTCTGAAAACAGGTCAGTGTGCATACACAAAATGCAAAGAACTATAAGAATATCAGGTACCTGAGATTAGATAGAGGTGTCGTAGAGTGGGGTAAGAGATATAGGGGACAGACGAAGTGATGCAGTGTTGACTAGTAGAGGAGGGATGTGAAAAGCATTGCATGTGTATATAATAATGTGCTCAAACATGAGAAATAGAGAATATGCGTTAGGGAAGGGACAGCCACAGGAAAACTATGTGCATGAGTATGATACATTAATTCCTCATGGGGTCAGCGAAATCAATTGGACTATCAGGTGATTCTCCAAGGCAAACTGACTGCAGTCGCTGGAGTGGCAGAGGACAATACCAGTGATATGGATGTCATCTTTGCCTTTGTGGTCCAAGGAATTAAAGTGGGATGCAACAGAAGTGCCAGTATTCTGCTATACATCTCAAAGGTGTTCATAAAACCTTTCCACTAAATGTCGACCAGACTCGCCAATATAAATCATGTGACATTGTTAGCATATAATGGTATACATTATATTGCGGGACACATATGTAAAACCAACCCTGATCTTGAACCTTCCGTTAGGGAAGAAGACAAAGTTGGTGCGGATCACATAAGCACAGGGGAGCATACCTCTATGTGTTTTGGTTGGAGCAAGGGAGACGACTCCTAACAAGAATATCCCTTAAATTATTGTCGCATTTGAAGGCAACCATATGGGGATCATGAAAAATTAGATGAGTTGCAGGATCAGACTGGAGAATGGAATGGTAATGGTTGAATATTAGTATTCTCACAGCACGGGAAGTAGGAAGGACACCTGACTTCGATAACCATTAGTCCACGTCACTCCTTCGGATGAAAGCGATGGGAGTTAATATGGGCACAGCCAGAAGCGAGAAACTTAGTGGGTGTGTAAGAAGACTAATCAACCAACACAGAACTGGAGTCGTCAGTCGCTGGACACTTTGAGACTTGCTGAGTAGGAAATCTGAGCACTTATGGACATGTTCAGAGTCCAATGATGATGACCCACTAATAACTCAATTCTCACAGCAGCTAAGTTGTGAGGATGGTAAGTAAGGGTGAGTATTGTCCTGTTAGAACGAGAGCGGTTGGAAGGAGTGAGTGCCTCATGATGAGAGATAAGGAGGACCCATTTGAAGGTAGATTGAATCTGGATAAAACCGGCGGCGAAAGAAGCCTAACATAAGGTGAGTCTGTTGGAGGAAATCCTGGTCATCTTGGCAGATACAACACAGATGCAATAACTGAGAAAACATAATCGAATCACATGGAGGTGGATGTGATGAAGTATAGAGAAGGTAACATTGGGCTTCTATGAGTTTATAGAAAACAGGTGTGAAGGCCAGTAGTGCCCAAGGAAACAACAAGGTCCAAAAAAGGTAACAGAGGAAGTGCAGATAAAAGATGTGAACTTGATGGCTTTGTGTTATTTCCCAATGTAGTCAATAAACTTGGAGATGTCATCCTCAGGTAGATTGGTAAGGCCGAAGAAATCATCAATATGCAGAAGGTATTTGATGGGAAGAGGACCCTGATACAAATTGAATATTTGCTGTTCAAGGTAACCCAAGAATAAGCAGGCATAGCTAGGACCCATCTTGGTGCCCATGGCTACACCACTGATTTGGTCAAAGAAGTCACCTTTGAACTCAAAGGTGTTGAGGTTGAGTACAAGCTCAGTGAGGCAGAGAAGAGTGGCACTATCTACAGAGGGGTATTGCCTGTGATCAAGAAAGAATCGCAGAGCAAAGAGGCTGTCAGAGTGAGGGATAGAGGTGTAAAGTGAACAAAAGTCGGTATGAGCGATTGAGGGAGAGAGAGATGGAAGAGAAGATTCTCAAGGCATGGTTTGTGTCTTTGACATAGGAGGGAAGAGTAGCCTCAATGGGTTGGAAGGCACTGTCCAGATAGTCGGATAGGTGTTCAATCGGGCAAGCACATGCCTTCACAATAGTACGTCCTGGGTTGTTGAGTTTGTGAATTTTAGGGAGCATTAGAAGGATGGTTTGCCAAGACCGCTATTAGGGACAATGAGGCGGGACACACTAAGAGGAAGGAGATGGTCTTTGATTTGTTCCTTAATGGTAGATAGGACCTGCTTATTCTGGAGAACAATGGCGTCATCAGGATGAGGTTTATAAAAAGTGGTATTGGATAATTGTTTGGTGCCCTTATAAAGGTACAAGTCCTTACGCTAGACTACTAATGGGTCTCCCATATCGGCCTGTTTGATGACAATGACATTAATGTTGTGGAGATTGGAGAGGGCTTGAAATTCAGAGGGAGTTAAATTCAAGCAACGACGTTCATTCGGGCGAAGGTTTTTAATCTCCCAAAAGGTGACCTGTATGTAGAGATCTAAGGCATGTGATGCGCCAGCTGGTGGGGTTCAGTCTGATTTACGGACACAGAAACAAGAAAACTTGTCTACAACGGTAAAGGAGGAAGTATTAAGTGTGCCCGAGAAATGGAATTGTAAGCACATCTATCTATTGTCCTTTCGAGCCGAAGACGGCACATAGGGCAGAACTACAATCTGAAAAACAGAAACCTTGCATGCCAAAATGGTACATATTGCAGAGATCACTGCTTCTAAAATCTAGTAAGCACATACATCTATGGAAATTGTGAACATCCTTACAGAGATTGTAGTGGTTAGTAGAAGGATGAAGGGGGGTAAATTTCAAACCTTTAGAGAGAACTGATCTTTCATTATTAGAAAGATGGAGGTCAGGTGGTATACACACTACCAGAGAGTCCGTTGTCAATGCGGGAGGTGGAGAAGGTGGGGCGGGGCAGAGGTTAGAGATTATAATTAATTTTATTTCATGGGGTTAATGTTTCAACCAATCGCCAATCAACCACTAATATCTTCAGTCATCAAGAAAAGACGATGGTCATATGTTGGTCATGTGATGAGGAGAGATAATAACCGAATAACAAAGTTATTTCCCTCTCAGTGTCCAAAGAGACATAGAGAAGAACAATGATGAGAGAGGCAAGAGCAGCATGAATCAGCTCTGTCAATGAGATAGAGCTGCTTGCACAAAACAGAGTCAAATGGCGAGATATGATAAAATATTTTTAGAAGGATTGAAAACTGCTAGGATAAAAATTTAGATAAGAGAAAGAGTATCTGGGTCCATGCCCTATGGGCCGGCTATGGTGCGAAAGGTCAATAGATAGATAGAATGTTTCAACACTGCATGCTATCAAATTTTAAAAAACTTAAGTTTTGATGCGGTAATTTTTACTACGGTATCGTAATCTAGAGTTAAGTGGTAGTAGTTTTACAAGAGTATCGTAATATGTGGCGCACAGATATATATCGTAATCTAGGATTAAACTATCTTCTTCATCATCATCATCATCATTGAGTGCTGTCTCCGCATCAAAGGTTGGCTGCCATAGAGCACCATTCCGCTCTGTCTCATGCTTTGATAGTGCAGGTTGTCATAAGCTGACTTGTCCATCTTTAGATGTTACTTGTCCATGTTAGTCTTGGTCTACCTCTGCCTCTTTTACCTTGTATTTTCCCCACCAAGATTATTTTTAGTAGGCTGTTGTGTCTTTTAACGTGCCCCAAAAATCGCGTCTTGTCTGAATTGTGATTAGTAGTTCTCTTTTCATTTTTAGTTGTTTTAAGACTTCATCATTTGTTTTCTTTTCTTTCCATCCAATTCTTCCTATTCTGTGATAAATCCACATTTCAATGGCTTAAATTTTCCGTTCAGTTTTCTTGTCTTTTGTCCATGTTCTTGCACCATACTGGAATGTTGAGAAGATGTAACATTTTGCTATTCTTAGTTTTAGCCCTGGTGTTATTTGTTTTGATGTTAGTATATTTGCAAGGCTTTAAAATTACTTTTTGCCATTTCTAGTTTTTTTTTAAATTTCAGTTTTACATTCTTCTTCTTACATGTCCTACAAATCTGGGCTTTAGTTTTTAGTTTTGGATAGGTGTAACAGCAGTTGGAGCATTCTCAAATCCACTCTGCCACCCATTCCAGCAACCATCGAATTGTTTATCTATGATTGTTCTTATCCTGTATTGATCGACCATATTGTATTCTTTTCCCTCGAGGATGCTTTTCCTGCTTACGCCCTTTGTGGTGCCATGTTCCATCATTACTGTGACATGTGGATTATCCTCAGCTTCCTTGTCACTATCCTATTAGGAGTGTTCTTTTAAAGCCTTCACAATGAGATACATGTCCATTTTTAAGGTCTCATGTGCACTGGCAGACCACACAAACCTGTTGGCTATTTTATTGCCATGAACTCTCACGTGTCGAGGGCAATATGTCTAAGTTAGGCTGTTGACATGAGACATGTCACCTAGGTGTACCCACTCCATCAGAAGTGTGTTTTTTATCAATTCTGCAAAACATGCTTTGTGAGTCAGTCAAGATGATTGCATATGTTGTTAGTCTCTTTATTAATGAGTAAGAAAATAAGTAGAGTTATCTTACATGAAAAGAAGGGGGATAATCAATAGAAGTATTTTTTGAGTGATCTTCTTAAGGGAAACAGAAATGTTGTGAGTATGAACTCAAAAAGATTAGATGAAAATCATGAATCTTGAAGGTTCACTGGCAACATACGATGATAAATACTAGAATAAGTTGTCATTCGACAAATGACTGTAAAGGTGGACTGAGCTCCAAGGTACGACTATGGAGATGAAAGGAAAGAGCTGTCGAGAAGTGAAGATATCACCATCAGGCCCCCCGAGGATGATAGCATGATAATGGAAGGAAGAGTGGTATGGATACATTGAGCATTGTGTTAGAATTCATGTAGCAAATATAGTGCTTATAGTTATTGTTATTCAAAGGCCCCAGTATCACTACAAATGAAAGAAAATCCATAATTGCTCAACCACCCATGCCAGTGGAATTATCAGAATTAACATTTCATTGAATATCCAAACAAAGAAAGGCAGCTGCAGTCCCCATCGTAGCAAACACAGAACATGTCAAAAGACATAAGGCATAGTAGCACTGACAGTGAACACAACTGAACTGTCCTGCATCATATGGTATCATCATTCATTATGTTCACTATGTTCAATAGGATAGCGACAAGGAAGCTGAGGATAATTTACATTTTTGCATTGCTGATCTCTGACATGGGTGTTCTGGTTGGCCTACTGTTTGTGTGGATAGAGACCATTGGCTTACAAAGTCAATCAACTGAACGGGATGTGTCAAAGTCTCGTTTTTCGCCACCTACGTATTTAGCTTTCTGTCCATATGGTACATCATGTCATGGGACGCACCAAAATGGCAGCTTATTTATATTCGAGCCATGGACTAAGCAATGTTTACTTTGAATTCAACGATATATGTTATTGCAGCGAGTTGGCAGATTTTTGAAAATGTTTTCAAGGGTTTGAACATAAATGTTTGTTCACAGTTCGTTAACCTTCGCTGTAGAATGGCTTCGTTGTGACCTTGGTAGCTAATGACCTAACTTGTGCAAACGGATGGCATTGGCAAAGGATCATTTTGAATCTATGAAGTGGGCTCATTTTGTGTTTAACTCAAAAGCATATGTGATTTTTTAACCAAAGTTTTTTTTTTTTTTTTGGGGGGGGGGCTCAAGGAAGATATCCCCGATGGAAGAATAAACTGTACTATTACTCCCATAAATGATTCGCTTCCAGAGGTTTATGATGTAAACAAAGCAGTTTTGTTACTGCAAGTGAATAATGTCCACACCTATAATTGGTCAGGATTGCGTAGCAGCAGCAGCTTTATAGCGAACACAGAAAACATCATAGGATTGTGCTGTTCTGAAACAGATATGCCATGCTATCCTAGAATTGCCTTTAATGGGATTACTGTGACCACAAACCAATCTCCATGTGTGTGCCACATATTTACACCCCAGAAAGAAATACTGAATATAACAACATCATGTGCCGTCTGTGATATTAATGAACACAAACCAGGATCCTCCTGTATAATTGATACAACTGTTGCACCAAGCACTTCATCAGCAGAGCCAGATCTATGGAATGTTAATCTGACACTGTTCTTGAATGATGTCCAAGTTAATGAGACATCAGAATCGTGTGGCAGCAGCTACAAGAAGGGAGCAGAGAACATCAAGTTCTGCTGCTATACAGGAGACTTGCCTTGCTATCCCAGAATTGCCTTAAATGGGATCAATGTAGTTGAAAACTTCTCCTCTTGTGTAAACTACACATTCACATCCAAGAGTGAATCAGTGAAGGTCACAAAATCATATTCTCTCTGTGGTTTTACTAACTACAGGTCAGGTGGCTTCTGTTGGATTGGAAATGATAACTTACCACCACTGTGTGTGTTTGGAATTGGAGTCATCAACGATGGCCTAACATCATCAAGTGCTACGACGATCATCATTTTCGGGAGGACGCGAACTTCCATGGTATATGGTGGATAGGCGGCAGGAACCATTGGAGGCTATGTCTGAAAAGTGTTCCTTCTTGCAGTTTCCTCATATTCCAAGTCCGGCTTGTTGCAGGAGCTACTGAGTTAAGTGATCTGTGCACACCGTGAGCTGTGTGTCTCATCCGTTGATCCTGTTTCGATATCCCGCTTGTTAACGATGAATGGTAATATCGTATGACAGGGAACAGTTGGCTGTGGTCACTTTCTGCGCGGTTTCGCCTTATGTCTTTTGGCGTGTGCTGAGACTACTACGATGGGGACTACAGTTACCTTTCTTTGTTTGGGAGATGAGTTAGTAATTCGGATGATTCCACTGGCACGGGCGGTTGAGCAATTATGGATTTTAATTCGTTTGCAGTGATACCGAGGCCTTCCATAACCAATAACCAATAACCAATGGTACGTTGTGTGCATAACAGTGGAGAATTACACCACCATATGTCATCCAACAAGCTGTGTGGTTATGTGCACAAAGCGACGCACCAGTATTGTGATCATGTGCATTCTAGTCTTGTCGTTGTTGCTATATGGCCACTGCTGTTGCTGCTGAGGTAACGCCAAACAAGATAGGTCTTGAGAAATGCTTGCCAAGTCCAAGGCTGATGTTCTTGCACATAATAACCTACATTGACTTGGTAGTAACGTTGCTACTACCGCTGATCGCCATTACTGTCATGCTCTTCACAATCATTCTGTCCATCATACACAAGTCCCGGTGGAAGAAACTCAGTGGCCTGCCGATGCTGGAAGTTTCCGAACTGAAACCGATCAACGATCATAGGTGGAGCTCAGTGCGAGCTAGCGCCCAGGTTCGTGTGGCTAGGATGCTCTTTGCCTTGTCTCTATCTTACATCATCATGAACCAGACTGAACAGCCATGTGGCCAGACTGTACTATCTGATGCGGACTCAAAACTCAGGGGACATGAAAATGACATTCTCTGAAGGTCTTATCCTGCTGATCTTCCAGCACGTCAGCCACGCCCACCATGCCTGCAAGTTTCGGATCTTCGTGGTCGTCAGTAAAAACTTTACCAAGAACCTCAGACAAACTTTGGTGGACGTTACCAAGTGTATATGTTAGTCGTGGCTTATATCATGGCGTTTGTCTGTGCTAACCATGGCTCATATCTTTTGTGTGTATGTGATAGCCATGGTTCCTATCTTGGTGAGTGTCTGTGACGGCCATGGCTCAATTCTTGGTGTATGTCCGTGCTAGTCGTAGCTCATACCTTAGTGGGAGTCTATGATAGCCATGGCTGATATCTTGGTGGGTGTATGTGCTGGCCATGGCTTATATCTTAGTGTGTGTCTGTGCTGACCATGGTTCATATCTTGGTGTATACCCATGCTAGCCATGACTCATATCTTGGTGGGTGTCTGTGCTGGCCAAGGTTCATCTATTGGTGTGTATCTGTGCTGGCCATGGTTTATATCTTGGTGTATTTCCGTGCTAGCCATGGCTCATACCTTAATGTGTTTCAGTGCTAGTCATGGTTCATATCTTGGTGTGTTTCCGTGAAGCCATGGCTCATATCTTAATGTGTTTCTGTGCTAGCCATGGCTCATATCTTGGCTTGTGTGTGTGTGTGCTAGCCATGGCTCATATCTTGGTGTGTGTCATGTTAGTCATATCTCATATCTTAGTGTGTATCTGTGTTAGTCATGTGTCATTTCTTTGTGCGTGCATGTCTGTGTTAGTCATATCTCATATCTTTGTGTATGCATGACTGTGTTTACTCATATCTCATATCTTAGTGTATGTATTTGTGTTAGTCATATCTCATATTTTAGAGTGTGTCTGTGTTAGTCACATCTCAAATCTTAGTGTGTGTGTGTGTATATGTTAGTCATATCTCATATCTTGGTGTGTGTCAGTGTTAGTCATCCCTCATATCGTTGTGTGCATGTCAGTGTTAGTCACATCTCATATCTTTGTGTGTGCATGTCTGTGTTAGTCACCCCTAGTGGCTTGGGCAGATGGTGCTCGTAAACCTGGGAGGGCCGACCATCTAAGGGCAGAATTCCCCTACAGAAAAGACAATCTGCTGCCTTGCAGGAAGATTGGGGACAACCAAAGGCTAAGGAAAGCAAACCTGAATAAAATGCTGGCTGAAATCGGATGCACTGGCGCAGAACACAGTGCAACGTTTTAACAGGTATTCAATAACAGACACTAATTATGATGTTCTGTCTGTGGGGTCGATCAATTCACTTAAACAGACAGCTGTCTTCATGTGAAAGTCTGGAATCCTACTCTGATTGAATCTTGATTGCAGAGAGAGAGAGATTCATCATAAACAATCTGAATATAGAACACCATCCGATGAAACACACAGCTCACTGTGTGCACAGAGCGCTAATCTCAGTAGCTCCTGCAGCAAACTGGACTTGGAATATGAACAAACTGCAACAAGGAACCTTTTCAGACAGTGCCTCAGCGGTTCTTTGCCGTCTATCCGCCATATTGACATGAAGTCCATATTGTATATATTGTGCTTGAGACTCAGTTGAGCTTAGTGAGAAATGACTTTAGTTAGCAAAGCCTTAGAAATGTTATCAGGAAAGGTAGCAGTGGTTAGGTTGTGTGAAACAGACTTTAGAACTAAAGAGATAAACCTAGCTCAGAGAACAGTAGGGAGACAGAAGTGTACTGAGAACCTATGCCTGAATAGATGTGAGATACCTTAGAAATATATTTTGTTTAAGTGTTGACAGTTAGGGATGTATTAAATATATATTAACAAACTCTATCTTATGTCGTATATTATGGAAGAAAGTAGTCAGAGAGTGATCATCACCATGTGCCATACCGGTTGGCATAGGCGATCATGTCCTTCCACAATCTTCTATCTACAGTGCATTGTATCAGTTCTGTTGTTGACAGAGAATGATAGTTAATAGATTAGTCCACAATGTTTGTATTTTTCTTCATATGCAATAACACAGGTTACTCACCCACTATAGCACCAGGGCTTAAGATCTGTCACGGTCCAACAGTCAAGAACCAAAACATTAACTGTAAGGAGGCAGTGTAGTGTAGAGATAAATGCGTGTTAGTCGCAGTTAGACGATCATAAATAAGGAACTAGATGACTAGGC
The DNA here is from genome assembly GCA_032433765.1 of Megaustenia siamemsis. Classification (NCBI taxonomy): domain Eukaryota; kingdom Metazoa; phylum Mollusca; class Gastropoda; order Stylommatophora; family Ariophantidae; genus Megaustenia; species Megaustenia siamemsis. The sequence goes on along the minus strand of JAVIAB010000059.1, from coordinate 49,111,112 downwards.
CAGAATATATTAGTAAAAGTCTATTTACTCTTACATTTTGTCTCTTAACTAGTTATATGATAGCTTCTATCACAGCCTCAATCTCCTTGCGAATGCTTGAGGTAGTAGTCTTTTAGGCTTCTGTACCTTTCTCTAACAACTTTCAGTTAGAATTCACAACAAAACCCAGAATTCACAGCAAAACCCCAGCCTCTCCACACACCCCTTATGACCATCATCAGTGTAGATGACCAGATCTTGAGAGTGAAGTTGCAAAATTGTCCTGGATCTCGGACTCAGTTATGCCCTTCGCTCAGTCACAGCATTTCCTATTCAGTTGTATGGCGACCTTGGTTAGTCAACATCCGTCATGCATATCAATCCAGTCCCTGCCATTAGATATGTTCTCTTTGTTGCATGTGTCCTACAGTGTTGTCTCAGCTTCTGGCAGCCATGATCTCCCTCACTTATTGTGGTTGCCTTTCATTGACTGTAATTCTGGTAGCATCTTATATATTTTGTTACATGCCACCCCCAGGTACACTTTCGCTTGTATGTACTTACAGCGCTTGAATGCTTGGAAGGTCCAGCAGGAATCACATACCTGGGATTGGCATATCCCTGGTGCATTCCAACTTGGCTCACAAAGCTTCGTTGTGCTCTTTCCAACTTAGCTAACTGAGCATGTGATAGGGTAAGAATTTCCAGCCCATAGTCGATGAATGACAAAACAAGTGATTGCATTAAGAGGAATAGCATTTGTTGATAGAAGTTAAACCTCGCCATAACCTTTACTTAACTTTTAAAAAAAGATCCCATGGTACCTAAAGCCACAGACTCTTAATGTATGTACCATTGTCCTTCAGAGTAGGTAGCTCCACTGTACAATGATTTGATTCATTGTACAGTCGAACCTGGTCTTAGGACCACCTGTTTAAAGCGTTTCCCTGGTTATAGGACCGGGTCTACAATTTCCCCGAGTTTTTTACTATATGCTAACACTGATTACGGCGCTCACCGTATGACGCGACCAGAGACCAGGCTAATTAACCGCCGCCAATGTTATTTAAACAAAGTTGAACGCATTCGAAAATAAATGTCTAAGGAAAATACTTGGTATAGAATGGAACGAATTCAAAACAAACGAGGAAATTAGAGAAATCGCCAATCAACCACTAATATCTTCAGTAATAAAAAAAAAGACAATGGTCATATGTTGGACATGTGATGAGAAGAGAAAATAACCGAATAATAAAGCTAGCCCTCATGTGGGAAACAACAGGTAAGAAGAAAAGAGGCCAAACCAGAAAGACACTGAGAAGAACATTGATGAGAGAGGCAAGAGCAGCAGGAATCGGCTCCCTCAATGAGATAGAGTTGCTTGCACAGAACAGAGACAAATAGCGAGATTTGATGACAGATCTTTAGAAGGATTGAAAACTGCTAGAATAAAAATTTAGATAAGAGAAAGAATATCTGGGTCTATGCCCCATAGGCCGGCTACGGCTCAGAAGGTCAATAGATAGATAGATAGATATGAAAAAATTTTAACTTTTTTTCTAAACTATGGTATTTTTTTCATATGTTGGTTCTTACTGTCCTAATTTTTTAACAGTTTCTTCATTTCTTTAATTGCTTCTCTGATTGCTTTGTTCCACTACATGGTGCTTCTTTTCCCTTTTTGTGTCCTTAGTTTCATTCCACATACTGTTTTTTAGATGTTGATTACTGTTTTCTTAAACTGTTTCCACTCTTCTTCTTCTACCGTGCTTACTTCACTAGGGTGTTTCTTGAATTCCTCTTTTAGTTTATCTTCTAGTGTTTTCTTGATTTGTGATCTTTTAGTTGTTTTTTTTTAATGTCTGTCCTTTTTGCTTCTTTTCTTTGTTTGCATTGTATTTGTTGTGTATAATAGTATTATATTACTTTCTGGTGTCTGTATCCTTTTATAGTATACTTTTATCTAATTTTTCTGTTTTCAATTTTGGGCTTTGTAACTTTTTCAACGGACCTCTAAATTTACCTTTAACTGGTACTTGGTCACTCTAATAGTCAGTGCCATGTCTTGTCTTCACAGACAGTAATGAGTTCCTGAATCTTTTATTAATAATGATATAGTTTATTTGATTTTTGTATTTATTATCAGAGCTCTTTAATGTCTACAACCTACTTATTCATTATTTGAACCAACCGGCTTGTTGCAGGAGCTACTGAGTTAAGTGCTCTGTGCACCGTGAGCTGTGCATTTCATCCATTTTAGTCGTGTTTCAATATTCCGATTGTTTATGATGAATTATGATATCATATGACATGGAACAGATGGTTGTGTTCACTTTCTGTGCGGTTTCGCCTTATGTATTTTGGCGTGTGCTGAGACTGCTATGATGGGGACTACAGCTACCTTTCTTTGTTTGGAAGATGAATTAGTAATTCGGATGATTCCACTGGCACGGGCGGTTGAGCAATTATGGATTTTAATTCGTTTGCAGTGATACCGGGGCCTTCCATAACCATATTTGAACCAAGTTTCCAATGATCATGCCATTATTTGTGGCCCAATCTATCAGTAATTCATCTCTTATGTTTACTTCACCTAGTCAAAATCCACCTGTGAATTCCTTATCTTGTTCATTTCCAACTTTTACATTTATCACCCATTACTATTGTTACCTCATATAGCTTGCACTGTTTCATTGCCTTATTGATGGTTTTGTTAAACACTGACTTATCAGCATCAGTGCTATCTGCAATTGATGCATACATCTGCACCACATTTATATCCTCTGGGTTTTCTTTTAGCTTAATAATCAAAATTCTTTTTGATATGCTCCAAAAAGTCCTTTGAAGATTTTACATTTTCTCTTTCTAAAATAGGACCAATTTCCTTGTTGTAGTTGTTCCCTCCTGAGTAAATTATTTTCTGATGTTCAGAATCCCTACTTTCAGCTCCCATCTATCTCATCTCTGTCAATACCAAAATGTTGATTTTCATTCTAACCTTTTCTTTTATTACATTTACCATCTACCTAAATCTTCAAGTTTTCTGACATTTCATTCTTCTCCCTCTGCTTAATCCTCTGAACTCTGGTCGGAGCATAGGGCACACTCAAGAGATCTCCACCCAATCCGGTCTGGAGCAAGCATGGACAACTCTCGCCAGGACCTGCCAGCCTCTTTCATTTCATCATGTATGGTTTATCGCCATGTCCCCAATGGTCAACCTTTTCTTAGTTTGTCAGGTGGTATCCATGTTATTGCTAGGTCTGGATGCCTTGTTCGTTCCATTCGTAGAACATAGCCTAGCCATTTCCAACATCTTCCTCTCACTTCTTGATTGATCTCCTGACAACTTCTTTGTTCATAATTCTGACATTCCATACACCAAAAAATATAAGTTGTTAGATTTAATTTTACATTCAGTATCTTGATAACAGTCTGGTATCACTCTGGTTGTACGTTATGACTCCTACCTGACATTATGACACCGCTGGTGTCCCTGTTAATGTCGCTACCTAATAAAGAGTTAGTTGAACTTTCATACGGGTTGTGAACTTCCATAACATTTTATTGGGAAATACAACAGTGTTTTTCCCTTGAGTGCCATAGGATTTTTTTATGGTTTACTCTACTAGCTTTTGACCTTAAACAGGATCTGTCCTACAAGTGGCAGGTGGTTTAAATCAAGAGTTTTATGTCAAAGCATCTGGTTTTACCCAAAGCAGTCTGGTTTTATGACGCCATAAAACATTCCTTCCTGTTAGCTATAAAAACACCTCTGTCAGGCTTTGGCCAGAGGTTAATTACAAATTAGTAAACATATATAGATTTTAGTTTGAATCAATGATGATGAATCTACAACCATGTTCAGACTGCATGAACATCAGGCCAAAACCAGAGATGCCAGAAAAGTGTGCTATGCAGGGAGACACTGAAGAATAACAAATCAATGCAGAACTTGAGTTGTCAGTCTCCAAATGCTGAGGGACCCACTGGGAAGGAAATCTGAGCACTTTCTGATATGAAATGATGATGATCTGTTGACTAAACTAAACTAGATTTTAGTTGTTTGACAATTATATTTACCATCATCTAAAAAAAAGAAAACTAAACTCATGAAAATTTATCTGGGTTCTTTTGTTTCAGTGAAATCTGGTTGGGTTCCTGCTTGCCTTTTTATTGGTGTGCTTCTTGGAGCAATCCTTGTGTTTGCTGTTCCAAAAATCATTCGTCGAATGAGGTCAAGAGGAGGAAACTACAGTAGAATGGGAGATAATACTGCTAATGCATAATAAGTGGGTGATAGAATACATCAATACATCACTGAATGATGAAGAAATTAAAATGCCTATTCACAAATTATTTTCTCACTATCAAATAATTTTTTAAGAAAATATATAGATTATTGATGAAATGCCTTGAAGAGGATTGCTTATTTGACACAAAGCATTGAAATACATAGACACTGGTAATGTCAATCACTCAGTTTTTCAATTTTTAATGTCACTGATATATTATTTCATATTTTCACAAATTTATTATATTTAATCTTTTACTACCATTCCTCCAATTTGTCTAATATATATATGTATATACATACACAGCAGAACCGCATCATAACTCATCAGCAAATATTCCAAGACACCTCACATTAGCAAAAACACATGCAAAATAGAGAAACATGCAACTACCTGCTGTACAAATCTATTTATTATCAAGATTTTTGTACAACATGTTTGTAACACATTTTTTTTTAAATATTAAAAAAGTCAAGTATACTACTATGTTAACAATAAATAGTGTAATTCTTTCTCTCTCTCCTTCCCTACATATGTGTATTGTAGTGATCCTCTTTTTCAGACCTCTTCTTGAATCATGATATCAGTTGCATGTACATAGATGCCTTGCCTCTTTTAAATAGTGTTTTTATTTTTTTGTGGAAGATTTTTATAATAGAAAAGCATTATTTAAGAGTTCTTAGATGCATGGTCAAAAATAAAGAGACACTAGCAATAGGAACTTGGAACATTAGATCAGCATTCCAGGTTGGTAAACTAGAAAACCTCAGCCAAGAAATGAAGAGAATTAAATTGAACATCTTGAGACTATGTGAAATGAGATGGAAAGGAGCAGAATTATTACATCATGACAGTGGAAATGTAATACTCTGGGGAACCACACACGAAAGAGGAGTAGGCATCATGTTAAAGAAAGAAGCAAAGCAGTGAAAGCATTTTGGCCAGTATCAGATAGAATTCTGCTAGTAAAATTGAGAGGTAGACCAATGGATATCAACATAATTCAAGCTTATGCACTAACAAGTAATAGTGAAGAAGACATTGACACTTTTTACAATGAGCTAGAGATGACCATTTCATTAGATGACGAGCTAATTTCCAATATTAGGAAGAAACAATCATCATTTTTTGGCCATGTAATGAGAAGGGAACAGCTGGAATATATTTTAACAACTGGGAAAAATGAGGGACGAAGAGATAGAGGGGAAAAAAAAATACCAGACAGCTTAAGAGAATGGCTTGGCAGAAGGTCAGCAACAGAAATGATAAATAACTGTCGAGATCGAAAGTTGTAGAGAGACATGATCACCTATGCCAGCAGACATGGTACTTGATGATGATGATGATGAGAGATGACACCCTGGAACAGTGTAAATCCCAAGAAATAACTATTTTATTAGGGGATTTCTATGCAAAGGTAGGAACAGCTAAAGTGCAAAATATGACTGGGGGACATGGCTTTGAAGAGACGAATGACAGAGGGGATAGATTGGGTAAAGACACATTAAATGATTATAGGTAACACCTGGTTCAAACAACACCCGAGGCGACTATGGACATGGCAAAGCCCAGACAAAAAAGTACACAATCAAATTGATTTTATACTGGTACAGAGAAGATTCAGGAATGGGATAACTTCTGTTAAAACAAGGCCAGGAGCAGATAACAATAGTGACCATGTACCAGTAATAGGAAAGATAAGAATAAAACTGCGGAAGACCCAAAGAAATCTGAAATTAGAACTAGATATTCTTAGAGTAGATAGAGTGAGTGATAAGTACAATACAATAGTACAAAATAGATATAATGCTATTGAGAAAACACAGGACATCGAGGTGCAGAGGGAAATGCTCAAACAATTGATTCAACAAACATCAAAAGAACACAGCCAGAAATGAGAAACTTAGTGGCTGTGTAAGAAGACTTATCAACCAACATAGAACTGGAGTCGTCAGTCGCTGGACACTGCGGGACTTGCTCAGGAGGGGATCTGAGCATCTATGGACATGTTCAGAGTGCAATGATGATGACCTGCAAATAACTCAATAACATCAAAAGAAGTAATACCAGTGATTAAAAGAATCAACAAAAGGAAATGGATGACAGAAGAAATATTAGAACTAATGGACGAAAGACAAAAACATAAGAAAGAAGAATGGACATACAAAATATTGCACAAAGAGATCCAAAACAAATGTAGAGATGCAAAGGAAGGATGGTTAAAGCAGAAATGTGAAGAAATGGAAAAACAACAAAAGAAAGACTCAAAATTTATGCACAATCAGTTAAATGAATTAACAGGGAGAAAAGAAGTCAAAGTTTCAGAATGTGTGAAATCAAAGGAAATATAAATGGAACAGGAGAAGATAATGGAAAGATGGACAGAATATATATCAACTCTATGAAAATGTAAGTCCAGAGCTAAACAATTCAAACAAAGACACAAGACCACCAATAATGCAGAGTGAAGTGGAGGAGACAATTCAACACATGAAAAGAGGCAAAACTTCAGGTCCCGACAATATAACAATCAAAGAGGTAAATGCATTAGGAGAGCTGGGAGTACAAGTTCTAACAAAATTACTCAATGACATATATAACACTGGACACATACCTAAAGATCTACTAAAATCTATCTTTGTAGCCATACCGAAGAAGTCAGGCTTGTCAGGATTGTGAAGACCATCACACTATTAGTCTCATGAGCCATATGACGAAAATATTACTAAGAATCATCATGAGACTCATAATAAACAAAATAAAACCAGAAATAAGTGAGGAACAATGTGGATTTGTGGAAGGAAAGGGCACCAATAATGCAATATACATCTTAAGAACATTGATAGATAGAGCTATAGAGGTAAAGAAAGATCTATACATGTGCTTTATAGACTACACAAAAGCATTTGACAAATAAAAGCATATGGAAATAATCAATATGCTGGAGAAATTAACCATTGATGGCAAGGATCTGCAAATCATAAAAAACATGTACTGGCAACAAAACAGCAGCTGTACAAATTAGCAACCAAACAGGACAATTCCAATATATAAAACAAGGAGTCAGACAAGGCACATCATGAGAAGAGGAAAGTTGGAATACTTGCTTACAACTGGCAAAATAAAAGGAGAGATTGCAGACAACAAAGAGAGAAAATACTGGATAGCCTGGTGTCATGGCATGGAAAACAGTCAACAACAGAACTCATACGATGCACTGTAGATAGAAGATTGTGGAAGGACATGATGGTGATGATGATATATATCTATCTATTGACCTTTCGAGCCATAGCCGGCCCATAGGGCATAGACCCAGATACTCTTTCTCTTATCTAAATTTTTATTCTAGCAGTTTTCAATCCTTCTAAAGATATTTTATCAAATCTTGCCATTTATCTCTGTTTTGTGGAAGCAACTCCATCTCATTGAGGGATCCGATTCCTACTGCTCTTGCCTTTCTGATCAAATGTTCTTCTCAGTGTCTCTCAGGGTCGGCCTCTTTTCCTCTAACCTGTTGTTTTCCACATGAGGGATGATGATATGCATAATAACATTATATTACCATTGCATACTTTGCAGTAACTTCTAAACACATTATATGATCTGTTGATATTTTAAAATCAGAAATAACTCACAGATAAGTGCTGATTTCCAGTGAACTTTTATGTTTATTTGTTTGTTTTTAATATTCGAAGGGATCATGTGATTGTATGCGCTTTTTATTTGATGTAAATCACTTTGCTTCTTTTGATTCATTCCATTTTTTTACAATTTCTTTATTTGATCACTTATACTCATCCTTGTTGTTGATTGCGCTATTGAACACGCCAAAAAATGGCGGTTTGTTTTCGCTGGTCTGTTGTCAAGGACACGCAATTCATTTAATTTGTAAAAGGCTCACAGTGTATCCACGTGCTGCAGAGCTATTTACTGGAGTTGACCAGTTTATAACGTGGAAACGGCTTCTGGACCGTGCGACTGAGTAAGTGCATGTGAGTCTAGACCATCCACAGCATCGACGTTCAGCGACTAAATCATCTATGATACTATGACGACGGTAAGTATTCAGATGCAGCCCAAACGACAACATTAAAGAAGGAAAACACGACAATGCAAGCGTCTTCTTCTTTCCTTCCTCATCTGCCTTTCAGCGTCGAGGGGAGATATAATTTGCGGTCTTTTGCTCTTCTGTTCGCCTCTGCTGCTGTTATGTTTCCTAGTGCTTCTAATATTCCATCGATCCATCTTTTTCGTGGTCAACCCTTGGGTCTGGTGTTCTCACAACGTTTGTTGAAGGCTCGTTGTGTTGTGTTTTGTTCTTTCTGCCTTGTCACGTGGCCGAACCATTTTATCTGTTGTTTCCTTATATATTCTATGGCTGGGGCTATTCCTAGCTTTTTTCTCAGTTCTTCATTTCTGATCTTATCTCTCAGACTGTTTCCTGTCATTCGTCTAACACATTTCATCTCTGTAGAGGTTATTTTTCATATTGTTCTTGCATCTAGGGTCCAGGTCTGGCATTGGTAGCACAACGTTGGGATGAAGATTGTATTGTATAGTGCTCATTTTGCCTCTATAATTATTTCCTTGTTGGACAATAGTGGTGATAACTGTCCGATGATTTGACAAGCTTTGTTGCATCTTGATTCTATCTCTGCTGTTTGGAAATTATCGTTTGTCATTAGACTTCCTAGGTATTTGAATTCCTCTACTTGTTTTAGTTGTCTGCCTTCTATAGTTATGTTGATGTTCTGTTTATTTTTGGCGACATTCATGACTTCTGTTTTGTTGATGTTGATTTTCATGTTGTATTTTGTGCCTGAGATGTTGAGTTTGTTTAAGTGTTCTTGTAGGTCTTCTATTGTTTCATGTATTAGTGCCTGATCGTCTGCAAATAGAAGCTCGTTGATCTCCTCTGTCTCTGATGGGTTGGCTAGCTTGCATATATGGTCCATGTATGTAATAAACAGTAGGGGGGATAGTAGGCACCCCTGTCTTACACCTGATCTAACTTCGAAGTGGTCTGTGTAACCTGTTGCTGTTCTGACCCTGCAGCTGCTGTTGGCGTAGAGACTTTTAATAATGTTAGTTAGATGTTGGCTTACTCCGTATGTTGTTAGTATCTCCCACAGTTGTTCTCTGTTCACTCTGTCGAATGCTTTTTCCTGGTCAATGAAGGCTATGTATAAGTTTTGATTGTGTTCTGTCGTTTTTTCTGCAAGCTGTTTTAGTGTGAATAGTGCGTCGGTACATTCTCTGTTTTTTCGGAACCCCATTTGAGAATCGCTTAACTGTAGTTCTATTATTGTTCTCAGTCTTTTTTCCAAGATTTTGGCATATACCTTTCCTACATGGCTGAACAGAGATATACCTCTATATTGATTGCAGTCTCTTTTGCTACCTTTCTTTTTCCATATTGGTATGATGATTGCCTTTTGCCAGTCTTCTGGGGCTTGTTGTTGGTGCCATGCTGCATTAAATATTCTGTGCAGCCATTGCATTCCTGTTTCTCCCGCTGCTGCTATTATTTCTATTGGAATGTTATCTATCCCTGGTGCTTTGTTTCTTGGTGCATATTTGATTACTTCTTCTATTTCCTCTTTCATGATGTTGGGTTCAGTATTTGTGAGTTCTAGCGTGGTTTTTGTTGTCATGTTGGCAGTTGGTATGCTTAACAGTTCTTCAAAATATTCTTTCCATCTCTGTTGCATACATTGGTTATTTGATATTGGCTGTCCGTCTTTGTCATTTATCAGCTCAGTAGGATCATGGTTTTCTTTTCTCGCTCTTGTGGCTTTTACTGCTTTGTAGAAATCTCTTGTGGCTGTCTTGAAGTCCCTGCTCATGTTTTGTCCGAATTCTGTCCAATTCCTTTGCTTAGCTTCTTTGATCAACATTTTAACTCTTTTTCGAACTAAGGCATTATTTTTCATATTTTTCTTGGTTCTTGTTCTCCCTCCAATTTTTAAACAGTTTCTTCTTTTCTTTAATTGCTTCTCTGATTGTTTCGTTCCACCACGGGGTGCTCTTTTTCCCTTCTCTTGTTCTTAGCTTCGTTCCACAAACTGTTTTAGAGATGTTAGTTACTGTTTCCTTAAATTGTTTCCACTCTTCAAGCGTGGTGACATTAAACTGCTGAAGTGTGAGAGGCTAGGCCTAAAGAGTATGTGCGCGTTAGACTTTCATTAATGGATGCTTGCGCAGAATAAAGGGATGGAAATGGCAGGACAAAGTCACAAACGTGGAATTATGGAAATGTACCGGTCAAATACCAGTGGATAAAGAAATACAGCGAAGACGATGGCGATGGATAGGACACACACTACGGAAACCAACTGAGAGTATTACACAACAGGCCCTTTTTTGGAATCCCCAGGGGAAAAGACAAAGAGGAAGACCAAGGAATTCTTGGAGAAGACAGATTGAAGCAGAGATGAAGATGATGGGGAAGACATGGAATGATCTTAAAAGAATTGCAAAAAACAGAACGACTTGGAAAGTGTTTGTTGAAGACCTATGCTCCACTGGGAGCTAAAAGGTAGAAGAAGAAGAGTTACTGTTTCCTTAAATTGTTTCCACTCTTCAAGCGTGGTGACATTAAACTGCTGAAGTGTGAGAGGCTAGGCCTAAAGAGTATGTGCGCGTTACATATTGGAATTGTGGGTCCATAAATCAACGACGGCCCATTCTTGATAAGCTACTTTGCGGCGCCGATATAATGGTTTTACAAGAAACTCTTCTTGGTGACAGGACAGTAAGTACTCCCGGTTTTCATTGTTTCTACAATAGGCGACACCTTGGGCAAGCCATCCTTGTGCGCAACAATATGGTGGCAGCTGAGGTTGATATGTCTGCGTGGGACAATGCAGAATTGCAGCTACATACAGCTAGGGTGCAGACCCCAGTTCATTTCATGATTGTAAATGTGTATGCCTGTAATGGGAAGGTGAACACACAACAATGGCAGAATCTCTTTGAGTTCGATGAAGAGAACGTCATTTTCTGCGGAGACTTTAATGCTAGAGGGAACCAGTGGGGTAACATCATAACCAACAAGCAGGGAGAAAACCTAGAGAACGCACTAGTGTCAGTCGATTTAGTGTACTTGAATGATGGAAGGGCAGCAAGAATGGCCACTTGAACAGGGGACTCTGATAGTGTCATAGACCTTGCACTGGTGTCTTCCACCTTCGCACCGGTTTGCAGGTGGAGTGCACTGGGGTTCCACAGAAGTGATCACTATCCATGTGTCCTCCTAATTGAGACAAGCAGAAATAGAAGCCTAGAAAAGAAAGCTCCATACATTCCACTACGAGAAAACAGACCAGGACGTCATTAGCAAAATCAGACATAGTAAACAGAACGCCCCTCGTAGGAGGCAGGAGAGATGGACGCAGCCACCCTGGTGAAACGTATAAGTCGAGGAAGCTTGGCAGAGCAAGAGACAAACGGCCAAGACATGGCAGAAAGACAGAAAGAATGGAAGAACACAGCCTGAGCTCTTGAAGTGTCTGAAAGTAGAGGTCGACCAAAAATGATGCACTTTAAACTATGTGCTATGCAGGCTAAGGATGCCAAATGGGATGACTTCTGTAAAAAAGTGTGCTCAGAAAAATCACTAGCCACATTCTGGCGCCTTCATCAGTGCATGAATGGCACAACACGATACAGAGGCATAACCAGACTTTCAGAGCACAGGCCGGATATGGCACAAATCTGATGAGAGCAAAGGGAAAGCCCTGCTTACCCGCTACATTGAGCAGACGGAACAAAGAAATGAGGCTGTGGGGCTGAGGATATGGGGATCGCTGTCAAAATTGTGTAAGGATGTAGTGCTGGAAGAAGATCTCACAATCACAACCGATACCATTCGCACAACACTTAAAAGGTCACACAACGCTGCTCCTGGTCCAGATGGTGTTCGGTATGATGACATAGGTGATTTAGCTGACAACGACTTGACAAAACTGGCCAATGAGTTTAATGCCAGCATTTGGAGTGGCCAGATTAAGGAGGAGTGGCTACACAGCTACTTACTACCGCTACCGAAGCCAAACAAGGACCATTCTCAGATCAGTGCCTACAGAATCATCACAATGCAGAACACTGTGGGCAAGCTGCTGGTGAAAATAGTTGCCCGTGTCCTCACCTATCACCTTGAACAGAAACGTGCATTCCCACCCACACTCTGAGGTTATAGATATAACAAAGAGACATGGCTCAATGTGGCAGTCTTTGCCTATGACGTCTTCGAAGGCTTCCACAGACGAGAGGAGACATGTGCTGCTGCTATAGATCTGGAGGATGCATACAACAGGGTACCATTTGAATATCTCATGTATATGCTCCTCAAATTGGCGGTGCACCCCTTCCTCATTAGATGGATCGCCGCAGCACTGTTTCAGAGGAAGGTGATACTCAGATGTGGAAGTTTGTCTTTCGAGCCAACATCCATTTGTCCAGGGCTGCCACAAGGTTCACCAATTTCACCAGTTCTATTTAATGTGTACACAATAACGATCACGGAACAACAGTTAGATGGTAGGGGAAGAACTATGACTTTTGCTGATGATATTCTGGTATATCGACAAGGAAGAGACAGACGGAGAATCGCCTCCACAATGCAAGACAAACTCGATCACATTTTTTCCTGGTGTGGGGTTTCAGGTGCCTTGGTTAATCCTAATAAAGCATCAGTTTCATGGTTCTTCCTTAACAATCATATCGTTAATACGACCACACCGGTAGTATGAATGGAATCAGTACTGATGAGGTGACTAGGGACAAGTTGATGACATACCTTGGAGTTAAGTTTGATCGCAGCCTGTGTTTTCGGGACCACGTCGACCATGTGATAACAAAATCCCGCAAAGGATTAGCCGCCTTGAAGGTCATGGCAGCTGTCAACATCGAGCAGAGGCTACTTTCTCTTCTGTTCCAGGGATTAGTCCTCGCACCAAACGAGTATGCCCTGGCAAATCTTACTGTCAGTACGACACAAATTGATAGGCTGGAGAAAATACAAAATAAAGGCATGCGCATTATCTTGGGATGTACAAGGGACACTCCCTGTGTAGCGATGAGGTATCTTCTTGACTTTCCAACCATGGATGACATAATCAAGATCTGGAGAGCACGAGCATACCTGTAGATTTGTAGATTAAAGAGCATCCATTGCACCACATGCTCAACACAGGGAAAGGTTCCAGGCTAAAAAGAGGCAAATCATGGGTGGGCCGAGCAGAAGATGTCATCAAACAGGTCTGTGGGCTTACCAATATCAGCGATGGTGAGGAGTGGATACTGGTGCCTACGTCGTTCAAAGGGACTTTCTCGTGTATTGTCACACTCAGGAAAAGTAGGGAACAGAACCCGGTCACGGTTAATGCTGAGTTCAATGGTCTCATCTGCGATAACACCATGAGAAAGATGCAGTCATCTATACAGACGGATCTGTAAGACGACACCAAAGAAGTGCATGGGCATTTTCAGCACGCTCGGCAGGCAGAATAGTCAAAGAAGATAGTGGTGCATACGTCATAACCACGAGTAGCATGACAATGGAGGTGATGGCAGTGACCAAGGCATTCAAATGGTTAGAGTCACAAGACTATACCCATGCATGCATACTGAGTGATTCGATGAGCATAATAAAAAAAGTGGAGGCGGGCTTTGTACGCATGCACTGGGTAGAGTCATTGCAGAAGTCCAAAATACGTAAGGTCACCTTTGTCTATGTCCCTGGACATGTGGGAGTACAGGGAAATGAAAGAGCGGAGAGGTTGGCTAGCTGTGCTGTCGTTAAGGACGGGCAACCAATGGATCGGGTGGACATCAACAATGCCGTCCGAGATGTGGGAAGAGCACAGAATTTCGACAAACACAGATCCACGTCACTTCTTCGGATGATGGAAATGGGAGTTAAGATGGGCACAGCCAGAAATGAGAAACTTAGTGGTCATATAAGAAGAGTTATTAAGTTATTTGTGGGTCATCATCATTGCACTCTAAGAAACTTATCAACCAACATCTCTCTCTGCGATCAGGACTCAATCAGAGTAGGATTCCAGACTCTCACATGAAGTCAGCTGTCAGGTTAAGTGTGTTGATCGCCCCCACAGACAGAACAACACATTTAGAGTCTGCCAGATCCACTCTGATTGAACACCCATTAAAACGTTGCACTGTGTTCTGCGCCAGTGGCCCAGTGCATCCGATTTCAGCCAGTATTTTATTCAGGTTTGCTTTCCTTAGCCTTTGATTGTCCCCAATCTTCCTGCAAGGCAGCAGATTGTCTTTTCTGTAGGGGGATTCTGCCCTTAGATGGTCTGCCTTCCCAGGTTTACGAGCACCATCTGCCCGAGTCACTTGAGGTGACTAACACAGACATGCACACACAAAGATATGAGATGTGAATAACACAGACATGTACATAGCAATACGAGACATGACTAATGCCAACACACATCAAGATATATGACACATGACTAACATAGATATGCACATAAAGATATGAGATATGACTAACATAGACATGCACATACAAAGATATGACACATACCTAACATAGACATACACACAAAGATATAAGATATGACTAACATAGCCAGGCACACACAAGGATATGAGAAGTGACAAACACAGACATGCACACTCAAAGATATGAGATGTGACTAACATAGCTAGGCACACACAAGGATATGAGATGTGACAAACACAGACATGCACACACAAAGATATGAGATATGACGAACATAAACATGCACACAAAGATATGAGATATCCCTAACCCAGACATGCACAGACAAAGATATGACACATGACCAACACAGATACACATTAAGATATGAGGTGGTATTGATATCACCAGCGTTTTCTGCAAAGATGGTTATGCTTTCCATAATAATTGAGTACGGTTTTTTCTTCTTAGCAAGAAGAAGTGATATTTCGTAAGATGCCTTTACCATATTTTTCATTTCTTCACTTTTTTAACAATTAAGTTTGCATACAATGAAGTCCTTTCTTTTTCTTTGAGATGTAGTCAGTTCTTAAAGCAAAGACAGGAGGATATGACTTATTGAATGCATCATGTGTTTGTTTGAAATGTCTATCCAGGTTGTATTTTTTAGGAACTGCTACTGTCATTGACCGGATCAAACAAATCGGTTTCGAAGCACTTCCCATTGTAAAGAGAAACTATTCTTCCCATTCTTCATTAAATGCTCAGACACCCACTCCACTTTCACTTTTTGTCTTTAAGAAACCATTGGTTATTATTGGTTATTAGTTATGGAAGGCTTCGGTATCACTGCAAACGAATTAAAATCCATAATTGCTCAACCGCCCGTGCCAGTGGAATCATCCGAATTACTAACACATCTCCCAAACAAAGAAAGGTAACTGTAGTCCCTATCGTAGCAGTCTAAGCACACGCCAAAAGACATAAGGCGAAACCGCGCAGAAAGTGAACACAGCCAACTGTTCCTTGTCATACGATATCATCATTCATCGTAAACAAGCGGGATATCGAAACAGGATCAAAACGGATGAGACACACAGCTCACGGTGTGCACAGAGCACTTAACTCAGTAGCTCCTGCAACAAGCCGGACTTGGAATATGAGGAAACTGCAAGAAGGAACACTTTTCAGACATAGCCTTCAATGGTTCCTGCCGCCTATCCACCATATACCATGGAAGTTCGCGTCCTCCCGAAAATGATGATCGTCGTAGCACTTGATGATGTTAAGCCATCGTTGATGACTCCAATTCCAAACATACGATTATAGACACACAGTGGTGGTAAGTTATCATTCCAATCCAACAGAAGCCACCTGATCTGTAGTT
The DNA here is from genome assembly GCA_032433765.1 of Megaustenia siamemsis. NCBI lineage: Eukaryota > Metazoa > Mollusca > Gastropoda > Stylommatophora > Ariophantidae > Megaustenia > Megaustenia siamemsis. The sequence continues at coordinate 49,094,992 of JAVIAB010000059.1, read as the reverse complement.
AGTAAAACCACAGAGAGAATATGATTTTGTGACCTTCACTGATTCACTCTTGGATGTGAATGTGTAGTTTACACAAGAGGAGAAGTTTTCAGCTACAGTGATCCCATTTAAGGCAATTCTGTGATAGCAAGGCAAGTCTCCTTTATAGCAGCAGAACTTGATGTTCTCTGCTCCCTTCTTGTAGCTGCTGCCACACGATTCTGATGTCCCATTAACTTGGACATCATTCAAGAACAATGTCAGATTAACATTCCATAGATCTGGCTCTGCTGATGAAGTGCTTGGTGCAACAGTTGTATCAATCATACAGGAGGCTCCTGGTTTGTGTTCATTAATATCACAGACGGCATATGATGTTGTTATATTCAGTATTTCTTTCTGGGGTGTAGATATGTGGCACGCACATGGAGAGTGGTTTGTGGTCACAGTAATCCCATTAAAGGCAATTCTAGGGAAGCATGGCATAGCTGTTTCAGAACAGCACAATCCTATGATGTTTTCTGTGTTCGCTATAAAGCTGCTGCTGCTACACAAACCTGACCAATTATAGGTGTGGACATTATTCACTTGCAATGACAAAACTGCTTTGTATACATCATAAACCTCTGGAAGGTTTTTAACAAACCATGTTTGCTTAAAACCATCTTAACTAACACTAACTGTCAGCACAGCACAACACAAGTTGCAATAGAGTGTACCAACCTCACAAAGAAAAAATAATGTATCTACAATTATTTAAAACCGAATAGGTAAGACACCATCTGTTGCAAGAAATATTATTACTAACAAACTACACCACAAATTCACTGTAAATTACAAAATAAGAAATAGAAAGATTAATAATAAACTCCATTTTGATTAATTCTATCGAAACATCACAGATGGTGAAGGATTATCAATTTTTAAATTGTTATATCGCTGTAACGACTAGACCTATAAATGTCCAGCATGGCTTAAATGGAAGAACAACATTAGATGTATTTCCTGGTCAATTCAAACTGGGCCTATCAATTGATGCATTTTACGGAAGATTTCAGAGACCAGTAACGATGGCAAACTAATGGTGGCAACTGGTGCCTTGACAGAAGGAACGTTGTACTTGAAAATAAGCTTCTATGAATCGCACAATTGGATAGTGATAAACAGGTTCACATCAGATCTTGAGCTATTTGTGGGCCTATCAAAACAACTTGACGGGCCGTTACTGGGCCCACTGGCCTAGGGTTGGCCACTCATGTACTAGAAGTCTAATTTGTAAAGAAAAAAAACAGATTAAATTGCTAGACTGTATAAAAAGACAGAAACAACTAAACATATTCAACAATCATACAAAAATAACAGGCTGAGAGAAATCTTCTAGAAAGATAGATAGGTGAAATAATAGGAAATGTGACAGCAGAAAAGTCCAACACAAAAGGCAACACTCAATTCTGAAAGGAAATAAGTGTATTTATCTATTTTTGACACCTCTTTCCCCCCCCCCCCCCCCCCCCCCCCCCAGTTTTTTATTTTGTTTGTTATCCACAAACTGGAGAAAGAACTTTCCAGGAATTACCTGTTATCATAAAATCATAATAATGGGCAATCAAAGGCAATTTGAAGTCTGGTGTGTTACTTTGATTGAACTATTTTTTTTGTTGCACATGAGACTCTTCTACATGCCATCACCCATATTTTGGACCAAGCTAATGAACATTTTTTTTTTATCCTAATGTGTCGGTTTAACATTGCTATCAATTTTTTTATGTTCAGCTCTGGTTTTGTCAGGAGCAATATTAAACTACCATGATTAGCTATTTGCTTTATTTATTTTAGTTAACAGATTTGTGACTACACTGAATTCCTCTAAATACGATGAAGGTAAAGCAATCAACAACTTTTATACTATAGTTCATAATCTAGGATGAAGTTTTGATATCTGCTTTTGTGACCAGAACTGTTGGTAGCCTTCTTTGAACTGAAATTTCAATTCCTCTTTTGTTGTTCATCATCATTGAGTGCCTTCTCCGCAATGAAGGTTGGCTACCATGGACCACCATTCTGCTCTGTTGTTACTTCTTCTATAAGTTCTTCTTGTAATATTAGAGATTCTTCTGTGTTTGCACTTGAAAAATGGCCCAAAACCCAATCAATTATATTCATTGTGAAAATATCTCCATAAAGCCTCCAAGTGTTGCTAATAGTATGTCTTCATCACATTATTTCACTGTTAGTAAATTTTGAAACTGGCAGATTTCCACTCATCCTAAATTACATTTGTACAGAAATAACTCTGTCAAAAACATGGAAATAACAGTTTTTATTTTAAATAAATGTAATTCAGCACCTAGGAGCTGTAGATGTATTTTATTAAATTCATGAAACAAGTCTGTCAAATAAGTTATGTCACTTTTGGAATCAATCAAGTTGGCTTGTATACAACATCTTCATTTTCTAGGAACTGATCACTGAGTCAAAGGGTGTATAAAACTGATTCTTCAAACAGGCACATTTTGATAGCCAATGAACTTCTATAAGGAGGAGGAACAACTTCTATTGAATTCTTCATCATTTTTAACACAAAGTTAAAACTAAAAGTTGAAAAATCTTTTTCAAAACATGAAATATCGATTTGCCTTTAGTATCAGCAAATTTTTAGACAAAATAATTCTTGGCAAATATTTTCTTATTTTATGAATCACAAAAGTATGACTTTATTTCCTGTCAAAGTTGACTCATCAAGCTGTACAGAGAACTGGGATGTTTTTAAATACCTACATAATGAAATTATACTCCAAAATTATGGGAAAAAAAAGGCTCAGGTCTATAATTGAACTATCTATCTATCTATTGACCTTTCGAGCCGTAGCCGGCCCATAGGGCGTAGACCAAGATACTCCTTCTCTTATCTGAATTTTTGTTCTAGCAGTTTTCAATTCTTTTAAAGATATTTTATCAAAACTCGCCATTTGTCTATGTTCTGTGCAAGCAGCTCTATCTCATTGAGGGAGCCGATTCCTGCTGCTTTTGCCTCTCTCAGCAATGTCCTTCTCAGTGTCTCTCTGGGCATTCCTCTTTTTCTCTTACCTGTTGTTTCCCACATGAGGGCTTGCTTTGCTATTAGGTTATTATCTCTTCTCATCACATGTCCATCATATGACTATCGTCTTTTCTTTATTACTGAAGATATTAGTGGTTGATTGGCGATTTCTCTAATTTCCTCATTTGTTTTGAATTCGTTCCACGCTATACCAAGTATTTTCCGTAGACATTTATTTTCGAATGCGTTCAACTTTGTTTCTATATCTCTATTATCTACTTCTAATTTACACATTCCACATCAGGTCTACGTTTCATTAACAAAAATTGTTTTTACGATAGCGGCTTGTTAATTCTCTAATCAACGGTTCTATACCAAGCCGGAGAAAAATAATTCCTCCATCTTGGATACAACCGGAAACATATATAATTGAACTACAGTTAAACAATTCTCATATCTATCTATCTATTGACCTTTCGAGCCGTTGCCGGCCCATAGGGCGTAGACCAAGATACACCTTCTCATATCTGAATTTTTGTTCTAGTAGTTTTCTTTTAAAGATTTTTTATCAAATCTCGCCATTTGTCTCTGTTCTGTGCAAGCAGCTCTATCTCATTGAGGGAGCCGAATCCTGTTGCTCTTGCCTCTCTCATCAATGTTATTCTCAGTGTCTCCCTGGGTCTTCCTCTTTTTCTCTTACCTGTTGTTTCCCATATGAGGGCCTGCTTTGCTATTCAGTTATTATCTCTTCTCATCACATGTCCAACATATGACCATCGTCTTTTCTTTATTACTGAAGATATTCGTGTTGAAGTCGGATGTGTTGGGCTGAAAGGCACAAATATCACAGTTATACTGTAAACCACAACACAACGCAGACACACCCACTTAACGTCCTTTTAAGGGCGGATGATGAAGAGTAATTCTGTAGTCTACTAGAATACTCTAGAATACTTGAGTCATCGGGCGAACGCAAGCAAGCACTGAAGATATTAGTGGTTGATTGGCGATTTCTCTAATTTCCTCATTTGTTTTGAATTCGTTCCACGCTATAAATTCCGGTTTTTACGGTTTCTGGTTGTTTCCAAAATGGAGGAATTATTTTTCTCTGGCTTGGTATATAGCCGTTGATCAGAGGTTTAACAAGCCGCTATCGTAAAAACGATGTTGCTAATGAAACGTAGACCTGATACAGAATGTGTAAATTAGCAGTAGATAGTAGTGATAGTTTTTTCAATTCTCATATAGGGTTCCGAAAAAATAGAGAATGTACTGACACACTATTCACTCTAAAACAGCTAGCAGAAAAGGTGACAGCACAATCAAAATTATTTTAGTTTTCAGCTCTTCATCATTTCTCTGTACTTACGATTTTATATCTCTACACTTCACCTATCCTCCCACATGTGACACATTTCTTCTTCATCTCACCATCCTATCTCTCATCTCTCTGTCCACCTCTCCTAACTTTATCATCTGACATGTAGTTATAGATATTTGTGCCTCACCATTTGTTGTTGTTGTCTCCATCTTCTGAAGAAGGAAACATCGGTATTTTGTTGCCTTCCTTTTTTGTAAAGCTGTCACCATACCTTGGAGTGTATACCACACCCCACTACTGGCTCCTATATAAATGTATATTTTTCATCCTCTATGTACCCACATTCTTTCCATCTTGTCTCTGATATGAGTAAAATATCTATGTTTAGTAATTTTGCTTCTAAAATACAATTTTCTAATTTTCTTCCTTGGTAAAGAGTCCTAACATTCCAAGTACTTATTTTTAGATCTTTCCTCCGACATAAGTTAGAATTCTTCAACATGGTTTTGTCTGGAATAGTATGTGATGAGGCTCCAATCTCTTTCACGGTATTCAGCCACATTCGTCTTTCGTGTTTAATGTATAATAATAATAAAGACAAGTGGAACAATATTAAAACAGGTAAATAAATTTAAATATTTGGGAACTTTGTTAACCTTAGGTGGAAGATGTACAACACAGGTGAGATGTAGAATGGCTCAGGCAAAAGCAGATTTCCAAAAAATGAGGAAGATACTATACAATCCATTTTTGACAGTAGAAACAAGAAAAAGAGTTCTTAAATGTCTAAAGGACATAGATTCATAATCAGAAACATTATTTTGAAAAAAAAAATTGAAGGATAAGAATTTAAGCAATTAAAAATCAAAATTTGTGTAAAAAAAGAAAAAAAAATTATATAAAAAATTTTACTGACCTTACCTAGGAAGTCTAATGACAAACGATAATTCTCAAACAGCAGAGATAGAATCAAGATGCAACAAAGCTTGTCAAATGAGTGGACAGTTATCACCACTATTGTCCAACAAGGAAATAACTCTGGACCCTAGATACAAGAACAATAAGAAAAATAACCTCTACAGAGATGAAATGTGTTAGACAAATGACAGGAGAGATAAGATCAGAAATGAAGAACTGAGAAAAAAAGCTAGGAATAGCCCCCGCCATAGAATATATAAGGAAACAACAAATAAAATGGTTTGGCCACGTGACAAGGCAGAAAGATCAAAACACAACGAGCCTTCAACAAATGTTGTGAGAACACCAGACCCAAGTGTCGACCATGAAAAAGATGGATCGATGGAATATTAGAAGCACTAGGAAACATAACAGCAGCAGAGGCGAACAGAAGAGCAAAAGACAGCAAATTATATCTCTCCTCGACGCTGAAAGGCAGATAAGGAAGGAAAGAAGAAGGTACTGACTTACCCAAAGTGGGGGTCCATTTTAATTCAACAGTGCTTACTAAAACTAAGTCACTATTACATTTATAATTCTCAGAACATAATTCTTAGCTTTTTCTGCTGTTAATAATAATTCATGTTTAGGAGCAGTAGATACTTCACTGTTGCTAGCCATTTTTCACTTATAAACACGAATCAGCTGATTGAAGACTTTAGAAAACAACACAAATTTCGACGATTTTATGAACAAATTAAGACCACGTTGATCGACCGACGCTTGTCTACAGACAGGAACTTCTATTAGAGTTATATCCCTTGCAGATGTGGTAGTTTAAAATGTGTAATTTCACTATAACGAAACAAAATGAGAGTAACCATGTCAGCGTTCACTTGGAAAAATGTAAATAAGTAATCATGACAGCATTCCCATGGACATTAAGAGTGCTCACTACTGATCAGAAGAGCCCAGGTTCAGTTCCCAGATTTGGAAACTTACATTCTAGGATAACATTCTAGGATAACATTCTAGGGGACAATGACCCCAGCATCTGAAAATGGGTACCAGGTTTTTTTTCCTGGAAAGTAAAGGCTGTGTGGCATAATACTGACTACATCCTTTACTTTAGAATTTTAATTAGTTATTTCAAGCATCCCTAATTTCTAACAGATAAAGCATAAAAGATGTGAAATCTAACAAAACTAGTTTGTTTTGGTGTTAGGATCACTCTGAATGCTACATAATTATTCTTTTAATTTTTGCTTTTGTAAAATCTTCCAGATTTTGCTTCCGGTGTCATGGTAACTATGTGTTGTCATTTTTATGATTCGGCTCTTGCTGAGATATTTAAATTATTTACGCGACAGTCTAGTTGTGAAATTATGTGTTGCTATTCCCCGTTTGGTGTAATATTTTACTTCTGACTGGAGGATGGACTGTGAACTTTATCGATATTTAAGTGGAATATGATTTATTCTTCCTTTGTGTCGTGTTCGCGGTTCGATAGGCAAGCACATGGTTTGACAACAATGTTGGCGGTAGTCGGGTGTGTTCAATCCGTATGTGAAAAGTCTGCGACGGTGGATGGGGCGGAAGAATTTGAAATAATCAACGGCCCAGAAAGCGAAAACAGCAAAGTGTGTGGTACACATGAGGCATATTCAGAACACGAAAGGCGAATATGGTAGACCACCGTGAAAGAGATTGGAGCCTCATCACGTAACAATCCAAAGAAAGCCATGGAGAACGATAAAGTTTGAAAACAACTGAAAATAAAAAGAGAACTACTAAATACAATTAAGACAAGACAAATGAAATTTTTGGGGCACGTTAAAAGACACAACAGCCTACTAAAAGTAATATTAGAAAGAAAAATACAAGGTAAAAGAGGCAGAGGCAGATCAAGACTAACATGGACGAGTAACATCAAAAGATGGTCAAGTCAATCTATGACAGCCTGCACCATCAAAGCAAGAAACAGAATAGAATGGCGATCCATGGTAGCCAACCTTCATTGCGGAGAAGGCACACGATGATGATGATGAAAATCTTCCAGAAAGATTGTGCAATTTATCAAATGTAATCACTTTATTTTTTCAGTTTTGTAAAACTGTTAGTATTTGTAAATAGTATTTCACTAAATAACATCTGGATAGTAAAGAAATATCAATATAGAATCTCCATATTTTTTAGCAAAGCTTTATAAATTATTGGATTAAAAATACAGAACTGTTTTATTTATGAGTATCAAAATAAACTTTATGAAACAAACTAATGTATCTTATGTGATTGTCAGAAATTAAATTATCTTGATTTTTCTTTTTTTCTTTTTTTTTTTATTATTTCTATGAAACTATTGTCCATGGAAGTTATTGTACCTTTTGTACTGATACGTCTGCTACATACAGTTTGTTTGTCATAATGAAAATGTTCACCTCCATTATAATCTTATTTAGTCACATAATGTATGCCAATAAAGACAAGTGGAACAATACTAAAACAAGTAAATGAATTTAAATATTTGGGAACTTTGTTAACCTCAGGCGGAAGATGTACAAAAGAGGTGAGATGCAGAATGGCTCAGGCAAAAGCAGCTTTCCAAAAAATGCAGAAGATACTATGCAATCCATTTTTGACAATAGAAACAAGAAAAAGAGTTCTTAAATGTTATGTAGAGCCAGTCTTAACATATGGATGCGAATCATGGACAATAGGACAACAGACAAGAAAGTCACTGGAGTCTGTAGAAATGTGGTTTAACAGAAGAATGTTGAGAGTACCATGGACAGCTAAGAAGAGTAATAATAGATTTTCTGAGAGAGGTCAAAGCAAAAAGAGAGCTAATTTCCAATATTAGGAAGAAACAATCATCATTTTTTGGCCATGTAATGAGAAGAGAACAACTGGAATATATTGTAACAACTGGAAAAATTAAGGGACGAAGAGATAGAGGGAAGAAGCAAAGAGAAAAAATAACAGACAGCTTAAGAGAATGGCTTGGCAGAAGGTCAACAACAGAAATGATAAATAGCTGCCAAGATTGAAAGTTGTGGAGAGACATGATCACCTACGCCAGAAGGCCCGGTACTTGATGATGATGAATGTATGCCAGAAAGAAATTTTGAAGGGGATCACAATGGGCCAATTCCTGCCTAAGATCAGCTGGAGGAACATTCTTCTTTTGCTTCATCCAATGACCACTACACCTCTTTGACCAAACCTTAAAAAAGCATAGATGTGTTGTGGTTTACAGCAAACTGTGATATTTGTGTCTTTCAGCCCAACACATCTCAATTTAGCACTGCTTTTTTTTAGTACATTTTCTTATCAGTTACTGCTCAATAGGCAAGAATCATTACTATCTTTCCACAAGCACCTTGGGAAGATAAAGTAGGATCTTTCTCTGAGGTTGCTGGTCCTGATGGAATTAGTCATTACAAGTCACTGACCAAATACAGCCCAAGTTTTGCAGAGCTGCCTTGGCTAGACCCGGGACATTCTAAAATAATGTATCCGTGTTTTATCTGTATCCAGTACTTGCAAGTCAATTAATAAGCAATGTCTATCTCAATATCAATATTTATTCACTCCTTTGTGTTATCCATTAACTCCTACCACTCTGTCTACTTCAACTCTCCATTTGCAACAAACATTTCTCTAATTGCTAATAGTCAACTGATTGATTACCAGTTCTGCTTCTTCTTTTTCTCTATCACTATCCTTTAGACTGCACTTAATTCTATTCTTTTAAGACAAGGAGACTCATCTGATAACAGTTCATAAGGTCATACATTTCATCACCTGTCTCATAATTGTCTGATGAAACTGGCATCACAGTTTCACGATCCCCTGTTTCCTCTTTCTTCAGTCTGAGTGAGTTATTCTTCACTATATTCTTGATATGTGGATTGCCACTCAGCTGTTACAGGATAAGTTCCCATAAAGAAATAGGAGATAGCAGTAAGATATAGGAGCAATTAATCAAGTGATGAAGGATAGGAGTTTATTGGGGGTAGTGTAGATGAACCAGGTCATATGTAAGGATGGTGCTCATTCAAGAGAAGGGGAGGACAAATGAAAAACATGTTCCAAAGAATTTATTTCACAAAGGTCAGGTCACCTTAAACCTGACAAACATACAACAAGGGTTTAACTTTTAGTTAGTGTTTATCAATTTAAAGCAGTGTCAAGCAGTATTGACAGTCCAGTGCATGATTTTTACGCGATAGGTTGGTCAAGAATTTAGGATGACAGAATAACAAACTATTGATGAGAATTTGGGCTGGAGGTCAGACAATGTTTAGATGGTCAGATTATGCACTTGGTTTAATCTTATCGCCTCCCAGAGCTTGCTGGAATTTTATGTAAATGAGGTTTGAGTGTATATAAACTGAAGTAAACGCTAAATTAATTAACTTTTCACAGAACTCAGATTTTAGAGAGAGAAGGATCATACCTGATCCAGACTCAGTAATAATTATTCCAATCTGAATGACTGTAGACAGTACAACTTTTGGGAAGACGCAGAAGAACAGTAGTTAAAATATTTTGGATATAACTTATATATTTTATATTAACTTATTTCTTAGCAAAATAATTTGAAGTGATTATCTACAGCAATTAGGAGACTATAAACAGTGACACTATGGATGTAGATACCTACCTGTATTGCTTTCACATATTGGTTCATTCCAAACTTGCTAACTCTCTTTTGAGACAGTAGGAATAAGTCATGTCACAGTTATATATTTTATATATATATATATTTCAGGTGAGACTAGGCTAAGACCACCAGCTAAAGATGTCAAGAATAATGTAGAATAGTTAGTTCCAGTTATAATAGGCAACCTGCTACAATTGTACAGACACTTGATCATGCAAGTTTTCTTAACAAATGGTGTTAACCTAAGAAAACTTGATTAGCAGCTGTAATCATCATTGGTTATTAAAACTCGCATGATCAAGTGTCTACACAATCAGACTGTAATGATAAGGAGGAGTGTGTTTTAGAATATTAGTATGATTAAGAAACTTCTTGTGAATGTGTGAATTTTTATGTGAAGAATAAACTATGATATAGACTGTAGGCAACCAATAAACGAATATCAATTCAACAGCATATTGCCATGTCTTCTAAGATGTGTTGTAATAGTACGATAGAGCTTGGTTTTCACTCCTTATCAGTTATTCCAATAACCTATATGTTTATACTATTCTGCAACATCAGATTAATGCTTTCTTGTCCTCTTTAAACTTAATCTTTTATCATTTTCATAATTCCTGGTTTTTCTTCAGTATGTGTGACTGACTCTACTCAGGGGCTCTACTCAGAAACTTTTTGGGACAGTCTGGCCTCTCTATCAGCCAACCGTTGTCTGCATTCAGGGATGGATACGTCACTTTCATTTGATGAATGCCTACTCACTCTCCAGAGCCATCTTTTACTTTGTTCCTTTAATAGCTAAATGAGTATTTTGAAAAGAGTCGTGTGGTTCGCTATCCTCACCATCTGATGACTCTGGTGCGCTGGAATCTTCTGGAATTAATCGCTCCTCGAATAGGGTCTGGGAACTGTGAAGTATCATTTCTAGGTGACTCAATGTCATCTGTGGTTTTGGATGATATATCATTTCCTCTCAGAATAGCTTAGGTGGCCTGATGTGGATACCTACCTGTATTTTTTTCACATAGTGGTTCATCCAAAGCTCTACGTCACCTTTTAGGGACTGTACATGGATCCTGATAACTTTATTCTTCAGTTGGTATTTTATAACATAATTAGCTGGTCCTGTTTTATTGAATACATAGTATCATTTATCCCACTGGCATTCCAGTTTTGAACTTGAGTGGGGCTTCCTGTATAATACCTTGTCTCCCACCTTAAAAGTTGGTGTTTGAGTTACTCTTCACTGTTTCTTTTGTCTTCCATATTTTTAAGGTTGCCCCATATATATATTGCACAGTGTGCATGGTGCATTAAGACAATTTCAGTAACATCTTCTCTATAGTACTTCCTTTGGGGCTTGAGTAAATTGTCCAGTGGTAACATTGGATCTCTTCCAAATAATAAAAAAAGGGGAAATGTTTTATGCTTTCATTTTTATTGACCCTTATCGCAGCTAATACTTGATTAAAAACATCACAATCTTTTCTTCCATCACTGGTGGTCTTAGCAAGAATGTCATTTAGAGTTCTGTGTTGTCTTTCATTAATTCTATCTGATAGTAGGTGTTATGTGAACGTGGTAATATGTTTAATATTCAATTTCTTCATGGTTTGCTGAAATTGATGACTGGTGAATTCACCTCCATTGTATGAGTATGATTTGTTGACAGCTATATCTTCAAATGAATTCATTCAACAAGATGTCAAGTACTGTATTGCTGGTCTTGTTACACTTGTCTGCTGGGAAGTTCTCTGGTCATCCTACTATAACTATCAGTAAAATGTACAATATATGTGTTTTCAGAGTTTGTCCTTGAATAAGGACCTGTGATATCTATACAAATTTTCTGCATTGAGAAATGCTGGCTGTCCGTCCCATAAAGTGGACTTTTTACAGTTTGGATGTTCCTTAATTTACATGTTTTGCACCTTTTCACGTGATCATAAATATCATGGAGCATCCTCGGTCTGTAGTATTTTATTTCTATTGCATCTAGAACCTTATCTTTACCTACGTGTCCATTCTTATCCCAGTAGGTTTCCATCACCCATTTTCTGCAACCATTAGGTATGTAGACCTGACATCTATGACCTGTGTTTTTGTCCCAAAGAGTCCCACCTTTGTTGATTTGAAATTGTCTCCATTTCTGCAGATTCTTATGGTTTTGCAGATTGTTGTTGATTATCTGCTTTTTCTCTGGATCTTTCTCTTGTTCTCTTTTGATTATAGACCTTTACAATTCTATCTCCTGCTTCTTCAACCTATTCTACTTCTGTTTGTTCGTGGCTGACTGTATTATAGTGGCGATTAGTGTTTATTATGTTTACTTGAAGATTTATATCATCTGCTTCTGAGTCTTCTTAATCTTCTTTTTCCTCTTCATTTTCCTTGTAAGGAATTCTGGATAGGAGATCAGCACATGTGTTTTTGGTTCCAGGTATATACTCTATCTGTGCATTATAGCTTTGTAGATTCAAAGCCCAAGCTTGAATTTTCCTGTCCTGCATAGATGGCTTTAACATATCCTTAAGGGGTTTATGGCCAGACTAATGATGACCCTGGCATTACGAAGATAACAATCTAATTTCTGTACAGCATAGTGAATTGCCAAAGCTTCTTTTTTCAACTGTAGAGCATATCGTCTGAGGCTGCTGAGTTGTGGAGATAAAAAGTAAATAGGTCTTTCATTCCTAATTCCTGGCATGATTTCTCTTTCATCACCACTATGTTGGATTAAGCAAGCTTCAATGGCTTAGTCTGATGCATCTGTATACTGAATCATGTCTTTATATGTATCTGGATGTGCCAACAGTGACATGGAAGTTAGTTCTCCCTTTAGATAATCAAATGATTTCTGACACTGTCTATCTTTGCTGTCCATCTAAATCTGGCAAACTGTCTAGCCAGTGCAATTAATGATTCTACTATTTCAGAGGTTTGGGATGAATCTCTGGCAGTTAAAGCTCCTGACTTTCCTGGTCTTAAGTAAGACTTGCCATGTAATATTACCATGTTGCTTTAATTTATCTCCATCAGGTTTAATTCCATCCATGCAGACAACAAATCCTAAATATTTTGTTTCTGTTCTTAGAAATTCACACTTGTTCATATTTAATTTTACAGAGTGGTGTCTCAGCTTTTCAAATACTAACTCAAGGTGCTTAAGATGATCCTGTATATTGCTAGAGATAAATGCCAAGATATTCTCCATGTATGTCAATGCAAATTTTTGCATACCAGCCAAAACCTCAAACCCATGTTGGTAGCAGGTGAATTTTTTAACCCACAAGGCATTATGTTCCAGGCAAAGTGAGTGTGTGTGTGTGTGTGTGTGTATGTGTTCTGAAAACTGTCTTAGGGACAGAGTCTTTGTTCATCTTTATGCACCAATAGCTGGACTTGGTGTCTAATTTAGATATTAATTTAACTCCATTTAGCATCCCTAAGATGTTGTCAATCAAAATTATGGGATAAGATATGCTCCCTGTGATTTTGTTTATCACCCTATAATCACAAAAAAATTTCTAAGTTCTATTCGTCTTCATTTCTAAAACAATGGGTGAAGACCAAGCTGATTTTTTTCTATATTTGCCTTTAGCATTTCCTCTATTGCTTTCTCTACTATTTCTGTCTTTTAATGGGGTTCTAGAAGGGCTTAACATAGAGTATTCTGGCGCTGCATCTCCAGTATCAATCTCTTAACTCTGTGGTGGTGGTCCTTCCTAATTCTAAATCACTTAACTCTTTCCATACGGAAGCTTTTTATCTCATATGGAAGAGATTTCAGAGACAAAGTTTTTCATGGTTTTAAGAATCGATCTACATATTTATATTTATCTAACATATATATATATGAATTTGTAGATAATTGAACAAGGTGATTTCAGGGAATAATAGAACAAAGAAGTATGTGTTAGCACTCGGAAAAATTGACAGACAAACAACAGAAAAAAACGAAGAACAATATATGGTCCGAAGCGGGATCGAACCCGTACTCCCTGGCACCGCGCCTTGCCACCAGTATTAGATTTCACCAATACCAAAATGATAAATTGACATGTAAATAGAATTTGGTTTGATGATGGTTCACACTAATCAAATTGAGAATGGCGCACTATGCGCCGAAACGTGCGAGGCTGAAATCAGCATGGCGCACAGTGCAGCAAAACGCACAGAATGAGTTAACGCAATACATCATGATTCTTAATTTCCCGTGTTCTCAGTCAGTGGTTAACTGAGCTAATCTTTCTTTTCTTCCTTCTGTTAATGCTTTATGATTAGAATTACTTTTTGGTTTATGATAAATCTGATGATTATTACAATTTGCTGGCTTCGTCTGACAACTTCTGTAGGGTTCATACAGGGTACCTCTTCTACATGTATTTGGATTGTATGGATTCCTATGTATGGCCCTTTTCGTCTTGTCAGACGGTCTAGTGGAGGCTATTGTGTATTTTTTTTAGGTTTTGTTTTTGTCGAACAGCTTCTCTCATGGCTAATTCTACCAATGTTTGACAAACACACATGGCCACAGAATGAACAAGTCAGGCTCACTGATCCACAGGGTTTTCCATCCTTTTTCATGAGTCTTTTCTCTTCTAAGTTTTGCCATAGCACAGTCTCAAATGATGTTATACCATTCCTTATACATGCTCTCCATGATGAGCAATCACTTGCCAGATGTTCCAGTCATTTTCACAGATGGGAAAGTCATTCAGAGATGATTTACAAATATCTCTATATCGTAGTTTAGGTCTGCCGATTTGCCTTTTTCCGTGTATTAGTTCACCAGAACTGGAAAAATGTGGCTGCAGATCGTAGCACAAGGGGAGCAAACATAAAATTTGGCACAGCAAGTTTCGAGACAGTGCTGATGTCAAATTCAGAAGACAAAAGGTGCAAGAGAAAGGAGACAAGGCCGGGTACCACGGGCACACCTTGGACGGGCTCTCCAAGATGTGCAATCACTAGCCAGACGTTCCCAGTCATTTTTACAGATGAAGAAGTCATTCAGAGATGATTTACAGATATCTCTATATCGTAGTTTACTGCCAATTTGTCTTTTTCTGTGTATTAGTTCACCATATAGTATTTGCTTGGGGATGTGTTTTTCTTCCATTCGCTGGACATGCCCCAGCCATCTTAGTCTTCAACTTCTGAGCATCGACATGATTGTTGGGGTCTTAGCACATTGCAGGACAGTTAAGTTGGTTATTTTTATTTTGTCCTGCCATTTGATGTGCATTATTCTGTGAAGACATCGCATGTGGAAGACATTTAGTCTTTTTTCATGATTTGAGTATGTTGTCCAGGTTTCATCATCATGTGCCATACCGGTTGACGTAGGTGATCATGTCCCTCCACAATCTTCTATCTACAGTGCATCGTATGAGTTCTGTTGTTGACTGTTTTCCATGCCATGACACCAAGCTATCCAGTATTTTCTCTCTTTGTCACCCGCAATCTCTCTTTCCTTTTATTTTGCCAGTTGTAACCAAGTATTCCAATTCTTCTCATGATGTGCCCGAAAAATGTTGATTGCTTCTTTGTGATGTTTTTTAAGAGCTCCCTTTTTGTGTTGGCCTCTTTGAGAACTTCCTCATTGGGTAAATATAAGGTTGTGATTTGTCATGATTATTCCAGGCAATTTAAGAAGGTAGTTTGCCATTCCTTTCCTTCTTGGCAGTGACTGTACTAGTCGGAGATCGCAGCCATTGTCTCTATACATGAGATCCTCTGCCTGCCATCGCGGTGTGGGGACCATAACTGGCACTACTTGTCGGCTGCTCCCACAACACCATCCACCACCTGCTCCAATGGCTTCACATAACCCTGATAGGGGGGACTAAACGGGAGCTCCACCTTGCCCAGGGGTGTCCCGAAGACTAGCGGAGGAAAGGAGACGTCTTACTCCTCCTTTGGTAGGGCACAACTCTACCCCGCTAACCAGAAGTCCAGGTTTCAGATCCATACAATAGTGGGTTAAGCACACAAGTTTGAAATATTAAGAGTTTGGTTTTTTAGTGTTAGTTTCATATTGTTCCAGGCCCTTTCTGTGAGTTTGCCAAAAGCCATAGCTGCCTTACCAATTCGGCTGTTTATTTCATCATTAAGAGAAGTGGTTTGCGTAATTGTGGATCCAAGATATGTGAATTTCTGAACTGATTCTAGTGGACGATCTTTTAAAGTGATTAATAAAGGTTTCATGTCGCCTTGACTTAGAATTACTGTTTTCTGAACACTAATTGACAGTTAAAAAAGGTTGCATGATTTGTCCAGGTTGTTGATCAGTAGGGTGGCTTCACTATGAGCAACTAGGGCTGCATCGTCAGCAAATAAAAGTTATGTGTTAGTTTGGGCACATAATAAAATTTTCCACATGGATAAACTTACTGGGAATCACCTCATATAAACGCTTCCAGTAATAGTGGAGTCTAGGATCTTGTACCAACCTCCATATATTTTTACAACCTTTACTGTATTTTACACCTGTGACCGCCCTGTCAGCCAACCAAATCAATTTCAGTCCATTCGGTACCTGACCAAGCTCCGAACTGCAGAGAAGTGATTTATTTTCTTTAATTTTTGTGAGTCTAGCATATTATTGCCATGTAGTTAGATTTCTGTGTATATATCCTTATATATTTTTGTGTTGTTTGTTTATTGTTCCAGCTGAAGGTCTACTTGGCCGAAACCATCATTCTACATTTGTTTTATTTTTCAATTATGTAAAGCTGTTACCATATCACTTTTTCCTTTTTTTTTAAATTTTCATATGGATGTAAAAGTTAGAAATCCGCCATGACTGTAGATAGGAAGTTAAATACCTTTGAAAACAAATGTCTTCATAAGATCTTAAACGTAAGCTGGAAAGAATACATTTCAACTGAACAGATAAGAGATAAATCAAAACGAGTACATGTCAAGTTTTATAAGAAGAAAGCATTGGAGATAAATCGGACATGTGCTGAGAATGAATGAAGAAAGACCTCCTCATCAGGCATTTATATGGAAACCGTCTGGTTTAAGAAAAATAGAAAACAAGGCAGATCAAGAGAATTGCTACGCAGAACAATTATTACTCATCATCATGTGCCATACCGGTTGGCGCAGGTGATCATGTCCTTCCACAATCTTCTATCTTCAAGTGCATTGTATCAGTTCTGTTGTTGACTGTTTTCCATGCCATGACACCAAGCTATCCAGTATTTTCTCTCTTTGTCATCCGTGATCTCTCATTCCTTTTATTTTGCCAGTTGTAACCAAGTACTCCAATTTTCCTCTTCTCATGATGTGCCCGAAAAATGTTGATTGTTGCTTTCTGATGTTATTTAGGAGTTCCCTTTTTGTGTTGGCCTCTTTGAGAATTTCCTCATTGGTCTTTATAGCTGTCCAGGGAACTTTCAACATTCTTCTGAGAAATCCCATCTCTGTGGCCTCTAATCATCTTTTCATTTCTATGTCTACTGTCCATGATTTGCTTCCATAGGTCAGAATTGGTTCTATATAGCACCGATGAACTCTCTTTCTCATTTCTGTTGACATAGATTTGTTGCATAAGATGTTTTCATCATCATCATCGAGTGCCTTCTCTGCAACGAATGTTGGCTACCATGGATCGCCATTCTATTCTGTTTCTTGCTTTGATGGTGCAGGCTGTCATAGATTGACTTTTCCATCTTTTGATGTTACTCGTCCATGTTAGTCTTGGTCTGCCTCTGCCTCTTTTACCTTGTATTTTTCCTTCCAATATTACTTTTAGTAGAACATGTCCCAAAAATTTCATTTGTCTTGTCTTAATTGTATTTAGTAGTTCTCTTTTTATTTTCAGTTGTTTTAAAACTTCATCGTTTGTTATCTTTTGTTTCCATCCAATTCTACCTATTCTTCTATAAATCCACATTTCAAAGGCTTCAATTTTCTGTTCTGTTTTCTTGTCTAATGTCCATGTTTCTGCACCATACAGGAGTATTGAGAAGATGTAACATTTTGCCATTCTTAGTTTCAGCCCTGTTGATATTTGTTTTGTTGTTAGTATATTTTTCATATTTTTCATTATTTATCATGAAGATATTTTACATTTTCTGAAATGCTATTTTGGCCTGAGCTATTCTGCTTTTTATTTCTGTGGTTTTTACACTGGCTCTCATATATTTCTGGACATACAACTTTATTGAACTAGTTTTTTGATAATATATCTTGTATAGGTAAGTAAACAATTCATAGATATTTATGTGATAACAGGCTACAGTGTTGTACTAAATACTATTACTGTAATAAGTAAGAGATTGATCTGACTGTTTTGATATAGTAATTCTATGGATAAATTATTTTGTTAAATTGGAATTGCAATTAGACAGAAGAGAAAGACAGAGAAAACAGAAAAAGAATAGTTGTGCCCACTGATAATGCACAAACATTTCATCATTCAATAAGATGAGGCCAGAGCCAAGACAAATCAAATAGACCAGTAGAATTGGTCTAGTTATACCCAAAACTGATGCTGCATAATTAACATAATATAGTTTCAGTGTTTATATTTGATCTGAAAATTATTTTCAAGTATGACACTAATTCAGGTCAAGTATAAACACTCAAATATGATACTAAAATGATGTTAACTTTGGATGATAGATGTACAAGAGAGGTAAAATGAAGAATAGCACTGGCAAACGCAGTTTTCCAAAGAATTAAACAAATAGTATGCAATCTCCAGTTTTGTCAGGGAAATGAGTTCTTCAGAGTTATGTGGAGCCATTTTTTATATAAAGATGTGAATTATGGACAATAGCACAACAAACAATAAAATAATTGGAGACCACAGAAATGTGGTTTTACAGAAAAATGTTGAGAATATCATGGACAGCTAAAAGAGACCAAAGCAAAAAGAAACTTAGAAAGCTTATTTCCAACATCAGAAGGAAACAATCATCCCTTTTTGGCTGCCATGTTGTGAGAAGGGAGCAATTAGAGTATATAGTGACAATTGGAAACATTTGATGGAAGAAGAGATAGAGGAAAATAGTTATCAAAAAGCTATCAATAGCTCAAGACAGTTTATGGGAACAATTTGGTAGAAAATAACAACAGAATTAATAAACAGCTGTATAGATCAAAAGTTGTGGAAAGAAGTGTGCTAGCAGACATGTTACTTAATGGTGATTGATAACACTTTGACTAGGGATTTGTAACTACAATATATATAATAAAAAACTTGGAGATTTGACTGGCAATGTTTTTTTTATCAACCTGCAAAATGCAATGTGATGAGAAGAAATAATAACCGAATAGCAAAACAAGTCCTCATGTGGGAAACAACAGGTAAGAAGAAAAGAGGAAGACCCAGAGAGACACTGAGAAGAACATTGATGAGAGAGGCAAGAGCAGCAGGAATTGGCTCCCTCAATGAGATAGAGCTGCTTGCACAGAACAGAGACAAATGAGATTTGATAAAATATCTTTAAAATAATTGAAAACTGCTAGAACAAAAGTTCAGATAAGAGAGGGAGTATCTTGGTCTACGCCCTATGGGCCGGCTACAGCTCGAAAGGTCAATAGATAGATAGCTAAATGCAAATTATTGAACAAAGAGCTAGCAACGATATATAACAGGCTAAAAATGTTTTAACTATTTATGTGGCTGTACAATGTTGACAATTAGAAATAAATATATAAAAAATTATGGATAAAGAATATAAAATAACAAGTATATGATACAATTATTAAATAATCACAAGGTGAATATAACTTAAAAAACCACAACCCCCCCCAACAATGTGCACAAAATTTAAAATGTTACTTCATGAAACTAAATTAGATGTTTTTTTTCTGCATGCTGATCATTTTTCACTAAAGCGTAACAGTTTTTTTTTTTCTGTTTGAGTCTGTTGCCACTATACTTCACCATATGAAAGTGTCCTTTTTTAAAAATATTTCTTGATGGCATCTTTCTGAGCACACACCTGCAAGTAGTTTTGTTTACTGGATGTCTTGCAATTTAGACTCCTGCTTAGCCATCATGGTCTCTCTAATCTTATCTGTGATGGCCTGGGTGTACACAAGAGAGAAAGTTAGTCTCAACAAATGAAGTAATAAGATAACAGACTATGAATAATAATTAAGTTGAAATAAACACTTAAATGTTTGTACACTGAATTTATGTGAGATCTATTAACTTGAACAATGGTTGACCTTTACTTTTAGGCTGTCAATGTTACATGCATCAATAAAAAGAACTCTGACCACATAAAAACCATTCTTTGTTCTTCTTCAATGGACATAGGGAGAGATGGTCAACTAGGTAAACAAAAATACACAAGTTAAAAGCAGCAATTAGAGTTAACAAAGAATTTTTATAAATTATAATGAATTTGAAACAATTCACCGTAGAGAAATAAGAATAAAATGATTGATAAAGACACATATAGATTAATATTTTTAAAACGTGTGTCTTACTTTTGATAATTCATGGTTAGCTATAAAAATCTCCTTTTTATTGGTGTCATCATCAAATGGCTTCTTGTTTGTGTCCTGCAGAAAAAAAACAACCCTGACATATGTTGAGTAATTAGCAGGACATTCTGTTTACTGAAGACTTCTCTGAATGAATCAGCAGCAGCGATAAGAGTTGTTCCACTCAGAGAACTGTGCAAACAATTATATAATCTGCTAGTTTAAGTTAACATGGTAACATTGAGGCTATTTATTACTGATTTAGAGACCCTCATTACACAGCAACAGTCAATAGATGATCATACTTCTATACAGATGGTGTAAAGTATGAAGGCTGAAGTTCATCTAGTTACACACATTAGTGATTACAATTATTAGAGGCTCCATCATAATACATAAGTAAAAAAAAAAGTAGTAAAGCGCCCCCGTCACGCCAAGTGGCGTATAGGGAATATGGTGTTAGTGACCATAAATTTTACAGACCTTCAGCACATGATTTTTAGGGTAATGTGGTCAGTATTATGCCCGTGCCACTTTACTTTCCCAGAAAAAAAATCCGGTACCCATTTAAGGTTGGGTGAACTCGGAAGCCGTCGGTTGGGATCGAACCCTACCCCTTGTCCTTTGTAGTCCAGTTCACTAACCATTGAGCTATCACGGCTCCCTATCATACATAAACCCGACCTAATTCAATTTGCTATCACTACCTAATAACTGACGTTTTTATCTTTCTTGTTGAATTTTATGATTCTCAATAAAGGAAGTCTTGAAGTTCTTGAAATCTGCTTGATAGAGTAACCAACATAGTAGATCCATACAAGCCCAACCACTCTTATGTGCCTAAATGTTCTATCCACAATAATGGTGCCATCTGTTTTAGATCATTCAATGTGCAGAGTGAGATTCTGGTACAATAACTGATTTTCTCGAAAGAATCTAAATAAATGTAAAATTGTCTTGTCTTGTTTTTTATCCTCTTTTGTCTTTCAGCATTGTGAGAAAAGAGAGTGTTCTTGAAAGTGCTCTTTGGCTTTTCTTTCACAATGTACTTATTGTGCTCAATGTGTCTCAAGTCTTCTACCTTTTTTTTTTTTTTTTTTGTGTTACATCTGGTTGCTAATACATGTTTTGAAATTCTGTTTGCTATTTCTTTGGAGTTATTTTTCTGCTGTAGCATCTGGTTATTGATGCTTATTGTTGGGGTATTGTTTGTTGACAATTAAACAGTAACAATTTTACTTGCCTAAACTATTTAATTTGTTGTCTCAAGGGGAACTGGGTGGCCTAGAGAATGTGAGCCTCTGAACAAGAAGGTTCCAGGTTCAAATCCCTTATAGAGTGGGAATTTTTCACTTTGAATCCATGATTTTCTTATGGCTTTACCCTCTCTTGGGAGCCACAATAGCTCAATGCTTAGTGAACTGGACTATAAAGGACAAGAGGCAGGGTTCGATCCTGACAGACAGCTACCAGGGTCACCCATCCTTAAGTGGGTACCGGATTTTTTTCTAGGAAAATAATGCGGCACTGGGGTAATACCGACAACATTACCCCAAAAATCATCTGCCGAAGGTCTGTAAAGATTATGGTCACTAACACCATATTCCCTATATGCCACTTGGCGTGACAGGGCTCTATACTTTTTTTTTTTACTTACCCTCCCTTGGTCTTTGGGTAGTAAGATCCAATATCTAGACTTCTCAGAATAAGGCAAAAAAAAAAAAAAAACTGGAAGTCCTGTAAGCACTCACGCATGTTAAAGAACCCCTGGAAGTTAAAAGAAGAAAAAAGTGGGCGAAAAATTGAGGAAAAAAAAGAACTACTTAACACAATTTGAAAAAGACAGGGGTTACGGCCAAGAAATGCAAATGAATGCATAAAAATGCGAAGCTGCAGTAAAGCTAAATGTGAGGGAGAATTGAAAAAAAAAAGATAGAAAAAATGGTATGGTAAAAGCTTTACGTGATTGATAGACGACATAGCTAACTCGTACATACTACATAGCTAACTAGTAATGAAACATCCAAAACAAAATAATCGAAACTGGTATAAGAAAAGAAAAAAATTATTCCCTGTGTCATGGACCGTGGTCAGAATAGGAAAGAGAGAGTCACACAGGTGTAGCTGTAATTATACCCTACTGGTCAAGACATTGTTAAGGGTTCTAAAAATATGCGAGTGGGGGAAATGCTGTCTATGTGACCTCCACTGCAAAGACACTGACAATGTCTAAAAGTATCTAAGGGCCCACAAATACACGTATACACACATAGATGCGTGTATTTGTGGTTATTTATATTTGGTTATTTTATTATTTGGTTCTATCTATCTTTCGTTCGCTCGAAGTATTGTCTATATCAGCAATGTCGTTTCCTGTATGAATTTTACTGTCTTTTGTAATTCTTGCAGTGGCCCATATAGTTTTGTCTGTAGTGTTGTATCTATGGGCCAATGGATTTTCCTCAGTCTACTATATTCAGTGCAGTCTTGAAGTATGTGTTCAGAAGTCTGGGGTGCCTGTCCACATGTACAAGTAGTTGATGTGCCGATCTTGAATTTTGTATACATGTGACTATGGAGTCGATTGTGTCCTGTTCTTAGGCGTATAATGATAACTTGTTCATATCTATTCATATTATGAAAGGCATCCTGATTTGGGGCTTGTGGTCCTCTGATTGATTTGATTATCTGTTTCTTATGATGGTATGTAACCAGTGTATCTAGTTGATTATTTGGTTATGGAAGGCCCCGGTATTACCGCAAACGAATCAAAATCCATAATTGCTTAACCTAAGGTGACCATTCGTCCCGGATTGTCCGGGACAGTCCCGGAATTTGACATTTTTTGAACCTTTGTCCCGGATTAGCTGCCGTACCGGTTTTGTCCCGATTTTTTCATATTTTTTAGCTTTTGTCCCGGATTTGATAAAAAATAATTTGGGACACAAACGTTTACCAATTTTGCCATTTTGGTATACGGCGTACATTTGTTCAATTAAAAAAAATATTATTCCTTGCTGTGTAGACAATTTTGTTTAATATCAAAACAGTAGAATGCGCTCCTAGTTTTAAATCTCGTATATATTCGTTGTGTTACTAACTTTCACTTTCACTTTCGCAAAAAATGGCACCGAAGCGTAATTGTAGTTTTAATCAAGATTTACAAAAGGAATACCCTTTTATTAAAAAGTCTACATCGTCATCAGACTTCACTGTAAGATGTAATATATGTTCATCCGGGTTTACTATTAACCATAGTGGACGTGGTGATATTAAGAGCCACATAAATAGTGATAAATATAAGAGAGAAGTCGCTACTGCTGCATCAAGCTCGTTGTTGACAAATTTTTTTCGAGCTGAACAGGTTGGTGACAAAGAAGAACAGTTAGCTGCTACAGAAGGTGCCTTTGCATATCATACAGTGATGCACAATCACACGTTTAGATCTATGGACTGCACATCAAAATTGCTTCAGGTAACTTTAGAACCAAAATTTGCTTGTGCACGTACGAAAACAGAAGCTATTATTCGGAATGTGTTCACATCCCATGCTCTAAACGAGTTGAGATGTGACCTAGAAAACGTAACATTTATCTCCATACTGACAGATGCCTCCAACCACAAAGAAATCAAGATTTTTCCTTTGCTTGTCAGATACTTTGATCGCAATAAGGGACTGAAAGTTAAAATATTAGAGTTGAAGTCATTGCCGGGTGAAACATCTGATATAGTAAGTAGTTTTCTTATTGACTGTCTAACTGAAAATGGTTTAGAACTGAAAGTAGTTGGATTATGTGCAGACAACACAAATTCTAATTTTGGGGGCGCTGAAAGAAAAGGACAGAACAATGTTTTCACAAAACTGAAAGAAAACCTTGGACATAGTTTGATAGGTGTTGGGTGTGCTTGCCATATTTTCCACAACACTGTTCGAGCAGCTGCAGACGTATTGCCTGTTGATGTTGAAATGACTATTGCAAAAATGTATCTGTACTTCAAATCATACACAGTTAGAGTTGAAAGTCTCAAGGAGTTTTGTCAGTTTGTCGACACAGACTTCCAGATGATTTTAGGTTATGCACAAACTAGGTGGCTTGCGCTCTTGCCTGCTGTTGAAAGGGTTCTTTACATGTTCCTGCCTCTAAAATCATATTTTCAATCTCAAGACAGATGCCCAGTTTTTATACAGGAATTCTTTGAAAACCCACTGTCTGAGGCATGGCTTATTTTGGTTCACAGTCAGGCATCCTCTTTCCACGAAGCAGTGCAGAAAGTAGAGGGACAGATGGTCACTGTATTTGAAGTCATTGACAACATCAATAGGTTGAAAGCTATCTTGGAGTCCAAGCTGGAAGACGGCTTCTTGCCATCAAGAGTTCAGAT
Organism: Megaustenia siamemsis; assembly: GCA_032433765.1. Classification (NCBI taxonomy): domain Eukaryota; kingdom Metazoa; phylum Mollusca; class Gastropoda; order Stylommatophora; family Ariophantidae; genus Megaustenia; species Megaustenia siamemsis. The sequence goes on along the minus strand of JAVIAB010000059.1, from coordinate 49,070,251 downwards.
AATCCTTAAAAAGCTGGAAATGGAAGGATTTCCACGTGATGATGTGAAAAAGTTTAACGCCAGTGTTTCTTCATTTTATGAAACAGCTTTAAGTTATTTGAAGAAATGGGCTGCAAATAATTTTCAAAACCTAGAGTCTTACAGCTGGGTAATGCTGAACAGAACACCAAATTGGGAAGATATTGAGAAGTCTTCATCATTAGTGAGTCAAACAGTGCCTTCAGTCGACTTTCCAGAAAATGAAATGTATGACGAATATGTCTACATGAAACAGTTCGTTACTTCACAAAAAATTAGTGAGTGGAGTCTTAATAAAACATTACCAGGGCAGCGTTGGGTTGAACTAGCTTCCCACTTCAGAAACAATCATGTGCCCGTTTCACATATTCTGAAGTTGGCAGAGTTCTTTTTGTGTCTGCCTGGAACAAATGCTGCAACAGAACGAGTGTTTTCTCTGATGAACAGTTTGTGGACAAATGATAAAACACAACTAGGTGTTGAAACTTTAAAAGCCATGTTGATCACCAAAGTGAACTATGAGGGAACATGTGTCGAATTTTATAAGATGCTGCATACAAAGAAGGACATTTTACAGAAAATTCACTCATCTGAAAAGTACAGCATCTCTGTTTCACCTTCAATTTAAGTGAGTATCACTGGGTTTTTTTTATCTCCTGATTATCCTGATAGCGTATTGTAGGTCTATATTATTAGATGTTTTAAAATGTATGTATTATTCACTTGAAAATGACAGCAAGAAGAAATGTAATTTTATTGGTGGAACATTGAAGTAAAATTATTCCGTCCCGGAATGGGATTTCAAAAATATGGTCACCTTACTTAACCGCCCGTGCCAGCGTAATCATCCGAATTAATATCTCATCTCCCAAACAAAGAAAGGTAACTGTAGTCCCCATTGTAGCAGTCTCAGCACACGCCAAAAGACAAGGCGAAACCGCGCAGAAAGTGAACACAGCCAACTGTTCCCTGTCATACGACATCACCATTCATCGCAAACAATTGGAATATCGAAATATGATAAAAACGGATGAGACACACAGCTCACGGTGTGCACAAAGCACCCAACTCAGTAGCTCCTGCAACAAGCCGGACTTGGAATATGAGGAAACTGCAACAAGGAACACTTTTCATGCATAGCCTTCAATGGTACCTGCCGCCTATCCACCATATACCGGAAGTTCACGTCCTCCTGAAAATGATGATTTAAAGCAGGCGGATAGGTAAGAGAATAGGTAGAAGATAGCAGTAATAATGAGAAGAGAAGATTCCAGAAGATAGCGGTAATAGGCCGAGTATAGTCTAGAAGATAGCAGTGGTAGGTTGTGAGTAGTAAATGGGAGTGTGATGAGAACTCACAAGCCCACATGGACAGGCATACATGAGCAGGTTGGGAAATACAAGGGGCCCGAGTAGACAGAGAATAAGTAGAATCGCGGGTTTTTTCGAGATTGGGCCGGGAGTTGAGAAGAAGGTCGGGATTAGTTAGTCACTCGATTTGGAGCTGGACTCCAGTGCAGATGGTGGTGTTATTATGTGTTAGTTGTGTTACCACACAACTGTGGATCGGTATTGAGTTTTCTGAGGAAAGATAGAATAGGGACAATAATTCAGTATATTTTGTTCAGAGGAATGATAGATTAAGGACTGTGATTAAATATATTTTGTCAAGAGAATGGATAGGGACAGTAGTTAAGAGTATTTTGTTCACACAACGGATTAGAATTAGGACTGTGGCTAAGTATGTGTTGTTAAGAGTAAGGATAGAATAGGCGCTGTCTACGTTATGTGTTGCTGTAGAGACAATTAGCGCAAGTGATCAACCTCAGCGTCGACTGAGGAAGATAAAGTGTTGTAGTACACTAGCAATTACCATTTAGTGTCAGGAGTTTTTCAGAGTAGAAAGGCTTTTGAACGGTGTCGTAGCACACCAAGGTCAAATTACCACATAGGCGAAAGGAGTGAGTCCTGTTTGCCTGAGTATCACATACGAAGTTATGTGAAGATAGAGTGTTGTAGTACACTAGCAATTACCATTTCGTGTCAGGAGTTTTTCAGAGTAGAAAGGCTTTTGCACGGTGTCGTAGTACTCCAAGGTCAAATTACCACATAGGCGAAGGGAGTGAGCCCTGGTCGCTTTAGCATCAAGCATACGTGTTGTGGAGAGGCACATCTCTCCTTGATATGTTGTGTCGCAGAACACGAACAATAACATCGAAGGTCGGGAGTCTTTAGAATAGAAAAGCTCAAGCACGGTGTCCTAGCACACTGTTAGTTTACCAAGTTAGCGAAGGGACGTGAGCCCAAGTCGCTTAGTCATTGTCAAATATCATAGATGCAAGGGGATAAAGTCCGTCTTGCTCAAACATTGTGCATAGCAGCGTAGCTGAGTGGTGCGAGGTAGTTGAGTTAGCAGAAGATTGGAAGGAGTGACTGTGAATTCTGTATTGATTATAATAGTAATAAAATGAGGAATGTGTTTTATTCAGTGTTCCTTGATGTTCATAAAAACTCTACATGTAGTCGTCTATTTTCTAGCGAATCGAGCTTTGAGGTTTGTCGCACAAGCAGAAGGATTCCACTATCACGATCCGGTTGGCCGATAATTAACCAAAGCGATGCCATTGATGGGCATTGCTATCATGAGCACAGGAGTGCTATCATTTACATCCAGTCAGTGTAATAATCAACAAGGCGACGCCACTGGGGTGCGTTGCTGTCATTAACACAGGAGTGCTGTCCTGTACATCCAAGGGGCGTAATAGTCAACAGGCGATGCCATGGGTGGGCATTGCTATCATTAACACATGAGTGCTGTCATGTACATCCAGTCAGTGTGATAATCAACAAGGCGACGCCACTGGGGTGCGTTGCTGTCATCAAAACAGGAGTGCTGTCCTTTACGTCCAAGGGGCGTAATAATCAAAAAGGCGATGCCATGGGTATTCATTGCTGCAGTAAACCAGGAGGGTGGCAAATAATAAGCGAAGAATAATCAACTCAGAATCAACAAAGCGAGAGTGCTGCTTACAAGAGAGTTTCTATTTTGCTTACAAGTTTCAGTACTACATTCACCCCCTGGTATAAATTGTCATATTTTTTTCAAATGTATAGCGCTTGATGATGTTAGGCTATCGTTGTTGACTCCTCCGAACATATAAACACACAGTCAGTCGTCAGACTATCCCCGTCGCACATCAAACAACAGACCGTAAGACTAGTGTATGGTCAGCTTAGGGACACACGATGAGCCATTACGACGACGTAACAAACACAACAATGTCGCGCCCTTTAAATTCCTGATTACTCTAGTGGATGCAGCCCACAACGAACAAAACACGGTGCAAATTCCCTAAAGAGATGAAACTACGGCTGACGAAACAGTTCACATTGAGTAACATGTAAATAACTTGCGTCAAGCAAATCCAACAACGGTCATGAACAGCGGCAATGTGACGTAAAGCGCAGAACAAGTCTAGACGGTGGAAGGTCGCATTCACAACACTTGATTTATCGAAAAGGGAATATTGTCGGCGTACTACTCCGCTTTATCGGCGCAGATGTAATAAGTAGATCATCATTTTGATTACAATGCAGAAAAGTGCAATGGAGAACCGAAATTAATCAGACCCCGAACGCACTTTCTGCAGCGATCGAGAGAACGTGGACTAGATACACCATTATGGAAACGGAAGTCCGTATATATATATATATATATATATATATATATATATATATATATATATATATATACATATACCAATACCCATACATATGAACACATACATGCATATGTACACCCATACGGGGACAATCATATATGTGTAGAAATGTGCGCATAACGCCAACATAACCAGAAGACTACACACCGAGGTCAGTGTGCACACACAAAGGAGAAATAATGGAACAGAAGAATAACAGGTACTCAAAAGGCAGAAAGAGTGAGATATCCAAGAGTGGGGTACAATAAAAACATATGAGGGGTAAGTAACAGAAAAAAGGAGAATAGGAGACCACCGAAGTATCTCTGTGGGGACTAGTGGAGAATTATGAATAGCTTGGCATAGTGGATAGACTAAAGTGCCAAAACATGGGCAGCAGAGAAGGCTATGCAATAGGGGAGGAGCAACTAGAGGGAAACTAAGTGTACGAGTGAGATACATTCATGCCTCGTGGGGTCAGCGAACCAAACTGGGCTATGAGGCGATTCTCCAGAGCAAACCGGCTGCGGTCGCCAGAGTGACAAAGGACAATGCCAGATGATGCGGATGTCGTCCTTGCCCTTGTGGTCTGAGGAGTTGAAATGGGAATACACTGGAATACCAGTTTTCTGTTGAACATCTCGAAGATGTTCACAAAATCTGTCCACTAATCGTCCCCAGACTCGCCAATATACGTCTTGTGACATCGTTGGCATATGATGGCATAAATGATGTTACGGAACACACATGTGAAGCCATGCTTGATCTCGACACGTCCATTAGGGAATAAGACCGAGTCAGTGGGGAGCACATAGGAACAGGTGATACAGTTACGACTACAAGGGGCTGTACCGAAGTGTTGAGGGTCGGAGCGGGGGAGATGGCTCCTAACCAGAATATCACCCAAATTTATGTCGCGTTTGAAGGCGATCACTAAAAAGTATATGAGCAGTGGGATCAGAGAGGAGAATGGAACGTTAGCGATTGAGTATCTTCACAGCAGCAAAGTTGTGAGGGTGAGTATAGTTCTCTCAGAGGAGTAGGGGGGGGGGCGGTTGGAAGGAGTGAGTGCCTTGGGACGAGAGATAAGAAGGACCCACTTGAAGGCAGACTGGACGATCGAGCCTGAATAAAGCTGGCGGCTGAAGAAACCCAACATGAGGTGAGCCTGATGGAGGAATTCTTGATCATCCTGACGGAGACACAACTGTGAGAACGGAATTGAATCACGACGTGAATGTGATGAAGTATAGAGAAGATAACAATGGGCGTCTGTGGGTTTATAGAAAACCGAGGTGTGGAGACCAGAAGTGCCCATGGAAACAATAAGATATAGGAAGGTAACAGAGTTAAGTCGATATACAGGATGTGATCTTGATAGCTGCCAATATAGTCGATAAACCTGGAGACGTCATCCTCAGGTAGATCGGTAAGTCCGAAGCAGTCATCAATGTACCGGAGGTATATGATGGGAAGGGGACCTTGATATGAATTGAGAATTTTATATTCAAGGTAACCCATAAATAGGCAAGCATAGCTGGGGCTCATCTTGGTGCCCATGGCTACTCCACTAACTTGGTCATAGAAGTTACCATTGAACTCAAAGGTGTTGAGGTTGAGTACAAGCTCAGTAAGGCAGAGAAGAGTGGCAATATCAACAGAGGGGTGTTGCCTCTGGTCAAGAAAGAACCGTAGAGTCAAGAGACCGTCGGAGTGAGGAATAGAAGTGTAGAGAGAACAAACATCAAGGGCGAAAAGTCGGTATGAGCGACCACGGGAGAGAGAGATGGAAGAGAAGATACTAAAGACATGGTTAGTGTCCTTGACATAAGAGGGAAGACTAACTACTATGGGACATTGCGCCATTCTCCTCCACAATAAGCAGGTTCAATCTACCATCAAAGAACTGATCCGAGACAACCTCCTTCCCTACAAGTGCGGCCCGCCTCATTATCCCCAATATTTTTCTTGGTAAGCCATCATTCTAAATGCTCCCTAAAATTCATAAAATCGACAATCCAGGACGTCCCAGTGTGTGCTTGCCCGACTGAACACATATCTGACTATCTAGACAGTGTCTTCCAGCCCATGGTATGGGTATTGGTATTTGTATATATGCATGTATGTAAAACTTAGTATACAAAACTTAGGCTATTCAAATCAAATGTACTATCAACCCTTACGTATGCGTGTGAAAGCTGGAAAACAACAAGAGATATAGAAACAAAGTTGAACGCATTCGAAAATAAATGTCTAAGGAAAATACTTGGTATAGAATGGAACGAATTCAAAACAAACGAGGAAATTAGAGAAATCGCCAATCAACCACTAATATCTTCAGTAATAAAGAAAAGACGATGGTCATACGTTGGACATGTGATGAGAAGAGATAATAATCGAATAGCAAAGCAAGCCCTCATATGGGAAACAACAGGTAAAAGAAAAAGAGGAAGACCCAGGGAGACACTGAGAAGAACATTGATGAGAGAGGCAAGAGCAGCAGGAATCGGCTCCCTCAATGAGATAGAACTGCTTGCACAGAACAGAGACAGATGGCGAGATTTGATAAAATATCTTTAAAAGAAAACTGCTAGAACAAAAATTCATATAGGAGAAGGTGTATCTTGGTCTACGCCCTATGGGCCGGTTACGGCTCGAAAGGTCAATAGATAGATGTATGTATGTGTGTATATATATATATATCAGTGGCGTATACTGGTTTTGGGGTCTGGGCTACCGCTGACATAATAAATAAAGACATTCATTATATTCAGTAGCCTAACATGAAGTAATATTTGCTAATGACATCACTACATTTTAAATTACTTACTTATTTATATGTAAACTCTATCCGTCTTGTTTGGGACGAAAATGTATCGATGAAGTTGTCATTTAAAGTACTGTTGGTTGGTTTCTAAGTTTCTGAAGGAATGATTTCTCAATGGACATTATTGCCAAACCAGAAAAGCGTTCTTGTGTCTGAGTTGAGCGACAATAAGATTTGATTCTCTTGAGAGCAGAAAAAGTTCTTTCTACAGATGCTGATGCGCATAACGTAGTTATAAATAGGTTAGACATATATAAGGTTAGACCGGTAATCAGACTTTTTAGTTTTACTTTCACTTTGTGACGATTCTGATGGCTAGAGCTAATAATAACAGTGAAACCACATTCCTTTAGCAGTAGCTTTCGGCTTGTTTTGACGGGAATTTTTTAATGTCAAGGTCATTAATTCTAAGCCGGAAAGAAGAGAACTGTACCGCTACTTATTAGTGGTTGCATGTACTCTTAGAGTAGTTTCGATTTCATTCACAAACGTTATAGTGGCCATAGGAAAACCTTGCTTTAATAAATGCAAATCAAAACAAATAAATCATATTGGCCTATGAAATGTGTAATAGAATATTCGAAAAATTATAATATAATTATGAAAAAAATGTAATAAATTATTATTTCCTTTTGTATTTCGTTAATATGTTCAGGCTACCAACGGTAGCATAGAGAATACGCCACTGATATATATATATATATATATATATATATATATGTCTGATTGTACGTGTATATATATATATATACACACACACACGCGTCTGTGTGTGTATACGTGTATTTGTGGGCCCTTAGATACTTTTAGACATTGTCAGTGTCTTTGCAGTGGATGTCACATAGACAGCATTTCCCACACTCGCATATTTTTAGAACCCTTCACACGGTCTTGACCAATTAGCTTCAATTCTCTGTTCTGTTCTTCATGACATTAAAATTACTTTTTGCCATTCCTATTCCTTTGTTTGGTAATAAAGGCATCGAATGGATACCAGGAGACCATTTGGAGGACCTCGACTTTGCTAATGACATAGTTCTCATCAGCCGTCAGATAAAAACGATGCAGGAAAACACAAATGAACTATCATCAATAGCCAGCAAAATTGGGCTTGAGATCAATCATGAAAAGACTAAAGTCATGAAAAGCTTAATTCCAACAGACGACAAAATATACATGGAAAACAAACAAGTGGAAGAGATCGATCACTTTATCTATCTTGGAAGTCATATTGATCGAGAAGGCGATACAAGCAAAAAAAGTAGAATCAGAATAGCTAAGCAGCAATGTCTTTCAGAAGCCTCGAAAAGTTGTGGAAATCAAAACTCATCAGCACAAACACAAAACTTAGACTATTCAAATCAAATGTACTATAAACCCTTACGTATGCGTGTGAAAGCTGGAAAACAACAAGAGATATATAAACAAAGTTGAACGCATTCGAAAATAAATGTCTACGGAAAATACTTAGTATAGCGTGGAACGAATTCAAAACAAACGAGGAAATTAGAGAAATCGCTAATCAACCACTAATATCTTCAGTAATAAAGAAAAGACTATGGCCATATGTTAGACATGTGATGAGAAGAGATAAAAACCGAATAGCAAAGCAAACCCTCATGTGGGAAACAACAGGTAAGAGAAAAAGAGTAAGACCCAGAGATACACTGAGAAGAACATTGATGAGAGAGGCAAGAGCAGCAGGAATCGGCTCCCTCAATGAGATAGAGCTGCTTGCACAGAACAGAGACAAATGGCGAGATTTGATAAAATATCTTTAAAAGAATTGAAAACTGCTAGAACAAAAATTCAGATGGAGTATCTTGGTCTACGCCCTAGATTTTCTTCTAGTAGTACAGTATCGCCAGCAGGTTATCTTTCCGTTAATTTGTAGGCATGGCATCTCTGATGTTTTTAAAGATTTGCTCAGTGTGTAGATTGAACAAGCTTGGTGATGGATACATCCCTGTCTTACTACTATTTTTATATCAATGGGTGCAGAGTTATCTTTGTTATATCTTATTATTGCTGTTTGCTCCCAGTATAGAACAAGGAAAAGAGTTCTTAAATGTTACGTAGAGCCAGTCATAACATATGTATGCATGGACAATAGGACAACAGACAAGAAAATCACTGGAGTCTGTAGAAATGTGGCTTTACAGAAGAATGTTGAGAGTACCAATGGCAGCTAAGAAGAATAATGAAGATGTTCTGAGAGAGGTCAAAGCAAAAAGAGAGCTAATTTCCAATATTAAGAAGAAACAACATCATTTTTTGGCCATGTAATGAATGAGAAGAGAACAACTGGAATATATTGTAACAACTGGAAAAATTGAGGGAAGAAGAGATAGAGGGAAGCAAAGAGAAAAAATAACAGACAGCTTAAGAGAATGGCTTGGCAGAAGGTCAACAACAGATATGATAAATAGCTGCCGTGAACGAAACTTGTGGAGAGACATGATCACCTGCGCCAGCAGGCCCGGTACTTGATGATGATGATAATAGATTACATATTAGTCGTATGTCCATGTCATAGTGATGTATCTTTTAGGCATTCTATAAGTTATTTGTGGTGTACTCTATCAAAAGCTTTGGTGTAGTCTATGAAGCAGGCATATACTGGTTTGTATACTTCTGTGTACTTTTCGATTAATGTTCTCAAGCAGAATATGGCTTCTTTTGTCCCGCTATTTTTTCCTAAATCCAAATTGCTGCTCATCTAATTCAGTATTGATTTTATTCTGAATCCTTCCTTGTATAACTTTTAGCAAGATTTTTGTAACATGGCTCATTAGGCTTATTGTTCTAAAGTCACTGCATTCAACTGCACCATACTTTTTAGGCAATGCAATGGATGTTGATGTATTTAATTCATTTGGTATGTATCCTGTGTGGTATATGCCATTGCATATGTCTGTAATCACTTCAATGCCAACAACTTCTAGTGCCTGTATTATCTCTGTATATTGTCAGGCCCTGCTGCTTTTCCCTTTTTTAAAAATTGTTTTTATAGCTTTTTCCACTTCCGATTTTAAGATTTTATAGCCCAATGTACATTCTATAATTGGTTTCTTGTCCCTTTGATCATGAAATAGTTATGTTATATATTCTTGCCATCTATCTATTATATCTTTATTGTCTGTTAGCATTTTTCCTTTTTTGTCTGCAATGCTTACCACCTTCTATGGCTTTTTAAAATTGTTATTAGCCATTCTCTTTATTTCTGTGTGCATTCCTCTTAAGTCTTGTTTGCTTTCCATAGTTTCTATTTCTATACATGTCTTCTTTTGCCTTTTTACACATTTTGCGTATTTCATTATCTATTTTATTGTATTGGGCAGTGTTCTTCGCTTGTCTCATTTCTTCCATTTTTTCTAAGATGGTGTTAGTTATCCATTTTTGTTTTTTGTTCTTTTCTTTTTTGGGTAAGGTGTCGCAGGTTTCTTGTATGCTCTTTTTATGCATTGCCATTTGGTTGTGATTTTTTCATCAGGATTTTCTCTCCTGTATTGCTCAATTCCTTCTAGCAGCTTCTGATATGTGTTCTTTACTTGTATTGCATAGGTATCTTTAATATCTTTTTGATTTAAAGCTGTTATATCTAGTGGTATTGTTGATGAATTAGACTTGTTCGTTTCTCTTTAGTTTGATTTTCATTTTAATCACTACAGGATTGTGATCTGAATTCATGTCTGCTCCTGGATAGGTTTTGGCTTTCTTTATGCTGTTACGGAACCTTTGTATTATCATTATGTAATCTATTCGATTCCTCTTCTTGTCTCCATGGCTTTTCCATGTGTATAGTTTCCTTTTCTCTTGCTCAAAGTAGGTGTTACATATTATCAGCCTGTTTTCTTCACATAATTGTATTAATCCTCTGTCATTTCTTTTTCCTAAACCATGATTTACTATAATGGTCTTATATCTACCTTTTCCTACTTTAGTGTTCATGTAACCCATTACAATCAAGATGTCCGAAGATTTCACTTGCTTCATAAATTTATTGAGGTCTTCATAGTATGCCTCTATTTGTTCATCTGTGTAGTCTTGAGTAGGTGCGTATGTCTATATTATTGCTATGTCGAATGGTTTTGCTTTGATCTTGAGTAGTATAATCCTATCACTGTATATAAGTACCCAGTGGGTACTTATATATTTTTGTAGCTCTCTTTTTATCAGTATTCCTACCCCCTTTGATGTTATGTTGTGTTTCCTGAGTATATAAATGCATATTTTTCGTCCTCTATGTACCCACATTCTTTCCATCTTGTCTCTGATATCCCTAAAATATCTATGTTTATTCGTTCTGCTTCTTGAATCAGATTTTCCAATTTCCCTTCTTGACAATGAGTCCTAACATTCCATGTACTTATTTTAAGATCTTTTCTCCAACATAAGTTCGAATTCCTCTCCAATGGCTTCCTCTGGACTAGTACGTGATGTGGCTCCAATCTCTTTCACGGTGGTCAGCCACATTTTTCTTTCGTGCCTTGAACATGCCTCTTGTGTACCACACACTTTGCTGTTTTCGCTTTTTGGGCCCATGGTCATTGCTTACTCTTGCGCCCCATCCACCGTCATAGACTTTGTACAATTCGGAATGGACATTTCTGTATGCCTGGCGCAACAGTGAAAAACAGTGACCTATCACCGATAGGTCTATCTCTAATGAAAAGAAGATAAATACCCACTTAACAACGCGAATTTCCACCGTCCACTAGCCTGTCAGAAGTTAAACAACCACAACAGACATAAGCAGAACATTAAATCCAAGAAGCACACCGCGTGTAACCGACGTATTTCGAAACAACACACGCTGTAACGGAAAACACTGTCCACATACGGACGCCACCTTGAATTGAAGCGCCAGAATGCAATCTAGTAAACTTTTAGGACTTAAACAGTCTTGCTTGGAACTTCCGGTCAATATGGCGGATAGGCAGCAGGAACCGTTAAAGGCTGTGTCAGAAAAGTGTTCCTTGTTGCAATTTCCTCATATTCCAAGTTCGGCTTGCTGCCGGTGCTACCTAGTTAAGTGCTCTGTGCACACCGTGAGCTGTGTGGCTCATCCGTTTTGATCATATTTCGACATTCCAAATATTTACGATGAATGATGATATCGTATGACAAGGAACAGTTGACTGTGTTTACTTTCTGTGCAGTTTCACCTTATGTCTTTTGGCGTGTGCTGAGACTGCAGTATTAATGATAAATGTCTGTAGTATATATATATATATATATATATATATATATATATATATATATATTGTGTGTGTGCGTGCGTGTGTGTGAGAGAGAGAAAGAGAGATTTGATTACTGAGCTGGAGATGTGGTTCAAAGTCTAGTTCTCAGAAATTCTACAAATGGGGCATTAGGAAGGTAAAGAAGCAATTGGGAAAGTGCATACAGAGAGAAGGACTGAGTTATATTTGTTCTATAAAGTGGAAAGAGGCTGTAATTCTAGAATATAGCTATTCAGACATAATAAACACATATATAGCTTATTATTATTATTACTAATCTTCTTAATTCTTTTAAATGCAGCCTTTTCCTGAGCTATTCTGTATCTCACCTCAACTGTGCATCTACCATCTGGATTTGTTATTATGGTTATGGTTAGTCAAAGACCCGGTATCACTGCAAATGAGTTAAAAATCCATAATTGCTCAACCGCCTGTGCCAGTGGAATCATCCTAATTAAAACTCATCTCATTGAAGGATCCAAACAAAGAAAGGCAGCTGCAGTCCCAATCATAGCAGCTACAGCACACACCAAAAGACATAAGGCCAAGCAGCACTGAAAGTGAACACAGCTAAACTGTCCTTCATCCTACGATATCATCATTCATCATAAGCAATTGGAATATCGAAACACGATCCAGATGAAAAACACAGCTCATGGAGCACTAAACTCAGTAAGGCAGCAAGCCGGACTTGGAATATGAGGAAACTGCAACAATAACAACTGCAATTTGTTATTGTTATCATGTATTTGAATTCATTGACTTGTTTTAATACAGTCCCTTTACTTTAAATGTGCATTTTGGAAATATTTCTTTCATTGTTGCAACCGTTACAACTGCCTTATTGCCATTCATACTAAGGTCTGCACTTTTGCTTTTTATCACTATTATGTCAATTTGTGTACTTTTTTCTAACTTATATTTTTCTAACTTTATAATCCAAACTATTAAGACTGCATCACCATCATACCTCAGGCTGCTTAAATTATGATCACCAACTGATAATCTTTGTAAATCTTTTATTGATCAGGTTAAACAAATCCGGTGATAGTACACTTACTTGACACCTTGTTTTATTTGTTGAAATGATTTCGAGGATGGCAGTCCATGACATATTGTGGTCTAAAGAATGAGACTCCGGGCTAATGAAGATGAAGTATGTCAGCCAAATCATCGGTGTAGCACCCGGGAAGAACAGGATATGCACACAAAAAATATCCCTACAGAAAATAAATGGACCCAAACAGAAGCCATCGGAAGAAGGTAGATCATAAAATAGAAACACAAACTATTAACTCCTGAAATGGGCAGAGGGTGCCCAACTACAACTGAACAGATGCTGTTAGTCATAGCACAGGTCTCGCGAAATAGACCAGCTCTCAAACTCCACCAGAAGCCAGTCAGAAACATGAGACAGACACTCCTAACATCATGGTGTCGTCCCCATCAGCCACAGTCTTAGAAGATTGGAACCAGAGGTCTTCCAGGGCACAGTGATTCAACAGATGCTTCTTCCAACCTGAAGGGTAAGAGAAGGCAGAGTTAAGGAACTGACACACAAAACCCACCCCTCACAGTGGTGCTTTGGAATGCAGAAGGAGTTAAGGAACTGACACACACAACCCACCCCTCACAGTGGTCCTTTGGAATGCAGAAGGAGTCAGAGGAGAAAAGCCTGAACTACAGAACTTCCCCCAAAAGAACAATATTCAGGAAACACATTTAAGCACACCTAAGCAAGCTATTCCCAGGGGAAAAAAAAGAATACAAACCATACTCTAGCAATACTCTGGGAGAATTCCATTATGTTTGGTCAAAAGCACGAAAAGATATGGAACAAGATCCCACTACAGAAAACATACAAATCTACAACAACACAAAAGAAAGATATAACGAACAGAAAAAATAGTAAATTCAGAGATGCTGGCACGAGAAAACCATAAACCTCAACTTTGAAACAGACACAACCATACTATGGAAATTAATAAAAAGCTTAAATGATGGCACAGAAAAATACAAAAAAAAAAAAAAAAATCCCACTCCTTGAGGAGGATGGTAAGCATTACACAGGAAGGTATATGGTTACAAATATTTTGGCAGACCTTTACAAAATAAAAAGTACAACAAAGTGTCCAGAATGCATATCCTAGAGGTTAAAAAAGAAATCATGAGCAAAGAACAAGATTCAAGCATGACATCAGTATTCACCAACAAAGAGCAGTCAGCAGCAATATACAAACTAAGAAACAAGAAAGAGCAGATAGCTGCAATATACAAACTAAGAACAAGAAAGCCCCTGGAAAAGGTGGATTCTCAAATGAGAAGATAAAAAGCATGGGACAGATAGCCAGGAACAAACTCTTTAAACCATAAACCAATCCTGGAACACTGGCAATCTCCCAGACAGTTGGAGAGAAGCAATAATCATCTTAATTAGAAAGAAATGAACCAACCAAAAAGTTCAGCTACTGCCCCATCGACCTGGGCAACGTGATGGAAAAAATAGTAAACATCAGACTACTGAAACATCTTGAGAAGAAGCAACTGCTAAACAACTGCCAATGCATAATCTAGGAAAAACCACAGTACAGAGGACCAACCCATACACTTGACACAAGACATAGAAAATGCATTTCAAGCAAAGGAGAAAATACTTGCATTCTTTGTTGACGTGACACAGGCTTTTGACAAAGTGTGGAAAGAGGGACTACTAGTAAAAGATGAAAAACAGCAAAGTTGAGGAAAAACTGTATCGCTGGCACTTTATCCAGCACCACACTGCAAAAGTAAAACTTGAAGGTATGCTTAGCCACTGCATCTCATTACAGCAAAGAGTTCCTCAAGGAGGAGTAATCTCTCCCATGCTCTTCAATATCTACATAAACGACAACTTACCAAACCATATCTCAAGAGCTTTCCATGCTGATGACCTGCCTATTTAGATGGCATCAGAACACCTTCCCACAGCAAAAACTTGGATGCAAGATATAATCAACAAAATAGGAAAATGGGGCCAATGATTAGGGAGTAGAAATAAGCACAACAAAAACAGTCATGAACCTATTTCTCCCTTTCACATACCCCAAAATCAGTCAGTCTACAACTGGATGGAAAAGAACTCCTGCAAGATGAAAACCTCACATATCTAGACATCAAGCTGGACAAATGACTTACCTAGAAACCACACCTAAAGGAAGCAGAGAGAAAAACAATCAGAAAGATATCACTCATGAAGAAACTGGCTAGAACAAACTGGGGAGTGAACAGCAGAATTCTCAAAATTTTCCGTAACCAACGATTTTCTACAATGAAGTGAAAATATTTTTACAGTACATCGAACTATTGAATCTGTGAATTCATAACAAGAAGACAGTGTGAAATTTTATGAAGGAAAACCAAAAGTTAGCAAGTGGACAAGATACTTTTTTTTTAATTAGAAAGAACATATTAATTTGTGAATGTGATAATATTGTGATAGAACTTTGAAGAAAGTCAGTTCTACAAAACATTATTTGCAACAGGTTTGATTCCATCTTTGTGGTATTAGTTTAAATTGACTGTATTGAATTATTATACTACTTAAATTGTATCATGTATATTGCAGTAAATAGCAGACATAACATTTTTGTTGGAGATCTAGCCAATGATATAAAAGAGTAAGAACTCACTGGTTATTTCAAAAATATGGACATGTCATTTTGTGTACAGTCCACAGACAACCAGATGGAACTTGCAGCAAGTTTTGTTTTTTACAATTCCATGATCCAGAAATTGCTACAAAAGTTTTAGCTGTGAATGCACATTACTGTCACTGGTACATGTAAACCAACTATGGAATTTGTGGTAAGGAGAGGGCAGATACACTATTCAAAAACAGGTAGCAAAATGGAACAGTTCCACCACCACTAACAGAGAAGCCAAATACATAATATACAACAAATTCCACTCAGAGTGGGAAAGAAGGTTGGATATCAGCAACAACGATGACCCCATAAACCAATTACAAAGATTTCAGCAGACCATCATCTTCTATCTGGGACAGGCCATGCAAGTAAGAACCGCATTCAAACCTCTATCCATGGGAAAGGACACCCCAGAAAACAAACCACTACTGTCTAGCAGTTGCCATCGGAAGAAGGAAAGGCTATGGGAGAACACCCATACAGAAATCATGAGCTGGGGGGGCCCCAACAACCATATGAGAAGGAAAACTTCTACGTCAAATCAAGATCCAGCCTGCTGAAGATGGAGTGTGTCAGCCATGGCACAGGTTTAGGGAAAAAAATCAGGACACACATGAATATATAAGTACTGACCATGTGACCAGCTCATCAGGTATCATGATGTTGCCCTTATCCCTCCACCATGAAACAAGACAAAAGAGTCAAGTTCACATGATCACAAGATTCAAACACTGAAGTAGAAGAATTTATTGAAACATTCACAATTGATTTCCAATTATACTTTCTAAAATGCTAATTATTTCTTTATGCTTTTTACTCCATCATATGCTTTGGTGTTATCTATAAAACATAAGAAGTACAAATTATTTTCATCTTTGGAGCTTGTTTCACCAATGTTCTTATGATGTTTATTCATTGTTCACACTTTAACCTTCACCAAATCTATTGAGTTATTTGTGGATTATTATCATTGGTCTCCAAACATGCCCTTGGGTGCTCAGATCTCCTCTTCAGCATATCCCACTGCATTCAGTAGCTGATGACTACAGCTCTGTGTTGGTTGATAAGTCCTCTTATGCACCCACAAAGTCTTTTCTTTCTGGATGTACCCATCTTTACTCCCAACTCTTTCATTCAAAGGTATCCAAAGGAGTGGTGTGTACTCATGGTTATTGGTTATGGAAGGCCTCGGTATCACTGCAAACGAATCAAAATCCATAATTGCTCAACCGCCCGTGCCAGTGGAATCATCCGAATTACTAACTCATCTCCCAAACAAAGAAAGGTAACTGTAGTCCCCATCGTAGCAGTCTCAGCACACGCCAAAAGACATATGGCGAAACCGCGCAGAAAGTGAACACTGTCAATTGTTCCCTGTCATACGATATCATCCATCATCGTAAACAATTGGGACATCGAAACATGATCAAAACGGATGAGACACACAGCTCACAGTGTGCATAGAGCACTTAACTCAGTAGCTCCTGCAACAAGCCGGAAACTCATGGTTGTCAAAGTCCTATGCCCTTCCCACATCTCAAAGGGCATTAATGATATCCTCCTGATCCATTAGTTGACTGTCTTTGACAACGGCACAGTTGGCTAGTCTCTGTCCGCTCTTTCATTTCCCCATACTCCAGCATGTCTAGGAACGTAACAAAGGTGAATGCATTTTGTTAACTTCTGCAATTACTTGACCCACAGGCTGTGTACAAAGCCCATTTCCACTTTCCTTATCATGCTCATTGAATCACTTAGTATACAGGTGTGGGCGTGGTCTTATGACTCTGAATGCCCTGGTCACCTTCATCGTCATGCTACTCATGGTCATCACTTATGCACCACTGTCTTCTTTAACTGTTCTGCCTGCAGAGCATGCTGTAAATGCCCATGCGATCTTTTGATGTTGTATTATGGATCTGCCTGTTTAGATGACTGCATCTTTCTCACTGGTGTTGTCCCAATATTCCACTGTATTCATGTAATAATGTAGTCCCTGCTTCATGAAATGTAACAGGTGATAATACTGGCAACTAGACTAGAGAATCAAAAGGCTTTTACAAAGGCTTCACAAGAAAAATCTTTCTTTAGATCTGTGAGGGTGTGAATTTTGGTTCCCGCAGAAGGAAAGAGCTTCTGGTCACAGATTTGAAATTCTCATTGTGCTGAGAACTAGAAAATCCAGTGCGGGTAGGTGTGAAATTTTACTTATGACAATGGCAGTTAATATGAGTAACGTAAAAAAATAAAAATTGGTTGACTGACTGCTTTTGACATAATGCTAAGTGCTGGAACAAAGCTATAAAATCACTAGGAGTGGTCATCTCTGAAGGTGTATAGAAGACCTTACCAATAGACTAACAAACATCAGATATAACCAAGCTTTGAGTCCTAGTTATGGACAGTCTCTGGGAAAAAAAAAACTTCAAAACTAAATCAAATATTCAGGGAGTTGTTAGAGTTGATTTTTTACTTAAAAAGTTTGCAGTTTTTAAGCTCAGACTCTTTGTCAAAAGTTGATTTTTTCTTTGAATCAAAGTTCAGTGTTCTAGTTTCACTCAGAGTTAAGTTCAAGAAGCAGTTATCAAAACTGTATAGTAAAAATATTTAACGTTTTGAATGGTGTAGTTTCTCAATTTTGAAGCTTTCGAAAATGCTGGAAATTGCAACAAATGGAGGTAAGGCAATACAACTTGATTAGTTAGTAAGACTTGTTAAAGAAAAAGGAATAAATTGTTTGTTCTTTCATTGCATTATCCATCATGAAGCACTTTGTGAAAAAATTTAAAAAGTCAGTGACACTATGATCACAGTTATACATATTGTAAATTTAATAACAGGAGAGGAAAAAAGGTAAAGACATAGAAAGAAAGTCTATAGCATTTTTGGATTCTTTGGATGCTGAATATAGTGACATTATATTGTACTATGATGTACACTGGTTTAGTTTTGGAAATTATCTGCAATAATTTTTTGGGCTCAGGAATATTAGTATTATTTTTCTTAAAAATGAAAATATTGGAAATGAATATGTAGATAAGCTGAAAGTCAAGAAATTCATAAAAACACTAGCCTTTCTGACTGACTTAACATCTCATATTAAATGCTTTAAATCTAAAATTACAAGGCATAAAACAAAATATCTCTCAGTTTTTTAGACATATTGAAAGATTTTGTAGGAAACTTGTAGTCATGCCAGCAGTTGAAGGAGAAAGGAAAAAAAACAAATTTTAGTGAGTTAAAGAAATAATTTGTGATTTATAGGAGACATTTCAGACAAGATTAACAGATTGTGATGTCCTAAGGCCAAAACTGAGTTAGCAGCTTTCTAACCTTCAAATGGAGATTTGTGATCATCAGGCAGATCCTTTTTTCAAGTCAAAAAGTATGAAATTCCTGGGAAAGCTCATCAAAAGACTGTTTTTAAAACTATAAATTGTATTGAAAGTGCTTCACTGGAAGTCTACCTAAGACTTTCTTGGACAGATTTTAAAGTAAACTTTGAGAAGCCTGTGCGAATCTTCACATTAAATTACCTGGGATCACATTAAGTAATTTCTTTGATGTTCTTATTTTCTACTAACAAATTACTTCTCTGCTTGTAAACTTTTGGTATTACCGTATAGTTGCAACCTATGCATGTGCATGTGTGTGTGTATATATATATATATGTAATGTGTGTATATATATATATATATATTATGTGCCATTTTGGCATGCAAGGTTTCTGCTTTTGAGATTGTGGTTCTGCCCTATGTGCCGTCTTCGGCTCGAAAGGACAATAGATATATATATATATATATATGTAATGTATATACAGTCGAACCTGTCTAAGGCGACCATTCACGGGACTTTCAAAAACTGGTCCCATAGGACAGGTGGTCCTGCCTCACAGGTTTCACATAATAAATAGAGCGATAAAAAAAATTTTATCCTAAGCACTATGAAAACTAACCTGCAAATCAGCGTAATCCATGAGTAGAACATAGTGCACATGTCGGTCTACAATAGCCACTGGTTGGACACTTTTCATAAAACACGATAGTTAAACACACAAAAATAAAACACACATACACAGATTCCACTTATACTGTACATGTATCACTTTTGACTTGAAAAAAAATCATAGCCATTTCCTATATTGTGTGTAACACTTTTAAAATCCACAAAAATAATTCACTGAGATACTGTACATGTACGTGAATACACTCTAAGCGGGCAATGACTAATTCTTTAGTTAATTCCTGTAATTTATACGGGCCACGCAATGGTCTACTCTGGTCTAGACGGAACTGCGAAGTGATGTCACTTCACGAATCATAGATCTGTGTCTGCCGTGTTTCTCACACCAGTATTGACTGATAAACGTAACACGTCCCACTGTAATCTGGGACTAACTAAATACGGGAAAACTTCGACACCTGTAGACACCTGTGTCGATCGTTTATGGCTCCCAGCGAGACGAAGAAGGACTGGCTGGTCAGTGTATCGTTATCTCGGATTACCCGCGTGTCGTAAACGGGATAAATAACATTGGCGGCGGTTAATTAGCCTGGTCTCTGGTCGCGTCATACGGTGAGCGCCGTAATCAGTGTTAGCATATAGTAAAAAACTCGGGGAAATTGTAGACCCGGTCCTGTAACCAGGGAAACGCTTTAAACAGGTGGTCCTAAGACCAGGTTCGACTGTATATATATATATATATATATATATATATATATATATACTACAGACATTTATCATTAATACTTTAGTCTCATGTAGTTCAACCTTTTTTTTACCCAAGAGTCATACAGAACAAGGAAGTACATGCCATGCTCCCTTGCAGTATGTTCTGTTTGGTCCTTGGGGAACAAAAGGTTAGACTACACTGAACTAAAGTATCAATGATAAATAACTGCGATATATATAATTATACCCTTACTTAAGAACATTTGAGTTACGCTTTTTTGTTGTTACAGTATGAGTGTGTACTTGTCATTTTCTATATTTAGCCATGTTTCTTTAATTAAATCTACTAAGAAAATGAAACAAAATATGTCCTTGGTTATATCGAAGTTTCTACTTTTGACTTAGATGCTTCCAATTTAAAATGGGTTTATTAGAACATAAACCAATATAGTTTGTGGTATGTCTGTATGTATATGAAAATTGAAAAATGTAAAAATATATATCTTATTGACATAAACAGAACAGCCTAGTATTCATTGCACAGAAGAAACCACAATAAGAACATAACATTCTGAATGACTAGGCCTATGGCCATCTCATCCAGCCATTATGAGTGAGTATAGAAGAATTGTACCCACCTTAAAAATAATCTCAATACCAGCTTTAGTTGCTCTTGGATAGTGTGCCAGCTCATCATATGTGAGCATCCACTCCACATTCCACTGACGAAAAATGTCACTATGTTTGATAAGCATGATTCTCCTAGAAAAAGACAAATGTTGACAATGTCTTCAGTAGTTTTGCTTTTACAGTATAGATGAGCCTTTCTGCCACACAAGAAAGCATTATGTAAAAAATCATTAGACTTTAGAATTGATTGGCATTACTGCAAGTGGGACATTCCCATATCTGCTATCATTCCAGCAACCAAGAAAGTGTTCATCCTGATCATTCATGCTGTTCTAGTGAATGTGTTGTGTTCTTAAAAAAAGGTACCCAGCTCATGATGCACTCCTCTGGGTTGCTGTAACTGTTGTCATGAGCATCATGTTTTTCATATGGTTAATCTATGTAGACTTCGTCAATATTTGATACCAATCAGTCAACCATAGGATACTGCTAAGAAAATCACACAAAGCATGCCAATCATATATGTTTATTTATTAACCTCGGAGTGATAATTTCAATTTGAATGAAGTAGAGAAGACAGTAAGACTAATGGCTAACAACAAGGCTGCAGGTGAAAATGATATAACTGCAGAGAGACTATATAAGCAATGGACTGTCATAATTTAAATCATCTGCAGAAAATGCCCAATAAAATTTGGAAAGCACCTATAAAGTGGAGAAAAACTATCTTTTTTAAAATTCAGCAAAAAAGGGTAATTTTAAGTATTGCAACAATTGGAGAGGTGTGACTCTACTGTCAGTTGCTTCTAAAGTATTCTGTAAGATAATCGTGAACAGAATCAAAGATGAAATAGATACTGCTAACTACAAAGAAAGGTTAGTGGGGTAGAGTTCTGCCCTACCAAAGGAGGAGTAAGATGTCTCCTTTCCTCTTCTAGCCTTCAGGACACCCTTGGGCAAGGTGAAGCTCCCATTTAGCCCCCCTATCAGGGTTATGTGAAGCCATTGGAGCAGGTGGTGAATGGTGTTGTGGGAGCAGCCGACAAGTGGTGCTGGTTATGGTCCCCACTCTGTGATGGCAGGCAGAGGATATCATGTATAGAGACAATGGCTGCGATCTACGACTAGTACATTCACTGCCAAGAAGGAAAGAAATGTAAACTACCTTCTTATATTGCCTAGAATAATCATGTTAAAACACAAATTAATACCTACAGCTAACGACGTTAAGATAGACTTAATAGTAAAAGAAAGCAACAAAAAAGGTTTCAGTCTGAATAGTAAGAAAACAGAAGTAATGGTCATATCAAAGAAACAACCATCACCATTGTGCAGCATAAAAATAAACAGGACAAATCTGAAACAAGTGCAACGTTTCAAATACTTGGACACAATAATAACATCTGATGGAAGATGCACTACAGAAATAAAAAGCAGAATAGCTCAGGCCAAAATAGCATTTCAGAAAATGAAAAATATCTTATGCAACAAATCTATGTCAATAGAAGTGAGAAAGAGAGTTTATCGGTGCTTTATAGAACCAATTTTGACCTATGGAAGTGAATCATGGACAGTAGACAAACAAATGAAAATACAATTAGAGGCCACAGAGATGGGATTTCTCAGAAGAATGTTGAAAGTTCCCTGGACAACTAAAAAGACCAATGAAAAAATTCTCAAAGAGGCCAACACAAAAAGGAAACTCCTAAAAAAACATAAGAAAGAAACAATCAACAATTTTTGGGCACATCATCAGAAGAGGAAAGTTGGAATACTTGGTTACAACTGGCAAAATAAAAGAAATGAGAGATCACGGACAACAAAGAGAGAAAATACTGGATAGCTTGGTGTCATGGCATGGAAAACAGTCAACAACAGAACGGATATTATGCACTGTAGATAGAAGATTGTGGAAGGACATGATCACCTATGCCAACCGGTATGGCACATGATGATGCACAAAGATTAAGCAGGATTTAGAAAACAAAGTAGTTGCCTTTTTTTGGTAACATTTTCACCCAAATAATTATATTAAAGGAACATATTGAAAAGCAAAAACCATTTTCTCTAAACTTCATTGACTTCAGTGATGCAAGATGCCCTGGGTGAACTTGAAAAATGGACGAACACCTGGTTCTTACCAATCAACAAAAAAAAAACTACATATACAATTTTCAGCCTATCAAGAAACGCACTCTCTGCAAACTTGAAGATAAAAGACCATACACTCCCTGTTGACCAAAACCCAACATATCTTGGCAACTAATACTGGCAACTAGACTAGAGAATCAAAAGGCTTTTACAAAGACTTCACAAGAAAAATCTTTCTTTAGATCTGTGAGTGTGTGAATTTTGGTTCCCGAAGAAAGAAAGAGCTTCTGGTCACAGATTTGAAATTCTCATTGTGCTGAGAACTAGAAAATCCAGTGTGGGTAGGTGTGAAATTTTACTTATGACAATGGCTGTTTAATATGAGTAACGTAAAAAAATAAAAATTGGTTGACTGACTGCTTTTGACATAATGCTAAGTGCTGGAACAAAGCTATAAAATCACTAGGAGTGGTCATCTCTGAAGGTGTATAGAAGACTTTACCAATAGACTAACAAACATCAGATATAACCAAGCTTTGAGTCTTAGTTATGGACAGTCTCTGGGAAAAAAAAAACTTCAAAACTAAATCAAATATTCAGGGAGTTGTTAGAGTTGATTTTTTACTTAAAAAGTTTGCAGTTTTTAAGCTCAGACTCTTTGTCAAAAGTTGATTTTTTCTTTGAATCAAAGTTCAGTGTTCTAGTTTCACTCAGAGTTAAGTTCAAGAAGCAGTTATCAAAACTGTATAGTAAAAATATTTAACGTTTTGAATGGTGTAGTTTCTCAATTTTGAAGCTTTCGAAAATGCTGGAAATTGCAACAAATGGAGGTAAGGCAATACAACTTGATTAGTTAGTAAGACTTGTTAAAGAAAAAGGAATAAATTGTTTGTTCTTTCATTGCATTATCCATCATGAAGCACTTTGTGGAAATATTTAAAAAGTCAGTGACACTAATATCACAGTTATACATATTGTAAATTTAATAACAGGAGAGGAAAAAAGGTAAAGACATAGAAAGAAAGTCTATAGCATTTTTGGATTCTTTGGATGCTGAATATAGTGACATTATATTGTACTACGATGTACACTGGTTTAGTTTTGGAAATTATCTGCAATAATTTTTTGGGCTCAGGAATATTAGTATTATTTTTCTTAAAAATTAAAATATTGGAAATGAATATGTAAATAAGCTGAAAGTCAAGAAATTCATAAAAACACTAGCCTTTCTGACTGACTTAACATCTCATATTAAATGCTTTAAATCTAAAATTACAAGGCATAAAACAAAATATCTCTCAGTTTTTTAGACATATTGAAAGATTTTGTAGGAAACTTGTAGTCATGCCAGCAGTTGAAGGAGAAAGGAAAAAAAAAACAAATTTTAGTGAGTTAAAGAAATAATTTGTGATTTATAGGAGACATTTCAGACAAGATTAACAGATTGTGATGTCCTAAGGCCAAAACTGAGTTAGCAGCTTTCTAACCTTCAAATGGAGATTTGTGATCATCAGGCAGATCTTTTTTTCAAGTCAAAAAGTATGAAATTCCTGGGAAAGCTCATCAAAAGACTGTTTTTAAAACTATAAATTGTATTGAAAGTGCTTCACTGGAAGTCTACCTAAGACTTTCTTGGACAGATGTTAAAGTAAACTTTGAGAAGCCTGTGCGAATCTTCACATTAAATTACCTGGGATCACATTAAGTAATTTCTTTGATGTTCTTATTTTCTACTAACAAATTACTTCTCTGCTTGTAAACTTTTAGTATTACAAAATAGTAAACAAGTAGTGCTGGTTATGGTCCCCACTCTAAAAAAACTACATATACAATTTTCAGCCTATCAAGAAACACAGTCTCTGCAAACTTGAAGATAAAAGACCATACACTCCCTATTGACCAAAACCCAACATATCTTGGCATCACCATGAATCGCAGAATGACTTGGAAAAATCAGATAGACAGAGCAAGGAAAAAAAAAGAACAAATATTATGAAGAAATTGGCAGGAACGAACTGGGGGGGCAGACAGCAATATTTTGAAAAGACTATACGTTGGAAGAGTCAGACCAGTTTTAGAGTATGGAGTCACAGCCTGGGCTACGGCTTCCAAATCACACCTTAGCAAAATTAACAGAACACAGAACCAAGCTGCCCGTATCATCACTGGAGCTATGAAATCTACACCTATCAAGACTCTAGAAACAGTAACAGGTTTGAATATTGAAGGCTCCTTAGCCACCCCATGCACCAAAGAATATCTGGTTCCGGAATTGTACGACTAAAGAGCAGCAACTTCACTGCAATTGCCAATGAACTAACTACTGGAGATCCAGTACTTTCCCAAACAATATTGAAACCCTTGGGCCCATCTGATATGTCTCCTCATGGAAAGCATAAAATACCAGAACTTAAGGAAAATATAACAGGAATCATGAACAAAGGCACCCAATCAGACACAGAAAGAAAACACGTTGCAGAAAAACACATACACGATACCTACCCACAGGACTCTTGGTCCCACATATACACATATGGTTTTGCTACAAATGCCACCAGAAATGGAGGGGCAGGTGTGTTCTTGACGCTGAATAATCAGGATGAGATCACCAAGTCAATAGCTACTGGAAAATTCTCAAACAACTTTAAAGCAGAAACTGAGGCCATCAGAGATGCTGCAACACTGGCTACTCAACACAAAAATAGCATGCACAATAAATTGGTGATTCTGACTGATGCACTGTCAGTATTATCAGCTCTAAAAAGTCCCAAGAACAATGAACTAGATGACTTGAGAACAACCCTGGACCAACTATGCAATAAATTCCAGAGAGTAGTCATTCAGTAGATACCATCACACTGTAATATACACGGGAACAAACGCGCAGACAAATTAGTTAAAGAGGGTGGGAGATTACCACAAGAGAACCATCTGCTCAGTTATGATGAAGCCAAATCCATCCTCAAGGGTCAGTTCCATGAAAAATGGAAATGAGAACACCCAAAGCATAACGAGAGTGACGGATACCACCAACTGTCAAGGAAGGATCAAGTCATCATACTTCGCCTACGCACTGGCCACAATAGAATGAGAAATCACTTGTTCACCAAATTCAAAATAGGTACAACCAGCCTATGCCACTGCACACTGGACAATATGACTAC
Source organism: Megaustenia siamemsis (assembly GCA_032433765.1). NCBI lineage: Eukaryota > Metazoa > Mollusca > Gastropoda > Stylommatophora > Ariophantidae > Megaustenia > Megaustenia siamemsis. The sequence continues at coordinate 49,044,223 of JAVIAB010000059.1, read as the reverse complement.
AAAACATGTTTTACAGGATTGCCCCCAGTACACAGACCTGAGAAGAGCAATGTGGTCCACGTCCAACTCCCTGGAAGAAAAACTAAACTATACAGGGCAATTGATTCGCTTAAACAGACAGCTGACTTCATGAGTGAGTCTGGAATCCTACTCTGATTGAGTCTTGATCGCAGAGAAAGAGAGAGAAAAACTTCATTGACTTCTAAAAGACATTAGACATTATACTTAGAGACTCCTTCCCTCAGATAATATGGAATATCACCAAAATGTTATTCTTATGCAGTTTGCATTTGGAAGGACAGAATGAATGGTTCCAGTATTAAAACTGAGGTGAAACAAGAAAGTATTTGATCTAAATTATGAAAATGCCATGGACTTCATAATGTAGAAATGCTATACAGATAACAATGACATGTGCAGATACACGGGTGCCAATTAGAGGATTCTGATTTTGAGATGATATAGTTCTTATCAGTAGCAATGTGAACAAGGTGCAAAAATAAACAAATGCCATGTCATAAATAGCTGGAAGAAGAGGATTTAACTAAAAGAAAAAAAGAGTAAAGGAAAAAAAATATGTCCAGAAGAAAAAATATACCTGGAAGGAAAAGCATCAAAAGAAATAGATAACTTCATATATATTAGAAGTTGCATAGATCAAGGAGACACAAAGAAAGAATTGAGAATAAGAAGAGCTAAGGTGGCATTGACTTTCATGAAATGAAAATACAGAAATCAAAATTACTAAACACAAAAATGAAGCTGAGAATTTTCAAATCAAATCAAATTACTTATGCATGTGAGAGATGGAATACAACTACAAAAATCTAAAATAAATGAGAAGCATTTGAATATAAATGCACCAGGAAAATATTTAGAATAGCATGAAAACTAGAAATAAGAGAAATGGCCACACATCCAAAAATATCTTCTATAATCAAGAATAGAAGGTGGGCTATGTCATGCTTTTGATGAGAATCTTTAAATAAATAACAAGAGAATCACAAAACAAGCCATCAAATGGAAAACAGCAGGCAAAAGATAAAGAGGTAGAGCTTGTATTTTGGGAAATAGTAATAGATCAAAATTAATCTTGTTGAAGTTTGCTGGAAATTAGAAAAGCAAAAACAAATATGTACATATGTTCAAAAGAACAATTTATCAACAACTGACAAAATCAACATTACAACCAACAAATTCTTGTAAGAGGCAGCAATTTTATAAAGAAAAATTACAAATGAATGAAATAATAAAGTAGTTAGCTGCTAGGTTTATGCAAAGAAATTAATAAACTCACCCACATACCAGTAACATCAAAAAATAGAGATCAGGTAGTGCCAGAGATAGTGTGTGGTATAAACAAGAGTTCACTTGAATCATGACATAGAGCATCAAGTCTTCAAATAGTTGCTTACTTGTCTGTAACAAAAAATACAATCTTGCCATCCTCTTTGATCTTGACATGAGTCACATACTCATCAGTGTCTACATATTTGTGACTATCAATGTCCAGCAAAAGATTGTAACCCTCTGCCTGCTCAAGTACAAAAGGGAGGATGACTCCATCATGTGTGAACAAGCGAGGTGGCCTCTGGTGATGAATTTCTCCAGTCACATCTGTGATTCTAAATAACCAAATAAACATACATAAAACCGTCATATAAAAATAAAATATATACATAAAATCAACGTCATCAAGCATCAATATTTGGTTGGCTGGTCCTGGGATTTTTGTCCCCTTGGTGAAGTACAACTCGTTCAACCTCATACTATGTCGCCTAGGTTATATTAGATCACAAGTGCAATAACAGATTGTCAACTTAATGCATGATGTGAAATTGTATCATATCTGCCACTGTCCCTCCATAATTTTCTATCTTTACAGTTGCTATCCATTGTGCTGTTGACCTCCTATAATACCCACCTATAGCTGTATGTTATCTTTCCTCTCTTTTTCCACTTTCCATCTATTGCTTCTTTCTTCAATTTTCTCCTTTACGATATGTTTCAGTTCTTTCATGGTCCACAAATTATGGCTGTTTCCTTCTGATACCTGTAATAAGCTTTAATTTGTACCTTTACCTCTCTCAGAATGTCCTTGGTACTCTTTCTACTTTTTTTTTTGGACCTGTCCATGGTATAGGCCTACATAACATTCTTCTGTGAAGCCACATTTCTTTGGTCTCCAAAGACTCTCATGTTTGTTGTTATTTATGTTGTAATATACATTCAACTTCCAACATTCGTTTTTGCTGGTTATTTTGCAAGATGAACTGAAACAGCTGACATTGCAATGTAGTCGTCATAATTTGATAAACACTAACTCTTTTAGCAGGAAGGCGGGAAAAGTTAATGAAAGCTGTGTAGGCAACAGTCCTGAATGTAGGTTAAGAAACAGGAATTTTTATTAGTGGAAGGGCCTCATTTGCATCACCCTGACTCTGACATAGGGCGGAGGAATCGAAAATGATCAACTGCCCAGAAGGCAAAAACAGCAAAGTATGTGGTACACATGAGGCATATTCAGAACACGAAAGACGAATATGGCAGACCACCGTGAAAGAGATTGCAGCCTCATCACGTAACACTCCAAAGAAAGCCATGGAGAGAAATTCTAACTACTGTATTAAGAACGAATTAAAAATAGCTACATGGAATGTTAGGACCTTATACCAACAAGGAAAATTAGAAAATCTAATGGTAGAAGCAGAGCGATTAAACATAGATATCTTAGGCATATCAGAAACAAGATGGAAGGAAAGTGGATACATACTAGACGATAAATATACAATTATACATTTATATATTCAGGTAACACAAAAGAACATAAAAGAGGAGTAGGCATTCTAATAAAACGAGAGCTACAAAAATATATAAATACTCACTTGACATACAATTATAGGATTATACTATTAAAAATGAAGGCAAAACCATTTGATATTGCAATAATACAGACATACGTACCTACTCAAGACTATACAGACGAACAAATAGAGCTGCTTCACTTGCTGCTTCACTTGCTTCATAACTGTGTTTACTATGAAGATCTAAACACAGTTATGAAGCAAGTGAAAACATCAGACATCTTGATTATAATGGGTGATATGAACGCTAAAGTAGGAAAAGGTAAATATAAAAGACCATTATAGGAAATCATGGTCTAGGAAAAAGGAATAACAGAGGAGAAAGATTAATACAATTTTGTGAAGACAACAGACTGATAATACGCAACACCTTCTTTGAGCAAGAGAAAAGGAAATTATATACATGGAAAAGCCCTGGAGACAAGAAGAGAAATCAAATAGATTACATAATGATAAAAGACAGATTCAGGAACAGCGTCAAGAAAGCCAAAACCTACCCAGGAGCAGATATTAATTCAGACCACAATCCTGTAATGATAAAAATCAAATTAAAGAGAAACAAACAAAAAACTAATTCAGCAACACCAATAGATATAACAGCGTTAAACCAGAAAGATGTAAAAGAAACTTATACTGTAGGGCCTACAAGTAAAGAACACATATCAGAAGCTTCTAGAAGAGGGGATTGAGCAGTACAGAAGAGAAAATCCTGAGGAAAAAGTCACAACAAAATGGCAATGCATAAAAAACAGCATGCAAGAATCCTGCAACACCTTGCCCAAAAAGGAAAGTAACAAAAAACAAAAATGGATAACTGACAAAATCTTTGAAAAAATGGAAGAAAGAAGACAAGCGAAAAACACTGCCAGATACAAGGATATAGACAATGAAATACGGAGAATGTGCAAAAAGGCAAAAGAAGACTGGCTCAACCAAAGATGTCTAGAAGTCGAAACTATGGAAAGTAAACAAAACTAAGGAGAGATGCACACAGAAATAAAGAGAATGACGAATAAAGACAAAAAAGCTACAGGAAACGGATGTATTGCAAACAAAGAGGGAAGAATGCTAACAGACAACAAAGATATAATAGATGGCAAGAATATATAACAGAATTATTTCATGACGAAAGGGACAAAAAGCCAGACATAAAATGTACATACAACTATAAAATCCTGAAATCTGAAGTAGAAAAAGCTATAAAAACAATGAAAAAGGGAAAGGCAGCAGGACCTGACAATATACAGATAGAGATAATACAGGCTCAAGAAGAGTTTGGCATCGAAGTGATCACAGACATATGCAATGACATATACCATACAGGATACATACCAAACCATCTAAAAACATCAACTTTCATTGCATTGCCTAAAAAGAATGGTGCAGTTGAATGCAGTGATTTCAGAACAATAAGCCTAATGAGCCAGGTAACAAAAATTTTACTAAAAGTTATACAGGAAGGATTCAGAATAAAATTAATACTGAATTAGATGAGCAACAATTTGGATTCAGGAAAAACAGTGGGACAAAAGAAGCCATATTCAGCATGAGAACATTGTTTGAAAAGTACACAGAAGTAAACAAACCAATATACGCCTGCTTTATAGACTACACCAAAGCTTTTGATAGAATACACCATAACCAACTCATAGACTGCCTAAAGGATATAAATATAGACGACACAGACATACGACTAATATGTAATTTGTACTGGGAGCAAACAGCAATAATAAGATATAACAAGGAGAACTCTACACCTATGGACATAAAAAGAGGAGAAAGACAAGGATGCATCCTATCACCAAGCTTGTTCAATCTATACACTGAGCAAATCTTTAAAAACATCTCAGAGATACCAGGCCTAAACATTAATGGAAAGATAATCAATAACCTAAGATATGCTGATGATACTGTTCTACTAGCAGAAAATCCTAAAGACCTACAACAATTGCTTAATGTGATAAACATAACAAGCAAAAAATATGGACTAGAAATGAATATCAAAAAGACTAAAACTATGATCATAAACAAAGAAAATTCTCAAGACCTACAATTAAATATCACAGTTGAGGGAATACATCTGGAGACAGTCCAGAGCTACAACTACCTGGGGCATACTATAACCAATGATGGAAAATGCAAAATTGAAATAAACAAAAGAATAGGTATGGCAAAAAGTAATTTTAATGCCATGAAAAATATACTAACAAAACAAATATCAACAGGGCTGAAACTAAGAATGGCAAAATGTTACATTTTCTCAATATTCCTGTATGGTGCAGAAACATGGACATTAGACAAGAAAACAGAACTACTAAACACAATTAGAACAATTCAAATGAAATTTTTGGGGCATGTTAAAAGACACAACAGTCTACTAAAAGTAATATTAGAAGGAAAAATACAAGGTAAAAGAGGCAGACCAAGACTAACATGGACGAGTAACATCAAAAGATGGACAAGTCAATCTATGACAGCCTGCACCATCAAAGCAAGAAACAGAGTAGAATGGTGATCCATGGTAGCCAACCTTCGTTGCGGAGAAGGCACTCGATGATGATGATGATGATGACATAGGTCATTGCTGCTATGCCCCGAACAGACATGGTCCCTTTAGGTACTAGCCTTTACTTCTTTAACTAGTAGAGCATACATTTACTTGTTGGCATCATATGAAAATAGTACATTTAGATTTTTCTTTTTCCTGTCTTAAATTGTCATAAAGGTAGTCTCACTTATGGATCTTTTCTTTATTTTTAAAAATATATATAACCAACTGTTTTTGATGTAATATTTTTCAAGGTGTATTTTTGTGAAAATTCCAGTTTATCTCAATAACACGTTTTCCCAGGTAGATCTTATAATTTGATTTTAGAACTCAGCAATAAAAAATATGCACATGATACCAATTACACAGGCATGTTCTGTCTTATTAAAATCAGGATAGTCATTGCTTACTCACAATGCCTTGTTTGGTATACAATGACTACTTTAGTTTTGCCTTCAAGGATAACTCTGAGAGAACTTTGCAACACAAATTATTACGAGATAGCACGGCGCCAAAGGCGAACCCAGAAATTTAGTAGAAAATGACATAGAAATTACTTACTACTATTGCACATTTTTGCATTTCTAACAAGAAAAAAACTATCTGCATTAATAATTTATTATATGGTTCATAGTTCTGGGAAGTTACACTGTTGACAATGCTTATTTAGGAAAAATAATTTTTAAACTAGTCACCACCAATGTCGATCCTTGTTGGTAAAAAGTCAACATGACCTACACATTTAAATAAAATTATGACAAAACTACATACCAGCAGGAATAGAAAATTATAATGCTAATAAACAGGAAGGTAATTATTTATTTACATTTCAAATGGTGTATCATAGTTATTTTTAAAGCATTAATTATTTTTGCACTAACACAGTAAAAATCCTGTTAAATGCAACATGTTGATATTGTTACTTCCATGCGTCAAAGGCGTTTGTCATATACAAACTTGACTTTTTTTTTGTTTCATGAGGATGGGGGTGGGAACATCATCCGATAGGTCCGATGATACTACTGCACTGTTTGGCATGGTAAGCCTAATTGCTATATTTTTTGTTCATGCTTTGTGTCTTTCATATTGACTAATAGATATTGTTATAATGGTTAATTTCGCTAAAGCTTTCACATTTTTTTAGTTTTCACCTTTGTGAGAGTGTTATGGAAGTGTTTGGAGTTGTTCAAAGTTCTTTCATTTTGTTCTCGTGGAGATCAGAACTTGAATTTTGGAGTTGGCTGGTTTTGGGCATGTGTTTTTCGTGATTAAGTGTCAGAATTTAATACTCTCTTCTGTCATTAATTTAAATTTGTTTTCACAAAAAAAAGAAAAAAAAAGATTGTAGACAATTTATTTTATTTGTTGAAAATATACTTTTGTATAGAAAATAATACTGATCTTCTTCTTCTTCTTTCTTTCCTCATTTGCCTTTCAGCGTTGAGGGGAGATATAATATGCTGTCTTTTGCTCTTCTGTTCGCCTCTGCTGCTGTTATGTTTCCTAGTGTTTCTAATATTCCATCAATCCATCTTTTTCATGGTCGGCCTTTGGGTTGTAATAGTGCACCGGCCTGAATGGGCCTTTCAATTGTATATTCAAGGGAGACAAGAAAAAACGTGGAAAACAGGCGAGATTAGCGATGGTAGAGAACGACTCATAGATAGGTTAAGGACGAAGGGTCAAGGTAAGAGGGATCTGGAAGGTTTTCGAACGTATGGGGTTGACAAGTTTGGAGACAAAGGAGAGTAGAAGGGCGTAGACGATTGGTTACACGAAGGAGCATGGGATAGTAAGTAAGGGGAGGTATTTAATAGGGTGACCAAAAAAATAGTGACCATTCGTCTCCGATTTTCGGGGGCAGCCCCGGAGTGTAGTTGTCCCCGAAAGAAATGTGTCCCCGATTTCAGTGAATAAATAAATGTTCATACACGGAATCTGCCTTCTTTTAAAATAATCACTAGGACTCAGGACGTTACTGAGTTGTGTTTCTTTATCCCAGACTGAGCGGCATTAGCAGGAAGATAAAAGAGAAGACTTGGACGCGTTGTGTCGGAGATAGCTCTTTGAACTCTTGAAGCGCAGTGATACGTCACTTCTATTCCAGGCACTCACTTCTATTGGGATGGGTTTAATTTTTAAAAAAAGCAGACACTCTCTCTCCCCCCACCCCTGCCTTTCCGGACATCTCCCGCCAAAGTATCTCTCCCGGCCAATTTTCAAATCAGTCCGAGTGTAATGACAGTACAGTGCAGTCGTGTTTTCTATTTGTGATCAGTGGACGTCTGTTGCATAAAACAATGCTTTCCAAAAAAACGTGTCATTTTAGTGATTCGCTGAAAGCTGAATTTCCATTTATTATACAAGCAATTTTAGAGGATGGAACGCTAGTGAAATGTAATATATGTAGTTCAAATTTTTCTATAGCAAGTGGTGGAAGGACATCAATAACTGATCATCTACAGGCAAAAAAGCATAAGGATGCGCTGCTTTGTAAGTCTCAGTCTGGGTGTATGACAAATTATTTTTGTAAAACAGAACCCTCAAAAGATGAATACATTCTAGCTGTTCATGAAGGAACCTTCGCATATCATACTGTACTTTATAATCATAGTTTCCGCAGTATGGATTGTACAACAATTCTGCAAAAGAAATTTTCAACGAAACAATGTTCCTGTGCAAAAACAAAGTGTGAATCCATAATTACCAATGTTTTTGCTCCTTGGGCTATTGATGAACTAATAATTGACCTCAAATATGTCAGCTTCGTAACATTGCATTGCCATACATCTAATCATAAACATGTTAAGGTACTTCATATTTTAGTTCGTTATTTTCAGGCTTATGAGCTGGAAACTCCAGTAAAGACCAAACTGATTGCTTTCATAGATATCCCAGGAGAAACGTCCGACATAATATCTGAATAATTGTTGAAAGCAATTGATAATTTTGACTTAAACAAAAAGATTGTTGGACTCTCAGCAGACAATACAAATACAAACTTTGGAGGCTTGTTGAGGAAAGGAGAGATAATGTCATAACTAAAATAAAGTCCAAGTTAAAAACTAGCATTAATTTATCGTGTGAAAACTTCAGTGAAAAACTTGCTTCAAATCATGAGATCTTGAGAAAGATACACTAAAAAAACAAGTACCACGCCGAGGCAACAACCTCTTCAGTAGAAATAAGGTACTGTAAACATTACTTTAATATATTGCAATTGATATCTATATGTTTACATTTTTTAAATTTTAAACTTTTTTTTTGTTATTGAGAAACTAAACTAGCTATTGTAATTTCATTAAGTGCGTGTATCGCATAAGTACCGTGAATATTAACAAAAATAAAATCAAACAGCAAATAAACACAGTTATTATGAAATTTAAAGTTATCTTTTTTTTTTTTGCATCTACACAATTTCTTGCGCACACACAGTCACACACCCACCCACACATATTATAAATATATATAAATAAATATATATATATATATGTATATTCCACACACACACACGCACGCATGCACACACACACACACACACACAAACACAAATATATATATATATATATATATATATATATATATATCGTTCGTCCCCGATTTTGTGGGAGTCTCAGAAATAAGCAAAAAAAATCATCTGAAATGTAAAAAATATGACAAATGTCCCCGAAAACAATGGGGAAAAAATGGTCACCCTAGTATATAACCCTAGGACGAGAGAAATATCTCTCTCTCTCAGGCGACCAACATTACGGTTATGAAGACTGTTAGTTTCATGTGGAGACAATGCTCGCTCTTTCTGGCGACCAACATTATAGTTATGAAGACTGTTAGTTTCATGTGGAGACAATACTCGCTCTCGCTGGTGACAACATTACTGTTATAAAGGCTATTAGTTCAAGTGTGGAGACAATGCTCTCTCTGCGGTTACCATCGTTGCGGTAATGACGATTGTTAATTTTCAAGTGTGGAGACAGATGTATAAGTTCTTTTAGAAGATCTACATTGCTGTGTTCTGAAGACTTATTTTATGAGTAGAGACACCGATGCATAAGTCCTTTTAGAAGATCTACATTGCTATATTATGAAGAATGTATTGTCACGTGTAATGCACAACTCAATAAGAAGATACTAAGTTATTAAGCTCTAGTTGATAGTGAATATGGTGAAGTATTTATTTGTTTATGTGTGGAAATATGAAGTTCAAATTGTAAATACTTGCAAATATTATTCAGATGAAGCGACGAATGGATGTAAATAAAAGTCAATGCAGTTTTATGACGACGGTTATTGTCAATTCGATCAGTATAAAAGATCTTCAAGTGTGATAACACTAGTACAAGATCAATTTTGGTGCGTGACCATTTCAACGAGGAAACGATATCAAGTAAATTGGTGTCGCAATCCTTAACAATAACCTGGGTTATTCAGAAGTTGTAGACGTTATTCAAGATCGATTTGGCGCAAACAACAACAAAAAGAAGAAAGGGGTCAAATATCCTTGATGCGGTAACCCTGACAAGAAAGGGGTAATTATCATAATGTCCAGTCAAGACAAGTATGCTCAAGTGGCAGACAGTTACAATTTCAGTGAACAAGTCAATACTAAAGAAAAGTAACACCATCGGCTCAAGTCAGCACTATCACATATTACAGGAGAAAATACGACGGTCAAGATTTAAGTCGTCAATTGGAGTACGTTGGATTCAGGTCAACTAAGAACACTATGACATTATGAAAGACAACTGAATAATCACGGGATTGTGCGAGTATAGGCCATGTTTTGCACAGAAATATAAACAGTGCGTGTGATTTTTTTTTTTGCTTGTATGTAATTCCAAGGATTAAGTATAAGTTAGTTATGTAATTAGTGGATAGCAAGTGATTGATCTAAAAAAAATTTTGCACGTGCTCTGCTGGATTTTTAAAATTCATCATCGTTGAGTTCCACCGTGCGGCTAAAACCATTGTTCCGCTAGCTGAAAAGCCGGCGTATGTGTTCGAAGCCCGCGGTAGAAAAAAAGGATTTTTTCTATCGCGGGTGAAATAAAAATCCTGAGTCTCACACATCGTGGCGACTGCTTGACCAAGCGGCCTTTATCCATCGGGTTCTATCGCTGCCCCCCGAAATACACCAGCAATGATACTATGTGTCGTAAAGATTTTATCGAGTGCCATCTCCGCAACGAAGGTTGGCTACCATGGAGCGCCATTGTGCTTTGTCTCTTGCTTTGATGGTGCAGGTTGTCATAGGCTGATTTGTCCATCTTTTGATGTTGCTCGTCCATGTTAGTCTTGGTCTGCCTCTGTCTCTTTTACCTTGTATTTTCCCCTCCAGGATTACTTTTAGTAGGCTGTTGTCTTTTAACATGGCCCAAAGATCGCATTTGTCTTGTTTGAATTGTGTTCAGTAGTTCTCTTAATTTTTAGTTGTTTTAAGACTTCATCGTTCGTTTTCTTTTCCTTCCATCCAATTCTACCTATTCTTTTATATATCCACATTTCAAAGGCTGGCACCAAGATGGACTCTTGTTTGCGTTCGAGCCATAATGTTGACTTTGCTTGTCTCCAACGGTTTGTCTCATTCTATTAGAGAACATCACGCTATCTGTTATCACAGCGAGTTGGCGGATTTTTAGAAATGTAATCACGGGTTTGATAATAAATGTTTGTACACAGTTCGTTAACCATCGCTGTAGATCAAGTTCTTATTCTGCTGGCTTCGTTCGCGACCTTGGAAGCTAATGACCTAACTTGTGCAGACGGTTGGTTTGGGGCAAATTGTACGTTACAATGTCACTGCTATAATGACTCAGTTTGTGACAAAACTACAGGGACATGCCCAAACAATGACAGTTGTAACTCATGTAACAATGAATCAAGGTTTGTTGTTAGTCAGCACGAGATTGATGTCTTTTGCTCTTGGGCTGGTCTGATCAACAAATTACGGATTGAAGGGGTGATAGTTGAAAATATCTACTCCATCTACACTGGCGGGGGTCGGAATGTGGCTCTCAAACAGAACACAAACCAGATCGACACATTTAATGCTTGTTATACAGGAGATGGATGTGGATCAGAGGCCGCAGTTATTGGCAAAATAAAGACCAATCTCTATGACAATGACTGCACACACACAAAATTGAGAAGTGGAACCAATCCTGTTTACTGGTATCTGAACTTTGCCACGCCCCAGAAGATTCACACCATTCTAATCTATCATCGCGCTAGCACTATGATTCGGATAAAGAATGCCACTGTAAGGCTTTCTTGGACAGTGGTGGCGTGGTGTTCCAGTATAATGATATATCATACCCTAATGTTTCTGTATGAGAAGGTGTATCTTGGTCTACGCCCTATGGGCCGGCAATGGCTCGAAAGGTCAATAGATAGATAGATAGAATGTTTCTGTGAACACTATTGTAGTCACCACACAAACGTCAATGGCACACATTAAGATTGAGTTCTCACCGACCATTTCGCAGGCCGACAGTGCACTGACGGTGTTTGAGGTGCAAACATTTACAGACACCTATTGTCTGGACGATTATTACAACGCGACAGTGGAAATGTAATTTACTCTGGGGGAACCACACACGAAAGAGGAGTAGGCATCATGTTAAATAGAGAAAGAAGCAAAACAGTGAAAGGATTTTGGCCAGTATCAGACAGAATTCTGCTAGTAAAATTGAGAGGCAGACCAATGGATATTAACATAATTCAAGTTTATGCACCAACAGGTAATAGCGAAGAAGAAGACATTGACACTTTTTACGAGGAGCTAGAGGCAACCACGGAACAGTGTAAACCCCAAGACATAACTATTATATTAGGGGATTTCAATGCAAAGGTAGGAACAGCTAAAGTGCAAAATGTGACTGGGGGGCATGGCCTTGGAGAGACGAATGACAGAGGGGATAGATTGATAGATTGGGCAAAGACACACGAAATGATTATAGGTAACACCTGGTTCAAACAACACCCTAGGCGACTATGGACATGGCAAAGCCCAGACAAAAAAGTACACAATCAAATTGATTTTATACTGGTACAGAGAAGATTCAGGAATGGGCTAACATCGGTTAAAACAAGGCCAGGAGCAGATTGCAATAGTGACCATGTACCAGTAGTTGGAAAGATAAGAATAAAACTGCAGAAGGCACAGAAATCACCAAGAAATATAAAATTAGAGCTAGATATGCTAAGAGTAGATAAACAGATGAGTGATAAGTACAGCACGATAGTACAAAATAGATATAATGGTATTGAGAAAATACAGGACATCCAGGAGCAGTGGGAAATGCTCAAACAATCGATTCAGCAAACATCAAAAGAAGTAATACCAGTGACTAAAAGAATCAACAAAAAGAAATGGATGACAGAAGAAATATTACAACTAATGGACGAAAGAAGAAAACATAAGAAAGAAGAACGAGCATACAAAATATTGCACAAAGAGATCCAAAACAAGTGCAGTGAAGCAAAGGAAGGATGGTTAAAAAAGAAATGTGAAGAAATGGAAAAACAACAAAAGAAAAACTCAAAATGTATGCACAATCAGTTAAATGAATTAACAGGAAGAAAAGAAGTCAAAGTTTCAGGATGTGTGAAATCAAAGGAAGGAAATACAATAATGGGACAGAAGAAGACAATGGAAAGATGGACAGAATATATCAGTCAACTCTATGATGATGAAAGACCAGAATTAAACAATTCAAATGAAGACACAGGATCACCAATAATGCAGAGTGAAGTGGAGGACGCAATTCAACACATGAAAAGAGGCAAAGCTCCAGGTCCTGACAATATAACAATAGAAGAGATAAATGCATTAAGAGAGCTGGGAGTACAAGTCATAACAAAATTACTCAATGACATATATAACACTGGACACATACCCGAAGATCTACTAAAATCTATCTTTGTAGCCATACCGAAGAAGTCAGGAGCCACTGATTGTGAAGACCATCGCACTATTAGTCTCATGAGCCATATGACTAAAATATTACTAAGAATAATCATGAGACGTGTAAGGAACAAAATAAAACCAGAAATAAGTGAGGAACAATGTGGATTTGTGGAAGGAAAGGGCACCAATAATGCAATATACATCTTAAGGACATTGATAGAAAGATCTATAGAGGTAAAGAAAGATCTATATATGTGCTTTATAGACTACACGAAAGCATTTGACAAAGTAAAGCATGTGGAAATAATCAATATGCTGGAGAAATTAAACATTGATGGCAAGGATCTGCGAATCATAAAAAACATGTACTGGCAACAAACAGCAGCTATACGAATTAACAACCAAACAGGACAATTCCAATATATAAAGCAAGGAGTCAGACAAGGCTGTGTTCTGTCGCCAGATAAGTTTTCACTTTACAGCGAATATATTATGAGATCAATAGTAGACAAAAAAGGAATTGAAGCCAACGATCACAACATAAATAATTTGCGATATGCGGATGACACAGTCTTAATAGCAGAGACAGAGAATGAACTACAAGAAATGATAGACATAATAGTAAAAGAAAGTAACAAGAAAGGTCTCAGTCTGAATAGTAAGAAAACAGAAGTAATGGTTATATCGAAGAAACAATCACCACCACCATGCAGCATAAAAATAAACGAGACAAATCTGAAACAAGTGCAACGTTTCAAATACTTGGGCACAATAATAACATCAGATGGGAGATGCACCACAGAAATAAAAAGCAGAATAGCTCAGGCCAAAATGTTATTTCAGAAAATGAAAAATATCTTATGCAATAAATCTATGTCAATAAAAATGAGAAAGAGAGTTTATCGGTGCTATATAGAACCAATTCTGACCTATGGAAGCGAATCATGGACAGTAGACAAACAAATGAAAAGACGATTAGAGGCCACAGAGATGTGATTTCTCAGAAGAATGTTGAAAGTTTCCTGGACAGCTAAAAAGACCAATGAGGAAGTTCTCAAAGAGGCCAACACAAAAAGGGAGCTCTTAAAAAACATCAGAAAGAAGCAATCAACATTTTTCGGGCACATCATGAGAAGAGGAAAGTTGGAATACTTGGTTACACCTGGCAAAATAAAAGAAAAGAGAGATCGCGGGCGACAAAGAGAGAAAATACTGGATAGCTTAGTGTCATGGCATGGAAAACAGTCAACAACAGAACTGATACGATGCACTGTAGATAGAAGATTGTGGAGGGACATGATCACCTACGCCAACTGGTATGGCACATGATGATGATGATTGTCTGGACGGGCATTCTGGGTCGTTTTGTGAAGTGTGTAGTGGGTGTAGCAAAGGCTGCAACGTTATCATCGGTACGTGTCATGGCAACTGTTCACATGGGATCTATGGACATGACTGCTCCAGGTCTTGTCTCAGTGTCTGTCCTTTATGTGAGAAAAAATCCGGAAAATGCCTACAATTTAAACATCCTGGCTATACCTGTAATGACACTTGTCCCTCCCGATGGTAATTTTGGACTACAGTGCGAACAGACGTGTTCCGATGGCTGTGACATCATATGTGACTCGGAAAGTGCAGACGGTACTTGCAAGGAAACGTACTACGGGTCAGACTGCACTCTCAAATGTCCGGACAACTGTTTCAACGACACCTGTGAACAGTCAACCGGGAACTGTACATGCAAGGGAACGTTCTACGGGTTAGACTGCACTCTCAAATCTCCGGAAAACTGTTTGAATGGAACCTGTGAACAGTTAACCGGGGCCTGCGTCTCGTATGTCGATGATTCCCATGTTAAGAAGAGTCTGCCGACTACAATAAACCCAAGCATATGTATACTTTTTGCGATCCCTGCTCTTCTACCTCCTCTTCTGCTTCTCTTGAATTGAGCCATGGCTGAATTCTCAGTATATATCCGTGCTAATCGTAGCTCATATCTTAGTGGGTGTCTGCGATAGCTATGGCTGATATCTTAGTGGGTGTCTGCGATAGCTATGGCTGATATCTTAGTGGGTGTATGTGCTGGCCATGGCTCATATCTTATTGTGTGTCTGGGCTGGCCATGATTCATATCTTAGTGTGTGTCTGTGCTGGCCATGGTTCGGTTCATATCTTAGTGCATATCCGTGCTTCCTTCAATTTTGATATCAACTTGTGAGTTTTGAGTATTTTCTTTGTTTATGATTATAGTTTGGTGTCCGGTTAGCGCAATCGATAGGCGGTTGGCTTACCACGGCAACAGCCGGGGTTCGTACCCTGGCGAGGACACCTGGGTTTTACTAATTCCCTAAAAATTAGTAGGAGCCGCGATAGCTCAGTGGTTAGTGAACTGGACTACTACGGACAAGGGGTAGGGTTCGATCCCAACCGACGGCTCCGGGTTCACCCAGCCTTAAATGGGTACCGGATTTTTTCTGGGAAAGTAAAAGCAGCACGGGCGTAATACCGACCACATTACCCCAAAAATCATGTGCTGAAGGTCTGTAAAATATAGGGTCACTAACACCATATTTCCCTATACGCCACTCGGCGTGACGGGGGGTACTTTACTTTTTACTATGATTATAGTTTGTGTTTTTGATCTTCATATCTAGTCCATATTTTTTATTGTAATGTTTATTTCATTAAGTAATTGTTGTAGATCGTTAGGATTTTCTGCTAGTAGTACAGTATCATCAGCATATCTTAGGTTATCTTTCCGTTAATTTGTAGGCATGGCATCTCTGATGTTTTTAAAGATTTTCTCAGTGTATAGATTGAACAAGCTTGGTGATAGGATGCATCCCTGTGTATACTCCTCTTTTTATATCAATAGGTGTAGAGTTCTCTTTGTTATATCTTATTATTGCTGTTTGCTCCCAGTATAGATTATATATTAGTCGTATGTCCATGTCATAGTGATGTATATTTTAGGCATTCTATAAGTTGTTTGTGCTGTACTCTATCAAAAGGTTTGGTGTAGTCTATGAAGCAGGCATATACTGGTTTGTTTACTTCTGTGTACTTTTCGATTAATGTTCTCAAGCAGAATATGGCTTCTTTTGTCCCGCTATATTTCCTAAATCCAAATTGCTGCTCATCTAATTCAGTATTGATTTTATTCTAAATCCTTCTGAAGACTCTAGAAACAGTTTCAGGTTTACAACCCTTAGATGACAGACGGGTCACTAAAGTATTGCAACAAGCGGAGAAAATATAGAAGGCTCCTTAGCCACCCCATGCACCAAAGAATATCTGGTTCCGGAATTGTACGACTAAAAAGGAGCAACTTCGCAGCAATTGCCAATGAACTAACTACTGGAGACACAGTACTTTCTCAAACAATATCGAAACCCTTGGGCCCATCTGATATGTCTCCTCATGGAAAGCATAAAATACCAGAACTTAAGGAAAATATAACAGGAATCATGAAAAAAGGCACCCAATCAGACACAGAAAGAAAACACGTAGCAGAAAAATACATGCATGATACCTACCCACAGGACTCTTGGTCCCACATATACACAGATGGCTCTGCTACAAATGCTACCAAAAATGGAGGGGGAGGTGTGTTCTTGACGCTGAATAATCAGGACGAGATCACCAAGTCAATCTATCTATTGACCTTTCGAGCCGTAACCGGCCCATAGGGCGTAGACCAAGATACACCTTCTCCTATATGGATTTTTTGTTCTAGCAGTTTTCTTTTAAAGATATTTTATCAAATCTCGCCATCTGTCTCTGTTCTGTGCAAGCAGTTCTATCTCATTGAGGGAGCCGACTCCTGCTGCTCTTGCCTCTCTCATCAATGTTCTTCTCAGTGTCTCCCTGGGTCTTCCTCTTTTTCTTTTACCTGTTGTTTCCCATATGAGGGCTTGCTTTGCTATTCGGTTATTATCTCTTCTCATCACATGTCCAACGTATGACCATCGTCTTTTCTTTATTACTGAAGATATTAGTGGTTGATTGGCGATTTCTCTAATTTCCTCATTTGTTTTGAATTCGTTCCATGCTATACCAAGTATTTTCCTTAGACATTTATTTTCGAATGCGTTCAACTTTGTTTCTATATCTCTTGTTGTTTTCCAGCTTTCACACGCATACGTAAGGGTTGATAGTACATTTGATTTGAATAGCCTAAGTTTTGTGTTTGTGCTGATAAGTTTTGATTTCCACAACTTTTCAAGGCTTCTGAAAGACATTGCTGCTTTAGCTATTCTGATTTTAATTTCTTTGCTCGTATCCCCTTCTCGATCAATGTGACTTCCAAGATAGATAAAGTGATCGATCTCTTCAACTGGTTTGTTTTCCATGTATATTTTGTCACCTGTTGGAATTAAACTAGTCATGACTTTAGTCTTTTCATGATTGATCTCAAGCCCAATTTTGCTGGCTATTGATGATAGTTCATTTGTGTTTTCCTGCATCGTTTTTATCTGACTGCTGATGAGAACTATGTCATCAGCAAAGTCGAGGTCTTCCAAATGGTCTCCTTGTATCCATTCGATGCCTTTATTACCAGTGCAGCATTTCTTCATTATGAAGTCAATAACAATTCCAAATAACAAGGGCGATAAAATACATCCTTGTTTAACCCCAGTTTCTATTGGGAAACATTCGCTCAGTCCTTCCTCTGTTCGAACTGCACATGTGTAACCATCATACATGTCTTTGATAATATTTATGATTTTTTATGGTAAACCATATTGCTTCAGAATTTTCCACAAAGAATCTCTATGAATACTATCAAATGCTTTTTTGAAGTCGATGAAGTTAAGTACAAACGGTTTTTGCTTTTCAATGTGTTCCTCCAATATAAGTCGTAGAGTGAAAATGTGGTCAATACAGCTTCTCCCTTTTCTAAACCCAGCCTGTTCTTCACGCATTACTGTATCTATTGAATCCTGTATTCTATTTAGGATGATTTTGCAGAATAACTTTGAGGCAACTGACAAAAGTGTCACGCCTCTCCAGTTGTTACAATCTCTAAGATTGCCCTTTTTTGGGATCTTAACAATGATTCCTTTTTTCCATTTATGAGGCGTCTTCTCTGTTTTCCAAATGATGTTGAACATTTTTTGGAGATGTATTAGATTATGGCTATCAATTGCCTTGAGGATCTCAGCTGTTAACTTATCCTCTCCAGCAGCCTTGTTATTGGTCATAAGCTTTAAGGTGGTTTCTATTTCACTCAAGGTGAAGTCATCTAAATTTACATTTAATTCTGCTGCTGGTGTTTCAGTTTCAAAATCTATTAAACTGTGGGGTAGTGGACGGTTAAGAATTTCTTTGAAGTGTTCCGCCCAACGGGCTTTTATGTCTGCGCTTGTTGTTAGCATTGATCCAGATTTGTCTAGAATTGGTGTTCCACTGGATGTATAGGTGTTTGTCAGCATCTTTTGCACAGTATAAAGAGTTCTGCTGTCTCCTGTAATTGCAGCTGTCTCTGCTTTCTCTGCCAAATTGTCTATATAAGCTCTTGTATCTCTTCTTGCTGAACTTTTCACTTTGTTGTCTAATTCTTTGTATGTTGCTTTTGCCAGAACCTTTCCAAGATCTGTCTTTACATTAGTCATGGCTCTCTTCGCTTCTCTTCTTTCTTTGATGTATTTCCACGTGGTGTCTGAGATCCAAGCTCGTTTTTCCATTTTCTTCAGTCCAGCACTTGCTTCTGCTGCTGTCATTAGTATTTTGCTCTGTGAGTCCCACATCTCATTGATATCTAAGTCTATTTCACCGAGTGCTGTATAACAATTACTTAGCTCTATGTTAAACTTTTCCTTTATGGCTTCATCTTTCAGTTTATGACTATCAATTTTATGTGTAATTGACCTCTTCTGTTGGTTTCTAAATTTTAATCTTATTTTCCCAATGCACAGGTTGTGGTCACTATTAACATCAGCACCTCTGTAAGCTCTTACATCTATTAATGATGATCTGAATTGTTGTTTAATACATAAGTGGTCAATTTGATTGGAGGTTCTATCATCATGAGATATCCATGTTGTTTTGTGAATATTTTTGTGTGGAAATAATGTCCCACCTATAACTAAATTTTCTATTAAACATAATTCTATTAATCTTTCTCCATTCTGACTAGTATTATCACAGCCTTCTCTCCCCATCACATGTTCCACTCCTGCATTATCTTGTCCCACTTTGGCGTTGAAATCTCCCATTACAATTAAAAGATCGTGTTTTGGTATTTTGTTTATAAGTTGTTGCAGTTGGTTATAAAAATCGTCCTTAACTTCATCATCAGCTTCGTTAATAGGCGCATAACATTGAATAATTGAAAGTCTTCCATGTCAATAGCTACTGGAAAATACTCTAACAACTTTATAGCAGAAACTGAGGCCATCAGAGATGCTGCAACACTGGCTACTCAACACAAAAATAACATGCACAATAAATTGGTGATTCTGACTGATGAACTGTCAGTATTATCAGCTGTAAAAAGCCCCAAGAATAATGAACTCGATGACTTGAGAACAACCCTGGACCAACTATGCAATAACTTCCAGAGAGTAGTCATTCATGGATACCATCACACTGTAATGTACACGGGAACGAACGCGCAGACAAATTAGCTACAGAGGGAGGGAGATTACCACAAGAGAACTATCTGCTCAGTTATGATGAAGCCAAATCCATCCTCAAGGGTCAGTTTCATGAAAAATGGAAACGAGGACACCCAAAGCATAACAAGAGTGACGGATATCGCCAACTATCAAGGTGAGATCAAGTCATCATACTTCGCCTACGCATTGGCCACAATAGAATGAGAAATCATATGTTCACCAAATTCAAAATAGGTACAACCAGCCTATGCCACTGTACACTGGGCAATATGACTACAAAATATGTTCTACAGGATTGCCCCCAGTATACAGACCTGAGAAGAGCAATGTGGTCCACGCCCGCCTCCCTAGAAGCGAAACTATATGGGGCAATCGATTTGCTTAAACAGGCAGCTGCCTTCATGAGAGAGTCTTGAATCCTACTCTGATTGAGTCTTGATCGCAGAGAGAGAGATAGAGAGAATTCTTCCTTGTATAACTTTTAGCAAGATTTTTGTAACATGGCTCATTATGCTTATTGTACTAAAGTCACTGCATTCAACTGCACCATTCTTTTTAGGCTATGCAATGAAAGTTGATGTTTTTAGTTCATTTGGTATGTATCCTGTGTGGTATATGCCATTGCATATGTATGTAATAACTTCAATGCCAACAACTTCTAGTGCCTGTATTATCTCTGTATATTGTCAGGCCCTGCTGCTTTTCCCTTTTTTTTTAATAGCTTTTTCCACCTTCGATTTTAAGATTTTATAGCCCAATGTACATTTTATAATTGGTTTCTTGTCCCTTTAATCATGAAATAGTTCTGTTATATATTCTTGCCATATATCTATTATATCTTTATTGTCTGTTAGCATTTTTCCTTTTTTGTCTGCAATGCTTACCACCTTCTGTGGCTTTTTAAAATTTTTATTAGCCATTCTCTTTATTTCTGTGTGCATTCCTCTTAAGTCTTGTTTGCTTTCCATAGTTTCTATTTCTATACATTTTTGGCTGAGCCTTCTTTTGCCTTTTTACACATTTTGCGTATTTCATTATCTATTTTATTGTATTGGGCAGTGTTCTTCGCTTGTCTCCTTTCTTCCATTTTTTCTAAGATGGTGTTAGTTATCCATTTTTGTTTTTTGTTCTTTTCTTTTTTGGGTAAGGTGTCGCAGGTTTCTTGTATGCTCTTTTTTATGCATTACCATTTGGTTGTGACTTTTTCATCAGGATTTTCTCTCCTGTATTGCATATAATTCCTTCTAGCAGCTTCTGATATGTGTTGTTTACTTGTATTGTATAGGTATCTTTAATATCTTTTTTATTTAAAGCTGTTATATCTAGTGGTATTGTTGATGAATTAGACTTGTTTGTTTCTCTTTAGTTTGATTTTCATTTTAATCACTACAGGATTGTGATCTGAATTAATGTCTGCTCCTGGATAGGTTTTGGCTTTCTTTACGCTATTACTGAACCTTTGTATTATCATTATGTAATCTATTTGATTCCTCTTCTTGTCTCCAGGGCTTTTCCATGTGCATAGTTTCCTTTTCTCTTGCTCAAAGTATGTGTTACATATTATCAGCCTGTTTTCTTCACAGAATTGTATTAATCTATCTCCTCTGTCATTTCTTTTTCCTAAACCATGATTTCCTATAATGACCTTATATCTACCTTTTCCTACTTTAGCGTTCATGTCACCCATTACAATCAAGATGTTCGAAGATTTCACTTGCTTCATAATTTTATTTAGGTCTTCATAATATGCCTCTATTTGTTCATCTGTGTAGTCTTGAGTAGATGCATATGTCTGTATTATTGCTATGTCGAATGGTTTTGCTTTCATCTTGAGTAGTATAATCCTATCACTGTATGTCCAGTGGGTACTTATATATTTAACAACAAAAGATTATCACCATAAAATAATTAAATTATGTTTTAAGAACTTACAGATCATGTATTTAAAATAAAAACGTTTTGAAACTATATTTTACTGATTGTATAACAAACAGTATTGTTATTGATTTTTTTCATTTATGCTCTGCCATTTCAATGAAAAAAAAATGGAAACAACTAATAGTTTGGTAACAAAGGCCTCAGTGTACTGAATATATTAATCATGGCTTTCAGTCATCATACACTTCCAACAATAGGGGTAACTATTAGATCGAGTCATAAAATCCAAATAGTTGAAATAATAAGCATTATTTTAAGAAATCCATTTGATCACGTTAACGACATGCCCTGGTTTAAGTACTATATTGGTGCTATCTGTTTTTTTTTTTAATACACAATTGGTGTATTATTTTCTGATTAAGTTTTTGTACATATTTTCAGGACTTACTTTCGAATGCCATCTAGAGAGCTGCTAGCAAAGGCCATGATACCAGAAGCTGGCTTTGTAACTATACCAACTAGTCCTTTACTCATACCTGCAAATACATGGCACACCATGTAATGTCTGGTTTGATTATAAAATTAGTCAGAAGATATAGGTGGCTGCATAATTGTAAAGATGTTTTATTATTTATCATAATCATCTATTTTTATAGTATGCAGAGGAAAGAGAAAACAGAGTCATTGAATCTTGAACGAGACACAAGAAAAGTGTGGAAGCTTGTAAAACAGCTGGATGATGAGGGTACAAAAAGGAACACTAAAATTACAATGAAGAAGGATGGAAACATCCTAACAGGTAAGCAGGCAGCAAATCACTTTGCAAACTCCTTTGCAAATGACAATAATTTTGAAATTAGCCTAGAGAAACGACAAGAGACCTGTTTAAAACAACACAATGCAAGACAAGAAGAGTCCACACACGAAGTCTTGGAAATACCAATTACAAGGACTTGCGTTTCCAACATGGTGGAACGAGGTTCACATTCTCTGGACCGCTGCAGAAATTGCATTTGGGGACTGATTAGTTTCGGCTCTTCAATTCAATCTTCTGCGTTAAAGTAAATCTTATTATCCATTTAACAAATTTCGCCGATGATGCTGAGTTGTACACACCTCAATGCTCCTCGTTGTCAAGTCCAAGTTTGTGAATGCGACCTTCTCCTGTCTACAGTTGATATGTAGTTTACGTCAACACATTGAGTGCTGTTCCAAGGCCATCGTTGGAATTGTTTGATGCCAAGTATTTATATGTTACAACTCATTGATTATGGACTATTACTGTCATGCTCTTCACGATCGTTCTGTCCATCATACACAAATCCCTGTGGAAGAAGCTCAGTGGCCTGCCGATGCTGGAAGTTTCCGAGCTGAAACCGATCAACGATCCTAGGTGGAGCTCAGTGCGAGCTAGCGCCCAGGTTCGTGTGGCTAGGCTGCTCTTTGCCTTTTCTCTATCTTACATCATCATGAACGCACCCAGCCACGTGGCCAGACTGTGCTTTCAGAAGCGGACTCAAGATTCAGGGGACATGAAATTGAAATTCTCTGAAGGTCTTATCCAGCTGATCTTCCTGCACGTCGGCCACGCCCAACATGCCTACAAGTTTTCGATCTTCGTGGTCGTCAGTAGAAACTTTACCAAGAGCCTCAGACAAACTTTAGTGGAAGTTACCAAGTGTATGTGTTAGTAGTAGCTCATATCTTGGTGGGTGTATGTGCTGGCCATGGCTGATATCTTGGTGGGTGTATGTGCTAGCCATGGCTCATATCTTGGTGTGTGTCTGGGTTGGTCATGGTTCATATCTTGGTGTGTGTCTGTGCTGGCCATGGTTCATATCTTAGTGTATATCCGTGCTATCCATGGCTCATATCTTGGTGGGTGACTGTGCTGGCCAGGGTTCATATCTTGGTGTGTGTCTGTACTGGCCATGGTTCATATCTTGGTGTGTTTCCGTGAAGCCATGGCTCATATCTTAATGTGTTTCTGTGCTAGCCATGGCTTATATCTTGGTGTGTTTCTGTGCTAGCCATGGCACATATCTTAGCTTGTGTGTGTGTGCTGGTCATGGCTCATATCTTGGTGTGTGTCATGTGAGTCATATCTCATATCTTGGTGTGTGTCCGTGTTAATCATGTCTCATATCTTTGTGTGTGTCTGTGTTTAGTCATATCTCATATCTTAGTGTGTATCTGCCTTAGTCATGTATCATATCTTTGTGCGTGCATGTCTGTGTTAGTCATATCTCATATCTTTGTGAGCATGTCTATGTTAGTCACATCTCATACCATTGTGTGTGCTTGTCTATGTTAGTCATATCTCATATATTTGTGTGTATGTCCATGCTAGTTACATCTCTTCTTCGTGTGTGTCTGTCTATGTTAGTCATGTCTCATATCTTTGTGTGTTTGTGTTTAGTCATATCATACATATTTGTGTGTGCATGTCTATGTTAGTCACATCTCCTATCTTTATCTTTGTGTGTGCATGACTGTTTTTAGTCAAATCTCATATCTTAGTGTGCGTATCTGTGTTAGTTATATCTCATATTTTAGAGTGTGTCTGTGCTAGTCACATCTCATATATTAGTGTGTGTGTGTGTGTTAGTTATATCTCATATCTTTGTGTGTGCATGTCTGTGTTAGTCACCTCTAGTGACTCGAGCAGATGGTGCTCGTAAACCTGGGAGGGCAGACCATCTAAGGGCAGAATCCCCCTTCAGAAAAGACAATCTGCTGCCTTGCAAGAAGATTGGGGACAATCAAAGGCTAAGGAAAGCAAACCTGAACAAAATGCTGGCTGAAACTGGATGCACTGGGCCACTGGCGCAGAATACAGTGCAACGTTTTAACGGGTGTTCAATCAGAGTGGATCTGGCGGGCTCTAATTGTGTCTGATGAAATGGAGAAATTGTGGAGGGTGACAGCACTGGGAGAACGGAGGTGCTGATACAGGTAGAAAAATGTTCTTGTATGCTAAGACATCCAATGAAGGACCGATTCCAAAATCTTGCATTGGGACGGCTTGAGAGGGGCAGGCCAAGCGAATTTGTAGACAAACACGGGGGAATCAGGAATGTCAATGCGGATACGGACAGAAGTGAAGGGAGTGCTTGACAAGGAGAAACAGAATAGTATACAGCGTTAAACAATAACTCTGTTTCTTGGATGAAGAATGCCCACAAGACCTATGGATTCGTGTCTACACAGATGGATCAGCACAGAATGCAGTAAAGAATGGGGGAGCAGGTGCATGCATCTTCTTCCTCTTCTTTTCTCTTTTCACTGATACCTAAAAGGTGTCGTGGTTTAAATCATTTGTCGTTCTTGAGCTGCTTGAACTGTCTGAATTAGTGATTTTCCTTTGTTGTTACATGTCTCTGTCACTGCATCTATCCATCTTCTTCTGGGTCTTCCTCTTGGTCTTTTTCTTTGCATTCTCGAGAAGAACGCCCTTGATGGTGATTGGTAAGGGTTCATTCTGACCAGGTGGCCAAACCATTTAAGTTGTTGTTCTATATATTCTTGGCAGGGTTAAGTTCCTACCATTTTTCCTTATGGTTTCATTTGGTATTCTATCTCTTCTTGTGTTGTTTGTTACTTTTCTCAAGCATCGCATCTCACATGTATTTATCTTTCTTAAATGGGATTTAGAAAAGGTCCATGTTTGACTTTCATAGCACAAAGTTGGTATGAAAATGCTATTTATTATTTGTTGTCTAGCTAGTGCATGCATAGAGTACACAAATATTGAGTTATTAGTGGGTCATCATCATTGCACTCCGAACATGTGCTCAGATCCCTCAAAAGCAAGTCTCGCAGTGTCCAGCGACTGACGACTCAATTAGTCTTCTTACACGCCCACTAAGTTTCTCATTTCTGGCTATGCACATCTTAACTCCCATCTCTTTCATCCAAAGGAGTGACGTGTACTCATAGTTGTTGAAGTCCTGTGTCCTTCCCACTACCCGGAGGACATTGATTATGTCCGGCCGATCCATTGGTTGACCGTCCTCAGCAATAGCGCAGCTAGCCAACCTTTCCGTTCTTTCATTTCCCTGTACTACCGCATGTCCTGGGACGTGGAGAAAAGTGACCTTACTTATTGACTTCTGCAATGACTCTACCCATTGCATACATACAGATCCCGCTTCCACTTTTCTTATGCTCATCGAATTACTCAGTATACAGGCGTGGGTGTAGTCTTGTGACTCTAACCAGATGAATGCCTTGGTCACCTGCCATCATCTCCATCGTCATGCTACTCGAAGTCATAAAGTATGCACCACTGTCTTCCTTGACCATTCTGCCTACTGAGCGTGCTGTAAATGCCCATGCACTCCCTTGGTGTCGTATTACAGATTCATCTGTATCGATGACTGCATCTTTCTCATCGGTGTTTTCCAGATGAGACTGTTGACCTCCGCATTGATCTCGACTAAGCCCTATTCCTTACATTTCCTGTCGAGTGTGACAATACAGGAGAATATCCCCCTGAAAGACGAAGGCACCGGTATCCACTACTCTCCAGTATTGATACTGGTAAGCCTACAGACCTGTTTGATGACATCTTCTGCTCGACCCACCCATGATTTGCCTCCTTTTAGCCTGACACCCTTCCCTGTGTTGAGCTCATGATGCAATGGATGCTCTTTATCTGCACTTATCTTCATGTATGCTCGTGCCTTCGAGATCGTGATCCTGTTATCCATGGTTGGAAAGTCGAGAAGATACCTCATTGCTACACAGAGAGTTTCCTTTGTACACCCCAAGATAATGCGCTCTAGCTTCATTCTGTATTTTCTCCCTGTCAATTTGCGTCTTACTGATAGTAAGAACTGCCAGGGCATACACGAATGGTGCGAGGACTAGACCCTGGAACAGAAGGGTAAGTAGCCTCTGCTTGATGTTGGCAGTTGCCATGACCTTCAAGGTGGCTAATCATCCTTTGTGGGATTTTGTTATCACATGGTCGATGTGGTCCCGCAAACACAGGCTGCGATCAAACTTAACTCCGAGGGATGTCATCACCCTGTCCCTGGTCATCTCATCAGCTCCCATTCGTACCACCAGTGTTTCCGTGTTAACGATATGATTGTTAAGTGAGAACTATGCAACTGATGCTTTATTAGGATTATCCAATGCAAGTGATTTTCAACACCAGGAAGAGGTGCAATCGAGTTCATTTTGCATTGTGTACGCCAGTACCCAAATAACACTAGAGATATGAATAAAATAGCAACAGGGAAATATTGTCACAATTACGATGCAGAAATCCAAGCAATAAAGTTAGCAATAGAAAAACTGCAATAGAAAAACTGCTGAAAAGTAATCTTAGCCCACAGCCTGTGGTGTTTTTGGCAGATGCAAGATCAGTACTCCAGGCACTACAATCCAGAAAATTGCCACATCTGCAGACCTTACTGACTGAACTTTGCAAGCACCACAGGGTTGCCCTGCGGTCTCACTGTGGAATACCAGGAAATGAGAAAGAGGATCAGTTGGCAAAGGAAGGTACAACAGGCACACAACCAGATGCACCGTTTACATAGCATCATAAGAAACAGATAATCAAATCAATCAGAGGACCATAAGCCCCAAATTAGGATGCCTTTCATAATATGAATAGATGTGAACAAGTTATCATTATACGCCTTAGAAAAGAACACAATCGACTCCACAGTCACATGTATACAAAATTAAAGATCGGCACCTCAACTACATGTACTGTATGTATATGAAACAACTGAGGACCTGCAAGAACACATCAACAGGCTAAACAACATTTGTAAACAATACAACATGAAGATAAACATAAACAAAACCGAAGTAATGGCAATAGTGAGAGAAAAAAAAACAACTAATCATCATAATAGATATACGACTCTGAAACAATTAGACAATTTTAAATATCTGGGTAGCACGTTAACACAATGGGTACCAGATTTTTTTCTGGGAAAGTAAAACGGCACGGGCGTAATATCGACCACATTACCCCAAAAGTCTTGTGCCGAAGGTCTGTAAAAATGTATGGTCACTAACACCATATTCCCTATATGCCACTTGGCGTGACGGGGGTACTTTACTTTTTTTTACTTACGTTAACACAAGACAATAACCAAGAGACAGAGATAGATATAAGGTGTAACAAAGCATGCCAAGTTATAGGCCAAGTATCAACACTGTTGAAAAACAAAGCAATAACTATGGAAGCAAAAAGGGCAATATACACATCAATTTTTCTACCAACTCTGTGCTATCAGTGCCAGAATTGGACGCTGGACTCTAGAACAATAAGAAAGATAACGACCACCGAAATGAAATGTGTCAGAAGAATGACAGGAAACAGCTTAAGGGACAGAGTAAGAAACACTGATCTGTGGAAGAAACTCGAAATTGAACCAGCCATCGAATACATATAGAAACAACAGATAAATTGGTTTGGCCACATAACAAGACAAAAAGAACTAACAATGATTCAAAGAGCCATAAAAAACGCTACGAAAACGCCAGATTAAGAGGAAGACCAAGAAAGAGATGGATAAAGGGAATACTAGAGTGGATAACACTAGAAGAGCAAAGAATCGCAGATTGTATCTCCCCTCGACGCAAACGGCAATGGTGGAAGGATAGAAGAAGAGGAAGAACTACATGTACTTGTAGACTCTCGGCACATGAATTTTTGGGGTAATGTGATCGGTATTACGCCCATGTCGCTTTACTTTTCCAGAAAAAAAATCCGGTATCCATTTGAGGCTGAGTGGAACCGAAAGCCGTCTGTTGGATCGAACCCTACCTCTTGTCCTTTGTAGTCCAGTTCACTAACCACTGAGCTATCGCAGCTCGTACTAAATATAGTAGACTGAGGAAAATCCATTGGCCCATAGATACAACACTACAGACAAAACTATATGGGTCACTGCAAGAATTACAAAAGACAGAAACATTTAAACAGGAAACGACATTGCATATATAGACAATACTTCAGGCGAACGAAAAATAGATAGTATGCAGATTATATAGGCCTACTATACATCCCTTTTCAAAGTCTCCATATAAAAAAAAAAATTACAATAACTCTACACAAACGAAAAGAACAAAAAACTTAAATAGCACCATGAAGACAACACCAACAAATGTAAGAAATAAATACCAAATATGAACCCCCCCAAATCTTAGAAGAAAGAGAATAGTACTACAAATTTATGAAAGGCACCTAAGGACGAATACATTGGAAGAAAACCCAAAAATGCAGAGAACTGAATACAGGAACAATTAATTAAAGCTATACTTCCTTGAACTCAGTGCCAGATGTGACCACCACCTAGCTACAGACATATCCTTCAGAAATGTTCCCATGTCAGCAAGCAGCTACTCTCATATTATGGGACAGAATTCTTGGGCTTCCACAGTGTACAGAAACACCCTGCATCTTTATAAAAAAATAATCGGTTTGGGAACAATAGACTCATACCCAGTGAATGGATGAGTAATGGACCAGGCTGACATTCTAATTATTCTTAAGGAGCTGTGATCATATATCCTAACTCATAACCCAGATGACAGTTTCCATATAGTTCGGAGTTCCCTGTGGAGAATTCTGCTCCCCCCAACTACACTGTAGAAGCAACAGCAATATAAAAACCACTTTGTAGAATGCGTCTAGATGTTGAAAGTGATATTGTCCCACCTGATATTATTTTTGTTTTCCTGGCTCTAAATTAGACCTGCAAGTTGTACATCACGGATTGTCATCTGATATATTCATTATAATCACTTTGGTTTGTAGGTTATTCTAAAATGAAACCCTGAGTATTTTGGAATTCGAGACAGTGAAGCAAATAAATTATCAATACTGGAGCATCACTGCCTCTGACATCAGTATGCACTAATTTTAATAGATGTAAATGATTCTTAGTAGCTACCAACATGAATGGCTGAACCAGTGGAATAGTGTCAAAACTGGCTATTTACTGTTCTGATACCAAGCAAGGCCAGACCAGCATGACCCATTCAAAGAAATGAGAAGACGAGATGGAAGTCTGATCTTTCAGCTGAGAAAAGGGCATGTCCCTGTTGATCAACACCTAAGAACATTAAACTGTTTGCAACCATCGTGTGAATACCTGTTGCTACATTGTGATGCCAGCACCTTCTAACACTCTTCTAAACACCAGCAGAACACGTGAAAAATGTACAAGAGGCATAAGGCAGCCAGCTCACAGCTGAAAAGGACAAGGCAATTGTACAATGAAGGCTCTTAAAATTAAATGTTTTGATTTTTAACATACAGAATATTAATTGTTAACCAAAGAGTTGCGCGTGGCCGTGCGGCTAAAACCACTGCTCCGCTGGTTGAAAAGCCGGCGTACGGTGTTCGAAGCGCGCGGTAGACAGAAAGGATTTTTTCTATTGGGGGTGAAATAAAAATCCTGAGTCTCACACGTCGTGGCGACTGCTTGACCAAGCGGCCTTTATCCCTTTGGTTCTATCGTTGCACCCCGACATACACCAGCAATGGTACTATGTGTCGTAAAGATAGTTTTTAACCAAAGAGTTATGATAGGTATGATTTATATAAGTCTTTGGTTATTTTAAATGTTCAAAACAAACTGCAACCACCATAACTTTCATCATCATCATGTGTCATACCGGTTGGCGTAGGCGATCATGTCCTTCTATCTACCATACATCGTATCAGTTCTGTTGTTGACTTGTCTTCCATGCCATGACACCAAGCTATCCAGTATTTTCTCTCTTTGTCATCCGTGATCTCTCTTTCTCTGTATTTTTCCACTTGAAACCAAGTATTCCAACTTTCCTCTTCTCATGATGTGCCCGAAAAAATGTTGATTACTTCTTTCTGATGTTTTTTAAGAGCTCCCTTTTTGTGTTGGCCTCTTTTAGAACTTCCTCATTGGTCTTTTTATCTGTCCAGTGAACTTTCAACATTTTTCTGAGAAATCCCATCTTTGTGGCCTCCAATCGTCTTCTCATTTGTTTGTCTACTGTCCATGATTCACTTCCATAGGTCAGAATTGGTTCTATATAGCACCGATGAACTCTCTTCTCTCATTTTTATTGACATAGATTTATTGCATAAGATATTTTTCATTTTCTGAAATGCTATTTTGGCCTGAGCTATTCTGTTTTTTATTTCTGTGGTGCATCTCCCATCTGATGTAATTATTGTGCCCAAGTATTTGAAACATTGTACTTGTTTCAGATTTGTCTCGTTTATTTTTATGCTGCATGATGGTGATGATTGTTTCTTCGATATAACCATTACTTCTGTTTTCTTACTATTCAGACTGAGACCTTTCTTGTTGCTTTCTTCTACTATTATGTCTATCATTTCTTGTAGTTCGTTCTCTGTCTCTGCTATTAAGCCTGTGTCATCCGCATATCGCAAATTATTTATGTTGTGACCGTTGACTTCAATTCCTTTTTGTCTACTATTGATCTCATAATATATTCGCTGTAAAGTGAAAACAAATCCGGTGACAGAACACAGCCTTGTCTGACTCCTTGTTTTATATATTGGAATTGTCCTGTTTGGTTGTTAATTCGTATAGCTGCTGTTTGTTGCCAGTACATGTTTTTTTTTATGATTTGCAGATCCTTGCCATCAATGTTTAATTTCTCCAGCATATTTATTATTTCCACATGCTTTACTTTGTCAAATGCTTTCATGTAGTCTATAAAGCACATATATAGATCTTTCTTTACCTCTATAGATCTTTCTATCAATGTCCTTAAGATGTATATTGCATTATTGGTGCCCTTTCCTTCCACAAATCCACATTGTTCCTCACTTATTTCTGGTTTTATTTTGTTCCTTACACGTCTCATGATTATTCTTAGTAATACTTTAGTCATATGGCTCATGAGACTAATAGTGCGATGGTCTTCATAATCAGTGGCCCCTGACTTCTTCGGTATGGCTACAAAGATAGATTTTAGTAGATCTTCAGGTATGTGTCCAGTGTTATATATGTCATTGAGTAATTTTGTTATGACTTGTACTCCCAACTCTTCTAACGCATTTATCTCTTCGATTGTTATATTGTCAGGACCCTACAGTTGTAACCCTAATACGGGGGGGCTAAAAAGGAGCTTCACCTTGCCCAAGGGTGTCCTGGAGACTAGGGGAGGAGAGAAGACGTCTTACTCCTTACTATACAGAAAAATGTTTTCCTAATATTTTTAGAACAATATTTGACGGAAAAGGGAGCCGCGATAGCTCAGTGGTTAGGGAACTGGACTACAAAGGACAAGGGGTAGGGTTCGATCCCAACCGACGGCTTCCGGGTTCACCCAGCCTTTAATGGGTACCAGATTTTTTTCTGGGAAAGTGAAGCGGCAAATGCGTAATACCGACCACATTACCCCAAAAATCATGTGCCGAAGGTCTGTAAAATGTATGGTCACTAACACCATATTCCCTATACGCCACTTGGCGTGACGGGGGCACTTTACTTTTTTTTTTTATTTGACGGAAACTGACTTACCCTTTATGAGACCTATGGCACCTTCTTGTCTGACACCTTCTATTGGCTTTAACACAATACCTGTTACACCATCATATACACCCTAATGAAAATAGATGAATAGGATCACATCAATCAAGGCTGCTTACTTTAATTTTACTGTGGCACTTTAGTTATAATCCTAGACATTTTGCTGAACTTATGGGTGAAAATGCCTTTGTAGTATACATTCTTCTCATTTTTATATTTTATAATAACTGATTGCATATTGCGACACCATAATCATTTTTAATGTTCTAGCTAAATTAATTTTAAACAAAATTAATATTTAGTAGATAAATGTTTCTTGAAAAGAAAAATGCTCAAAATGGACATATATCTATCTATTGACCTTTCGAGTCGTAGCCGGCCCATAGGGCGTAGACCAAGATACTCCCTCTCTTATCTGAATTTTTGTTCTAACAGTTTTCAATTATTTTAAAGATATTTTATCAAATCTCATTTGTCTCTGTTCTGTGCAAGCAGCTCTATCTCACCGAGGGAGATTTTCAATTTTATCAACAAATATTGTTAACATTTAAAGAAGTAAATTGTTCTAATAATCTTGAATTATATAACATAAGAAACATGCACAAGTTAAGTTTCCAAAATGCGCAAGTCAACTAAATTATGAATTATAAACAGCTGTGCAATATATGGATACATCAACTTGATTAAATTTTGATACACCAGCTTAACTTAGCAAAATATGAATATCTGTACTAAACAGGGACAATATATGAAGTTATATGATATATTAGGATTATCATCATTGCAGTCTGAACATATCCATAGGTGCTTCAATATTCTCCTCTAAATGTTCATCAGCACACAATGAGTAACTGTGTCAGCTCAGCATTGGTTGACCGTTTTTTTTAAAATTTGTCCAGAATATTGATCTATTCTGACAATGCCATTCTTCATACACAGTTCATGCAGTCTAGATAGCAATGTAATTTCACTAATTTAGAAGTCCTTCACTCTACTCATCTCTCTGAGGATGTTAATGATATCCATCCTATCCATTGGCTGTCCATCTGCTAATCTCACAGAATAGGGCATTCTTATGTTGCTTTCAACACCAGCATGACCCGGAATGAGCAAAAAGTTAATACAGCAGATCTTTGACTTCTGTTGTGGCTCCAGCCATTGTCTGTGGATGAAGTCAGTCTAAACTTTGTAGATCAAGCTCATCAAGTCACTCAGCACACAGACATGAGTACAATTTTGTGACTCTAACACTAGCCCTTTTTATAGCATTTTTATGCCCACTATCTTTATGAATAGTTCTGACCTTGGATGTGCAGTAAATGCCCAAGTACTTCATTGATGCGCTACAGAACCAACAGTACAGATCAGAGTGCCGTTGTCAATGGAATTTTTATTGATGAGGGCATTAGCCTCTACATTAACTACAAATAGGTTTTTGTTCTCTGCATCCTCTTGTCAAGTGTGACAATAACAGAAAAAGAAGCAGAGAATTCTGCACGGATATATCCAAGGATATGCCAAAGGATTAATGTTAGAAAGTCAACACACCAATTTAATAGTATCCTTAGGACAACCATGATTTACCCTTCGTTTGTTTTCAGCCAGCTTCTCAAATAGCAGATGTTTCTGATCAACACTTATCTTTAGGTAATTACTTCCTCATTACGCACTTTCACAACTTATATGTCTATATTAACAATGTGATTATTAAGAGTGAACCATGTCATTGCTTCTTTTCTTAGGTTTACTAGAGCTTTGGAACTGTTACACCATGAAGAGATACTACGAAGTTTACTTTGCAATGTCTTGCTGATCTTGTTTCTGCTTTTGCCCTATCGATACACCAAAATATTATCATCATCATCATCGTCGTGTGCTTTCTCCGCAACGTAAGTTGGCTACCATGGGTCGCCATTCTACTCTGTTTCTTGCTTTGATGGTGCAGGCTGTCATAGATTGACTTGACCATCTTTTGATGTTACTCGTCCATGTTAGTCTTGGTCTGCCTCTGCCTCTTTTACCTTGTATTTTTCCTTCCAATATTACTTTTAGTAGGCTGTTGTGTCTTTTAACATGCCCCAAAAATTTCATTTGTCTTGTCTTAATTGTATTTAGTAGTTCTCTTTTTATTTTCAGTTGTTTTAAAACTTTATCGTTTGTTATCTTTTGTTTCCATCCAATTCTACCTATTCTTCTATAAATCCACATTTCAAAGGCTTCAATTTTCTGTTCTGTTTTCTTGCCTAATGTCCATGTTTCTGCACCATACATGAATATTGAAAAGATGTAACATTTTGCCATTCTTAGTTTCAGCCCTGTTGATATTTGTTTTGTTGTTAGTATATTTTTCATGGCATTAAAATTACTTTTTGCCATACCTATTCTTTTGTTTATTTCAGTTTTACATTTTCCATCATTGGTTATAGTATGTCCCAGGTAGTTGTAACTCTGGACTGTCTCCAGATGTATTCCCTCAACTGTGATATTTAATTGTAGGCCTTGAGAATTTTCTTTGTTTATGATCATAGTTTTAGTCTTTTTGATATTCATTTCTAGTCCATATTTTTTGCTTGTTATGTTTATCACATTAAGCAATTGTTGTAGGTCTTTAGGATTTTCTGCTAGTAGAACAGTATCATCAGCATATCTTAGGTTATTGATTATCTTTCCATTAATGTTTAGGCCTGGTATCTCAGATGTTTTTAAAGATTTGCTCAGTGTATAGATTGAACAAGCTTGGTAATAGGATGCATCCTTGTCTTACTCCTCTTTTTATGTCCATGGGTGTAGAGTTCTCCTTGTTATATCTTATTATTGCTGTTTGCTCCCAGTACAAATAATATTATTAGCCGTATGTCTGCGTCGTCTATATTTATATCCTTTAGGCAGTCTATAAGTTGGTTATGGTGTATTATATCGAAAGCTTTGGTGTAGTCTATAAAGCAGGCATATATTGGTATGTTTACTTCTGTGCACTTTTCAAACAATGTTCTCATGCTGAATATGGCTTCTTTTGTCCCACTGTTTTTCCTGAATCCAAATTGTTGCTCGTCTAATTCAGTATTGATTTTATTCTGAATCCTTCCCTGTATAACTTTTAGTAAAATTTGTGTTACCTGGCTCATTAGGCTTTTTGTTCTGAAGTCACTGCATTCAACTGCACCATTCTTTTTAGGCAATGCAATGAAAGTTGATGTTTTTAGATCTTATGGTATGTATCCTGTATGGTATATGTCATTGCATATGTCTGTGATCACTTCGACGCCAAACTCTTCTAGAGTCTGTAACATCTCTATTTGTATATTGTCAGGCCCTGCTGCTTTTCCTTTTTTCATTGTTTTTATAGCTTTTTCTACTTCAGATTTCAGGATTTTATAGTTGTAAGTACATTTTATGTCTGGCTTTTTGCCCCTTTCATCGTGAAATAATTCTGATATATATATTCTTGCCATCTATCTATTATATCTTTGTTGTCTGTTAGCATTCTTCCCTCTTTGTTTGCAATACATCCGTTTCCTGTAGCTTTTTTGTCTTTATTCGTCATCCTCTTTATTTCTGTGTGCATCTCTCTTAAGTTTTGTTTGGACTAGTACAGTCACTGCCAAGAAGGAAAGGAATGGCAAACTACCTTCTTAAATTGCCTGGAATAATCATGACAAATCACAACCTTCTATTTACAGCTAACGACGTTAATGGGGGCTTCACAGCCACCTCGTCCGGTAGGGAGCGTCATGTGCTACAGGTGACACCCGATCGTCATCAAGCAACTGTATGCAAGATAAAAAATAGAGACACTAGCAATAGAAACTTGGAACATTAGATCAGCATTCCAGGTTGGAAAACTAGAAAACATCAGTTAAGAAATGAAGAGAATGAAATTGAACATCTTGGGACTATGTGAAATGAGATGGACAGGGGCAGGATTATTACAACGCGACAGTGGAAATATAATTTACTCTGGGGGAACCACACACGAAAGAGGAGTAGGCATCATGTTAGATAGAGAAAGAAGCAAAACAGTGAAAGGATTTTGGCCAGTATCAGACAGAATTCTGCTAGTAAAATTGAGTGGCAGACCAATGGATATGAACATAATTCAAGTTTATGCACCAACAAGTAATAGCGAATGACACTTTTTACGAGGAGCTAGAGGCAACCATGGAACAGTGTAAACCCCATGAAATAACTATTATATTAGGGGATTTCAATGCAAAGGTAGGAACAGCTAAAGTGCAAAATGTGACTGGGGAGCATGACCTTGGCGAGACGAATGACAGAGGGGATAGATTGATAGATTGAGCAAAGACACATGAAATGATTATAGGTAACACCCTAGGCGACTATGGACATGGCAAAGCCCAGACAAAAAAGTACACAATTAAATTGATTTTATGCTGGTACAGAGAAGATTCAGGAATGGGCTAACATCGGTTAAAACAAGGCCAGGAGCAGATTGTAATAGTGACCATGTACCAGTAGTTGGAAAGATAAGAATAAAACTGTGGAAGGCACAGAAATCACCAAGAAATATAAAATTAGAACTAGATATGCTAAGAGTAGATAAACAGATGAGTGATAAGTACAGCATGATAGTACAAAATAGATATAATGGTATTGAGAAAATACAGGACATCCAGGAGCAGTGGGAAATGCTCAAACAATCGATTCAGCAAACATCAAAAGAAGTAATACCAGTGACTAAAAGAATCAACAAAAAGAAATGGATGACAGAAGAAATATTACAACTAATGGACGAAAGAAGAAAACATAAGAAAGAAGAACGAGCATACAAAATATTGCACAAAGAGATCCAAAACAAGTGCAGAGAAGCAAAGGAAGGATGGTTAAAACTGAAATGTGAAGAAATGGAAAAACAACAAAAGAAAGACCCACAATTTATGCACAATCAGTTAAATGAATTAACAGGAATAAAAGAAGTCAAAGTTTCAGGATGTGTGAAATCAAAGGAAGGAAATATAATAATGGGACAGGGGAAGACAATAGAAAGATGGACAGAATATATCAGTCAACTCTATGATGATGAAAGACCAGAATTAAACAATTCAAATGAAGACACAGGACCACCAATAATGCAGAGTGAAGTGGAGGACGCAATTCAACACATGAAAAGAGGCAAAGCTCCAGGTCCTGACAATATAACAATCGAAGAGATAAATGCATCTTTCTATGCAGTGAATGGATTCAAGGCCATGCAGTGGAGTTTGTGATCATGCAGGTTTTCCTTGGAAGTTCAATGTATTACGACTAACAATGCCAGAACAGGCTGATTGTATTATTGAAGAGACATAAATGGTTGCAGAGATTGCGTTCGTAATTGTGCATAAAACTACACCTGACAATATATGTATGCATGAACAAGGACACATATCAGACATTAACCTAACATGACAATATATAGATAGATATACATGCTTTATCTTGACAACATATTGATACACTAAGTTGATATTGGGAGAATCCAATTCCATTTCAAGATGGAGGCACTGTTTAGCTTCTCTCTTGCAATGAATAGTTGACCATCGGCCTAACAAGTCACAAACGTAAAACATCACTTGTTACCAAAACAGAAAGTCTAATCAACAATTGTAACGGCATAAAACAACATAAATAGATGATGAGTAACAACATAAACTGATGAAAAAAAAACAACATAAATCAGCCCCGCTCCAACTTGCTGGTAGTGAAAAACACCACAAAAATTGGCTACTGGAATGTCCAAACAATATACCAGCAAGGGAAAACAGTGCAAATCTGCAATAGAATGAGGGTGCAATCTTGATCTTGATATTCTAGGTATTAATGAATGCAGATGGTCTGGTGCAGGTAAGAGCTTTTTAAACAATGAAGAATTGCACATCATTCACTCTGGTAAAAGTGACAACCACTATGCTGAACTGTAACAGTGAATGTGAGAATGTAAAGGAGAGTAGGGGAAGGTTGAGGCGAGTGAGTGAATATAGCACAAGGAGAGGTCAGGGGAAATGTAAATAGAATAATGTTCAGGCAGGATAGCGGAAATCTTGTGACTGATTGAGAGTGTGAACTCGGAGGGGAGGAAATAACGTAGAGGAGTTGTGATTGGTTAAGGGACAAAGCATGAGATGATGTAGAGTAATTTGATTGGTTCAGAGACGAAGTATATAATCCCATGTACGAGGCTGGAAGACAAGAGGCTGCGGAGAACTAGTGACAGACCTCAGTAGATAGGCGTAAGCCAATGGCTTGTGGAGCCCAAGTCGTAATAGAGATACTAGTTGCAGATGTAGGTCTTGAATTTATTGATGAGACAGATCATTGTGTTAGTATAGGGAGTAACTGTTAGGATCCAGACGAGAGTGATTCAGTATTGGATCGATTGTGTGTGAGAGATGAACTGAGGCACGACTGCAGTAGAGAGATGTGCATTCAGGATATTAATGTGTGAACAGCCGAGCGAATTGTACACCGCTGGTTTGTATATATTTTGTTTCATTGGACATGTTACGTGTAAATAAACTTACTGTTACTTCCACGAGAGAATTCTGTGTGCAGTAAATCAACAACTATCACTTTGTCGCGGTCTGACACTGTGGTGAAGAACAAAGTGTGAGTGTCGTGGCTAAAGAGAGTCAGTGTTATCAGACTCTGCAGTCCAGAATAATTCCAACATCAACGTGAAGTATGTCAAGTGTACGATTGGTACATGTTAGATATGGTAGGGAATTATCATCCAAGGTTTCTCACCAGGATAACAGCAAGATCACGTCTTGACGACGCATCCTCAACCACTGCAGCAGAGCACGCATAAAGTGGGTCAAGAAGAGAGCAGAGTCGTTACGGCCTGGAGATTATGGCAATCATGATAAGGGCAGAACATTTGAATGCTTTAAAGTATATTCATTTGAAAGTTACATCGGCGACGTTTATAGGGCGTCATACAGTGAATGGCATATTAATATGACAGAGTCATTTACAGAACGTGTAATTATCCTTATGTCACAAACAGCAGAAAGATTGTACATTAGCTGGGAACCAATCAATGGAATCATTACACCCTTATTCCAGTCAAGATATTTTAAAATAAAGACCATACAATGTTATGCCAATGAAGATAATTACACTAAAAAGAATCTATTCTACAACTTATTAGTAGACTTTATCAACAGAATACCGAAGCATGGCATCACCATCGTTATGGGAGACTTTAATGCCAAGGAAGGAGATGATAACAAAGGAACTGAAAGACACCTAGAAAACACAGTATAAGCAACATGAATCAAAATGGAGAGAGACTGATAGAGTTGTGGAAATTATCAAACCTTGTAATAGACAATACCTTTATCCACAAAATAACGTGGAACTCTCCTGATTACAATAGACCATTTCTGTATAAACAATGTTTTGATCATCAGTCCGAGATGCTAGAGCATACAGAGGAGCAAATATCTCTGCATTGACAAATTGAGAATCAGGCTGAAGAAATTCCATGGTCTAAACATGATCAAGAAAACAGACTCAAATCACTGCACTCAAATGACCTTCAAGCAGCATACAACATTGAAATAAACAACCAATTTACAAAGCTATCTAGCCCGATAGCCAATTTGAAGAATGAAGTGTTAAATGTCACAGAAAATAAATGGAATGTTTATGTAGGATGCAATGCAGAATGCTACATTTAACACTGCGGGCTACTCACAAAAACATAAGAAAAAGTGGATAAGTGAGACTACATGGCAAAAGATCCAAAATAAGAAAAAAATTAAGCTAAATCTCATAACAAGAAACACCTCTTTATATGACTCCAACAAACAAGCATATAGTCAGCTAGACAAAGAAGTAAAGGCCAGTACACGAATGGACAAACAAAATTTTATTAACAATCTCAGATGCTGATAATGCAGCAAAAACAGGGTGCAGCGAAGCTCTACTCTCTATAATGAAACAATTGTGCAATCATCCACCTACAACTAATGTACCTATCAAATGTAAGGAAGGCAAAATCTTGCTTTCAGAGGAAAAAAACAGAAACAAAGATAGGTAGAACATTTCAAAGAAATATTAAATAGACCACAACCATTGAACAGGGAGCTGCAATAGCTCAGTGGTTAGTGAACTGGACTACAAAGGACAAAAGGTAGGGTTCGATCCCAACCAACGACTTCTGGGTTCACCCAGCCTTAAATGGGTACTAGGGATTTTTTTTCTGGGAAAATAAAGCGGTACGGGCATAATACTGACCACATTACCCCAAAAATCATGTGCCGAAGGTCTGTAAAAATGATGGTTACTATATTCCGTATACACCATATTCCGTATACGCCACTTGGCGTGCCGGGGTTCTTTACTTATTTTACAACCATTAAACATCCTGCATCCCAATGAGGAAGTTGTTTTATCTATGTCAGATGTGTCGTGCACAAAATTTTCACTTGATGTACTCAAACAATCCATCAAAAAACTAAAAAATAACAAGACATCAGGAGTTGATGATAAGCAGAAAAGATAAAAGCGGCAGATGACAATGCCTTAAATAATTTCTTAACACTGTTCAATGAAGTGTCACACAATAAATCCCCACCACAACAATGGAAAACGGTGTGATTGTGAAGCTCCCTAAAATAGGAAATTTATCAGCTTGTAACAACTGGTGAGGAGTCACATTAATATCTATACCTGGTAAACTCTTCAGCAGCATGATGCTAGAAAGTCAGAAGAAGTCAGTAGATAAAACAAACTAAGCGAAGATCAAATGAGCTTCAGACAACATTGGTCATGTATTGATACAATTTTCACTCTCAGAACCATCATTGAGGAATCATTCGAATTCCAATCTTCGCACATTATTACTTTTGTGGATTTCCTAAAAGGCATTTGATAATTAACACTGACCTACACTATGGAAAATTCTTAACATCTATGGATTTCCTACAATATATATGAATATTATAAAAGCCTTTTATTCAGATTCAATTTGCTGGATGAGAACAGGAATTGACAGCACTGACTAGTATCCACTAGAAACAGGCTTGAAGCAAGTATGATGCCATGTCACCACTTTTATTCTGAATTGCAATTGAATGGTTCATGTTAAAATCAATAGAAGACACATGATTAGGCATTACGTGGATTGATAATAAACTCCTAGAAGATTTCAACTTTGCAGAGGACTTGGCACTCTTGAGCTCAACACATGTTTATGCTCTAGGAAAAATAGATCTATTCCACATTTCTGGTCAAATAGACCTTCAGATCAACATGACCGAAATGAAAATCCTGGATATTACCAACAAAGCCTCTGATATAATATTAACAATGACATTTTACAAGAAGTTACAAATTTAACTACTTAGGCAGCAAAATGTCCAGAGATGGAAACATAGCACCAGAAATCGTAACACACATCGCACTAGCGTAAAATGCTTTCAATAAACTGATGAATATCTGGAGATCCAAAGTTCTCGGTAAATGAACAAAACTTAGACTGCTCAACCAGTGCTAACATATGGATGTAAAAGTTTGAAATCGACCAAAACTTTAGATAAGAAATTTAATGCCTTTGAAAACAATGCCTTGATAGGATCTCAAATATAAACATTTCAAATGAACAGATAAGAGATGAATCAAAACAAGAATACATGTCAGGCTTTTATATGGAACAATAGGGAACAAGAAGGTGTTGGAAATACTTTGGTCATGTGCTGAGAATGAATGAATAAAGACTTCTCCATGTGGAAACCATCTGGTAAAAAAAAATGAGGCAGACCAAAAGAATCATTATGCAGAACAATTACAAGAGAAGACTCAATCATGGGACTAAGAAACAATCAAGAACTGCAAAAACTAGCAGCAAATCGTCATTCATGTAGAACTATAACTTCTGCCCTATATGCCATCTTTGGCCCAAGAGGAAAATGATTGAAAAGTTGATATTATATGAATACATCAACTTGATAATATATAGTAACATAAATAAGGGTATATGTTGAAACCTAATTGATCTTTTAACCTAACTTAACAATATACAGAAA
Source organism: Megaustenia siamemsis (assembly GCA_032433765.1). Lineage (NCBI taxonomy): Eukaryota > Metazoa > Mollusca > Gastropoda > Stylommatophora > Ariophantidae > Megaustenia > Megaustenia siamemsis. The sequence continues at coordinate 49,001,853 of JAVIAB010000059.1, read as the reverse complement.
CACCAGCTTAATTTGACAACATTTTGACAAGCTAAGTTGATAATACAGTCTTAATTGCTAAGAGTGAAAATGAGTTCCAAGAAATACTAGACATTATAGTGAAGGATAGCAAAAATAAAGGACTCAGCCTCAATTGCAAAAGACAGAAGTAAAGGTAGCAACAAGGAAAAAGACATCACCAATAGGCACAATAAAAACAAGTGGAACAATATTAAAACAGGTAAATGAATTTCAATATCTGGGAACGATGCTAACCTCAGATGGTAGATGTAAAACAGAGGTGAGATTGCAGAATAGCTAAGGCAAAAGCAGCTTTCCAAAAAATGAAGATGATACTGTGCAATCCATTTTAGACAATAGAAACAAGAAAAAAAGTTCTTAAATGTTATGTTGAGCCAGTCTTAAAATATGGATGTGAATAATGCACAATAGGACAAGAAAATCACTTGATGCTGTAGAAATGTGGTTTTACAGAAAAATGTTGAGAATACCATGAACAGCTAAGAAGAGTAATGAAAACATTCTGAAAGAGGCCAAGGCTAAAAAGAGAGCTAATTTCCAATATTAGGAAGAAACAATCATCATTTTTTGGGGCCATGTTATGAGAAGGAAACAGCTAGAATATATTGTAACAACTTGGAAAATTGAGGTATGAAGAGATAAAGGGAAGCAAAGAGAAAAGATGCCAGACAGGTAAGAGAATGGCTTGGCAGAAGGTCAACATGATAAATAATTGATAACTGTTGAGATCAAAAGTTGTGGAGGGACATGATCAATGGTGCCAGCAGGCATGGTACTTGATGATGATGAAGTTAATAATATATGAATATATCAACTTGATAATATATGGATGCATGAATTTGATAATGAATTCATCAACTTGACAATAAATGGATGTACCAGCTTTGCAATATGATATACAGATACATTAGTTTGTGAAAATTACAGTTGTTCATTGTCATCATTATCAAGTACCATACCTGTTGGCTAGTTGACCATGTATGTCCAAAACTTTCCATTTCCACAGCTGTTTATCAATTCTGATGATTTCTTACCAAACCATTCTTAAACTGTCTTTGATCTTTTCTCTGCTTTTCCCGTCTGTCTCATTTTCTCTTAATTTTTCTAGTTGTCACAACATATTATAGTTTCTCCTTCTCATTACATGACCAAAAAATGATGACTATATTTTTCTGATATTGGAATGTAGTTTTCTTTTTGCTTTAACCATTTTAGAATGTCGTCATTACATTTTAAAACTGTCCATGGTATTCTCAACATTCTTCTGTACAATCACATTTCTGTGACCTCCAACAATTTTTTTGCTAGTTGTCCTTTTGTCTACACATTTATATGTAAAATAACAACATAAGAGAAAGGGAACCACAGGGAAGACAACAGAAACTACTACATATTAAGTAAAGATAATACAAAAATACTGCTTAGATCAGAAGGTATGGAAAATGGCTTCATTAGCTGTTACACAAGACTCTCAAGACAATAGTCACATTTTGCAAGGTTTATTAGACAAGACTGGGCAGAGCAGAACCCATAAAAGTTATAGGTTAATGAAACTTTTTTTTTTCGTTCACCAGCTTTGACCTCTGATGAAGTCCCTAGAGACTAGGAACTGAATTTTTGCATTTTAATTATTTTTTCCCTGGCAGCTATGTGCACAGGGGTCCCTAATGCACAGGCAGATAACTCCGTCTTCAGAGGTACTCATATTTTTTCCATCGATGAGAAACTGACGTTTCAAGCTGGGCCTCGCTGCAGAGACCAGGGGTGGTTGCCGCAGAGAGAAATCATAAATAAAAATCCCAACTGGTACAGCTAGGATTTGAACCCAAAGCTCTCTGTCTCAAAGCCGGCGTCTTGCCTCGAGACCAACCAGTCCCCCTAATGAAACATCTGAGATTGATTGATGCCAAATAGAGAAACTAGGCATATGCAGGTATACAACTTTTTTTTTAGGCCAAACTGACTCAGGTGTTACTGCTCTGGTGATCATAGAGAATTGAAGTAAGAAGTGTATGTGTAAGTTACATCTCTTAAGTAAAAAAGCTTATTTTGGTATTTACATGTGTATGCAAATAATCTGTGGAAAAAGAAAGGTAGCCCAATAACATGACCTACCATACAATAAGCATATTGTGGTTTAACTTCACAAGAACTTAGTTACAGTAGTTACAGTAATTGGAGGCAAGAAGAAATAATTGATGTTTCAGACTAGTGCTCTCCCACCTCTTTCACTTTCTCAAATTTAGTTAACTAAGTATCAATTTCGGTTGGCTTACCACGGCAACAGCCGGGGTTCGTAATCCTGGCGAGGACACCTGGGTTTTACTAATTCCCTAAAAATTAGTAGGAGCCGCGATAGCTCAGTGGTTAGTGAACTGGACTACTACGGACAAGGGGTAGGGTTCGATCCCAACCGACGGCTCCGGGTTCACCCAGCCTTAAATGGGTACCGGATTTTTTCTGGGAAAGTAAAAGCAGCACGGGCGTAATACCGACCACATTACCCCAAAAATCATGTGCTGAAGGTCTGTAAAATATAGGGTCACTAACACCATATTTCCCTATACGCCACTTGGCGTGACGGGGGGTACTAAAAAAAAAACTAAAAAAAGTATCAATTTCAACAGCTGGGTGGGATGCAATATTTCATCAGACAACAAATCACAATCCCTGTGTCATAAATGTAATGCTTAACCACTCTACTGCTTTCACAAATAGTCTGTATGTAAGCATAAACACAACAACTGAATCAAACTGCATAAAAAGTATGAAATCAGCCATTTATCAAAATAATATTTAAAATGATTTTTTAAGTGTTGTTCTGTTTTCAAAACATTTTGCAGCAATCATGAATAATCCATGATGATGTAATCATGAAAGTGCTGATCAGAACAAGTCTATATCCTGCTTTATTCTGATAATTGATATCATGCATGCAACTACTTCTATAACAATGTGAAAGAAAATGTATTTTTTAGAAAACTGATAAGAAAACATTTTTATTTGCATTCAGCAGAAAGTGTTATGTATGAAATTGTCAGACAGTGAAAGTTTACTGGTAAATATTCTATTACCATAGCCATCTCTTTCCCTCCCCGAGCAAAACCTTCTCGTGCAGTGACTGGTCTTTTCCTCTTGAATTCTCTTAATTTCTTTTGATACTCTTCATCCAATGTAAGTGCAGCCAGACCTTCACCTAGAGTTCTGACTATTCTGGATAGAGAGCCTGCGGAGTCACCTGATATGAGTGAAACACAATCTTGCTTTTATGCATGCAAGCATATCTGTATTACACTCAAATAGGAAAAATATTGTAATGATATTTTAACAATAATGTAATATACTTAGCTATTTTTGTCTTAACAAAACCAATTTTATTGTAGAAAATGTACAGAAGACAACACCATTGTAAGTCTATGGTTTCTACTCTTCAAACATTTTGATGTTACAGAAAACTTTTCTCTTCTGATCTCTGAACTGATCTCAGGCTTGTGTGCATAGCTCTTTAAGAGAAGGATAATAAAGTATAGTTCCTGAGTTCAAGCTCAACATATAAAAGAACCACTGGACGTTTAAGACTGAAAAAACATAGGCTTTTATACTGCTGTCCAGAAAAAATGTCAAAAACAAAGAGGACTCTGCTCAAATCTTCCTGAAATAAATGCTTATCATATATACTTTCTGAACTCTTAAACAAATCTGAATGAGCTTGAAATCCACAAACTCCCCCACCGATATAGCTCTCAACTTTGGCCAGAATGAAAGATTGCAATTTCTTTTGTTTTACAGTTCAATTCTATTTTATCAAATGTAAAATCATATTATGCACTTCTGGTTTAAAAACTAGTAAAATTTTAGAAAATCTATGTGTAGAAGATTTTATTTAAGAAAACACTTGCCATGCAGATTAGGGATGACCAAAAAGTCAATGGGGTCAAGACATCAAAGATTGATTACAGATTATACTCATCGAAGTAAATAACATAGCTAATGAGCTTTTTGGAGTATTGACTTGATGAACTTTTCACATTCATTCTTTATTCTTCCCTGATGTTTTCCAATATCTGGGTTATTAAAATGTTTTCCCTTTTCAGTTGTTAATATCAACAGCCTACTTCCTTCCTTGTCTTCTGCTTTTCACTATTTCCTATAAAGTAAGGTGACCATATTTTTGAAACCCTAATCCAGGATGGATTTATTTGACTTAAATTTTCCATCAATAAAATGAAATTTTTTCCGTCTTTTTCAAGTGAATAATACATATATTTTAAAACTAATTAAAACACCTAACAGTATAGGTTTACAAAACGTTATCAGGAGATAAAAAAACATTAGTGATACTCATTTAAATGAAAGGTGAAGCAGAGTTGCTGTACTTTTCTGATGAGTGGATTTTTTTAAAAAGATCTTTCTTTGTTTGGAACATCTTAAAAAATTCCACACATTGTTCACATTGGTGATCAACATGACCTTTAAAGTGTCCACACTTACATGTGTTTTATCATTTGTCCACAAGCTGTTCATCAGTGAAAACAATCTTTCCCTTGCAGCATTTGTTCCCAGTAGACACAAAAAGAACTCTGCTAGCTTCAGAATGTGTGAAATTGGCACATGCCAGTTTTTGAAGTGGGAAGCCATTTCAATCCAACGCTGCCCTGGTAATGTTTTATTAATACTCCACTCATTAATTTTCTGAGAAGTAACAAGCTGCTTCATGTAATCATATTCGTCGTACATTTCATTTTCTGGAAAGTCGACTGAAGGTACTGTTTGACTCACTAATGATGAAAATTTCTGAATATCTTCCCAAGTTGGTGTTCTGTTCAACATTACCCAGCTGTAGGCCTCAAGGTTTTGAAAATTATTTGCAGTCCTTTTCTTCAAATAACTTAAAGCTGTTTCATAGGATGAAGAAACACTTCACTTTAAACTTGTTCACATCATCCTGTGGAATTCCTTCCATTTCCAGCTTGTCAAGAATTAGCTTAACTCTTGATGGCAAGAACCATCTTCCAGTTTGGACTCCAAGATAGTTCTCAACCCATTGATGTTGTCAATTACTACAAAAACAGTGACCACCTGTCCCTTTACTTTCTGCACTGCTTCATGGAAAGAGGATGGCTGACTGTGAACAAAAAAAAGCCATGCTTCAGACAGGGGGTTTTCAAAGAATTTCTGTATAAAGACTGGACACCTGTCTTGAGACTGATATAGGATTTTAAAGGCAGGAACATGTGAAGAATGCTTTCAACAGCAGGCAGCAGTGCAAGCCACCTAGTCTGTGCATAACCTAAAATCATCTGGAAGTCTGTGTCCACAAAGTGGCAAAACTCCTTGAGACTTTCAACTCTAACTGTATATGATTTGAAGTGCAGATAAATTTTAGCAATAATCATCTCAACATCAATAGGTAATACATCTGCAGCTGCTTGAACAGTGTTGTAGAAAATATGGCATGCACAACCAACACCTATCAAACCATGTCCAAGGTTTTCTTTCAGCTTTATGAAAACATTGTTCTTTCATTTCCTTTCTATCTATTGACCTTTCGAGCCGTAACCGGCCCATAGGGCGTAGACCAAGATACACCTTCTCCTATATGAATTTTTGTTCTAGCAGTTTTCTTTTAAAGATATTTTATCAAATCTCGCCATCTGTCTCTGTTCTGTGCAAGCAGTTCTATCTCATTGAGGGAGCCGATTCCTGCTGCTCTTGCCTCTCTCATCAATGTTCTTCTCAGTGTCTCCCTGGGTCTTCCTCTTTTTCTTTTACCTGTTGTTTCCCATATGAGGGCTTGCTTTGCTATTCGATTATTATCTCTTCTCATCACATGTCCAACGTATGACCATCGTCTTTCCTTTATTACTGAAGATGATAGTGGTTGATTGGCAATTTCCTTTCAGTGCCCCCAAAATTAGAATTTGCGTTTTCTGCATATAATGCAAGTACTTTCCTTTTCTAAACCTTTTCCATTAGTCATTAATAAAACTACTAACAATATCAGATGTTTCTCCTGGCAGTAACTTCAATTCTAATATTTTAACTTTCAGCCCCTTATAGTGATCAAAGTATCTGACAAGCAAAAGAAAAATTTTGATTTACTTGTGATTGGAGGCATCTGTCAGTAATGAATTAAATGTTGAATTTTCTAGGTCACATCTCAACTCATTTTGAACATTGGGTGTGAACACATTTAGAATAATAGCTTCTGTTATCGTACGTGCAAATTTTGGTACTAAAGTAACATGAAGTAATTTAGATGTGCAGTCCATAGATATAAATGTATGACTGTGTATCACTGTATGATAGGCAAATGTACCTTCAGTAGCAGCTAATTGTTCTTCATTGTCACCAATCTGTTCAGCTCAAAAAAATGTTGTTAACGACGAGCTTGATGCAGCGGCGGCTCTCTTATGTTTCACACTATTTATGTAACTCTTAATATCACCATGTCCACTATGGTTAATCGAAAACCCAGAGGCACATACACTGCATCTTACAATGAAGTCTGATGTAGCCTTTTTAGAAAGGGGTATTGAAAAGCAAAAACCTTTTGTACTTAACTTCATCGACTTCAAAAAAGCATTTGACAGTATTCATAGAGATTCTTTGTGGAAAATTCTGAAGCAATATGGCTTACCATCAAAAATCATAAATATTATCAAAGACATGTATGATGGTTACACATGTGCAGTTCGAACAGAGGAAGGACTGAGCGAATATTTCCCAATAGAAACTGGGGTTAAACAAGGATGTATTTTATCGCCCTTGTTATTTGGAATTGTTATGGACTTCATAATGAAGAAATGCTGCACTGGTAATAAAGACATCGAATGGATACAAGGAGACCATTTGGAGGACCTCGACTTTGCTGATGACATAGTTCTCATCAGCAGCCAGATAAATACAATGCAGGAAAACACAAATGAGCTATCATCAATAGCCAGCAAAATTGGGCTTGAGATCAATCATGAAAAGACTAAAGTCATGAAAAGTTTAATTCCAACAGACGACAAAATATACATGGAAAATAAACCAGTAGAAGAGATTGATTACTTTACCTATCTTGGAAGTCACATTGATCGAGAAGGGCATACAAGCAAAGAAATTAGAATCAGAATAGCTAAAGCAGCAATGTCTTTCAGAAGCCTTGAAAAGTTGTGGAAATCAAACTCATCAGCACAAACACAAAACTTAGACTATTCAAATAAAATGTACTATCAACCCTTACGTATGCGTGTGAAAGCTGGAAAACAACAAGAGATATAGAAACAAAGTTGAACGCATTTGAAAATAAATGTCTAAGGAAAATACTTGGTATAGCATGGAACGAATTCAAAACAAACGAGGAAATTAGAGAAACCGTCAATCAACCACTAATATCTTCAGTAATAAAGAAAAGACTATGGTCATATGTTGGACATGTGATGAGAAGAGATAATAACCGAATAGCAAAGCAAGCCCTCATATGGGAAACAACAGGTAAGAGGAAAAGAGGAAGACCCAGAGAGACACTGAGAAGAACATTGATGAGAGAGGCAAGAGCAGCAGGATTCGGCTCCCTCAATGAGATAGAGCTGCTTGCACAAAACAGAGACAAATGGCGAGATTTGATAAAATATCTTTAAAAGAATTGAAAACTGCTAGAACAAAAATTCATATAGGAGAAGGAGTATCTTGGTCTACGCCCTATGGGCCGGCTACAGCTCGAAATGTCAATAGTTAGATTCCTTTTGTAAATCTTGATTGAAACTGCATTTTCGTTTTGATGCCATTTGTTGCAACAATTACAAACTTTACAAATTAACTATAGTTTAAATAATAATTTTCTATGACTATACCATATGAAAATTCTGGAAAATTCTGAAGCAATATGGCTTACCATCAAAAATCATAAATATTATCAAAGACATGTATGATGGTTACACATGTGCAGTTCGAACAGAGGAAGGACTGAGCGAATGTTTCCCAATAGAAACTGGGGTTAAACAAGGATGTATTTTATCGCCCTTGTTATTTGGAATTGTTATGGACTTCATAATGAAGAAATGCTGCACTGGTAATAAAGGCATCGAATGGATACAAGGAGACCATTTGGAGGACCTCGACTTTGCTGATGACATAGTTCTCATCAGCAGTCAGATAAAAACGATGCAGGAAAACACAAATGAACTATCATCAATAGCCAGCAAAATTGGGCTTGAGGTCAATCATGAAAAGACTAAAGTCATGAAAAGTTTAATTCCAACAAGTGACAAAATATACATGGAAAACAAACCAGTAGAAGAGATCGATCACTTTATCTATCTTGGAAGTCACATTGATCGAGAAGGGGATACGAGCAAAGAAATTAGAATCAGACTGGCTAAAGTAGCAATGTCTTTCAGAAGCCTTGAAAAGTTGTGGAAATCAAAACTCATTAGCACAAACACAAAACTTAGGCTATTCAAATCAAATGTACTATCAACCCTTACGTATGCGTGTGAAAGCTGGAAAACAACAAGAGATATAGAAACAAAGTTGAACGCATTCGAAAATAAATGTCTAAGGAAAATACTTGGTATAGAATGGAACGAATTCAAAACAAACGAGGAAATTAGAGAAATCGCCAATCAACCACTAATATCTTCAGTAATAAAGAAAAGACGATGGTCATACGTTGGACATGTGATGAGAAGAGATAATAATCGAATAGCAAAGCAAGCCCTCATATGGGAAACAACAGGTAAAAGAAAAAGAGGAAGACCCAGGGAGACACTGAGAAGAACATTGATGAGAGAGGCAAGAGCAGCAGGAATCGGCTCCATCAATGAGATAGAACTGCTTGCACAGAACAGACAGATGGCGAGATTTGATAAAATATCTTTAAAAGAAAACTGCTAGAACAAAAATTCATATAGGAGAAGGTGTATCTTGGTCTACGCCCTATGGGCCGGTTACGGCTCGAAAGGTCAATAGATACCATATGCATAGCATAATATTTTAAACATTAAAATGTCAAGTAACTGAATAATAGCACAATGTAAATAAAATCTAATGAATGCAATAACCTCTATCACTAAACAACACAATAAAAAGAATTAGTTCGCCAGCAAACGAAAGTAACGCAATGAATATACAAGAATATGAAATGTCGTGGCCACAAAGATGCTACTTGTTGAGTTTCAGTTTTAGTATACAAGATTTAAAACTCAGAGCGCATTTTACCGTTACTGTTTCGCTAAATGAACTTTCAACTTTTTAAACATTTTGTACCCAAAAACGGAATAATGTATATTTTTAAGTCGAACAGACGTTTACCATATTGGGAAAATTGGTAAACGTTTGTGCCCCTAATGTATTTTAACAAATCCAGGACAAAAGCTAAAAAAAATAGGCCAAAATCGGGACAAATTCGGGACAGTAACAAATCCGGGACAAAGGTTGAAAAAACAGTAAAAAATCGGGACTGTCCTGGAAGAATCGGGATGTCTGGTCACCTTACTATAAAGTGGTGTTTAATCGGTTATCTTGTAACAGATCTGTACCACCAAAACGTCTTCTTTACAAATGCAAAAATGCTCTTTACTCAGACTTATGTTGTTGGTGATGGATTAGCAAACAATCTTCTTTGTACTGTGTCTCTATATGAGATGCCAAATATCTTCTAATAGCTCTTACTTTCACGTTGATTCTACCTTTAGAATTCGTATTTCATAGGCATATGAGTATATGTGGCTCTTTGTCATCATCATCATCATCATCATTGAGTGCCTTCTCCGCATCGAAGGTTGGCTACCATGGAGCGCCATTCCACTCTGTCTCTTGCTTTGATGGTGCAGATTGTCATAGGCTGACTTGTCCATCTTTTGATGTTACTCGTCCATGTTAGTCTTGGTCTGCCTCTGCCTCTTTTACCTTGTATTTTCCCCTCTAATATTACTTTTATTAGACTGTTGTGTCTTTTAACATGACCAAATAATTTCATTTGTCTTGCTCTAATTGTGTTTAGTAGTTCTTTTTTCACCCTTAGTCGTCCTAAAACTTCCTCGTTTGTTTTCTTTTCTTTCCATCCAATTCTACCTATTCTTCTATAAATCCACATTTCAAAGGCCTACATTTTCTGTTCTGTTTTCTGGTCTAATGTCCATGTTTCTGCACCATACAGGAATATTGAGAAGATGTAACATTTTGCTATTCTTAGTATTAGCCCTGTTGTTATTTGTTTTGATGTTAGTATATTTTTCATGGCACTGAAATTACTTTTTGCCATACCTATTTTTTTATTTATTTCAGTTGTACATTTTCCATCACTGGTTTTAATATGTCCCAGGTAGTTGTAGCTCTGGACTGTCTCTAGATGTATTCCTTCAACTCTGATATTTAATTGTAGGTCTTGAGAATTTTCTTTGTTTATGATCATAGTTTTAGTCTTTTTGATATTCATATCTAGTCCATATTTCTTGCTTGTCATGTTTATTACATTAAGCAATTGTTGTAGATCTTTAGGATTTTCCGCTAGTAGTACAGTATCATCAGCATATCTTAGGTTATTGATTATCTTCCCATTAATGTTTAGGCCTGGCATCTCAGTGATGTTTTTACAGATTTGCTCAGTGTATAAATTGAACAAGCTTGGTGATAGGATGCATCCTTGTCTTACTCCTCTTTTTATATCCATGGGTGTTGAGTTCTCCTTGTTATATTTTATTATTGCTGTTTGCTCCCAGTACAAATTACATATCAGTCGTATGTCTGTGTCATCCAGATTTATATCTTTTAGGCAGTCTATAAGTTGATTATGGTGTATTCTATCAAATGCTTTGGTGTAGTCTATGAAGCAGGCATATATTGGTTTGTTTACTTCTGTGTACTTTTCAATCAATGTCCTCATGCTGAATATTGCTTCTTTTGTCCCACTGTTTTTCTTGAATCCGAATTGCTGTTCATCTAATTCATTATTAATTTTATTCTGAATCCTTCCTTGTATAACTTTTAGTAAAATTTTGGTTACCTGGCTCATTAGGCTTATTGTTCTAAAATCACTGCATTCAACTGCACCATTCTTTTTAGGCAATGCAATAAAAGTTGATGTTTTTAGTTCATTTGGTATGTATCCTGTATGGTATATGTCATTGCATATGTCTGTGATCACTTCAATTCCAAAATCTTCAAGTGCTTGTATCATCTCTATCTGTATATTGTCCGGTCCTGCTGCTTTTCCCTTTTCATTGTTTTTATAGCTTTTTCTACTTCAGATTTCAGGATTTTATAGCTTGATGTACATTTTATAAATGGTTTTTTGTCCCTTTCGTCATGAAATAATTCTGTTATGTATTCCTGCCATCTATCGATTATATCTTTGTTGTCTGTTAGCATTCTTCCCTCTTTGTTTGCTATACATCCGTTTCCTGCAGCTTTTTTGTCTTTATTAGTCATTCTTTTTATTTCTGTGTGCATTCCTCTTAAATTTTGTTTACTTTCCATAGTTTCGACTTCTAGACATCTTTGGTTGAGCCAGTCTTCTTTTGCCTTTTTGCACATTTTTTGTATTTCATTATCAATTTCCTTGTATCTGGCAGTGTTCCTCACTTGTCATCTCTCTTCCATTTTTTCTAAAATGTTGTCAGTTATCCATTTTTGTTTTTTGTTACTTTCCTTTTTGGGTAAGGTGATGCAGGATTCTTGTATGCTGTTTTTTATGCATTGCCATTTGGTTGTGACTTTTTCTTCAGGATTTTCTCTTCTGTACTGCTCAATCCCTTCTTCTAGCAGCTTCTGATATGTGTTCTTTACTTGTACAGTATAAGTTTCTTTTACATCTTTCTGATTTAACTCTGTTATATCTATAGGTGTTGCTGAAGTAGTATTTTGTTCCTTTTTCTTTAATTTGATTTTCATTTTAATCATTACAGGATTGTGATCTGAATTAATATCTGCTCCTGGGTATGTTTTGGCTTTCTCCGGAATCTGTCTTTTATCATTATATAATCTATTTGATTCCTCTTTCCATCTCCAGGGCTTTTCCATGTGTATAATTTCCTTTTCTCTTGCTCAAAGAAGGTGTTACATATTATTAACCTGTTTTCTTCACAAAATTGAATTAATCTTTCTCCTCTGTTATTTCTTTTTCCTAAACCATGATTTCCTATAATGGTCTTATATCTGCCTTTTCCTACTTTTACGTTCATGTCACCCATTACAGTCAAGATGTCTGTAGATTTCACTTGCTTCTAACTTGATTTAACTGTATTTAGATCTTCATAGTATGCTTCTATTTGTTCATCTGTATAGTCTTGAGTAGGTGCGTATGTCTGTATTATTGCTATGTCAAACGGCTTTGCTTTCAATTTTATTAATATAATCCTATCATTGTATGTCACTTGAGTATTGATATATTTTTGTAGTTCTCGTTTTATTAGTATGCCTACCTCTCTTTGGTGTTCTGTAGTGTTACCTGAGTATATAAATGTATATTTATCGTCTTGTATGTATCCACTTTCCTTCCATCTTGTTTCTGATATGCCTAAAATATCTATGTTTAATCGCTCTGCTTCTACCATAAGATTTTCTAGTTTTCCTTGTTGGTATAAGGTCCTAACATTCCATGTGGCTATTTTTATTTCATTCCTAAAACAGTAGTTAGAATTTCTCTCCTTGGATTTCTTTGGATTGTTACGTGATGAGGCTCCAATCTCTTTCACGGTAGTCTGCCATATTCGTCTTTCGTGTTCTGAATATGCCTCATGTGTACTACACACTTTGCTGTTTTCGCTTTCTGGGCCGTTGATTATTTCAAATTCTTCTGCCCCATCCACCGTCGCAGACTTTTCACATACGGGTTGAACACACCCGACTAACGACGACATTGTTGCCGAACCATGTGCTTGCCTATCGAACCGCGAACACATGACACAAAGGAAGAATAAATCATATTCCACTTAAATATCGATAAAGTTCACAGTCCATCCATCTGTCAGAAGTAAAACATTACACCAATTGGGGAATAGCAACACATAATTTCACAACTAGACTGTCGCGTAAATCATTTAAATATATCAACAAGAGCCGAATTATAAAAACGACAATACGTAGTCGCCATGACACCGGCTCTTTGTACAAACACAAAATACAAATTCATAATATATCTTTATTTTAAATAGTTTGAAAAAAAAGTGTGGAAAGATTTGTTTAAAACATCAGTTTCAATCTGATTTATCACCATAGTAAACTGCTGCATTAAATTATTTTATTGAATATTTTAACATGAAAAAAAGTAATACAAATTGTAAGGTGGTAAAAGAAACTTGTAATATACTGTCTAAATTACTTGAGAAATTGGTATGGTTATATGACACACAAAAGAAGAAGAAAATACTTACCAACAGTATGACCAAACAAACTGCGAAATCCTAGAGCAAGGCCAACTGCAAATTCACGTGGTCCTTGAATAGCTCCCTAAATTAAGATTAGTAAGGTTTACAAAGAGAGCAGTGGTTAACAAAAATGAATGTACTGCTGTAAAATTGAGTTATTTATGACATATTTTAAACTAGGTTGAAGGCTATCATAAGCATTGGACCTATTTTCTCATTTATGGAACTTAAACCTTTATTATCATTCAACTGAAATCATGTTGCACACATGCATGCACATGTCTTAAAGTTGGACAATATTCATACACACTTTTCTAAGACTCATAACAGTTCTCTTTTTTCTCTCACCCTTTCCCACAGATAGATTTGAGCAATGTTCTTTTTTTCTCTCACTCTTTCCCACTGATAGATTTGAGCAATGTTCTTTTTTTCTCTCACCCTTTCCCACAGATAGATTTGAGCAATGTTCTCTTTTTTTCTCACCTTTTCCCACAGATATATTTGAGCAATGTTCTCTTTTTTTCTCACCTTTTCCCATAGATAGATTTGAGCAATGTTTTCATTTTCTCTCACCCTTTTCCACAAATAGATTTGAGCAATGTTCTCTTTTTCTCTCACCCTTTCTCAAATATAGATTTGAGCAATGTTCTTTTTTTCTCTCTCTTTCACACAGATATATTTGAGCAATTTTCTCTTTTTTCTCTCTCCCTTTCCCACAGATAGATTTGAGCAATGTTCTCTTTGTTTTCTCATCCTTTCCTACAGATAGATTTGAGCAATGTTCTCTTTTATCTCTCTCAGACAGATAGATTTGAACAATGTTCTCTTTTTCTCTCACACTTTCTCAACTATAGATTTGAGCAATGTTCTTTTTTTCCCTCTCCCTTTCTCAAATATAGATTTGAGCAATGTTCTTTTTCTCTCTCTCTCTTTCACACAGATAGATTTGAGCAATGTTCTCTTTTTTCTCTCTCCCTTTCCCACAGATAGATTTGAGCAATGTTCTCTTTTTTCTCTCTCCCTTTCTCAACTATAGATTTGAGCAATGTTCTCTTTTTTTTCTCATCCTTTCCTACAGATAGATTTGAGCAATGTTCTCTTTTATCTCTCTCAGACAGATAGATTTGAGCAATGTTCTCTTTTTTTCTCACTCTTTCCCACAGATAGATTTGAGCAATGTTCTCTTTTTCTCTCATCCTTTTCCACAAATAGATTTGAGCAATTTTCTCTTTTTTCTCTCTCCCCTTCCCACGAATAGATTTGAGCAATGTTCTCCTATGCATGCATGTACACTAGGGTGACCATTCATCCCCAATTTTTGGGGACAGTCCCCAAAGTGTAGAAGTTGTCCCCGAAAAAATTTTGTCCCCGATTTCAGTGAATAAATAAATGTTCATACACGGAATCAGCCTTCTTTTAAAATAATCACTAGGACTCAGGACGTTACTGAGTTGTGTTTCTTTATCCCAGACTGAGCGGCATTAGCAGGAAGATAAAAGAGAAGACTTGGACGCGTTGTGTCGGAGATAGCTCTTTGAACTCTTGAAGTGCGGTGCTACGTCACTTCTATTCCAGCCACTGACTTCTATTGGGATGGGTTTAATTTTAAAAAAAAGCAGACACTCTCTCTCTCTCTCCCCACCTCTGCCTTTCCGGACATCTCCCGCCAAAGTATCTCTCCCGGCCAATTTTCAAATCAGTCCGAGTGTAATGACAGCACAGTGCAGTCGTGTTTTCTATTTGTGATCAGTGGACGTCTGTTGCATAAAAACAATGCTTTCCAAAAACATAAGTGTCATTTTAGTGATTCGCTGAAAGCTGAATTTCCATTTATTATACAAGCAATTTTAGAGGATGGAACACTATGAAATGTAATATATGTAGTTCAAATTTTTCTATAGCAAGTGGTGGAAGGACATCAATAACTGATCATCTACAGGCAAAAAAGCATAATGATGCGCTGCTTTGTAAGTCTCAGTCTGGGTGTATGACAAATTATCTTTGTAAAACAGAACCCTCAAAAGATGAATACACTCTAGTTGTTCATGAAGGAACCTTCGCATATCATACTATACTTCATAATCATAGTTTCCGCAGTATGGATTGTACAACAATTCTACAAAAGAAATTTTCAACGAAACAATTTTCCTGTGCAAGAACAAAGTGTGAATCCATAATTACCAATGTTTTTGCTCCTTGTGCTATTGATGAACTAAAAAATTACCTCAAATATGTCAGCTTCGTAACATTGTCTTGTGATACATCTAATCATAAACATATTAAGGTACTTCATATTTTAGTTCGTTATTTTCAGGCTTAAGAGCTGGAAACTCCAGTAAAGACCAAACTGATTGCTTTCATAGATATCCCAGGAGAAACGTCCGACATAATATCTGAACAATTGTTGAAAGCAATTGATAATTTTGACTTAAACAAAAAGATTGTTGGACTCTCAGCAGACAATACAAATACAAACTTTGGAAGCTTTTGAGGAAAGGGAGAGATAATGTCATAACTAAAATAAAGTCCAAGTTAAACAGACACATTATGGGTTTTGGTTGCATCGCACATATAATTCACAATTGTGCAAAAACAGCGTTTGATTCCATGCCTATATCCATATGGAAGTGATTGTAACAAAAATATTTGGATACTTTCACATTTACATGGTTCGTGTAGAACGCCTAAAAGACTTCTGTGAATTTACTGGACAGAAGTTTAATCAATTATTAGGTTATTCGAATATAAGATGGTTGTCATTACTTCCAGCCTTGGAAAGAATATTGAAACTGTATCAATCACTGAGATCTTTCTTCTTGTCAGAAACACACTGTCCTGCAATATTGAAACAATTCTTTGAAAACAGTGAATCAGAGCTTTGGCTCAGCTTTGCTCATTCTCACGCATCATTCTTCCATGAAACAATTAAGGCAATTGAAGGTGGCGACAAGAGTGCAACAGAATCAGCACTAGCTGTTAACAATCTCATTATAAAATTAGAAACTAGACGTGATGAAAATTTCATCCCACACATGGTAAAGAGTTTGCTAACTGATTTAGTAGAAAGTGGTGACATCCAAATGGGAAGGTATTTCCAAATAAGTAAAGAATTCTATAATACTGCTGTACATTACTTGCAGTCTTGGAACAAGCACAATGAGGACTTGTCACAACTGAGCTGCCTCTCTTGGATAATGTGCCTGAAAGGAAACATTTTGATAATGCAGTAGAACAGATATCTTCAAAGTGTCATGAAGTTGTAAACGTCAATCGTAATGAGCTCTTTGATGAATTTACTTATTTGCGAGGCCATCTGTTGCAAAAAGAATGTGAGTGGTTCAGTAACAAGCCCCCATGTAGAAAATGGAATGAAGTACTCAGGTACTTGAAAGAAAATAATTTACCACATGCTAATGTGAAGAGAATTCTTGAACTTTTTATGTGCTTACCTGGCAGCAATGCATCCGTAGAAAGACTATTTTCTCAAATGAACTACGTCTGGTCCGAAGAGAAATCACGGATTAATGTGAGCACGCAAGCCATGTTAACAGTAAAAACTAACATTAATTTATCATGTGAAAGCTTCAGTGAAAAACTTGCTTCAAATCATGAGATCTTGAGAAAGATACACTCAAAAAAACAAGTACCATGCCGAGGCATCAACCTCTTCAGTAGAAATAGGGTACTGTAAACATTACTTTAATATTGCAATTGATATCTACATGTTGTTTACATTTTTTTTATTTTAAACTTTTTTTGGTTTGTTATTGAGAAACAAAACTAGCTATTGTAATTTCATTAAGTGCGTGTATCGCATACGTACCATGAATATTAACAAAAATAAAATCAAACAGCAAATAAACACATTTATTATGAAATTTAAAGTTGTCTTTTTTTTTTTGCATCTACAAAATTTCTTGCGCACACAGTCACACACAACCCACATCATCATCATCATCGTGTGCCCTCTCCGCAACGAAGGTTGGCTACCATGGATCGCCATTCTACTCTGTTTCTTGCTTTGATGGTGCAGGCTGACATAGATTGACTTGTCCATCTTTTGATGTTACTCGTCCATGTTAGTCTTGGTCTGCCTCTGCCTCTTTTGCCTTGTATTTTTCCTTCCAATATTACTTTTAGTAGGCTGTTGTGTCTTTTAACATGCCCCAAAAATTTCATTTGTCTTGTCTTAATTGTGTCCAGCAGTTCTCTTTTTATTTTCAGTTGTTTTAAAACTTCATCGTTTGTTATCTTTTGTTTCCATCCAATTCTACCTATTCTTCTATAAATCCACATCTCAAAGGCTTCAATTTTCTGTTCTGTTTTCTGGTCTAATGTCCATGTTTCTGCACCATACAGGAATATTGAGAAGATGTAACATTTCGCCATTCTTAGTTTCAGCCCTGCTGATATTTGTTTTGTTGTTAGTATATTTTTCATGGCATTAAAATTACTTTTTGCCATACCTATTCTTTTGTTTATTTCAGTTTTGCATTTTCCATCATTGGTTTATAGTATGCCCTAGGTAGTTGTAACTCTGGACTGTCTCCAGATGTGTTCCCTCAACTGTGATATTTAATTGTAGGTCTTGAGAATTTTCTTTGTTTATGATCATAGTTTTAGTCTTTTTGATATTCATTTCTAGTCCATATTTTTTGCTTGTTGTGTTTATCACATTAAGCACAATCCACACATATTATAAATATATATAAATAAATATATATATATATATATGTGTGTGTACGCGCGCACGCACGCACACACACACACATATATATATTATAGTTCGTCCCCGATTTTGTGGGACAGTCTCAGGAATAAGCAAAAAAATCCTCTGAAATGTAAAAAATATGACAAATGTCCCCGAAAACAATGGGAAAAAATGGCCACCCCCAATGTACATACCTGAACATTCAAATAATAGAGTCTATATTTTAACCCTTATTTTGACTGCTGTTGTCAGTGGTTTCTACATAGACGCTTTCTTGAACTGTGATAATAATAATTTCTCTCCTGTGTTTCATGCATGTTCTATAAATCTGTTACCTAATTGTGTACAAGTTGCTTGATGCATCTGATGCATGTGTCAGAGCACAAACACGTTTGACAAACAGATAGATTTTACATGATCGTAATGGTTCATCGTATATCCCTAGACCGGCCGTATGCTAATCTTACGGTCTGTTGTTTGATGTGTGATGGGGATAATCTGACGACAAACTGTGTGTCTACATGTTCGGAATTGGAGTCAACAATGATGACCTAACATCATCATGCGCTATACATTTTTAAAAAATAGGACGATCATCATTTTCAAGAGGACATGAACTTCCGGTATATGGTGGATAGGTGGCGGGAACAATTGAAGGCTATGCATGAAAAGTGTTCCTTGTTGCAATTTGCTCATATTCCAAGTCCAGCTTGTTGCAGGAGCTACTGAGTTAAGTGCTCTGTGCACACCGTGAGCTGTGTGTCTCATTAGTTTTGATCATGTTTCGATATTCCAATTGTTTATGATGAATGATGATTTCGTATGACAGGGAACAGTTGGTTGTGATCACTTTCTGCGTGGTTTCGCCTTATGTCTTTTGGTGTGTCCTGAGACTGCTATGATGGGGACTACAGTTACCTTTCTTTGTTTGGAAGATGAGATATTAATTTGGATGATTATGCTGGCACGGGCGGTTGAGCAATTATGGATTTTAATTCGTTTGCAGTGATACCGGGGCCTTCCATAACCAAATAGATTTTACATTTCTCATTAAAATAGCATTTATTATTGCCTAAAACTCATGCACATAAATTTCTTTCTGTTTACAGAAGTCTTTCATTCAACTTTTGCAGACAATTTTCATTTAACAAACCTGGTAAGGCTCATAGAAAAGATCTTCAATACCCTCTGTAAGACCTCGTAACAGTCCAAATGGATTTCCCAGAACATCCAAGCCCAGAACCAGCACATACATCTGCTTGATAGCCTGCCATCAAAAACATAACACTCATGTTAGGGAGGCACACTTTTGTTTCATGGTTCAAGTCAGGTTTGGAAGAAAAAGATGTGGCAAAACATTGAAGTTACTCATATTTGACACGTCATAAGTCTATGGAAGCTGTGATAGTTCAGTCGTTAATGAACTGGACTATAAAGGACAAGAGGCTGTGTTCGATCCTGATCGACAGCTTTCGGGTTCACTGAAACGTGTATATATATACACACAACCAACTCCCATGGTATATGGTGGATAGGCGGCAGGAACCATTGAAGGCTATGTCTGAAAAGTGTTCCTTCTTGCAGTTTCCTCATATTCCAAGTCCGGCTTGTTGCAGGAGCTACTGAGTTAAGTGCTTCGTGCACACCGTGAGCTGTGTGCCTCATCCGTTTTGATCCTGCTTCGATATCCCGCTTGTTTACGATGAATGATGATATCGTATGACGGGGAACAGTTGGCTGTGTTCACTTTCTGCGCGGTTTCGCCTTATGTCTTTTGGCGTGTGCTGAGACTGCTACAATGGGGACTACAGTTACCTTTCTTTGTTTGGGAGATGAGTTAGTAATTCGGATGATTCCACTGGCACGGGCGGTTGAGCAATTATGGATTTTAATTCGTTTGCTGTGAGACCGAGGCCTTCCATAGCCAATAACAATAACACACAACCACACAAGCTGATGAAGATTTTATGATGAAGAGGTGTTCATTTTATGCAGAAATGATTGTTAATGAATCTATCAAGGGAATACATTTATCAGTAATTAAGACTACCTTTGATATACATTTTCACAAGAAAATTATTTATCATGTTTCCTTTATGGAAGGAAAGCACCAATTGCTGCCTGTTGGATGTGATGAAATCTCAAAGGTTTCAGACATATAGATATATATCATATTATTAGTTTAAGAAAAAGGGAGATTGTCATGACCTCATCCTATGTGCTTCTATAATGGGTCTGCGTCACACAAAAATGGTGCAATTGCCTGTTGCATCAAATTCTGTGCAGTAAAATTTTGGTTCCTTTCCAAGTATAGAAAGCAAAGAAACATTAACACATACCCTACCAAAGAGTTTAATACACTGTGACAATGTGGTTTTTCACACACACAAAAAATTTGAAATAAAGCAATAAAATAAGTGAAAATTAATCTAAAACATACACTTTGTTGAGACATTTATTCACGAAGTTGAAAAGGAAGGTAATAAGAAAATTGCAAGGTTTTAGCGGAAATAAGTGAGAAAACAGTGATAAAATCTGCAAATCATTGCTTTTAAGCTCAGCGTGCCAGTTACTGGAGCCGCATTTTGTGGCTTGTGTACAGAATGTATTAAATGAGGGGACACACATTTGTACAGATATACTGCTTTTACAATTTGAAGACATTAAACCTCACTTTACAGTAAAAAACCTTCTCAGCTTTACTATAAAATAAACATAAAGATGTATCTAGCAGCTAAACTAGAGACAAGACAAACATTTTGGCAAAAGCCTTCATCAGGTACAAACAAAAAAATATGCAAAGATCAATACAATAGGCAAATACTATTCTAAAATAAGTAAAGAAATATAAGCACGTAAATAAGTAGTTTATTTGTAAAATAAACAAAGAAATATAAACACATATTCTAACATAAACAAAGAAATATAAAAACACATTCTAAAATAAACAAAGAAATATAAACACATATTCTAAAATAAACAAAGAAATATAAACACATATTCTAAAATAAACAAAGAAATATAAACATATATTCTAAAATAAGGAGCCTTGGTGGCTGAGTGGTTAGTGTGCTCACTTACTGACCAGAAGGGCCAGGTTCGATCCACAGAAGTAGTGAGGCTTTTTTTTCGGACCAACAAAGCCCCAGGGTTTACCTAGATTATTAAAATGGGTACTATAGATTTTACTGGGAAGTAAAGGCGGCCTGGTTTGATACAAAAATGTGCCGTGGTCTTAGGAAAATATCGTTACTAACACCATATTCCCCAAACACCTACAAGACATGGAGTGAACCTTTACTTTTTACTTGTATTCTAAAATAAAGAAAGAAATATAAACATGTATTCTAAAATAAACAAACAAATAAAAAACATATATTCTAAAATAAAGAAAGAAATATAAAGACATTACTGTGGCATGATGTAATATCTGACAATCAAAAAGGCAAGACAATCCAGGAAAAAAACTTCTTTACAGTCTGATTTTTAATTCTCAAAGAAACTGAAGTCTCCTGTACACAACTCACCTGCCCAGTGTAATGTATGATAAATTCTCTGATCAGCTTTGAGTTATTGAAGAAGGAATAGTTTTTTTCAAAGTAACCCAGTCTGGAGAAGGAAGCAGTCATGAAAATTACATCCAATGTAAAAATCAGACCCCTGTCAAGATTAATTTACTGATATCATCAAAATAATTATGCACAACAACACGGAGAGAAGAAATATCCACAGATGTTAATATTGCTGTTATATTGTTATTACCAAATACTTAATATAATAAGATCTGGAGAGCACGAGCATAACTGAAGATTAGTACAGATAAAGAGCATCCATTGCACCACGTGCTCAACACAAGTAAAGGTGCCAGACTAAAAAGAGGCAAATCCTGAGTGGGCCGAGCAGAAGATGTCATCAAACAGGTCTGTGGGCTTACCAATATCCAGGTTAGTGAGAAATGGATACCGGTGCCTACGTCGTTCAAGCGGACTTTCTCGTGTATTGTCACACTCGACAGGAAAAGTAGGGAACAGAACCCGGTCGTAGTTAATGCTGAGGTCAACGGTCTCATCTGCGATAACACCGATAAGAAAGATGTAGTCATCTATACAGACGGATCTGTAAGACGACACTAAAGAGGTGCATGGGCATTTACAGCACGCTCGGCAGGCAGAATAGTCAAGAAAGACAGTGGTGCATACGTCATGACCACGAGTAGCATGACAATGGAGGTAATGGCAGAGACCAAGGCATTCAAATGGTTGGAGTCACAAGACTACACCCACGCCTGTATACTGAGTGATTCGATGAGCATGATACGAAAAGTGGAGGCGGGATCTGTACGTAGGCAATGGGTAGAGTCATTGCAGAAGTCAAAAATACGTAAGGTCACCTTTGTCTACGTCCCAGGACATGCTGGAGTACGGGGAAATGAAAGGGCAGACAGGCTGGCTAGCTGCGTTATTGTTGAGGATGGTCAACCAATGGATCGGGCAGACATCATCAATGCCCTCTGGGAAGTGGGAAGGACACAGGACTTCGACAACCATAAATCCACATCACTCCTTCGGATGAAAGAGATGGGAGTTAAGATGGGCACAGCCAGAAATGAGAAACTTAGTGGGCATGTAAGAAGACTAATCAACCAACACAGAACTGGAGTCGTCAGTCCCTGGACGCTACGATACTTGCTGAGGAGGGGATCTGAGCACCTATGGACATGTTTGTAGTGCAATGATGATGACCCACTAATAACTCAATGTAATCTTAGCTATATTTTTTAACACATTGCTGATCTCCTCCTTTTTGGTTCAGAGGCTTTAAAGGAAATGCTCTGATGTGTGTCCCTCCTCCCACCCTCCTCTCTGATAAAGTTGGCCAGTTTTGACTTGTCTGTCACAACGGATGACCACATAGTAATAACTACAGGGTACTTGCTTGGCAATTAGCCTTGTGCTACTTTATCCTGGGTTGTGGGAAAAGTCAGTTCCAGCATTGATAATATATGGTACCTGCATCTACATGTGGTGGCTTGTTAACTGTAAGATGTCGCCTTTTTTCTGGCATCACAATGCTTTGGGGTTTTTCGCCAAGACTAAGTTGTCTAGTTTGTGGGCTTTCAACAATTCTTCAGTTGTAAAGATGTGGAAACACCTGTAGCATGGGTGCAAATGATGCCCATCCTTGTTATGTCTATTCACAAGATGGATGAGGTCTTTCATCCAAATATAGTAGCTTCAAATCAGTCAGAAGTAGGAGATCGATCTCGAAACCTTGTTGCTTAGACAGTGGATATGGTCCATCCTTCCAGCCCAAGATATTGATTTAAAAAGTGGGATTTTGATGCTCAAACTTGTTTACATCTGTGACTTTCACTGGAAAGACAAACCTAGTGAAGTCAAGCTCGCTGAGGTGAACCTCATACTTGGTTTGGTGGTCTGGATGGTCTCTAAAGCGCACTGGATACATAGCTGAGAAGGATAACTCACTCAAAGCAATGGTCGTCTTGGTTCTTTACATTACTTCAGGATGTAGGCAGACAGATTGATATAACTCTGCCTGCTCTTGCACAACTTGTAGATCCAAGCCAGATAAAAAATATGGGGATAGGGGCCTAGTCTGTATTTAAATTTTGTCTTGAATGGTATAGGCTCTCTCCAAATGCTTCATATTATGAATATATTAGCAATCTCTTTCTTTAAATGGACATTTAAGCCTGGTCTTAAATAGGTGTACTGACATAAAGTCCTTTGCCTTTTCCCCAGTCTGGTAGAGGTAGCTGCGTATTGCATTGCCACCACACTTAATAAATAATTGGTATTTGCTTTGGATCCCACTCCATACTTGTGGCATGGTGGTAATGGTTGAGATCCATCTTTAATCTGGCAGTTATGTTGCGCACAGAATTTACCTCTGGCACACAACTTTCCAAGCAGAATATTGTAGGTGGTTGGTCTCTAATTTGATGTAGACCAGCCCGTCTCCACACTGGGTTGATGCATTATGGAAGTGGGGGGGAGGTATTATGATAGATGCACCAAAAAAACTGGTACATTCCTATCTAGTTTGATGCCACTGAGTTCAGGGCACAAGGTGGTGCAAAACTGATAGTTTGCTATCTACTTATGTGTATGTTTTGTTACACAAATCATCATCATCATCATCTTGTGCCTTCTCCGCAATGAAGGTTGGCTACCATGGATCGCCATTCTACTCTGTTTCTTGCTTTGATGGTGCAGGCTGTCATAGATTGACTTGTCCATCTTTTGATGTTACTCGTCCATGTTTTATTCTTGGTCTGCCTCTGCCTCTTTTACCTTGTATTTTTCCTTCCAATATTACTTTTAGTAGGCTGTTGTGTCTTTTAACATGTCCCAAAAATTTCATTTGTCTTGTCTTAATTGTATTTAGTAGTTCTCTTTTTATTTTCAGTTGTTTTAAAACTTCATCGTTTGTTATCTTTTGTTTCCATGTAATTCTACCTAGAAATGCGAGGACACCTGGGTTTGACTAATTCCCTAAAAATTAGTGGGAGCCGCGATAGCTCAGTGGTTAGTGAACTGGACTACTACGGACAAGGGGTAGGGTTCGATCCCAACCGACGGCTCCGGGTTCACCCAGCCTTAAATGGGTACCGGATTTTTTCTGGGAAAGTAAAGCAGCACGGGCGTAATACCGACCACATTACCCCAAAAATCATGTGCTGAAGGTCTGTAAAATATAGGGTCACTAACACCATATTTCCCTATACGCCACTTGGCGTGACGGGGGGTACTTTACTTTTTACTTTTTATGATCATAGTTTTAGTCTTTTTGATATTCATTTCTAGTCCATATTTTTTGCTTGTTATGTTTATCACATTAAGCAATTGTTGTAGGTCTTTAGGATTTTCTGCTAGTAGAACAGTATCATCAGCATATCTCAGGTTATTGATTATCTTTCCATTAATGTTTAGGCCTGGTATCTCTGAGATGTTTTTAAAGATTTGCTCAGTGTATAGATTGAACAAGCTTGGTGATAGGATGCATCCTTGTCTTACTCCTCTTTTTATGGTTTTGTTACACAAAAATATTTATTAAATGCTTTTGAAAACAATTGCAAGCTGAACTAATTAGATTTGCAAGCTGCAGAATTACCAAACCTGCAGTAGAGGTTATTTTGTTGTTTATTTTTCAGTTGTGTATGAGAAAAATAATTTGTGATATGCGGATGACAGTCTTAATAGCAGACACAGAGAGAATGAACTACAAGAAATGATAGACATAATAGTAAAAGAAAGCTACAAGATTGTTGAAGGACATGATCACCTACACCAACCAGTATGGCACATGATGATGATGAATAAATAATTTATTTCAAAATTTCTTACTATAACATCTACCAATTTCATAGTTTCTCTATACCATAGGTGATCTGTCACTTTTTGAAAAAATATAATCTGTGCAACTATGTTGTCAACAGTGTCTGTGTTATAGTCAGATGTCTGAAATATAAGTCATACACTTACTTAAAAACCACATCATCAACATCTGTAAGCACCAAACCCACACTTTGAAGAAAGATGTTCATGACATTCATGTTAGGTGTATCACTGATTGATCTTCCTTGCAGTGAGAAGCTTAAATGAATCTAAAGAGTAACAAGAACAAAAAATATATGTTAGCAATCAACCATAATATATTCATAATATCTGTGTGAATTTTTTTCAGACAATGCTATTGGAAGTAATATTCAGGAGGACACTGTCATGCAAAAATAAAATCTCTTTTTTCTATGATCCAGTTTTTTTTATGATAGGCTAGATAGTTCGATATGTTCTATATTATTACAGTTGTATCTTCTTCTTCTTCTTTCCTTCCTCATCTGCCTTTCAGCATCGAGGGGAGATATAATTTGCGGTCTTTTGCTCTTCTGTTCGCCTCTGCTGCTGTTATATTTCCTAATGCTTCTAATATTCCATTGACCCACCTTTTTCATGGTCAACCCTTGGGTCTGGTGTTCTCACAATGTTTGTTGAAGGTTCGTTGTGTTGTGTTTTGTTCTTTCTGCCTTGTCATGTGGCCAAACCATTTTATCTGTTTTTTCCTTATATATTCTATGGCGGGGGCTATTCCTAGCTTTTTCTCAGTTCTTCATTTCTGATCTTGTCTCTCAGACTGTTTCCTGTCGTTCGTCTAACACATTTCATCTCTGTAGAGGTTATTTTTCTTATTGTTCTTGCATCTAGGGTCCAGGTCTGGCATTGGTAGCACAACGTTGGGATGAAGATTGTATTGTAGAGTGCTTGTTTTGCCTCCAGAGTTATTTCCTTGTTGGACAAAAGTGGTGATAACTGTCCAATGATTTGACAAGCTTTGCTGTATCTTGATTCTATCTCTGTTACATACAGTTGTATGAATACAGAAATTGTTTATGCTATTTTTTGTTATTGTTTGCTCTCAAATAAATATGAGGTTCTTCATATTCCTGCTTTTCTGTTAGTATTTTATATATTATTTATATTTCATCTAATTATTTCTAATAACTACAAATTTTGTAAGTTTCTTGCACCACTCACTATAATGACACAATTTTCAAGATATATTATCACTCATCCTGCATCACAAGGCACAAGTTATGTCGACAAACTTGATCTCTTGATCTCATAAAACACCATAGTGCCATGCCATGCTGAGATTTTCATATTTTTTTTATTGCCCGTGATTACATGACATTTTTATTGAGCTATTTTAATTAAGCAAAATTTAGTCTCATTTACATATTCACCAGCAAGTTTTCATTTTCTATTCCTCCCTCTTTATCTATATTACTGCCCAGATATATGTAAGATTGTACATCTAGTAGAGGAATTTTTTCTAGTTTTATTTGGTTATTGCCAACTGTATTAATTCTCATAATGTTGGTCTTATCTCTATTAATCTTCAGTCCTAGCTGTTGTGATCTCTCATCAAGTATACTCATTTTATCCTGCATCTGTTGATGGCTGTGTGATAGGAGAGCTATGTCGTCAGCAAAGTCTAAATCTTAGTCTAAATCAAAGTCTAAACCAAGTTGTTTGGTCAGTGACCACTGGATCCTATTTCTGTTGTTATGAGTTATTTTCATAATCCAATCTATGGCCAGTAGAAAGAGAAATGGAGACAGAAGGCATCCCTGCCTTATTCCCGTTATTATTTCAAATGCTTCTGTAATCTGTCCTTCATGCACCACACTACATTTCGTTCCTTCATACATTGTTTTTATCAGGTTAATAAACTTTATGGGGATTCTGTAATGACTCAGCAACTTCCAAAGCATTCTTCTGTCTAAACTATCAAATGATTTTTCGTAATCTATGAATCCATTATAAAGTGGGGATTTTAGTTCTAAACTTTGTTCAACTATTATATGTAAAGTAGTTATTTGAGAAGCACATGATCTGTTCTTTCTAAAACCTGCTTGTTCATCTCTCAAATGTTTTTCTATAGCCTCTTTTAGTCTCTCCAGAATTATTCTGCTTGATATTTTTCCTGGCACTGATAGTAGCATAATTCCCCTATAATTTGTGCACTCCTGTAAACTTCCTTTCTTTGGTAGTTTGATCATATAACCTTCTTTCCAGTCTTTAGGTATTTCTTCCCTCTCCCAAATTTTATCTAATAGATTATGTAACATCTTGGTAGAGGTGTTGATATCTGCTTTGATGGCTCCGAAGGAATTTCATCTGGTCCTGTGGCTTTACCATTTTTTAATAGTTTGATGGCTTTCATTATTTCTTCTTTGCTTGGTTTTCCACAGTTAACATGTAACTCTTCTTCTGCTGGTAGCATATCTGGAGAATTATTTGAGCTGGGACTGTTCAAAAGTTCTTTAAAGTGTTCTTTCCATCTCTCCATTTGTTCCCTTATATTACTAAGCAGATTTCCTTTCTTATCTTTAAAAAAGGCATTGATCTGTTTGTATTTTCTACTTAATTTCTTTGTGCTGTTGTACAGTTTTTTCATATTCCTTTATTTGCTGCTTCTTCTGCCTCTTTAGCTAGTTCATCTATATATTTCCTCTTATCCCTTTTAATGCATCTTCTCACTTCTTTGTTCACCTCTGTGTAAGCTTCCTGTGTCTTGGCTTTATTGCTTCTTTTTTTGCTTTTATTTATGTTTGCTTTCTTGTTCTTTCTTTCTTTAATTGTGGTCAACATGGTGTGCAATTAAAAACAATGAAACTTGTATTAAAATAAAGGCCAAAATGGTAGTGCTACAAATGACTAATTTGATAAATAATAATACTTCCTAACAGAGATTATACCTTTATTGGGGAGATGTGAAAGTAATCAAAGAAGCTGACCCGCTGGGCTTGTAAGAACACACCTGCCTCTTCTTTCAAATTTCTCTTTGTAAGTGCCACATCTTCCTTGAACTTTGTTAGCTGTAAATGTAACAGTAGTGATAAGGACCACAATTTATCATCTTTAAACAAGATATTTAGTAGAAACATTTAGGTCACAGAAACAATGCATATTTGATCAGAAAATGTGCACTTTAAACTATATGCCAGGCAGGCTAATGATGCCAAATGGGATGATTTCGGCACGAAAGTGTGCTCAGAAAAATCTTTCACCACATTCTAATACTTTCATCGCTACATGAATGGAACAACACAGTCTATCTATCAACGCAAATGGTACAAATCTGATAGGAGAAAAAGGAATACCCTGCTTGGTGCTAAATTTAGAAGAGTGACCAAAGGAATGAGGCTGTAAGAATGGGATTTAGGAGGTCACTCTCACAATTGTATGAGAAGGTAGTGCTGGGAGAAGAAGTCACAATCATAACCGATGCCATTCACACTACACTTAAAAAGTCATGCAACATTGCTCCTGGTCCAGATGGTGTTTGGTATGATGACAGAAGTGATTTAGCTGACAACGACTTAGAAAAACTGGCCAGTTTAATCCCAGCATTCAGAGGGACCAGATTTAGAAGGAGTGGCTGCATAGCTACTTACTACCTCTACTGAAATCAAAAGAAGACCACTCTCAGATCCCAGATCAGTGTCTACAGAATCGTCATGATGCTGAAATGTGAGCAACATATTGGAGAAAATGTTTGCCTGTGTACTCACTTATCACCTTGAATGGATGAGGGCATTCCTATCCACACTTGGAAGTTTTAGATATAACAAAGAGACATGGCTGAATGCGGCAATCTTCACCTATGATGTCTCTGAAGGATTCCACAGATGAGAGGAGGTATGTAGATGCAGTTAATCTGGAAGATGCATACAACAAAGTATCAATTGAATACCTCATGCAAATGCTTCTCAAACTGGCAGTGTACCCCTTCCGCATTATATGGATTGCTGCAGCACTGTTTCAGAGAAAGGTGATACTCAGATGTGGAAGTTGGTCATCAGAGCCTACATCAATTCGTCCAGGGTTTCAGCAAGTTTCACTATTGTCACCAGTTCTATTTAACATGTACACAATAATGATCATGGAGCAGCTGGATGGTAAGGGAAGAACTATGACTTTTGCTGATGATATTCTGGTATATCAACAGGGAAGAGACAGATGGATAATTACTACACTGTAAAATGAACTCGACCACAAACCTTTCCTGGTGTGGAGTATAAGGTGTCTTGGTTAATCCAAATAAAGCATCAGTGGTTCTCCCTTAAGACCATCCATTGCACCAAGATCTCAACACAAGAAAAGTTGACAGGCTAAAAATAGACAAATCATGGGTGGATGTACAGAAGATGTCATCAAACAGGTTTGTGGGCTTACCAATATCAATGCTGGCGAGGAAAGGATACTAGTGCCTACGTCATTCAAGGGGACACGCTTGTGTATTGTTACAATCGACAGGAAATGTAGGGAACAGAATAGAGTCGTGGTCAATGTGGAGGTCAACGGTCTCATCTGAGATAAAACTGATGAGTAGGATGCAGTCATCTATACAGACGGATCTGTAATACGACACCAAAGAAGTGCATGTGCATTTGCAGCATGCTCAGCAGGCAGAATAGTCAAGGAAGACAGTGGTGTATACGTTATGACCATGAATAGCATGATGATGGAGGTTATGGCAGTGACCAAGGCATTCATCTGGCTAGAGTCACAAGACTACACCCACACCTGTATACTGAGTGATTCGATGAGCATGATACGAAAAGTGGAGGCCGGATCTGTACGTAGGCAATGGGTAGAGTCATTGCAGAAGTCAAAAATACGCAAGGTCACCTTTTTCTACATCCCAGGACATGCTGGAGTACGGGGAAATGAAAGGACGGACAGGCTGGCTATCTGCGCTATTGTTGAGGACTGTCAACCAATGGATCAGGCGGACATCATCAATGCCCTCCGGGAAGTGGGAAGGACACAGGACTTCGACAACCATGAGTCCATGTCAATCCTTCGGATGAAAGAGATGGGAGTTAAGATGGGCACAGCCAGAGTCGGGATCTGTACACAGGCAGTGGGTTGACTCATTGCAGAAGACAACAATATATAGAGTCAGGAAATGAAAGAGTGGACAGATTAAGCTAGCTGTGCTGTCATTGAAGATGGTTAACCAATGGATCAAGCGGACATTATCAATACCCTCCAAGATGTGAGAAGGGCACAGAACTTTGACAACCATATCGAATGATAGAAATAGGAATTAAGATGGGCACAGTCAGAAGACATAGTCTGCACATTTCAGTTCTCATCAGAGAAATTTTTCAAAAATCAAATCTGTGGTTTCCTTGTGGCTTTACTCTCCCTTGGTCTGTGGGTAGTGAAATCTGATATCATATCTCTCTCAGAAAATGGTGAAAAGGTGGGCACTTGTGCATTTTCGCACATTAAAGAAACCCGGCAGTCTAAATCTGAAAAAAGTAGGCCAAAAATGGCTGCTGTGTGGACAAAAAATTGTTAAGCAAATCTACCCATGCCAAAGATGGATGTGTCAGGCCAAAAGATGCAGATATCGTGGCTTTGCTGTAAACTAGCAACACAACACATCCACACCCACTTAATGGATGAACGCTAAGAAGAAGTATGATAAGCATCTGATGGTAGCACAATCAAACCTCTTTTAAATATTGCATGGCAGGCAGTCATAACAAAAACTTAACATGATGATGATAGTCAAACCTCTTTGTCATCAAGTGTCTGCACATCGGGAGCAAATAAGAAGATCATCCCATTGATAAAACTCTGATCAATCTTCACACTCATCTCTTGAATGAGAATCTTGAAGTATCTGAAAGTGATGATTGAAAAGAATTGTATGCATATGACATCACCTATAATCAAGAGATGAAGATAGTCATTTGTTAGCTATGTGATAAGAAGAGCAACAATATAATTTTAAAGCAAAGCTTTCAAATGGAAGTCTATTGTCTATATAGAACAGGGAGTCTATATAGTATATTGTAAAAGAAACAGAGGTAGGCCAACCTAGAGAAACACAAAAAAGAACACTGAGAGGCAACAAGAGTGGGCATCAGCTCCCTTGGTGACATGGTGAGTTTAAAATTTCTGCACTGTCTTTGGCTTGAAAGGACAATAGATAGATAGATATGCATATGACATCACATATGGGTGAGTGAAATCACATAGATATTGACAGGACATGAACACTTACCCGTCATACATATATACTAAGAATTATTAGCTTCATTGTGTCAACTAAATGACTTCTGAAATCATTAGTGTCAGAAAACATGAATAAGTAAATTGTGTATGCATTCAGCAATAAAAACAACTACATGTTGGCTCAAAAATTGTAAATAATTAGAAAATACATTACAGGATGTAAAGCACATTTTAAAAGACACAAGCAAAATTAGCCATTTTTGTTAACACAAAAGTTTCATGAGATTTGACCTTTACATATGAACAATATTGAAACAACTTTTTTCTTACACAAATCAGATTAGAAAGCCTGCAGCAGCAATTAACACATTCACAAACACATTATAACACCAAATAACTAAAGCCAGTGAAAACAATACTTGAAGATCATTTTGAACAGTAGAAAAAAATACCTAAAAAAATCTTAGGATAAATGTGATATATGAGAGCTGTGTACCTGGCCACAGTATTTTGAATATGAATCTCAATGATAGATAAAGCAGAAAAGGGAATACAGGGATTATCACCGTTTCATATTACCTGTTAAATGAAAATTCTCAGAATAATTTTCCCAAACAAAATAAACAACCAAAAACCGCTCAAGCAGTAAAATCAAGTGGAGACGCACACAGTGATAATAGATAGAAAATTGAGCTGGACAGGTCATTCGCACAAAAGAGATCCTTTGAATCTTAAAAACTGCCAAGTAGTTTGACTCCAGAGGGAAGGTAAATGAATAATGTGGGCTAGACCTGAGGCAGCCTGTAATTAAGACCATGGACCATGAAGGAATTTTGTTATTTCCCTATAACATGCTGTAACTTGTACAACATGTTGACTGTTTTGCTGCGACCATAAAAAGAAGAAAATTGTAAAAAGAATTAATGGTGGTTATGTAAAAACTACAACAAAAATATGATTCTGGAATGTATGAACAATGGCCGCGCCGACGAAACAAGCTCAAGTCACGAGCGAGATGGATAGATACGACCTACATATATTAGGATTAAGCGAAATGCGCTGGCTAGGAACAGGTTCACTCACAAGTACTATCACTTTACAGCAAATATATTGTGAGATCAATAGTAGACAAAAAAGGAATTGAAGTCAACGGTCACAACATAAATTATTTGCGATATGCGGATGACACAGTCTTAATAGCAGAGAATGAACTACAAGAAATGATAGTCTTAATAGTAAAAGAAAGCAACAAAAAAAGGTTTCAGTCTGAATAGTAAGAAAACAGAAGTAATGGTCATATCAAATCAAAGAAACAATCATCACCATCATACGGCGTAAAAATAAACAGGACAAATCTGAAACAAGTGCAATGCGTCAAATACTTGGGCACAATAATAACATCAGTTCTGTTTTTTGTTCACTTTCTGCGCAGTTTCGCCTTATGTCTTTTGGCATGTGCTGAGACTGCTATGATGGGGACCACAGTTAACTTTCTTTGTTTGGGACACTTTGGGAGATGAGATATTAATTCAGATGATTACGCTGGCATGGGCGGTTGAGCAATTATGGATTTTAATTTGTTTGCAGTGATACCGGGGCCTTCCAGAACCAAAGAACCAAATAACATCAGATGGAAGATGCACTACAGAAATAAAAAGCAGAATAGCTCAGGCCAAAATAGCATTTCAGAAAATGATAAATATCTTATGCAACAAATCTATGTCAATAGAAGTGAGAAAGAGAGTTCATCGGTGATATAGAGAACCAATTCTGACATATGGAAGCGAATCATGGACAGTAGACAAACAAATGAAAAGATGATAAAAAAGCCACAGAGATGGGATTTCTCAGAAGAATGTTGAAACTTCCCTGGACAGCTAAAAAGACCAATGAAGAAATTCTCAAAGAGGCCAACACAAAAAGGTAACTCCTAAAGAACATCAGAAAGTAACAATCAACATTTTTCGGGCACATCATGAGAAGAGGAAAGTTGTAATACTTGGTTACAACTGGCAAAATAAAAGGAACGAGAGATATGGACGACAAAGAGAGCAAATACTGGATAGCTTGGTTTCATGGCATGGAAAACAGTCAACAATAGAACTGATACAATGCACTGTAGATAGAAGATTGTGGAAGGACATGATCGCCTACGCCAACCGGTATGACACATGATGATGATGATAAGAAACAGGTAGTACTAATCGGCTTCCTCAATGAGATAGAGTTGCTTGCACAGAACAGAGACACATGGCGAGATTTGACAAAAGATCTTTACAAGGATTGAAAACTGCTAGAATATAAATTTAGATAAGAGAAAGAGTATCTGGGTCTATGCCCTATGGGCTGGCTACACCTCGAAAGGTCAATAGATGGATAGATAGAAAGAAGTAAAGACTAGAAGTATAACAATTATTACGATATAATGACTGGCTTATTTAACAATTTACATACAAATTTAAATTTGTCTACTAAGCTGGTGTGAATAACATAATGATACCCTCTTCAAAATGCACTGGCGCCTTTTTGCCCAGTACTGGGACATGTGGTGTGAGTCCTGTGCAAAGATCATCTGATATGGAGAGTCTAGAATTTCTGCCCCATCTGCCATCTTTAGCTTTAAAGGTCAATATACAGATTTTCCTAGTTAGTGGGTTACTGAGACCTTGGTTTTTACTGTGCCTTCTTTCCTCCTCTTCAAGATTTTCCCTACTTAACCTTATTCCTTTATTGTTTAGTTATATTATTGTGAATAATTTAAAGTACAAATGAAAGTTTATCAATGGCGTTCCATATCAATCATTCTCTTTTGTCATTTACAGATTGATTGTTGAGACAACCAACCAATGGTGTATCACTAATCAACAACCAAAATGCTTCAGACATGAAAACAGTTAATCTTTAACTAATTTTGGGGTGTGAAAAAATGAAAATGACAATTACAAATTCTGATTGGCTCTAGTTTTCAAGATATACATGTCTGGTTATATATTTAGGTCCCAGAGATATATGGATGCAATCTTAATGGCATATTGCATAATTTGTTCCAATGACCAATAAAATCTGAATAGGAAATAGATGATGCAATCATGCCTATGTTTAAATATTTTCTGTATAAGTAGCCTAGATCTCATAACTAATTATCATTATTTTTGCATAGTTTTTGTGCTTCTTTCCCCAGCAAATGTAGCTTAGAAATTCCAGAACATTTGTGAATACTTTTGCTAAATTTGTGGTGAAGTGACATTTGTATCACAAAAATGAAATATGAATGCAGTGATTTAGTGCAAAACAGGAGATCAGGATAAAAACAGAGTACTGGACAATAAATGTAAAAAAAAATTTTAAGTGTTTGAGTGGTTAAAAAGTACACTATAATGGAAGAGGAAGCTTGTGATCATGAACCATCAACATCACACAACCCACATTTTGTGAAATTTACCTCCACTAAACCTCCACCTAATAACCCAAATTGAACTGAATGACATTGTCAGAGATCTGAATTTACCCATGAACAAGGCAGAGCTTTTGGATTTCAAACTACAACAGTGGAATCTCCGGGCATATAATGTTTGAATTTATGTGTTTCAGGAACATCAGAAACATCTTGTTATATTCTTTTTTCAAAGAGGATGATCTTCCTGTGTGCCACAACATTTTTGGTTTAATGGCAGTAAAATAAAAAAATAAAAAAAGTAAAGTGGCCCTGTCATGCCAAGTGGCGTATAGGGAATATGATGTTAGTGTCCATAAATTTTACAGACCTTCAGCACATGATTTTTGGGGTAATGTGGTCGGTATTACGCTCGTGCAGCTTTACTTTCCCAGAAAAAAATCCGGTACCCATTAAAGGCTGGATGAACCTGGAAGCTGTCGGTTGGAATCGAACCCTACCTCTTGTCCTTTGTAGTCCAGTTCACTAAACGAGCTATCGTGGCTCGTTTAATGGCAGTACTCAAAATTAATTCCAAAACCAGATAATCAAAGGCTTTTCATTGATTTCTTCAAGTAGAGTTGTTTTCTTTGCATAATTGTGATGTTTAACCTTCAATTGCAGTTTGTCATCAGTCCATCTCTTCTTTTTAATATTCACCTGTTTAGTTTACAACAAAAGTACAATAATTGCATCTTTCAGCCTGATACATATGTCGTTTGCATGTGTAGATGTACTTAATAATTTTGTTCGGGCAGCAACCATTATGGCTTACTCTTTTGACTTTTAACTGTCATGTGTTCCTTACCATACCAAAGAGCAGACAGGACCTCCTGTTTTTTGCTGTTATCCAAAAGGGTTAGACATTGGATCTCACCACCTAGAGATCAAGGGAGGGTAAAGCCACAAGGAAAACATGGAATCAAAGTGAACAATTTCCACAGCATGTGGTGAGATCTGAACATTGGACCTTCCTATCCAGAGGCTAAAGTCTTACCTCTAGACCATCCAGACCTCCGCAGTTCATATGAAATAAACTTATGAAAACAGTAAACAGCTTTTGAGGTGTACAAACTATGGTCAGAATCAACATTATTCTGTGGTGACTTAAAAGTAGTAATTAATTTTGCTTGGACTTGATATAACCAAATACTGTTGCTTACACTACAGTGGTGCATACGTTATGATCATGAGTAGCATGACGATGGAGATGATGGCAGTGACTAAGGCATTCATCTGGTTAGAGTCACAAGACTACACCCACGCCTGTATACTGAGTGATTCAATGAGAATGATAAGAAAAGTGGAGGTGGGCTCTGTACATATGCAATTGGTAGAGTCATTGCAGAAGTCAAAAATACACTAGGTCACCCATGTCTATGCCCCAGGACATGCGAGAGTACAGGGAAATGCAAGAACAGACAGATTGGCTGGCTATTGCTGAGGACAGTCAACCGATGGGTCGGGCAGACATCATAAATGCCATCCGCGAAGTGGGAAGGACACAGGACTTCGACAACCATGAGTCCATGTCACTCCTTCTGATGTAAGAGCTGGGAGTTAAGATGAGCACAGCCAGAAATGAGAAACTTAGTGGGCATGTGAGAAGACTAATCAACCAACACACAACTGGAGTCGTCAGTCGCTGGACACTGCGAGACTTGCTGAGGAGGGGATCTGAGCACCTATGGACATGTTCGGAGTGCAATGATGATGACCCACAAATAACTAAAAACTCAATAACTGTTGCTTTCTCAATGAGTGAAGAAAAAAAACGACCACTACAGAAAAAAATAGTGGCCAAGAAGCAGTCATTATAGCCAGTAGGCAGTTATGTAGCCCGTAGGAAGTCACCAGTAGGCAACCATTGTAGCTTTGCAATAAATGGAGACAGGCACAATATAAAATATATACAATATATTGAATATCATATGGGGCCACGAGTAGAGTTGCTGAAAAAGAGGTAAAATAAACACAAAATGACATAAAGCAGCTAAATCTATAGAGAGACGAGACAAACAATGACATTTCAGCAAAAGCCTTCATCAAATACAAACCAACAGAATAATATTATATAAAAACAAATATGAAAGGCACACAAGTACTAATCTATTCTGCAATTTTGAGATTGGTACCCACCTGCCTTTTGTGTTTGTTGTATGTTTGTTTGTTGTGTGGTGAGACATAATTACTTAGACTAAGCAACTGATAAAGAAAGAGTATAGAACACTTTTTTTCTTTGGTTTTTAAATTTATTGTTGTAAAACAGAAACTAAACTTACTTTATCTGCAGGAGATTGCTGTACTCATGGATCCTAGTTATCAAACTGACCTCAATAAATGGTTTCAACACTGGGGGAAGAGAAAGCTATAGTTACAAGAAAGAGAAGTAGTAGACAAACATATATGCTCATAGTTAGAGTCTGCTGATATTAAACACACTGTGATTGTTAACATAAATATAACAAAAGAATGAGGAGAGAAATAAGAGAGCATCGTTACCGCTAAAGGTGATAACATGCATCAAGGAAAGAGAGTACAAATAGGAAGACACTGCAAAAAATGTAACTTCATGTTAGAAAATCTAGTAGCATAGGTGACAGATATCATATTATGGACATGAAGAAGTTGTGAGGATGTTTAAACTCTCCATCATGGACAAATTATGATGATGTTGCTGCTAACTAACACCATCCTGTACCATGCCTGCTGGAGTAGGTGATCATACTCTTCACAACTTTCTGTAACATCATCATCATCATGTACCATGCCTGCTGGAGTAGGTGATCATACTCTTTCACAACTTTCTGTAACATCATCATCATCATGTACCATGCCTGCTGGTGTAGGTGATCATGTCTCACGACAACTTTCCCTAACATCATCATCATCATCATGTACCATGCCTGTTGGAGTAGGTGATCATGTCTCCCCAAACTTTCTCTAACATCATCATCATCACATACCATGCCTGCTGGAGTAGGTGATCATGTTTCATGACAACTTTCTCTAACATCATTATCATCATGTACCATGACTGCTGAAGTAGGTGATCATGTCTCATGAAAACTTTCCCTAACGTCATCATCACCATCATGTACCATGCCTGCTGGAGTAGGTGATCATACTCTTCACAACTTTCTGTAACATCATCATCATCATGTACCATCCCTGCTGGTGTGGGTGATCATGTCTCACGACAACTTTCCCTAACATTATCATCATCATCATCATGTACCATGCCTGTTGGAGTAGGTGATCATGTCTACCCACACATTTCTCTAACATCATCATCATCATCATGTACCATGTCGGCTGGTGTAGGTGATCATTTCTCTCCACAACTCTCTCTAACATCATCATCATGTACCATGCCTGCTGAAGTAGGTGATCATGTCTCATGACAACTTTCTCTAACATCATCATCACCTGCTGAAGTAGGTGATCATGTCTCATGACAACTTTCTCTAATATCATCATCACCATCATGTACCATGCCTCTGGAGTAGGTGATCATACTCGTCATCGTCACAACTTTCTCTAACGTCATCATCATAATCATGTACCATGACTGCTGAAGTAAGTGATGATGTCTCTCCACAACTTTCTCTAACATCATTATCATCATCACATACCATGCCTGCTGGAGTAGGTGATCATGTCTCCCCACAACTTTCTCTAACATCATTATCGTCATGTACCATGCCTGCTAAGTAGGTGATCATGTCTCTCCACAACTTTCTCTAAAATCATTATCATTATGTACCATGCCTGCTAAGTAGGTGATCATGTCTCTTCACAACTTTCTCTAACATCATCATCATGTACCATGCCTGCTGAAGTAGGTGATCATACTCCTCACAACTTTCTCTAACGTCATTATCATCATCACATACCATGCCTGCTGGAGTAGGTGATCATGTCTCACCACAACTTTCTCTAACATCATTATCATCATATACCATGCCTGCTAAGTAGATGACCATGTCTCAACACAGCTTTCTCTAAAATCATTATCAACTTGTACCATGCCTGCTAAGTAGGTAATCATGTCTCATGACAACTTTCCCTAACATCATCATCATATACTATGCCTGCTGGAGTAGGTGATCATGTCTCTCCACAACTTTCTCTAACATCGTCTTCATCATCATGTACCATGTCGGCTGGTGTAGGTGATCATGTCTCTCCACAACTTTCTCTAACATCATCATCATGTATCATGCCTGCTGATATAGGTGATCATGTCTCATGACAACTTTCTCTAACATCATCATCACCATCATGTACCATGCCTCTGGAGTAGGTGATCACACTCTTCACAACTTTCTCTAATGTCATCATCATCATCATGTACCATGAATGCTGGAGTAGGTGATCAACATGTACCATGCCTGCTAAGTAGGTGATCATGTCTCATGACAACTTTCCCTAACATCATCATCATGTACTATGCCTGCTGGAGTAGGTAATCATGTCTCCCCACAACTTTCTCTAACATCGTCATCATCATCATGTACCATGTCGGCTGGTGTAGGTGATCATGTCTCTCCACAACTTTCTCTAACATCATCATCATGTATCATGCCTGCTGATATAGGTGATCATGTCTCATGACAACTTTCTCTAACATCATCATCACCATCATGTACCATGCCTCTGGAGTAGGTGATCATACTCTTCACAACTTTCTCTAATGTCATCATCATCATCATGTACCATGAATGCTGGAGTAGGTGATCATGTCTCTCCACAACTTTCTCTAACATTATTATCATCATCATGTACTAAGCCTGCTGGTGTAGGTGATCATGATTCTCTACAACTTTATCATAATATCATCATATACCATAGGTGCTAATGTAGATGTATAACAACAGTGTATTTATTTCATGTGGGTGCTGTATGTAAGTGGCAGAAAGGCCACTTGGCCGAATCTGTTATCTTCTTGACTGACAGCATAATCTAGTGGACTGAGACAATTGATGGACTTGTCGTAACATGGAGACATCAAACACAGCGACTTGTATCATATTCATACCACATGTTAGGAGGCTAGCTCAAACCCATCCAATTCTCCAGTAGTTTATTAATGTGATATCTTAACAACAGCAGTTTCAAGATTTCTACATTCAACCACATTGCTTACTCTCATTCTTTTGACTTTCCTATCTCTACAAAAGAAACTGGTAATCAGTTTTTCCTTACTACTTCTAACAAACCTCTGGGTTTATTATCACTGTCCAAAATGGACCAATATTTTCCAACCTTATTAATCTAACTTAATTGGAATATTCTCTATAATCATGATTGCTATCTATAATCATTATCATCATGTGCTATACGCATTGGCACAGGTGATCATGTCCTTCCACAATCTTCTATCCACCGTGCATCGTATTAATTCTGTTGTTGACTATTTTCAATGCCATGACACCAAGATATCTAGTATTTTCTCTCTTTGTCATCCTTGATCTCTCTTTCCCTATGTTTTGCCAGTTGTAACCAAGCATTCTAACTTTCCTCTTCTCATGATGTGCCAGAAAAATGTTGATTGTTTCTTTCTGATGTTTTTTAGGAGCCCCCTTTTTGTGTTGGCCTCTTTGAGAATTTCATTGGTCTTTTTAGCTGTCCAGGAAACTTTCAACATTCTTCTGAGAAATCCCATCTCTGTGGCCACTAATCGTCTTTTCATTTGTTTGTCTACTGTCCATGATTCACTCCCCAAAATTCAGAATTGACTCTATAAAGCACAGATAAACTCTCTTTCTCACTTCCATTGACATGGATTTGTTGCTTAAGACGTTTTCATTTTCTGAAATGCTATTTTGGCCTGAGCTATTCTGCTTTTTATTTCTGTAGTACATCTTCCATCTGATGTTATTATTGTGCACAAGTATTTGACGCGTTGCACTTGTTTCAGATTTGTCCTGTTTATTTTTATGCTGCATGATGGTGATTGTTTCTTCGATATAACCATTACTTCAGTTTTCTTACTATTCAAACTGAGACCTTACTTGTTGCTTTTTTTTACCATTATATCTATCATTTCTTGTAGTTCATTCTCTGTCTCTGATATTAAGACTGTGTCATCCGCATATCGCAAATTGTTTATCTATACTATCTATACCACTATCAATACTGGAATCTATCTGCCGCTACAATCTAATCCATAGCCTTTCCAAGATGTAATTATCCCTTTGCCAGTGCAAATCCCCTATCTAATCTATAATATGACTGTCATCTTGTTTTTTGTTGAAATCACAATTTTCTCTAACATCATCATCATCATGTACCATGCCTGCAGTCCACAACCTTCTCTAATATCATCATCATCATGTCCTATGCCTACTAGTGTAGATAATCATATCTTTCAACAATTTTCTATCTTTCTATCTATCTATTGTCCTTTCAAGCTGAAGACAGCACATAGGGCAGAACCACAATCTCAAAAACAGAAACCTTGCATGCCAAAATGGCACATATTGTAGAGATCACTATTCAAAAATCTATGGTGTTTCTATCTTTACAGTATTTTATTTATTATTGATAACTAGGGCTCAGATTGTTATGACCTAAGAAATGTCAAATATAACCTAAAAATTATTGAAAAATGCTTGCATTTATGACTAAAAAAAAAACAGCAACAAAAAATGACCTAAAAATGTGACATAAATTAATTACAATTTGCTATTACAAATGATGAAAAATAATTTGCAAAGGTGTCTACATTCTTTGTGTCAGGCTCTGCTTTAATATTTTGTTTTTATTGACAAGCAATTTCTGAAGTGGTGCATTTCTCTGACTTTGACTTTTTACAAAAATTGTTGGACATATTCATTCTTCTGTTTGAAATCTCATTTCAGAACAAACATTCTTGACAGTACTGTCACAGTGTGCTGGTGCTTGTTGCAGTGTTTTGGCCAAAGGTCCCTTTTATATTTGAATTTCAATTGTTTACCATGACATACAGTAAAGCAACTAAAAGTGGTGTTTAATTTTCAATCTAAATATTATTTTGAATTATGTTGTCTGAGTTACAGACACATTGTATTTAATCAGGCATGTTTTTATGTGTCTCTTAGCAATAAAATTACAAAGCCAATTTATTCCACAAAGGTCATTGAAATTAAAATGTTATTGTACCCAAAATGATGACAAATATGCCAAATATAACAAATAATGTGCATTTGTCCACAATTTTATCAAAACATGACCTAAACCTAAATTACAATCAAAATATTATACACTTATATGACTAATAAAAACAGCATCAGAGTGTTCAGAAAGGCACGAAGCGATTTTGAAATTAACTTGGATTTCAAAAATACATGTCAGGAAAAAATCTGCCAGACATAACAATCCAAGCCCTATTGTTAACAAACATAACATGAGATAATACTGGCTGATTGGTAGATAGAGATAACGAGTAAGAGAAAGATGGGAGGCACACAGATTTACTATAAATCTATCTATCTATCTATTGACCTTTCAAGCCGTAGCCGGCCAATAAGGCATAGACCCAGATACTCTTTCTGTTATCTAAATTTTTATTCTAGCAGTTTTCAATCCTTATAAAGATCTTTTATAAAATCTCACTATTTGTCCCTGTTCTGTGCAAGCAACTCTATCTAATTGAGGGAGCTGATTCCTGCTGCTCTTGCCTCTCTGATCAATGTTCTTCTCAGTGTTGCTCTTGGGTCGGTCTCTTTTCCTCTTACCTGTTGTTTCCCACATGAGGGCTTGCTTTGTTATACGGTTATTATCTTTCCTCATCACATTTCCAACATATGACCATCGTTTTTTTTAATTACTGAAGATATTAGTGGTTGATTGGCGATTTCTCTAATTTCCTCATTTGTTTTGAATTCGTTTCACGCTATACCAAGTATTTTTCTTAGACATTTATTTTCGAGTGCGTTCAACTTTGTTTCTATGGCTCTTGTTGTTTTCCAGCTCTTACATGCATATGTAAGGGTTGATAGTACATTTAATTTGAATAGTGTAAGTTTTGTGTTTGTGCTGATGAGTTTTGATTTCCACAACTTTTCAAGGCTTCTGAAAGACGTTGCTGCTGTAGCTATTCTGATTCTAATTTCTTTACTTGTATCCCGATCAATGTGACTTCCAAGATAGATAAAGTGATCGATCTCTTCCACTGGTTTGTTTTCCATGTATATTTTGTCGTCTGTTGGAATTAAGCTTTTCATGACTTTAGTCTTTTCATGATTGATCTCAAGCCCAATTTTGCTGGTTATTGATAATAGTTCATTTGTGTTTTACTGCATTGTTTTTATCTGATTGCTGATGAGGACTATGTCATCAGCAAAGTTAAGGTCCTCCAAATGGTCTCCTTGTATCCATTTGATGCCTTTGTTACCAGTGCAGCATTTCTACATTATGAAGTCCATAACAACTCCAAAAACCAAGGACGATAAAATACATCCTTGTTTAACCCCAGTTTCTATTGGAAAACATTCGCTCAGTCCTTCCTCTGTATAAACTGCACATGTGTATCCAACATACATGTCTTTAATAATATTTATGATTTTTGATGGTAAGCCATATTGCCTCAGAATTTTCCACAAAGAATCTCTATGAATGCTGCCGGATGTTTTTTTGATGTCAATGAAGTTAAGTATGAAAGGTTATTTACACATTCTGTATTAGGTTTACGTTTCATTAACAAAAGCATTTTTATGATAGAGGCTTGTTAAACCTCTGATCAATAGTTATATGCCAAGCAGGAGAAAAACAAATCCACTGTAAATATAAAGTACTTAATGTAAGAAAAATGTAAAAATTGTTCTCTATGGAA
This sequence comes from Megaustenia siamemsis, assembly GCA_032433765.1. Taxonomy (NCBI): domain Eukaryota; kingdom Metazoa; phylum Mollusca; class Gastropoda; order Stylommatophora; family Ariophantidae; genus Megaustenia; species Megaustenia siamemsis. The sequence continues at coordinate 48,957,956 of JAVIAB010000059.1, read as the reverse complement.
TCTCCACAGCTTATTCTTACTATTCTTCATTGAGACTTGTGACAAAAATACAAAGATAATAAAGAGTGTGTGGGACAAAGGTATACATCACATTGAACTCACCATCTGCAGCCAAAGTCATTGGAAGAGGCACAGGTGACAGAATAGTTGGGAATGTGCAATCTCTAAGCTGATTGTCGAACTGCAGGACAGTAAAAAAGTACAAACATGAAAATATTAGCAATTTTATTACCTCACATTTTGTTATTTATTAATTTGTTAAAATATTTCAACAAAAAATGTTAACTTTTTGTGACTGGTAATCTTGTGTGATTGTTTCATTTATTTATAAAAATGGATGGAAAAATAATAAAACAATGAATCATACTGTAATAGAACTTGAAGAAGCCAACCCATTCTGACTACACTAAATGCTCCATGTCAAAATAGAATACTACTCAATAAAAGGATGCTTGGTTCATTGGTAAATGAGTAAATAATGATCTTATCTGCAATATCAATCAAACAATGATTCAATAAAAGATTTTAAAAATAATTTTAACCTTGTTGCTTCAACATTCCCAAACTGTAGTAAACTTTGAACAGAAAATCTAATGCTACAACATTCATTTGAGGATGCAAAGGAATAGTCAAATAGAGGGCAAAATTACCAGAAGAAGACTATTTGGTCAACAATGAGGTAACTTAATTTAGTTTAAGTTTAGTGGAAAGATCATCTTTATGAACAATGGACAACTCCATAGTGCTCAGATCCTCTCCTCACCACTTTCCACAGAATGAAGCATGCTAGCCACAGACTAGTGAATTATAGTGGTCATAACTTATGCACCACTGTCTTCCTTGACTATTCTGCCTGCTGTCAAAAAAAAAAATAGGTAAAGTACCACCGTCACGCCAAGTGGCATATAGGGAATATGGTGTTAGTGACCATAAATGTTACAGACCTTCGGCACATGATTTTTGGGGTAATGTGGTCAGTATTACGCCCGTGCCGCTTTACTTTCCCAGAAAAAAAATCTGGTATGGCTGGGTGAACCTGGAGGCCGTCGGTTGGGATCGAACCCTACCTCTTGTCCTTTGTAGTCCAGTTCACTAACCACTGAGCTATTGCGGCTCCCATTCTGCCTGCTGAGCATGCTGTAAATGCCCTTGCACTCCTTTGGTGTCGTATTACAGATCTGTCTGTATAGATGACTGCATCTTTCTCATCGGTGTTATCCCAGATGAGACCGTTGAACTCCGCATTGACCACAACTGAGTTCTATTCCCAACATTTCCTGTCAAGTGTGACAATATATGAGAATGTGCCCCTGAATGGTGTAGGCACTGGTAGCCACACTTCGCCAGCATTGATATTGGTAAGCCCACAGACATGTTTGATGATGGCACACTCATTATTTACCTCTTTTTAGTCTTACACCTTTTCCATTGTTGAGCTTGTGGAGAAATAGATGCTCTTTATCTGCACTTATCTTCAGATATGCTCATGCTCTCCATATCTTGATCCTGTCATCCATGGTTGGAAAGTCAAAAAGGTACCTCATTGCTACACAGGGAGTGTCCCTTGTACACCCCAAGATAATGCAAATAGCTTCATTCTGTATTTTCTTCAGCCTGTCAATTTGCGACGTTCTGACAGTAAGAATTGCTAGGGCATACTCGATTGGTATGAGGAATAATCCCCGGAACAGAAGGGCAAGTAGCCTCTTCTCGATGTTGGCAGCTTCAAGGTAGCTAATCCTTTGCTGGATTTTGTTATCACATGGTCGACCGACATGGTTCCTAAAACACAGGCTGCAATCAAACTTAACTCCCAGGTATGTCATCAACCTGTCCCTGGTCACCTCATCAGCTCCTACTCATACCACCAGTATGCATCATGATGATTCTGTAGGCACTGATCTGAGTATGGTCCTTGTTTGGCTTTGGTAGCAGTAGTAAGTAGCTGTGTAGCCACTCCTTCTTAATCTGGTCACTGTGAGTGCTGGCATTAAATTCTTTGGCCAATTTTTTTCAAGTCATCATCATAGTTCAGTACCGAACACCATCTGGACAAGGAACAGTGTTGTGTGACCTTTTAAGTGTTGTGCAAATGGCATCAGTTGTGATTGTGAGATCTTCTCCCAGCACTATATCCTCACACAATTCTGAGAATGACGCCCGTATCCTCATTCTTGCAGCCTCATTTCTTTGGTCAGTCTACTCAACGTAATAGGGCCTTCCCTTTGCTCTCATCAGATTTGTGCCATATCTGGCCTGTGCTCTGGAAGTTTGGTATACCTCTGTGTTGTGTTGTGCCATTCATGCTCTGAGAAGGTGCCAGAATGTGGCTAGCGATTTTTCTGAGCAAACTTTTTGGGAGAAATCACCCCACTTGGTATCCTTAACCTTAGCACATAACTTAAAGTGCATCATTTTATGGTCGCCCTCTTCTTTCAGACACTTCAAGAGCTCATTTTGTGTTCTTGCATTGTGTAAGCTTAACATGTTGTGGAGCAGATATGGGAAATTCCTGACTGCAGTGAAACTGATTCCATGAACAGAACAGATTATGTTAGTCAAGAGGGATATTCCAGGAGTAACAGGGAAGCAATGGCTGCACAGAATATTTAATGCAGCATGCACCAACAACAAGCCCCAGAAGACTGGCAACAGGCAATCATCATACCAATATGGAAAAAGAAAGGTAGTAAAAGAGATTGCAATTAATATAGAGGTATATCTCTTCTCAGCCATATAGGAAAGCTATACGCAAAAATCTTGGAAAAAAGGCTGAAACCAATAATAGAAATTCAGTTAAGCGATTCTCAAATGGGGTTCCGAAAAAAACAGAGGATGTACGTATGCACTATTCACACTAAAACAGCTTGCAGAAAAAATGACAGAACACAATCAAAACTTATACATAGCCTTCATTGACCAGGAAAAAGCATTCAGAGTAAACAGAGAACAACTGTGGGAGATGCCAACAACATACAGAGTAAGCCAACATCTAACCAACCTTATTAAAAGCCTCTATGTCAACAGCAGCTGCAGGGTCAGAACAGCTGCAGGCTACACAGACCACTTCGAAGTTAGATCAGGCGTAAGACAGGGGTGCGTACTATCCCCCTACTGTTTATTACATACATGGACCATATATGCAAGCTAACAGAGGAGATCAATGAGCTTCTATTTGCAGATGATCAGGCACTAATACATGAAACAATAGAAGACCTACAAGAACACTTAAACAAACTCAACATCTCAGGCACAAAATACAACATGAAAATCAACATCAACAAAACAGAAGTCGTGAATGTCACCAAAAATAAGCAGGACATCAACATAACTATAGAAGGCAGTCAACTAAAACAAGTAGAGGAATTCAAATACCTAGGAAGTCTAATGACAAACGATAATTCTCAAACAGCAGAGATAGAATCAAGATGCAACAAAGCTTGTTAAATCATCGGACAGTTATCACCACTATTGTCCAACAAGGAAATAACTCTGGAGGCAAAACGAGCACTATACAATACAATCTTCATCCCAACATTGTGCTACCAATGTCAGACCTGGAGCCTAGATCCAAGAACAATAAGAAAAATAACCTCTACAGAGATGAAATGTGTTAGATGAATGACAGGAAACAGTCTGAGAGATAAGATCAGAAATGAAGAACTGAGAAAAAAGCTAGGAATAGACCCCGTCATAGAATATATAAAGAAACAACAGATAAAATGGTTTGGCCATGTGACAAGGTAGAAAGAACAAAACACTACACAACGAGCCTTCAACAAATGTTGTGAGAACACCAGACCCAAAGGTCGACCACGAAAAAGATGGGTTGATGGAATATTAGAAGCACTAGGAAACATAACAGCAGCAGAGGCAAACAGAAGAGCAAAATACCACAAATTATATCTCCCCTCGACGCTGAAAGGCAGATGAGGAAGGAAAGAAGAAGAAGAGGGATATTGCCTAAATTCAGGACAGCTTCTGGGGAGAAAAAAAAAGGGGGGGGGGGGAGAACTTGTGAATCACTGTCACAGAAGCTTAAAGATGGAGCATGGGCCAACACTAAATTAACACTCCGAACTAAGATTCAAATTTACCAAAGTTGTTGTGCTTAGTACACTTCTATATGGATCACAAACTTAGACTACCTATACAGGGCGGGCAAAAACAATTAAAAAAACATTCACGTGTGCTGCCTTCGAAAGATTATGAACATCAAATGGCAGGACAAAGTAACCAATTCTAATGTCTCTTACAGTGAGTCAAACTCCCATCCATTATAGCAACACTTAGGAGCAACACTAAGGTTGCTGGGTCAAGTAAGAAGAATGGCAAACAATCATATTCCCAAACAAATATTGTATGGTGAACTTATGAATGTAAAGAGACTAAAGGGCAGACCATTGCTGAGAAATAAGGATGTTTGCAGAGCTTCCTTGAGTGAATTCTCTATCAGTGAAAGAAACTGGGAAAATCTGGCTGCAGATCATAGCATATGGAAAATAAAAAATGGCACAGCAACTTTCGAGGCAGTGATGATATCAAACTCAGAAGACAAAAGATGCAGGAGAAAGAAGATGAGGCTAAGCACCACTAATACATCTTATTCGTCCTGTGGCCGGATCTGTCTATCCAATATAGGCAAATTCAGCCACAAGAGAAGCTGTTCAGCAAAACAACATCCACCATAAGACACTACAATTTTTTAACAAACTACTGACTTAGCGTGATTGCTTGCTACCAACTGTATGAGAAAACGTCAAAGACCATATATTTACATAACCAACCACCAGAACAAATAGAGATTGTTGCATAAAGTTGAGACAAACACATACAGAGATAACTCATTGACAAGAAACCAGTCCTAAAATGTACATCAGGCTATAAAATCTTAAAATCTGAGGTGGAAAAAGCTATAAAAACAATGAAAAAGGGAAAACCAGCAGGACCTGACAGCATACAGATAGAGATGATACAGGCACTAGAAGATTTTGGCATTCAAGTGATTACAGACATATGTAATGACATATAACACACAGGATACATACCAAATGAACTTAAAACATTAATTTTCATTGCATTGCCTAAAAAGAATGGTGCAGTTGAATGAAGTGACTTTAGAACAATAAGCCTAATGAGCCATGTTACAAAAATCTTGGTAAAAAAAGTTATACAAGGAAGGATTCAGAATAAAATCAATACTGAATTAGATGAGCAGCAATTTGGATTTAGGAAAAATAGCAAGACAAAAGAAGCCACATTCTGCATGAGAACATTAATCAAAAAATACAATGAAGTAAACAAACAAATATATGCCTGCTTCATAGACTATACCAAAGCTTTTGATAGAGTACACCACAAACAACTTATAGAATACCTAAAAGAGATACATCTAGATGACATGGACATACGACTTATATGTAAACTATACTGGGAGCAAACAGCAATAATAAAATATAACAAAGAGAACTCTACACCCATTGATATGTTTGCTTGCTTACGTTCGCCCAATGTCTAAAGTATTCTAGAGTATTCGTAGACTGTAGAATTCCTCTTTGTCAACCGCTCTGATATAAAACCCATTGATATAAAAAGAGGAGTAAGACAGGGATGCATCCTATCACCAAGCTTGTTCAATCTATACACTGAGCAAATCTTTAAAAACATCATAGAGATGCCAGGCCTACAAATTAATGGAAAGATAATCAATAACCTAAGATATGCTGATGACAGTGAACTGGACTACTACGGACAAGGGGTAGGGTTCGATCCCAACCGACGGCTCCGGGTTCACCCAGCCTTAAAATGGGTACCGGATTTTTTCTGGGAAAGTAAAGCAGCACGGGCGTAATACCGACCACATTACCCCAAAAATCTTGTGCTGAAGGTCTGTAAAATATAGGGTCACTAACACCATATTTCCCTATACGCCACTTGGCGTGACGGGGGGTACTTTTTTTTTATGCTGATGACACTGTACTACTAGCAGAAAATCCTAAAGATCTACAACAATTACTTAATGAAATAAACCTGACAAGCAAAAAATATGGACTAGATATGAATATCAAAAAGGCTAAAACTATGATCATAAACAAAGAAAAAAACTCAAAACCCACGTGGATATTAAAATTGAAGGAATAGACCTGGAGACAGTTCAGAACTACAACTACCTTGGACATACTATAACCAGTGATGGAAAATGTACAACTGAAATAAACAAAAGAATAGGAATGGCAAAAAGTAATTTTAATGTCATGAAGAACATACTAACATCAAAACAAATAACACCAGGGCTAAAACTAAGAATAGCAAAATGTTACATCTTCTCAATATTCCTATATGGTGCAGAAACCTGGACATTAGACAAGAAAACAGAACAGAGAATTGAAGCCTTTGAAATGTGGACATATAGAAGAATAGGTAGAATTGGATCAAAGGAAAAGAAAACAAATGATGAAGTCTTAAAACAACTAAAAATGAAAAGAGAACTACTAAGCACAATTCAAACAAGACAAATGCGATTTTTGGGCCATGTTAAAAGCCACAACAGCCTACTAAAAGTAATCCTGGAGGGGAAAATATAAGGTAAAAGAGGCAGATGCAGACCAAGACTAACATGGACAAGTAACATCAAAAGATGGACAAATCAGCCTATGACAACCTGCACCATCAAAGCAAGAGACAGAGCAGAATAGCACTCAATGGTAGCCAACCTTCGTTGCGGAGACGGCACTCGATGATGATGATGATTCTGCATAAATATTGCATATATATAGATAAAATTTGACCAAATTATTCAAACACTGTAGGGATTATTTCATTGACTTTGTCTTGGTAGTGTTTATTTTAATTGCCTTTGTTTTGGTGAGTTTATTGTCAATGGTATAGTTTATTAAAAGAAACTAATTTGCATCTTTAGTAACTAATTTGCTGTTTACTCTAGCTACTCCTTGTTTAGTGTTCCACTTCTCTACAATAAATAAAAGGGAGCCATGATAGCTCAGCGATTAGTGAAATGGACTACAAAGGACAAGGGGTAGGGTTCGATCCCAACCGACGACTTCCGGGTTCACCCAGCCTTAAATGGGTACCAGATTTTTTTCTGGGAAAGTAAAGCAACAAGGGTGTAATACCGACAACATTACCCCGAAAATCATGTGCTGAAGGTCTGTAAAATTTATGATCATCAACACCATATTCCCTATATGGCACTTGGCGTGACGGTGCTCTTTACATACTTTTACTTACAAGAAATAAATAAGTTTATCTTTACTGTTTCTGTTTTAGCTATTATCCTATTTATTATGTGATACTTAGTGTTGAACATTTCTTCTTCTTCTACCTTTTTAGCTCTCAGTGGAGCATAGGTCTTCAACGAAACACTTTCCAAGTCGTTCTGTTTTTTGCCATTCTTTTAAGATCATTCCATGTCTTCCCCATCATCTTCATCTCTGCTTCTATCTGTCTTCTCCAAGAATTCCTTGGTCTTCCTCTTTGTCTTTTCCCCTGGGGATTCCAAAAAAGGACCTGTTGTGTAATACTCTCAGTTGGCTTCCGTAGTGTGTGTCCTATCCAGTGCCATCGTCTTTGCTGTATCTCTTTATCCACTGGTGTTTGACTGGTACATTTCCATAATTCTATGTTAGTGATTTTGTCCTGCCATTTCCATCCTTTTATCATGCATAAACATCCATTAATAAAAGTCTGTACCTTCGTGATTGTCAATTTTGTTGTTCTCCATGTTTCACAGCCATATAATAGGACCGACTTAACATTTGAGTTGAAAATTTTTATTTTTGTATTTAACCTAATTTATTTGGATTTCCATATGTTTCCCAGTGCAATGAAAGCTCCTCTTGCTTTTGATATCCTTATTTGGGTATAATTTTCTGTTCCTCCCTCTTTATCTATATTACTGCCCAGATACATGTAAGATTGTACATCTAATAGAGGTAATTCTCCTAGTTTTATTTGGTTATTGCCAACTGTATTAATTCTCATAATGTTAGTCTTATCTCTATTAATCTTCAGTCCTAGCTGTTGTGATCTCTCATCAAGTATGTTCATTTTATCCTGCATCTGTTGATGGCTGTATGATATATGATGTTGATGTCATCAGCAAAGTCTAAATCATCAAGTTGTTTGGTCAGTGACCACTGGATTCCATTTCTGTTGTTTTGAGTTATTTTTATAATCCAATCTATGGCCAGTAGAAAGAGAAATGGAGACAGAAGGCATCCCTGCCTTACTCCCGTTATTATTTCAAATGCTTCTGTAATCTGTCCTTCATGCACCACACTACATTTCGTTTCTTCATACATTGTTTTTATCAGGTTAATAAACTTTATGGGGGTTCTGTAATGACTCAGCAACTTCCAAAGCATTCTTCTGTCTAAACTATCAAATGCCTATTCGTAATCTATGAATCCAATATAAAGTGGGGATTTTAGTTCTAAACTTTGTTCAACTATTATACGTAGAGTAGTTATTTGATCAGCACATGATCTGTTCTTCCTAAAACCTGCTTGTTCATCTCTCAAATGTTTCTCTATGGCCTCTTTTAGTCTCTCCAGAATGATTCTGCTTAATATTTTTCCTGGCACTGATAGTAGCATAATTCCCCTATAATTTGTGCACTCCTGTAAACTTCCTTTCTTTGGTAGTTTGATCATATAACCTTCTTTCCAGTCTTTAGGTATTTCTTCCCTCTCCCAAATTTTATCTAATAGATTATGTAGCATCTTGGTAGAGTTGTTAATATCTGCTTTGATGGCTTCCGAAGGAATTTCATCTGGTCCTGTGGCTTTACCATTTTTAATTGATTGATGGATTTCATTATTTCTTCTTTGCTTGGTTTTCCACAGTTAACGTGTAACTCTTCTTCTGCTCGTAGTATATCTGGAGGATTATTTGAGCCGGGTCTATTCAAAAGTTCTTCAAAGTGCTCTTTCCATCTCACCATTTGTTCCCTTATATTACTAAGCAGATTTCCTTTCTTATCTTTAATAAAGGCATTGATCTGTTTGTATTTTCCACTTCATTTCTTTGTGCTGTTGTACAGTTCTTTCATATTCCCTTTATTTGCTGCTTCTTCTGCCTCTTTAGCTAGTTCATCTATATATTTCCTCTTATCCCTTTTAATGCATCTTCTCACTTCTTTGTTCATCTCTGTGTAAGCTTCCTATGTCTTGGCTTTATTACTTCTTGTTTTGCTTTTATTTATATCTGCTTTCTTGTTCTTTCTTTCTTTAATTTTGTCCAGGGTCTCTGCTGTCATCCATGCCTTATTCTGGCGTTCTCTTTTCCCTAGTGTTTCTTCGCATGTCTCTTTCCATATATCTTTTACTGTTTCCAATGATCTTCTATATTTATTGTATTTTCTAGTTGTTGGAGGACTTGGTATTTGTTTGATATTGTGACTGTAAATTTATCTTTAATTCCTTGTTCTTTAAGGAACCCTACATTGAAATACTTTCTACCCTTATTCGTTGTAGTAAACCTTTTTAGTTTAATTTTAAGTTTAGCTATCAGAAGATGATGATCAGAAGCTATATCTGCCCCTCTATATACTTTTACATCCTGTAAGGATGACTTAAACTTATTATTAATACATATGTGATCAATTTGATTTTCCGTTCTATGATCTGGTGACACCCATGTAGCTTTGTGTATTCTTTTGTGTTGGAATATCGTTCCTCCTAGGCTCACTTGATTAAGGGCGCAGAAACTCACAAACAAGATATAAATGAGAATGGTGAGATATTTGTGAGTTGTGAGTTGAACATTTACTTCAGTTTATTCCTTTCTGTGAATAAAACTGGTTGACTGTTTTGTTAAAATAAAAAAAGAAGTGACCATTGATTATATGCATGCAAGCACAAACAATATTTGACAGCATATAATGATGCACTTTTTTCTTCTGAATATAGATTTTAAAAACAGTGTGCCTTAAAAGTCAATACTCAGTTTCTGATTATTTCATTTCTGGAAATTTTCTCTGATCTGAGATATGCAATTTCTTTCTATCTTTCTTGCAGTGTATGAGAGAATTCCAGTTATGTAAAGTTCAGTGGATACATATTTGAACTGTCATCAATGATTACAGCTGTGTTCATTAAATCTTTCCAGTTATTGTGAAAAGTTTTAAGTGTAATAAATTCCTGCTACTGAATTTTCTTAAATTTGTTGGGAAGATATGGCTCAAAAACAATGTTGGCATTGCATTAACACAGCATACAGAGTATGTGTGATTGTGTATGCTGAAGGACATAAAAAATGGCTTAATTTTGAGCTACTACCAACTGAGAAAATAAGAACTTAACTGAATCAGGAAGAGGATCTAAAAAAGGCAACTAACAGTGAACATAACCTATGAAGTGGAACTCTAAATTGATCAGAACTTTGAAATCATCGGAGTCATCATTTGGAATCATTGCCTGTGTGCTGAGATTAGGGCAACACTGTAGTCAACCATGTCTATTGAATTTGTCACTGTTCTTCGGTGAGAACTGTGACATGAGTAAAGAATATATGGGAAATTCCTGACTACAGTAATACTGATTCCATGAACAGAACAGATCAGAACTTTAGGCAGAACTGAATATTTGGATCTTAGACCACAGAAAGGTGAAACCTTCTGGGTCTATGAAATTGATTATTCATCAAGTGAACATGATAGTGACTAACAGAGAGATCATCAATTTTACAGGACATCATGGTGTTCAAGATTCATGAAGAGTAATCAGCTATATAAGCAGACTAAAACAAAAAATATTGCAAAAGATGTCATCTGAATATGAAGAAAAAATGATTGAATTTCATTGATTAATCATTACAAGAGAACAAGAAAAATGTGAATTTACGTAATTAGGGAAACATGGACAAGGTTCATCTGACTTTTGATATGCCCCAAAACAAAACTGTACATTATCAAGGGCACAAACAATTTTACTGCTAAAATTTTAGAGCATGAAAAAACTCACTATATGGTTGTTTTATATTACTATGCTGATAGGACAAAATTGCAGCCACTATTGATTATTAAAATGAAGACATTACCCTAAGAAAAATTGCCTAAAGGAGTGTTTGTACATGTTCACACAAAAGGTTGGATGGTTGGTAGTGGAATGAAATTACGGACAGATGACAATTTAGCCCAGGCATCCTGATGGATTGTTGAAGAAACCACCTGCCCTGCTTGTATGAGATCAGTTTTGTTCTCACAGAAGATGTTAAAAATACACTCAAGAAACAAGAAATTGAAAACTCAGCTGTTAATCCAGGAGCTCAATCTAGCCAGCTTCAACCTTTAGATATTTGTATTAATAAACCATTTAAGGGATCTATGAAGGAATAGATAAACAGCTGCATGCAGTCTTTAGATTTTGAGGTTACACCATCAGAAAGAAGGATGACTTACATTTTGCAAGTTTTTAAGTGGGTGAAAGCTTTAAGTGATGCTGTGAAAACTGAGACAATGTTTAAAAATTTAAAAGTATGGCATTAGTAATGTGCTGGATGGTACAAATGATAATTTTTTTGTATGAGGGCTCAGATTCTGATTTAAAAGAGGTTTCAAGTGACTCTTCATTTAGCTCTGAAGATGAATGTTTGGGTTTTGACCAAGAAGATTAAAAGGTATTACTTCTTAGTTATATTAGACATGTTGAAAGTAGACATATGTTTTACTTTATATCTGAAATATTGTAAACTCATAATATTCAGTGATGAAGTTTTTCTATCTGAAATATGTACAAAAAAGGGGGTGTGTTTTTAATATCTTATGTCTTATATGTCAGCAAATATGGTATATTTAAAAAATAAAATGGTGAACAACTAGAGAGCAGTAAATTTCTAAACAGTACCTGAAGTCTATTAATCTTTGCATGAAACTGAATGGAGTGTGTTGATTCTCTTATCTGCAACCAAATTCCATTGTCTTGTCTGCGTCTGATTACAGAAAGGTAAGGCTTGATGATGTGCATACTCTCAAAGTCAACCTTGTTATTGGAAGGGGACCGGTTAAGCAGTGGGAAAGAAACAGAAAGAAATAGATTTTAAAATGGCATTTTATTATTTCAAAATGAAAAGGCCAGAATTCCTTGCTTAATATTATATACATTTCAATTTCTAAATAGCATAAACATTTATAGCATATTCTCACACATGTGTTGATTTGTGTATAATTTAAACCAAAAAATTATTTAAACATTAAGTAAATTCTTAAAAAAGTAACAATTAAAATCAATTGTAAATAAACAATAGACAAGAGTTCAGTACCTTAAAAAAAACTTCCTACATATATAGTTTCTTTTTTCTTGGTCCTTCGCATGCCGTTAGACGTTGCATAGGGCTTGTATTTTTGTATTTTCTGCCACCCATATATTTTTGGCATATTTTTCACTACCCCTCTCTATTCTGGGGGAGATATTTTATCTTATCTAATGAGTCTATGCCCACCAACTTTACTTCTCCTATAAGTGTTCTTTTTAGTGCCTCTTTAGGTCTTCCTCTTTTTCTGTATCCTGATGTTTCCCATAGAAGAGACTGTTTTGGAATTCTCTTGCCATCTCTTCTCAGCACATGTCTGACATATCTCCATCTTCTTTCCTTAATTGTAGATGAGATCTTTGGTTGCATGGCCATTTCTCTTATTTCAATATTAGTCTTGAAATTATTCCATTGCACACAGAATATTTTTCTTAGACATTTGTCTTATAAGTTTTGACTTTAGATTTCTATGCATTTTACATAGTCACAAGATGCATTTCTGGAATCTGAGGGCCAGTATAACATATGTATTGTGAGGTCACTTCCATTTAAACTTTAGTGATATATTCAAAATATCATCAAGTTCTCTATTGAGCTCTTGAAAAAATTTTTCTGAATATGCGATGCTTGTTTTTTTGCTTTCAAACAATTTTGATATTTCTTTAATAAAGGTTTTAGTTTCATTTTGTGGTGAGCTGTAGAGAATTTGTTCTTTTTTCTGTTTTTGCCAGTTTTCAATCTTCTCAATACCTGAAGTGCTACCATGAAGAAGAATCCATTACAGTGACACTTTGTTGGTGACGGTTAAGATGTTCTGCTGTCCTATTACTTGTATGGATCTGAGTGCTAGAGAGCATCAGGGAAGAAAATACCAAAACTGTCATTATGCAACCTAACTAGGGAAACATCTTTTAACATGGTTTGTAAAAAATGTGAATGGTTGCCAAAATAAGGAAGAATAGATCACACACTTAAGTACACCCATAAACCATAAAAATAACTGCATTGTAGAAATTCTTTTGGGAAGGTAAGAGACAGTCTTGAAGGAAGGTGAGAAAACCTAAAGACAATCTGATGGACAATGATAATCAAAGCACAGGTCAGACTTTGAATAATCTATAATAAAAGATAGTCATGCACAAGTGGAGAAATTGTAAAAATGTCATATACATGTCAAAAAGGATTTAATACTTTGTCTTGACAAAAAAACGACAAAAGTCACAGGGAAATCAACAAAGTTGCGCAAAAAACTAAACTGAAAAATAAAAATGATAAGCACAAATAAAAAAGGAAACTGAATATTGATTACTAACATCAATATGGTTCTGTGCATAATGATGATAGAAAAAGAAATAGTACTAATATGCTTGGTCTTAATTTTTGCAAGGAGGTTACAAGTTATTAGACCCATATATCATCTTGAAAGGAAACAAGAAAACAATGTATATTATAATGTTAGATGAACTTAACTAGCACCCACAATATTTTAATTACAATGGGAAACTCATTCAACAATTCTGTGAGAACATTTGTGGTAGAAACAAATTTAAAGAAAAACTCCTTCAACAAATCTGTGGGAGAACATTTGTTTTATTAGCAGATTGCATTGCATGCGTGTTGTGTATTGTGGTCAACTGCATCTGCCATCACTGTGTATTTGTGTGCAAATGTTTCTCTAGCCTTTTTCTAATTTAATGAAGTCTGTACCTCTAATGTTTTTAATAAAATTGTTGAACAGATATGATCACAGTAAAAAAAAAAAAAACAACAGATATTCCATCTGAATGCACATACTTCAATGTTATTATCAAGTTTGAAAATATAATTATTCAAACCAGCATCAGCAATGTTCAGCAAATAATTCTGGTATGACCTCTCCAAGATTTCTGCATCTTTGGGTTTCACAGCTTTGAAACATTTTTTTTTACACTCCTCCCAAATTATACCAGAGCTGTTGGAAATAACCAAAATACTCTGAGAAACTGAATAAATGCAATGGAGTTCAAATGAAGATTTACATTTCAAAAGATATTTTTTGACTGTGTGTATGAATGTCTGTAGAGACTACTCCATGTTGAGTAATGATTCCTATCCATACATGTGTTTTCAGATTAGATTAGACAGCTTATGTATTCAATAATATATCATTTACTCTATTTAATAGTTCTTCTTCTTCTACCTTTTAGCTCCCAGTGGAGCATAGGTCTTCAACAAACACTTTCCAAGTCGTTCTGTTTTTTGCAATTCTTATAAGATCATTCCATGTCTTCTCCATCATCTTCATCTCTGCTTCGTCGATCTGTCTTCTCCAAGAATTCCTTGGTCTTCCTCTTTGTCTTTTCCCCTGGGGATTCCAAAAAAGGACCTGTTGTGTAATACTCTCAGTTGGCTTCCGTAGTGTGTGTCCTATCCATCGCTATCGTCTTCACTGTATCTCTTTATCCACTGGTATTTGACCGGTACATTTCCATAATTCCACGTTAGTGACTTTGTCCTGCCATTTCCATCCCTTTATTCTGCGTAAGCATCCATTAATGAAAGTCTGTACCTTCGTGATTGTCAATTTTGTTATTCTCCATGTTTCACAGCCATATAATAAGACCCACTTAACATTTGAGTTGAAAATTTTTATTTTTGTATTTAACCTAATTTATTTGGATTTCCATATGTTTCCCAGTGCAATGAAAGCTCCTCTTGCTTTTGATATCCTTATTTTGGTATCATTTTCTGTTCCTCCATCTTTATCTATATTACTGCCCAGATATATGTAAGATTGTACGTCTAGTAGAGGTATTTCTCCTAGTTTTATTTGGTTATTGCCAACTGCATTAATTCTCATAATGTTGGTCTTATCTCTATTAATCTTTAGTCCTAGCTGTTGTGATCTCTCATCTAATTATTTAATAGTTATTGAGTAATATAAAATGAATATGTTCGTGCCACACATAAATTCATTAAAAAAAACAAATGTATATTTACACTCTTATTGCTGTAGTCGCAAATTTAAAATTTGGATGATAATTTTTTAGTATTTTATTGGCTTGTAATTAATTCTATTGTCTGCAGATCAATTTGACCAATGTCATGTAATCAATTGGGTTTCAATTGTATGTGGATTACTAGGGTTAAAACATATTCTCTAGTAGAGAACAGAAAATGCTGTAGGGCTTTGCAAGAAGAGACATCTGATCCTAAGAAAGAGACCCCACTGTGCGACTGTTTCAGCCCATTAACTTCTTGATAATCTATGGGGAAAACTCAGGATTTTGAAATCAAATGTTTTTTCCACCCTTACAAAAGCTGGAAAACAACTAAAGAAATAAAAAATAAATTAGGTGCATTTGAAAACAAAAGCCTCAGGAAAATACTTCATGTGCTATGGAAGAAATTCAAGAGAGTGTAGAAATTAGAGAAGTGACAAAGCATAAAAAATATATATCTATTATATTATTCTATCTATTATAAATACATAAAAAATATAGATTCAAAGGGTCGACAACGAAAAAGATGGGTCGATGGAATATTAGAAGCACTAGGAAACATAACAGCAGCAGAGGCGAACAGAAGAGCAAAAGACCGCAAATTATATCTCCCCTTGACGCTGAAAGGCAGATGAGGAAGGAAAGAAAAAGAAGAGAAGAAGTTAGTCATGTGATGAGAAAAGACAACAAGTGAGCTTCCCCTGAGATTCTTCTAATGGGAACCAGAAGATAGAAGAAAAAAGAGGACAGAGAGCAACAACAGCAGGCATTAGCTCCATTGCCGAGGTTGAGAGGCTTGCCCTAAACAGAGATTCATGGTGAGACAGATCCTGTACAAAATCTGACACTTTCTAGTAAAGATCACTGAACATGGAACATCTAGAATTTCTGCCACATGTGCCATCTTTAGCTTGAAAGGACAATTGACAGATAGATAGAGTAAATAACATTTCAGGAAAGTTTTTAAACAGAAATGAGAAAAAGAATTAGTGTTTTTTGGAGCCATATATTATGATGTGTTAATGAATTCTGAATCAGCTCCCTCATTGAGATAGAGTTGCTTGCACAGAACAGAGACAAATGGCGAGATTTGATAAAAGATCTTTACAAGGATTGAAAACTGCTAGAATACAAATTTAGATAAGAGAAAGAGTATCTGGGCCTATGCCCTATGGGCCGACTACAGCTCAAAGGGTCAATAGATAGAATGAATCCTGAACAGTAATCAAACAAGAATATCATAGAAGAAAATTAAAAATTTTAAGACAAAACAAATGGAAAAAAATATGGAAATTAGCACCATATTTCCCATATAAATGCTCAAAGCATGACAGCTACCTTTACACAAACACTATAAAATTCTATCTGAACGAACAAGGCTATTGAAAAGACTAAAATAAACAAAAACACAATGAAGACTACCAAATATTTCAAATCTTCACTTGATATAAAGAGAAATCTAAAATATGTTTAATTTTTTTTTGTAAAAAAAAACACAGAAAAATGTTGAGAATACCCTGGACAGCTAAGAAGAGTAATAAAAAGGTTCTAAAAGAGGCCAAAGCAAAAAGAAAGCTAATATGCAATATTAGGAAGAAATAATCATCATTTTTTGGCTATGTAATGAGAAGGGAACAGTTGGAATATATTGTGACAACTGGAAAATTTGAGGGACGAAGGAATAGAGGGAAGCAAAGAAAAAAGATACCAGAAAGCTTAAGAGAATGGTTTGGCAGAAGGTCAACAACAGAAATGATAAATAACTGTCGAGATCAAAAGTTGTGGAAAGACATGATCACCTACACCAGCAGGCATGGTACTTGATGATGATGAAGAAAATAAACACAAAATGGTATAAAGCAGTTGAACTAATTGAAAGACGAGACAAACTATAACAGTTTGGCAAAACCCTTTATCAGATACAAAACGCAAACTATTCTAAAATAAACAAAGAAATCCAAATATGAAAGCTAAACACAGTAACACTGATCTAAAAAAATGACGGAAAGAAATGGTGGCCAGGATTTACATAGTTGTTGGTCACATGATTAATAGACAATAGGGCAGGTAGAATTTAATTGGATCAAAAGGAGCAAAACTGTGAAAAATTAAAATGGGGGTCTAATGAGGACAGGTGAAAGGAGGGTGTTCCATAGGGTGGGATGAAAATGAGAGAAAAATAGATAAAATGGGGGGGGGGGGAGAACAGCAGGAGAGGTAATAAAGATAGCACAGGGAGGACTAAAGATAGGACACAGGAAAAAATGGAGGAGGAGACCAATGATTAAAGAAAGGAATGGAAATAGTCTAAATCGTTTGGATGGAGAGTGCCAAAATGGGCTATGTGTCGGTTCTTCAGCATGAACCATCTGTGGATATCACAGGAACAAGTGATGATGCTGGTAACCCTGAAGTCATTGGAAGTATGAAGGCCTGGACATCTGAAATAGGATGAGATAGGAATGCCGGATCCACGTTCAGTGTATACAAGTGTTCGTGCATTCTATCCCCCAAAACGTCAGCTTGTTTGAGCAATATATGTCCTCAGACAGTGTTGACAGATGATTGCATATATAAGATTATGGGATATACAGGTGAAGCCTTCCTGAATATCAAAAGGGCCATTCAGGGAGAGAACTTAGTGAATTCGTAGTGCAAAAGCACATGTACTGCATAATCTGTTTCAGCAGCAAGTGCCCTTCATGCCTGGGCCAGGAATATGAAGGTGGCTCTTAACTAACATATCTTGAAGATTACTGTCATGTTTAAGAGCCACCAATGGTGGGTCAAAGTATAGAAGGTGAGTGGTAGGATGAGAGTGGAAAACAGATAAGTGTTGTTTGAGGATCTGGGGTGTAGCCAGATTGTGAGAGTGGTGTGTAAGAGAGAGAACAGTTCTATATAAAGAAGGGTGGATTGTGGGGATAAGAGCCTGGGTGCAATAATAGGGAAATGCTTTTGTAGAGCAAATTTCAGGATAGATTTGGGGTAAAGACGGCATGAAAGAATTCCAACATAAGGTGGGTTTGATGGAGAAAGTCATCATCTTGGTCACAGAGATATCTAATGCAGGATTTGAGAAAAAGGTATAGAACAAGTGCAAGGATACGAAGAGGAATAGAGGAGGAAGGAGTAGGCACTGGTAGGTTTATAAATTTTGGAGGTGTATAGACCTGGTGAGTGAAGAGAGACCAAGATGTCTAAAAAGGTTACAGAGAAGGTTGTCAATGTATCGGTGAAACATGAGAGGAAGGTGGCCGGAAAGAGTGTGGTGTTCTAAGTAATCTATGAATAGGCAAGCATAGCCAGGGCCCATCTTGGTACCAATAGCCATTCCACTAGTCAGGTTGAAGAATCAACCATCAAGTTCAAATAAATTGAGTGTCAAGACTAGTTCCACAAGACGAATAAGGGCGGAGTTGGTTCCTTTGTTCCAGGAAGAACATCTGAGGGCCACACTTGTGAGGTACAGAGGTGTATAGGGAGCAAACATTCAGAACAAGCAGACGGTAGTTACTGCCAAGTCAGGGAGAGAATATGTTAAGGGCGCTGTTAGCATCCTCAATGAAAGAGGGGAGGCTTTGGACAATAGGTTGGAAGTCACTGTCAATGTAGTTCGAGATGTGAACAGGAGGACAGGAAATTGCAGAGACAATGGGTCTGCAAGGGTTGCAAGGTTTATGGATCTTAAGTAGCATATAGAAAGAGGGCTTACCTAAAGCCAAGTCAGGAATTATAAGGGTAGTAATGCTGGAGGTCAAAGAAAAGACGATGGTCATACGTTGGACATGTGATGAGAAGAGATAATAATCGAATAGCAAAGCAAGCCCTCATATGGGAAACAACAGGTAAAAGAAAAAGAGGAAGACCCAGGGAGACACTGAGAAGAACATTGATGAGAGAGGCAAGAGCAGCAGGAATCGGCTCCCTCAATGAGATAGAACTGCTTGCACAGAACAGAGACAGATGGCGAGATTTGATAAAATATCTTTAAAAGAAAACTGCTAGAACAAAAATTCATATAGGAGAAGGTGTATCTTGGTCTACGCCCTATGGGCCGGTTACGGCTCGAAAGGTCAATAGATAGATAGAATGCTGGAGGGGAGATTGTTATTTTTGATCAAATTAGAGATAGGTGAACTGGCCAACCTATTATTCTTCACAGTGGTGTCAGTAGGGCAAAGTTTGTAGAATGTTGAGTTGAAGAGTTGGGAATGACTTTCTAAGTAGTAGAGGTTCTTATGTCAAACCACCATGGTGGCACCTTTATCAGCAGATTTTATAACAATGTCATCTTATAGGTGGAGATTAGTGAGGTCGGGGATTTAGAAGAGCAGAGATTAGAGCAATGTAATCTTTGGGGACATAATCATTCAGTCCCTTGGGAAGTGGTGGAAATATATTTGTCGATCGCAATGGAGGAGCCAAAGGTCAAATTTAACTTTGAGGCCTGGAAGTGGGAGATTTTGTCATCTAAGGGGCAATGGGAGGGTGGAGATGGAAATAGAACTTGAGGCATAAATTTTGAAAGTAGAAAATGTGTCTTGGAGGAGTTGATAGCGATCACTAGTATGGCAGAGTGGGACAAACTTCAAGCCTTTACCAAGGATAGATCTTTCATTCTCAAAGAGAATAATCATAATTCTTCACTATGAAGTCTGAGAGGTTTTGCATATTTATTGATAAGAAAGTATTACAGTACCAAACTATTCAGCTCTGGTAGATTTACGTGCTAATAGTTGTATAGCAAGTGAGATTTTCTCTTTACATTAATAATATCATCGTCATCATTGAGTGCCGTCTCCGCATCGAAGGTTGGCTACCATGGAGCACCATTTCGTTCTGTCTCTTGCTTTGATGGCGCAGGTTGTCATAGGCTGTCTTTTCCATCTTTTGATGTTACTCATGGTCTACCTCTGCCTCTATTACCTTGTATTTTCCCTTCCAATATTACTTTTAGTAGGCTGTTGTGTCTTTTAACATGACCCAAAAATTTCATTAGTCTTGTTCTAATTGTGTTTAGTAGTTCTCTTTTATTTTTTAGTTGTTTTAAAACTTCATCATTTGGTCTCTTTTCTTTCCATCCAATTCTACCTATTCTTCTATAAATCCACTAAGCCTGAAGTCCGTATGAAGTATGATATCCATAACAACTCCAAACAATATCCTTGTTATTGTTGGGTGATAAAATACATACTTGTTTAACCCCAGTTTCTATTGGAAAACATTTGCTCAGTCCTTCCTCTATACGAACTACACATGTGTAGCTATCATACATGTCTTTGATAATATTTATGATTTTTTTATGGTAAGCCATATTGCCTCAGAATTTTCCACAAAGAATCTCTATGAATGCTGTTGAATGCTTTTTTGAAGTCAATGAAGTTAAGTACAAAAGGTTTTTGCTTTTCAATGTGTTCCTCCAGTATAAGTCGTAGAGTAAAAATGTGGTCAAGGCAGCTTCTCCCTTTTCTAAACCCAGCCTGTTCTTTCCACATTACTGTATCTATTGGATCCTTTATTATATTCATGACACAGACATACGACTAATATGTAATTTATACTGGGACCAAACAGCAATAATAAATTATAACAAAGAGAACTCTACACCCATTGATATAAAAAGAGGAGTAAGATAGGGATGCGTCCTATCACCAAGTTTGTTCAATCTGAGCAAATCTTTAAAAACATCACAGAGTTGCCAAGCCTAAACATTAATGGAAAAATAATCAATAACCTAAGATATGCTGATGATACTGTACTACTAGCTGAAAATCCTAAAGATCTACAACAATCACTTAATGAAATAAACATGACAAGTAAAAAATATGGATTAGATATGAATATCAAAGAGACTAAAACTATGATCATAAACAAAGAAAATACTCAAAACCTAAAAGTGGATATCAAAATTGAAGGAATACACCTGGAGACAGTTCAGAGCTACAACTACCTTGGCCATACTATAACCAGTGATAGAAATTGTAAAACTGAAATAAACAAAAGAATAGGAATGGCAAAAAGTAATTTTAATGTCATGAAAAATATACTAACATCAAAACAAATAACACCAGGTCTAAAACTAAGAATAACAAAATGTTATATCTTCTTAACATTCCTATATGGGATAGAAACATGGACATTAAAAAAGAAAATAGAACAAACTGTTGAAGCCTTTGAAATGTGGATATATAGAAGAATAGGTAGAAATGGATGGAAAGAAGAGAAAACAAATGATGAAGTCTTACAACTAAAAATGAAAAGAGAACAACTAAATACAATATTCAAACAAGACAAATGTGATTTTTGGGCCATGTTAAAAGACACAACAGCCTACTAAAAGTAATATTAGAAGGGAAAATACAAGGTATAAGAGGCAGAGGCATACCAAGACTAACATGGATGAGTAACATCAAAAGATGGACTAGTCAGCCTGTGACAACCTGCACCGTCAAAGCAAGAGACAGAGCGGAATGGTGCTCCATGGTAGCCAACATTCGTTACGGAGATGGCACTTGATGATAACAGCACCACTAACCCCCCAATCAGGTGATTGATGAGTTTATCTTGTTTAAAAAAATGTTGATCTTCTGTAATATTAACACAGTCACAAACTGTCACATTTACTTGCCTGCTCTTCATCCTTACCTGGTAATTCCTAAGAATGCCACTTCCATCATCTGTTCATTATTGACCAAAGACAGTCCCAGTTCACAGATCTTAAAATTGATTTCGCTATCAGCATTTTCAAGTTCACCAGCCTGGTAGATACAGTGAAATGCCCATACATGTACACTGAAATGGTGACTAATGGACTTTAAATGTGGATCACAAAGTTCATATGCAAGAAATAAAAAGATATTTTAAAAAAAAGAAAAAGAAACTCACTTCAAAGGCAAGTGTGGCTAAAGTAAGATCCTCAGTAAACATAACTACTCTTTGCATGCCATCCAGGAAGGAAACATAGTAGATTTTAATATTTTCCATGATATAGAATTCATATAGTTTATCCTGAAATATAACAGAATATTAAAATAACATTTAAAACATAATCCAGCTTGACAATGCTTAATTTCAAATTAAAAAGAAACATTAGGGAAAGCAGCCTTAAAACTTATTAGGTAACAAAATATCATCAACAACAAAAAAATTAAACTATCATTACGACACGTAGTACCATTGCTGGTGTATGTTGGGGGGGGGGCAACGATAGAACCAGAGGGATAAAGGCTTCTTGGTCAAGCAGTCGCCATGACATGTGAGATTCAGGATTTTAATTTCACCCAGAAGAGAAAAATCCTTTCTGTCTACCATGGGCTTTGAACACTGTACGCCGGCTTTTCAGCTAGCGGAACAGTGGTTTTAGCTGCACAGCCACGCGCACCTCACATATATATAAAAAATATTATCAGTCTCATATTATGCCACAAAGTATAATCATCATCATGATGTGCCATACTGGCTGGCACAGGTGATCAGGTCTTTCCACAACTCTCTGTCCTCATTGCATTGTATAAATTCTTTTGTTGACTATTTATTGTTCCAATAAGCTCTCTAATAGCTTCTATCTTTGTCATTCACGATCCCTCTTTCCTTGTTTTTTGCCAAGTGCAACCAAGTACTCCAACTTTCCTCTACTCATGATGTGCCCAAAAAATGTTGATTGTTTCTTTCCCATGTTTAATTAGTGTCCTCTTTTTGTGTTGGCCTCTTTGAGAATGTCTGCTTTGGTCTTTTTGGCTGTCCAGGGAAACTCAACATTCTCTGTGGCCTCAAATCATTTTTTGGTTTGCTCAGGGTTTCTTTCAGGGCTTAGTCAGGGGAGTTATACCCCCAACCCCAGAATTTAGAAAACACCCAGCTGGTGGGAAATTATAAAAATCTATTAATTAAGTTGATATTACTCATTATCTATCTATCTATTGTCCTTTCGAGCCAAAGACGGCACATAGGGCAGGACCACAATCTCGAAAACAGAAACCTTGCATGCCAAAAAGGCACATATTGCAGAGATCTATGTTTATTACTCATTATAAAACAATAATATCTATGGTTGTAAGATTATGAGAATTATATCAATGAGCATGAACACAATTAATATTATAGGAAGTTTGTAGTAATTCAATAAAAATAATAAATCAAAGTTGTGACAAAGAGCTGAGTTAGGTTTGCCACAAAATAAAAAAAAATTGTATATAGTCTTACATATATATTTTTAAACCAAGACAGCTTTCCTTTCTTGATGTTGTGGTTGGTTAGTCTTATTATAAAACAAACTAATAATTGAAACTTCAGATACGTTTCATAATGAGAGGTAAGTGCACTTTTTTGTCATATTTTATAACTTCCATGAAAAACTTGAAGCCTGATACCTGCACTGTTGACCATGCGCTTGGATATAATTTCTGTGAAAAAAACCATCAAGGATGCTGACAGTCCTCTTATTCATACAATCATAGCAACATTTTCTCACAATACAGTGCCCATACCAACCGGTAGCGGATCTTCTGGACATACTCCAAGGGAAGCTATATATAAGCCTGTGTATAATTTTATTGAAAAGCCTTGAAAAGTTGTGGAAATCAAAACTCATTAGCACAAACACAAAACTTAGGCTATTCAAATCAAATGTACTATCAACCCTTACGTATGCGTGTGAAAGCTGGAAAACAACAAGAGATATAGAAACAAAGTTGAACGCATTCGAAAATAAATGTCTAAGGAAAATACTTGGTATAGAATGGAACGAATTCAAAACAAACGAGGAAATTAGAGAAATCGCCAATCAACCACTAATATCTTCAGTAATAAAGAAAAGACGATGGTCATACGTTGGACATGTGATGAGAAGAGATAATAATCGAATAGCAAAGCAAGCCCTCATATGGGAAACAACAGGTAAAAGAAAAAGAGGAAGACCCAGGGAGACACTGAGAAGAACATTGATGAGAGAGGCAAGAGCAGCAGGAATCGGCTCCCTCAATGAGATAGAACTGCTTGCACAGAACAGAGACAGATGGCGAGATTTGATAAAATATCTTTAAAAGAAAACTGCTAGAACAAAAATTCATATAGGAGAAGGTGTATCTTGGTCTACGCCCTATGGGCCGGTTACGGCTCGAAAGGTCAATAGATAGATAGATAATTTTATTGATTCTTTGACAGATAAATATAAGTGACTTGTCAGTGATAAAGATCAAAGTACTGCTTTTTTGTCATATTTGTTCTCGATACTATCTGAATGATGCAAACATTTTTTAGAAAACCAAAGGTGTCTTTATTAATGTACCTTTCACTAAATATAAGGAAGCAACAGAGGTACTCACACAACCAAATATGAACAAATTATGACAAATTTGATGGTATAATGTGTTAAGTGTTTAAGTGACTGGCTTCAGAAATAGAGTGAATGAGCTACAAATTGCAGTAAAGAAACAGCTTGTGAAATATTACAATGCATGGGAGAGGTACTTGATGAACAGTTTGCTACTGAAATTAAGGGAAAACCATTTGCTTCAATGATTGATGAATCCAAAAACATTGCCAACAAATCTGAACTGTCTATATGTGTGAGATATGTGACAGACTGGAGAAATTAGTGAGCCACATTTGTGAATAATTCCACTTCAAAATACAACAGCTTAAACCATCACAAACTGCATTGAAAGTGAAATAAATAAATAAGGTATGTCATTTGGTAATCTTATTGCTTGTCGATTTGATGGAGGTTCTAATTTTTCAGACAGTATCTCTGGGGTCCACAATAAGATGTCAATAAATCAGGAAGAACAATTCCCTACATATGTTGCAGAGCTCAAGTATTGTCACTTTCTGTGGCATGTGCAAGAGATCAGTTTACCCACAATAACAACTTTTAAAAAAATATAGAGACATATATAAGCTGTTCCACCAATCTCATCATCATCATCAAGTGCCATCTCTGCAACAAAGGTTGGCTGTTTTGCTGATGACTAGGCCCTAACAGCTTTCAAAGAAACAGAACTTCAACAACATAGGTTGTCTTTGAATAAAGAATACAAAATGAATCATCATTGAGTGCTGGCTCCGCATCAAAGGTTGGCTACCATGAAGCACCATTCCACTCTGTCTCTTGCTTTGATGGTGCAGGTTGTCATAGGCTGATTTGTCCATCTTTTGATGTTATTCATCCATGTTAGTCTTGGTCTGCCTCTGCTTCTTTTACCTTGTATTTTCCCTTCCAATATTACTTTTAGTAGGCTGTTGTGTCTTTTAAAATGGTCCAAAAATCGCATTTGTCTTGTTTGAATTGTATTTAGTAGTTCTCTTTTCATTTTTAGTTGTTTTAAGACTTCATCATTTGGTCTCTTTTCTTTCGGTCCAATTCTACATATTCTTGTATACATGCAGTTTCTTGTATATATCCACATTTCAAAGGCTTCAATTTTCTGTTCTGTTTTCTTGTCTAACGTCCATGTTTCTGCACCATATAGGAATGTTGAGAAGATATAACATTTTGCTATTCTTAGTTTTAGCCCTGGTGTTATTTGTTTTGATGTTAGTACATTTTTCATGACATTAAAATTACTTTTTGCCATTCCTATTCTTTTGTTTATTTCAGTTTTACATTTTCCATCACTGGTTATAGTATGGCCAAGGTAGTTGTAGCTCTGAACTGTCTCCAGGTGTATTCCTTCAATTTTGATATCCACTTTTAGGTTTTGAGTATTTTCTTAGTTTATGATCATAGTTTTACTCTTTTTGATATTCATATCTAGTCCATATTTTTTGCTTGTTATGTTTATTTCCTTAAGTAATTGTTGTAAATCTTTAGGATTTTCTGCTAGTAGTACAGTGTCATCAGCATATCTTAGGTTATTGATTATTTTTCCATTTATGTTTAGGCCTGGCAACTCTTTTATGTTTTTAAAGATTTGCTCAGTGTATAGATTGAACAAGCTTGGTGATAGGATGCATCCCTGTCTTACTCCTCTTTTTATATCAATTGGTGTAGAGTTCTCTTTGTTATATTTTATTATTGCTGTTTGCTCCCAGTATAGATTACATATTAGTTGTATGTCCATGTCATCTAGATGTATCCCTTTTAGGCAATCTATAAGTTGTTTGTGGTGTATTCTATCAAAAACTTTGGTGTAGTCTATGAAGGAGGCATATATTGGCTTGTTAACTTATGTGAACTTTTTGATTTGAGTTCTCATGCAGAATATGGCTTCTTTTGTCCCACTATTTTTCCTAAATCCAAATTGCTGCTCATCTAATTCAGTATTGATTTATTCTGAATCCTTCCTTGTATAACTTTTAGCAAGATTTTTGTAACATGGCTCATTAGGCTTATTGTTCTGAAGTCACTGCATTCAACTGCATAATTCCTTTTAGGCAATGACAAATAAACAAATAAAACTGGGTGTTAGACAAGGTTGAGTGCTGTCACCAGATTTTTAAAATATGTACAATGAGATTATTTTAAGATCCATAAAGGGCATGCCTGGTATAACAATCGGAGGTCATAATATAAATAATCTAAGATATGCTGATAATACAGTCTTAATTGCTAAAACCAAAAACAAATTACAAGAAATATTAGACATTGTTGTGAAGGAAAGCAAAAATAAAGGACTCAGCCTTAATAGCAAAAAGACAGAAATAGTGGTAAGAACAAAGAAAAAGACATCACCGCAATGCACAATAAAGAGATGTGGAACAATATTAGAACAGCTAAATGAATTTAAATATCTGTGAACATTGTTAGCCCCAGATGGTAGATCAACAGAGGTGAGATGCAGAATGGCTCAGGCAAAAAGCAGCATTTCAAAAAATGAGGAAGATACT
The DNA here is from genome assembly GCA_032433765.1 of Megaustenia siamemsis. Taxonomy (NCBI): domain Eukaryota; kingdom Metazoa; phylum Mollusca; class Gastropoda; order Stylommatophora; family Ariophantidae; genus Megaustenia; species Megaustenia siamemsis. The sequence continues at coordinate 48,930,876 of JAVIAB010000059.1, read as the reverse complement.
GTGCAATCTATTTTTGACATGATAAACAAGAAAAAAAGAGTTCTTAAATATTATGTAGAGCCAGTCTTAACATATAGATTTGAATCATAGATAATAGGATAACAGACAAGAAATTCACTGGAAGATGTAGAAATGTGGTTTTACAGAAGAATGTTGAAAATACCATGGACAGCTAAGAAGAGTAATGAAAACGTTCTGAAAGAAGCCAAAGCAAGAAGAGAACTAATATCTAATATTATGAAGAAACAATCATCATTTTTTGGCCATGTAATGAGAAGAGAACAACTGGAATATATTGTAACAATTGGGAAAATTTAGGGATGAAGAGATAGAGCAAAGCAAATGAGAACCAGACAACTTAAGAGACTGGCTTTGCAGAAGGTCAACAGCAGAAATAATAAATAATTGTCGAGATTGAAAGTTGTGGAGAGACATGATCACCTACGCCAGCAGGCATGATACTTGATGATGATGATGTTTCTGAAAGCAGTTTCTGTCATTTTTATGTGCTTTTATTTATAAAACAATAGTATTTAGTAAATGAAACAAACAAACAAATTAATTAATGTACTTTACTTATTTCCTCTAGTTATAGTTATCAGCAGTCAGATAAAAAAAATGAAGGAAAACACAAATGAACTATCATCAATAGTCAGCAAAATTGGGCTTGAGATCAATCATGAAAAGACTAAAGTCATGAAAAGCTTAATTACAACAGACGACTTAATATACATTGAAAACAAACCAGTGGAAAAGATCAATCACTTTATCTATCTTTTGGAAGTCACATTGATCGAGAAGGGGATACAAGTAAAGAAATTAGAATCAGAATAGCTAAAGCAGCAATGTCTTTCAGAAGCCTTGAAAAGTTGTGGAAAACAAAACTCATCAGCACAAACTCAAAACTTAAGACTATTCAAATCAAATGTACTATCAACCCTTACGTATGCGTGTGAAAGCTGGAAAACAACAAGAGACATAGAAACAAAGTTGAACGCATTCGAAAATAAATGTCTAAGGAAAATACTTGGTATAGCATGGAACAAATTCAAAACAAACGAGGAAATTAGAGAAATCACCAATCAACCACTAATATCTTCAGTAATAAAGAACAGATGATGGTCATATGTTGGACATGTGATGAGGAGAGATAATAACCGAATAGCAAAGCAAGCCCTCATGTAGGAAACAACAGGTAAGAGGAAAAGAGGAAGACCCAGAGAGACACTGAGAAGAACATAGATGAGAGAGGCAAGAGCAGCAGGAATCTGCTCTCTCAATGAGATAGAGCTGCTTGCACAGAACAGAGACAAATGGCGAGATTTGATAAAATATCTTTAAAAGAATTGAAAACTGCTAGAATAAAAATTTAGATAAGAGAAGGAGTATCTTGGTCTTTGCCCTATGGGCCGGCTACGGCTCGAAAGGTCAATAGATAGATAGTTATAGTTAATATATTTTTTTTCGATCGCCAGCTTTTGCCTCTGACGAAGTCCCTAGAGACTAGGAACTGAATTTTGCGTGTTAATCCATTTTTCCCTGGCAGCCATATGCACAGGGGTCCCTCGCCGCACAGGCAGATAACTCTAACTTCGGAGGTACTCATATTTCTTCAGTCGATAAGTAATTGACGTTTCAAGCCGGGCCTCGCTGCTGAGTCCAGGGGTGGTTGCCGCAGAGGGAAATCATAAATAAAAATCCCAACCAACCGTGATTTGAACCCACAGTCCACAACCTGTAGGGAATAGGCAAATAATTGCGATGCTGCGGTAAAGCTGGTAGCAAGGAACAAGTGGTGGGGAATGTTAAACACTCCAAGGTATGAAGACAGCATTACAAGGGAGGAACACAACACAATACTGACGTTTCGGCCTGTGGCCTTCTTCAGAATACAAGGACAAGGAAAACAAACAATGAAACACATTTATCTATAACTACATGATCATAAGAAAGAAGAGGTGGACAGAAAAGAAGGAAGTAGGATGTAGAAAAATGAAAAACGAAGAAAGCTACATGAGGGGAGGTAGGATGAGTAATAGATGTATAAATAGAAAGGATAGGAGAATATATATATATATATATATATATATATATATATATATATATATATATAAATATATAAAATAGTATCACTTAGCTCAAATGACTTGTCTGTCAGCCGGGAACGAAATGAAAGAATGACCACATAGACAGGAATCCACAACCACGTGTCCCGGAAGAAGGTTAACAAGAATCGTGGGAAACAAAAGAGACAAAAGGGGAAAAGGGTGGGCGGGTTGTTTTGGCGCCAGACCAGAGACCAAACACTGGTCGGGAAGAAAAGAAACTCAAACAAAAGCCTGGCAAAGGCGGGAGACGGAGAAGATAATAGGTATAATAAAACTACAGGAGCCTAACGGGGGGGGGGGGGGGGGCTAATCCTCGGGAGGGGGCGGCTAATCCTCGGGAGGGAGGAAATACTGATACGAGGAAGTGACATGAAATCCTAATGGAGGAAGGAAATACTGATACGAGGAAGAGAAATTAACAGGAAGAGTAATAAAGGAAAGAATCAGGAGTAGGAAATTAGGATCGGAGGAGAGGTAGAGGGTCAGGAGAGAATAGACAAGAGAGGGAGTCAGAAAGAAGAGAATAATAGAGGGATGGAGCGAAAGAAGTGGGGCCCAGCGAGGTAGAGAGAAAGGGAACGGAGAGACTGAGTGGGATACTAGGAATGTATATATAAAGAGGAGTAGGAAGTATACATAGGAGGAAAAGAAGGATGGTACGCAGGCAGTAGTGCCTAAAGAGGTAAGGAGGTGGGGAATGAAAAAAAGAGGAATATGGGGATGGTACGCAGGCAGTGGTGTCAAAGGAGGAAGGGAAGAAGGGAAACGGAGAGACCAAGGGGATACAAAGAGAATTATACGCAAGCAATAGTGCCTAAAGAGGAAAGGAAGTAGGGGAACAGAGAGACTAAGGGGATACACAGAGAAGTGGAGTGAGAGTGGCTAGTGAACAGACACGTACAGTCCTAGAACCGAGTAAAAGGGGGGGAGGGAATGGGGTGGGGGTTATGTAGGAAAAGTAGGGTAGAGAAGTGGTGACAACAGGAAAATAGAGAATCCAGGGAGTAGATGAAAAAAGGGGAATGGGGAGTATCCATCAGAGGAGGAGAGGTAATAAAGCGATAAGGAGGAGATGGATATAAAGGTAGTTCGCAGAAAGGTGAGGGGGGGGGGATTAAGGATAAAGGAAGAAGATGGGGAGAAGATGGATAGATCCAAGAGGATAGGGGTAAGGAAAGGGATAGATAAGGAGCAGATGAACATAAATGTGAGTTAAGGAGAAGAGTACAGGGGTGGGAGGAGGGTACAGAGGAAGAGGGGTCCTCAGAGGGATCGGGATACATTGATGCCGCGGGGAGTGAGGCAACCCCAACGAGCGATCAGACGGTGCTCAAGAGTGAGACGACTGTGGTGATCCGAAGAGCACGATACCAGGACATGAGCCTTCCCCTGATGGCCCCTCGAGTTAAAGTGGGCTGCTACAGGAGTGCCAGCTTCTCGGGTAAAAAAGTAAAGTAAAGTACCCCGTCACGCCAAGTGGCGTATAGAGAAATATGGTGTTAGTGACCCTATATTTTACAGACCTTCAGCACATGAATTTTGGGGTAATGTGGTCAGTATTACGGCCGTGCTGTTGCCGTTGGCGTCGAGGGGAGAAACAATCTGCGATTCTTTGCTCTTCTGTTGGCATCTTCTGATGTTATTCCTCCTAGTGACTCTAGTATTCCATTTATCCATCTCTTTCTCTGTCTTCCTCTTAATCTGACGTTTTCGTAGCGTTTGTTTATGGCTCTTTGATTCATTGTTAGTTCTTTCTGTCTTGTTATGTGGCCGAACCAATTTATCTGTTGTTTCTTTATGTATTCGATGGCTGGTTCAATTTCGAGTTTCTTCCTCAGGTCAGTGTTTCTTACTCTGTCCCTTAAGCTGTTTCCTGTCATTCTTCTGACACATTTCATTTCTGTGGTCGTTATCTTTCTTATTGTTCTAGAGTCCAGCGTCCAATTCTGGCACTGATAGCACAGAGTTGGTAGAAAAATTGATTTGTATATTGCCCTTTTTGCTTCCGTAGTTATTGCTTTGTTTCTCAATAGTGTTGATACTTGGCCTATAACTTGGCATGCTTTGTTACCAAGAAACATCAAGGATAAACCAACAAAATAGAGAATGAAATTGTGGGTAGCAGCAGATCATAGATGCAGTAACAGAATATACTTATAGTATACTGGGACTTAGAGATTGATCACTTTGTTTAACTTGGAAGTCACATTGATCAAGAAGGAGATACAAGTAAAAAAAATTTGAATCAGAATAGCTAAAGCACCAATGCTCTTCATCATCATCATGTGCCATACCGGTTGGCGTAGGTGATCATGTCCCTCCACAATCTTCTGTCTACAGTGCATCGTATCAGTTCTGTTGTTGACTGTTTTCCATGCCATGACACCAAGCTATCCAATATTTTCTTTCTTTGTCGTCCGCGATCTCTCTTTCCTTTTATTTTGCCAGTTGTAACCAAGTATTACAACTTTCCTCTTCTCATGATGTGCCCGAAAAATGTTGATTGCTTCGTTCTGATGTTTTTTAAGAGCACCCTTTTAGTGTTGGCCTCTTTGAGAATTTCCTCATTGGTCTTTTAAGCTGTCCAGGGAACTTTCAACATTCTTCTGAGAAATCACATCTCTGTGGCCTCTAATCGTCTTTTAATTTGTTTGTCTACTGTCCATGATTCGCTTCCATAGGTCAGAATTGGTTCTATATAGCACCGATGAACTCTCTTTCTCATTTTTATTAACATAGATTTGTTGTATAAGATATTTTTCATTTTCTGAAATGCTATTTTGGCCTGAGCAATTCTGCTTTTTATTTCTGTGTTGCATCTCCCATCTGATGTTATTATTGTGCTCAAGTATTTGAAACGTTGCACTTGTTTCAGATTTGTCTCGTTTATTTTTTATGCTGCATGATGGTGGTGATTGTTTCTTCGATATAACCATTACTTCTGTTTTCTTACTATTCAGACTGTGACCCTTCTTGTTGCTTTTTTTTACTATTATGTCTATCATTTCTTGTAGTTCATTCTCTGTTTCTGCTATTAAGACTGTGTCATCCGCATATCGCAAATTATTTATGTTGTGACCGTTGACTTCAATTCCTTTTTTGTCTACTATTGATCTCATAATATATTCGCTGTAAAGTGAAAACAAATCCGGTGACAGAACACAGCCTTGTCTATCTCCTTGTTTTATATATTGGAATTGCCCTGTTTGGTTGTTAATTCATATAGCTGCTGTTTGTTGCCAGTACATGTTTTTTTATGATTCGCAGATCCTTGCCATCAATGTTTAATTTCTCCGGCATTTTGATTATTTCCACATGCTTTACTTTGTCAAATGCTTTCGTGTAGTTTATAAAGCACATATATAGATCTTTCTTTACCTCTATAGATCTTTCTATCAATGTTCTTAAGATGTATATTGCATTATTGGTGCCCTTTCCTTCCACAAATCCACATTGTTCCTCACTTATTTCTGGTTTTATTTTGTTCCTTACAAGTCTAATGATTATTCTTAGTACTATTTTAGTCATTTGGCTCATGAGACTAATAGTGCGATGGTCTTCACAATCAGTGACGCCTGACTTCTTCGGTATGGCTACAAAGATAGATTTTAGTAGATCTTCGGGTATGTGTCCAGTGTTATATATGTCATTGAGTAATTTTGTTATGACTTGTACTCCCAGGTCTCCTAATGCATTTATCTCTTCGATTGTTATATTGTCATGACCTGGAGCTTTGCCTCTTTTCATGTGTTGAATTGCGTCCTTCACTTCACTCTGCATTATTGGTGGTCCTGTGTCTTCATTTGAATTGTTTAACTCTGGTCTTTCATCATCATCATAGAGTTGACTGATATATTCTGTCCATCTTTCCATTATCTTCTCCTGTCCCATTATTATATTTCCTTCCTTTGATTTCACACATCCTGAAACTTTGACTTCTTTTCTTCCTGTTAATTCATTTAACTGATTGTGCATAAATTTTGAGTTTTTCTTTTGTTGTTTTCCATTTCTTCACATTTCTGTTTTAATCATCCTTCCTTTGCTTCACTGCACTTGTTTTGGATCTCTTTGTGCAATATTTTGTATGTCCGTTCTTCTTTCTTATGTTTTCTTCTTTTGTCCATTAGTTGTAATATTTCTTCTGTCATCCATTTCTTTTATTTTGCTTCTTTTAGTCACTGGTATTACTTCTTTTGATGTTTGTTGAATCGATTGTTTGAGCATTTCCCACTGCTCCTGGATGTCCTGTATTTTCCCAATAGCATTATATCTATTTTGTACTATCGTGCTGTACTTATCACTCATCTGTTTATCTACTTTTAGCATATCTAGTTCTAATTTTATATTTCTTGGTGATTTCTGTGCCTTCCGCAGTTTTATTGTCTTTCCAACTACTGGTACATGAGTAGTAGGAGGCGCACGTAATGGTCTTACTTTTTTAGTTGACCAAAGAATAGGGTATACCCTACGAAGTCCAGTACCCTATGAGTACAGGAGTTATATAGAGACTACGGCAAGCTGCGGCAAGCAGCGGCAAGCTGCGGCAAGCCAGAGTGATGTCATGATATATATGTATATATGAATAGGGCTTGTATAGTGCATGAAGGGGTGGGTTGTTGAGGGGATAATTACTGATCATGTATTGGACATCAGTTTTTCCCGCCAAAGTGACTTCCAATAGGAGCTAGTGTGTGTGTGTGTGTTGTCCGGCTATAGACCACGCCCACTCCGGAAGTGAAACTACCATATTAGGGAGTAGTGATACGTTAGTTATTTCATAGTTATGGTGAGTATATATACATATAATAGTAATAAGTTAATAGTTATTATATCTACGTTGACGTAAATGGGCCCGTATTTAAGATATGGACCATAAGTAGGTATATATATACATATATATATTGGCAAATCTTGCTGGCGGTATGAACCAACAGTGATTTTCTCCCACCGTGACACATAATGACCCAATCAATTCTGTTCGCGCGTGAGACAATTGATTTTATTTTCCAACGCGAGCGGAACGTCAGCAGGTTGTTATGTAAAAAAGGCGCGTACACGATTTAATATATTCATTCGACTTGCGTCGGTCACTCAGTCAACCACAGTGTTAACACGGCTAGATAGGTTCCATATCTGTAAAGTATTAACAGATCCCATGAACACTCTCAAAGTCTCTATTTAGCGAGTTGAGCCTGGAGAATACTCGCCCACATCTAGGACAATTGCATTAATTACCAGCCAGCGTGTTCCTTTAGGCTACCTCTCCAAAAGAGAGAGAGAAATATATATATATATAAACTAATTTGCTAGAATAATTCAAACCAATACGCTAATTGGGAAGAGCGCTATGGATGTTAGTGAGCAGAGTATTTTACAAAAATCCAACCGCAAGGTTAGCATGTCTTATCATATTCTCTCTCCAGCGCTTATTTTTTTTTTAGGATATTAAGATAGTCTAACGTTTGAAAATTTCAAATTACTTTAGGTGACGTTTGCCGACGAGTTGGTGACAGTCCATCATTTGGATGATCTTACAGAGGATAGACGCTCAACGTGGATGCAGGTTGCCTGTGACAGGCACAGATTTGCGAGAAGAATAGCAACAACGGCATTAGTTATAGAGCCTATTCTTCAACAAAACTTCAAAACCAGGATAAATAGCGTCGCTTCCAAAAATCGAGAAGGAAACAAGCGCCATAATTAGAGATGTAATAAGTAAAACGAACAAAAACTGCAACTTCTAAAACTATCAAACGTGCGATAAACCTAATACCCAACAAGTCCATGCTGCAATTGACAAACTACCAGTCATACACAACGCGTTTTTTTAAATAATTTTTTCACCTAGCGAAAAACCTACGATCCTCCCTTTACGATTCTGACGTGAACGCTAGACTCGCGATATAACAGTTTGCAACCGATGCCTCCAACTACACATCGTAGAAAAACTACAACATGGATATTCTCACAGGGCGGATTTCTATTAAAATGTTTGCAAAACATATATATTAAAATATAAATTTAAAATGTTGGTTTTTCTAAAGAAAAGAGCGTCTGTTTTTTTGTGTGTGTTATACATTATTCTTATCAGGTTAATAAACTTTGTGGGAATCCATAGTGACTCACCAACTGCCAAACCATTCCTCTGTCTAAACTAGCAAATACCGTTTCGTAATCTTTGTTCAATTGTTATACGTAGAGTAGTTATGTGATCAGCACATGAGCTGTTCTTCCTAAAAAATACGTGTGCGTCTCTCAAATGTTTCTCTGTGACCTTTTTTTAGTCTCTCCAGAATAAATCTACTTAATTTTTTGTATTCATCCTGGCACTGATAGCAGCATAATGCCCATATAATATGTACACCCCTGTAAACTTCCTTTCTAATGGTAGTTGATCATATAACCTTCTTCCGTCTCCCAAATGTTATCTAATAGAGTATGTAACATCATGGTAGAGGTGTTAATACTCCGAAGGAATTTCATCTGGCCCTATGGCTTTACCATTTTTTAAATAACTTCTACTGGTAGTATATCTTGAGGATTATTTGAGCCGGGTCTGTTCCAAAAGTTCTTCAAAGTGCTATTTCCATCTCTCTAGGTGTTCCCTTATAGTACTAGGCAGATTTCCTGTCTTATCTCTAATAAAGACAGCAATCTGTTTGCATTTTCCACACAATTTTCTGTGTACGGTTGTACAGTGCTTTATAATTCCTTTTATTTGCTGCTTCCTCTGCCTCTTTAGCTAGATCATCTATATATTTCCGCTGGCCACTTTTACTCTCTCCAGAACGATTCTGCGTTATATATTTCTTGGCACTGATAACGGCTACCATGGAGCGTCATTCCGCTCTGTCTCTTGCTTTAATGGTGCACGCTGTCATAGGCTGACGTGTTTATCTTTTGATGTTACTCGTCCATGTTAGTCGTGGTCTGCCTCTCCCGCTTTTACTTAGTATTTTCCCCTCCAGGATTACTTTTAGTAGACTGTTGTATCTTTTAACATGGCCCAAAAACCGCATTTGTCTTGTTTGAATTGTGCTTAGTAGTTCTCTTTTCGTTGTTAGTTGTTTTAAGACTTCATCGGTGTTTTCTTTTCCTTCCATCCAATTCTACCTATTCTTCTATATACCACATATCAAAGGCTTCAGTTGTCTGTTCAGTTTTCTTGTCTAACGTCCCTGTTTATGCACCATTTAGGAATGTTGAGAAGACAACATTTTGCTATTCTTAGTTTTAGCCCTGATCTTATTTGCTTTGATGTTAGTATATTTTTCATGGCATTAACGTTATTTTTCACCATTCATATTCTTTTGCTTATTTCAATTTTACATTTTCATTTACTGGTTATAGTATGTACAAGGTAGTTGTAGCTCTGAACTATCTCCAAGTCTTTTCCGTCAATTTTGATATCCACTTGCTGGTTTTGAATATTTTCTTTGTTAATTGTCATAGTTTTACTTTCTTTTGATATTCATATTTAATCCATATTTATTTATTTTTTTGCTTGTCATGTTTAATTCATTAAGTAATGTTGTAGATCTTTATGATTTTCTGGTACAGCTGTTGAACGGGCTCTGTTCAATATTGGATATTCAGATGAGACCAAAATCAAAGCAGAATCCATAATTACCGAGCTAGGCGAAACACTGGGATGTGCTGTTGGTGACAAATGTGAAAAAGATGATGGTGTTATTGTCGAAACACCATGATGGTTGAGTGAACATGTTGTTGACATGTCAGATACGGTTGTCGTTAATGTTGCTGACAACAACAATTTTTTTATTTGGTGATGAGTATGTGAAAATCGTGATGTCATTTGTATCTTACATGTGTTGAAGCGAAGAGATTTCCATCTTGCAGATACACCTGCAAATGATCGCCTTTCCAGCAAAGTTCCTACACAAGGGAGAAGGCTGATGGGTCTGTAATTCTTGGAGATCAATTTTATTTGTGACTTTTCAGAGTCAATGTATGGTATGTAGAGATCTCCTCCCACACAGATGACGCTTGTCCTAAGTGTCAAATATTGTTAACGATCCTGAAAAACCAGTCATCGAGGTGGCATTGTCGGCAGGTTTGAAGAAATTAATGTCGAACTCTGATATTGACAAATACATATCTCTCCCCAATTATCAGTATAGATCTGTCTGACATCATATGGAAGAATATCTAAAGCAGCATCGTCAACTGTTAGTTTCCTTCTTTTCGCAGAACACCCAGTTTCCACTCGATGTGATAGCTCGTTTGTGTGACACTGATGAAGAAATAGAAGGAGACTGTATGGGGAACGATGAATACTGCTGTAGTTCGTATGTAAATTGTCGCTACTATTAAACGACGAACTGTAAAGAGGCCGTATGGGTGAGTGGTAGCGATACAGGTAGTGATATTGCATTTTTGGTTTTCTAGATGTTTTTTTTCCTTCAGATTGGTGAGGTGCATTTGCACACGAAATATCACCAATAGTTTTGTTTTCACTAGCAGAAAATCACCATAGACTTTTTTCTCCCACAGATCCTCATTTCTTATCTTATATCCGAACTTATCTTGGAACTAATTTCCCGACGTATTTGTGACACAGGTGACTTCCTACCGCTGAGAGTTATTTTCACGATGCATCGTTTAAGAGCTGTTGAACGGGGCTCTTTTCAATATTGGATATTCAGATGAGCCCAGAATCAAGGCTGAATCCATAATGACTGAGCTAATCGAAACACTGAGATGTGCTGTTGGTGACACATGTGAAAAAAGATGATGGCGTTGTTGTCGAAACATCATGATGGCTGAGTGAACATGTTGTTGACATGACAGATACTGTTGTCGTTATTGATGCTGACAGCACAGTTTGTTTTCGGTGATGAGCATGTGAAAGGTTGTATCTCCCTATCAACCGACAACATGGTAAAAACTTGTAGTCGGTGGCTCTGGTGTACGACTCGTTACGACAGAGGTTGACACACTCACAGAGTTTGTAGTGTCAACATAAGAACATACCCAGATTTGTCGACGCATCAGAGATTGTAGGATCAGCACAGTTGACATGTTCATGTGCCTCAACTCACACTCGATTGTAATGTCTCTGCTCTACATGTATTATCGGTGTTCTTGTAGTCGACACTGTCGTGGTGTGATCGTTCAAGATGTCATAGATGTCGACACACTAGGCTGTAATGTCGGTGATATATGTGATGGTATTGGTGTCGGGAGAACACAATTTGTAATGTCAACACCCCACATTCTCTCTTATTAACAACTAGTCGAGTCACCTTTCATGATAAGCGTGGTCGGTGACGCACACATTTTATGTTGTTTTAATGGTGTCGAGCAAAATTTAATATCAAAATATATCAAAAATGTTCAATTTTTTTTTAATGTTGATGTAGTTGTAGTCTTGCGCGCATCAGAATAACGAGATCCCCATCACTGAGACCGGTGTCGACACGCTCTCTGTTTTGTGTGAGATATATCAACTGAACGTATGTTTTGTTTCTACCCTAGCTGTGTTCGAGTAAGTTGGTTTTTGTGTACCAGATCAACCTTTTATTCATCATCTTCCACAGCAACATTCCTACATAAGGGAGCAGGCAGATGGGTCTGTAATTCTCGGAGATCATTTTTCTTGTGTGTGACTTTTCTGAGTCAAGGTATGGTATGCAGAGATCTCCTCCCAAGCAGATGATACGTGTCCTAAGTGTCAAATATTGTTAACGATCATGAAAAACCAGTCATCGAGGTGGCATTTTCGACAGGCTTGAAGAAATCAATGTCGAACTTTGACATTGACAAATACCTGAACATTGTCCTTCACCCTCATTGTAATGTTTAAGTAAGATTTCCTGGAATGAAATTCGACATCTAGGTGATCAGCGCGTCAAACATATCATAGGCTGTGATTGAGCTCGATGTTTTACATCCCCTTTGACTGGAGGATGATGAGCCTGTAAATCACGGAAGCCGTGTTGTCATCGAACGGTCTAGGTATGGTATGTAGAGATCTCCTTCCAGGTAGATAATTCATGTCTTGAGTGTCAAATTCGGTTAACGATCCTGAAAAAAGACATGATGACGGAATCCTCGAGGTGTGAGGAATATTGTTATAAGACCATGATTAGCATGTACCACACCAACGGACGTAGACAATCATCATACCCGACCACATTTGTCTGTCCACACTGCAACTTATCAGTTCAGTTGTTGAGTGTTTTCCATCTTCTCTCTTTATCGAACACGATCTTTCATTCTTTTTTATTTTACCACTTGTAACCAAGTATTCGAACTTTCCTTTTTTTTTCATGATGTGCCTGTAAAACATCGATTGTTACTTTCGACTGTTGATTAAGAGCTCTCTTTTTGTGTTGGACTGTTTTCAAACATTCAGGGAACGCTCAAATCCTTCTGAGAAAGGCCACATATGCGGCCTCTAAGCAATTTTTCATTTGGTTGTCTGCTGACCAGCGATGTCACCACCACCTCATGTATACTTGACTCTGACAGGCGATTTTGTGAAAAATAAGAGGGAAGCAAGTAGGTATGAACGCCGTATACAAACAAGACATGAGAATCTGTGGTAAAATCGATCTAGCCAGGGGTCTGAGGGTGACATATGTCGAATGATTTGACATGAACCCGCTACTTTTCAACATCTTCACTTTTAAAAATAACACGTGAATCAACTAAGGTATAGATAGCATACTACCCAAAACTGGCGCTTTTTATTCTGCTACGAAGATAGAGATAGTGGACACGATGTATGTACACGATCAGTAGACTGAACTTACCCAATTGTTCAAAAGACTTGAGCAATTGAGTGAGAATCGAGCACTGGTGAACCAGACAAAGACCTTTTCAAATTTGTGTCTCTCCGATCAAAGATATTGTGAACACACTTTCAAAACTTCCACAAGTTAATTCAGAAACTATCGCGATGACCCGCGAAACACGGGTGAGTCGAAAAAAAAAAAAAAAACACGAGCCATATTACGACCACCAACCAATTCAACCATTCCAACAAAACTAGCATCTGTCATTTTTCCCGTTACAACCGAATGTCTGGTGACGAATCGCAAACATATATTTACAACACCGCTAGTCCAGCGTCATTACCGAACAACAAGTGTCCTTCAACCAAGAAACATTTCTCATTTGATCATGTTGATGTCACATGAAACCACCACACGACGACTGCGACATCAACATGATCAAATGAGACATTTTTTCTTGGTTGAAGGACACTTGTTGTTCGGTAATGACGCTGGACTAGCGGTGTTGTAAATATATGTTTGCGATTCGTCACCAGACATTCGGTTGTAACGGGAAAAATGACAGATGCTAGTTTTGTTGGAATGGTTGAATTGGTTGGTGGTCGTAATATGGCTCGTGTTTTTTTTTTTTTTTCGACTCACCCGTGTTTCGCGGGTCATCGCGATAGTTTCTGAATTAACTTGTGGAAGTTTTGAAAGTGTGTTCACAATATCTTTGATCGGAGAGACACAAATTTGAAAAGGTCTTTGTCTGGTTCACCAGTGCTCGATTCTCACTCAATTGCTCAAGTCTTTTGAACAATTGGGTAAGTTCAGTCTACTGATCGTGTACATACATCGTGTCCACTATCTCTATCTTCGTAGCAGAATAAAAAGCGCCAGTTTTGGGTAGTATGCTATCTATACCTTAGTTGATTCACGTGTTATTTTTAAAAGTGAAGATGTTGAAAAGTAGCGGGTTCATGTCAAATCATTCGACATATGTCACCCTCAGGCCCCTGGCTAGATCGATTTTACCACAGATTCTCATGTCTTGTTTGTATACGGCGTTCATACCTACTTGCTTCCCTCTTATTTTTCACAAAATCGCCTGTCAGAGTCAAGTATACATGAGGTGGTGGTGACATCGCTGGTCAGCAGACAACCAAATGAAAAATTGCTTAGAGGCCGCATATGTGGCCTTTCTCAGAAGGATTTGAGCGTTCCCTGAATGTTTGAAAACAGTCCAACACAAAAAGAGAGCTCTTAATCAACAGTCGAAAGTAACAATCGATGTTTTACAGGCACATCATGAAAAAAAAGGAAAGTTCGAATACTTGGTTACAAGTGGTAAAATAAAAAAGAATGAAAGATCGTGTTCGATAAAGAGAGAAGATGGAAAACACTCAACAACTGAACTGATAAGTTGCAGTGTGGACAGACAAATGTGGTCGGGTATGATGATTGTCTACGTCCGTTGGTGTGGTACATGCTAATCATGGTCTTATAACAATATTCCTCACACCTCGAGGATTCCGTCATCATGTCTTTTTTCAGGATCGTTAACCGAATTTGACACTCAAGACATGAATTATCTACCTGGAAGGAGATCTCTACATACCATACCTAGACCGTTCGATGACAACACGGCTTCCGTGATTTACAGGCTCATCATCCTCCAGTCAAAGGGGATGTAAAACATCGAGCTCAATCACAGCCTATGATATGTTTGACGCGCTGATCACCTAGATGTCGAATTTCATTCCAGGAAATCTTACTTAAACATTACAATGAGGGTGAAGGACAATGTTCAGGTATTTGTCAATGTCAAAGTTCGACATTGATTTCTTCAAGCCTGTCGAAAATGCCACCTCGATGACTGGTTTTTCATGATCGTTAACAATATTTGACACTTAGGACACGTATCATCTGCTTGGGAGGAGATCTCTGCATACCATACCTTGACTCAGAAAAGTCACACACAAGAAAAATGATCTCCGAGAATTACAGACCCATCTGCCTGCTCCCTTATGTAGGAATGTTGCTGTGGAAGATGATGAATAAAAGGTTGATCTGGTACACAAAAACCAACTTACTCGAACACAGCTAGGGTAGAAACAAAACATACGTTCAGTTGATATATCTCACACAAAACAGAGAGCGTGTCGACACCGGTCTCAGTGATGGGGATCTCGTTATTCTGATGCGCGCAAGACTACAACTACATCAACATTAAAAAAAAATTGAACATTTTTGATATATTTTGATATTAAATTTTGCTCGACACCATTAAAACAACATAAAATGTGTGCGTCACCGACCACGCTTATCATGAAAGGTGACTCGACTAGTTGTTAATAAGAGAGAATGTGGGGTGTTGACATTACAAATTGTGTTCTCCCGACACCAATACCATCACATATATCACCGACATTACAGCCTAGTGTGTCGACATCTATGACATCTTGAACGATCACACCACGACAGTGTCGACTACAAGAACACCGATAATACATGTAGAGCAGAGACATTACAATCGAGTGTGAGTTGAGGCACATGAACATGTCAACTGTGCTGATCCTACAATCTCTGATGCGTCGACAAATCTGGGTATGTTCTTATGTTGACACTACAAACTCTGTGAGTGTGTCAACCTCTGTCGTAACGAGTCGTACACCAGAGCCACCGACTACAAGTTTTTACCATGTTGTCGGTTGATAGGGAGATACAACCTTTCACATGCTCATCACCGAAAACAAACTGTGCTGTCAGCATCAATAACGACAACAGTATCTGTCATGTCAACAACATGTTCACTCAGCCATCATGATGTTTCGACAACAACGCCATCATCTTTTTTCACATGTGTCACCAACAGCACATCTCAGTGTTTCGATTAGCTCAGTCATTATGGATTCAGCCTTGATTCTGGGCTCATCTGAATATCCAATATTGAAAAGAGCCCCGTTCAACAGCTCTTAAACGATGCATCGTGAAAATAACTCTCAGCGGTAGGAAGTCACCTGTGTCACAAATACGTCGGGAAATTAGTTCCAAGATAAGTTCGGATATAAGATAAGAAATGAGGATCTGTGGGAGAAAAAAGTCTATGGTGATTTTCTGCTAGTGAAAACAAAACTATTGGTGATATTTCGTGTGCAAATGCACCTCACCAATCTGAAGGAAAAAAAACATCTAGAAAACCAAAAATGCAATATCACTACCTGTATCGCTACCACTCACCCATACGGCCTCTTTACAGTTCGTCGTTTAATAGTAGCGACAATTTACATACGAACTACAGCAGTATTCATCGTTCCCCATACAGTCTCCTTCTACTTCTTCATCAGTGTCACACAAACGAGCTATCACATCGAGTGGAAACTGGGTGTTCTGCGAAAAGAAGGAAACTAACAGTTGACGATGCTGCTTTAGATATTCTTCCATATGATGTCAGACAGATCTATACTGATAATTGGGGAGAGATATGTATTTGTCAATATCAGAGTTCGACATTAATTTCTTCAAACCTGCCGACAATGCCACCTCGATGACTGGTTTTTCAGGATCGTTAACAATATTTGACACTTAGGACAAGCGTCATCTGTGTGGGAGGAGATCTCTACATACCATACCTTGACTCTGAAAAGTCACAAATAAAATTGATCTCCAAGAATTACAGACCCATCAGCCTTCTCCCTTGTGTAGGAACTTTGCTGGAAAGGCGATCATTTGCAGGTGTATCTGCAAGATGGAAATCTCTTCGCTTCAACACATGTAAGATACAAATGACATCACGATTTTCACATACTCATCACCAAATAAAAAAAAATTGTTGTTGTCAGCAACATTAACGACAACCGTATCTGACATGTCAACAACATGTTCACTCAACCATCATGGTGTTTCGACAATAACACCATCATCTTTTTCACATTTGTCACCAACAGCACATCCCAGTGTTTCGCCTAGCTCGGTAATTATGGATTCTGCTTTGATTTTGGTCTCATCTGAATATCCAATATTGAACAGAGCCCGTTCAACAGCTGTACCAGAAAATCATAAAGATCTACAACATTACTTAATGAATTAAACATGACAAGCAAAAAAATAAATAAATATGGATTAAATATGAATATCAAAAGAAAGTAAAACTATGACAATTAACAAAGAAAATATTCAAAACCAGCAAGTGGATATCAAAATTGACGGAAAAGACTTGGAGATAGTTCAGAGCTACAACTACCTTGTACATACTATAACCAGTAAATGAAAATGTAAAATTGAAATAAGCAAAAGAATATGAATGGTGAAAAATAACGTTAATGCCATGAAAAATATACTAACATCAAAGCAAATAAGATCAGGGCTAAAACTAAGAATAGCAAAATGTTGTCTTCTCAACATTCCTAAATGGTGCATAAACAGGGACGTTAGACAAGAAAACTGAACAGACAACTGAAGCCTTTGATATGTGGTATATAGAAGAATAGGTAGAATTGGATGGAAGGAAAAGAAAACACCGATGAAGTCTTAAAACAACTAACAACGAAAAGAGAACTACTAAGCACAATTCAAACAAGACAAATGCGGTTTTTGGGCCATGTTAAAAGATACAACAGTCTACTAAAAGTAATCCTGGAGGGGAAAATACTAAGTAAAAGCGGGAGAGGCAGACCACGACTAACATGGACGAGTAACATCAAAAGATAAACACGTCAGCCTATGACAGCGTGCACCATTAAAGCAAGAGACAGAGCGGAATGACGCTCCATGGTAGCCGTTATCAGTGCCAAGAAATATATAACGCAGAATCGTTCTGGAGAGAGTAAAAGTGGCCAGCGGAAATATATAGATGATCTAGCTAAAGAGGCAGAGGAAGCAGCAAATAAAAGGAATTATAAAGCACTGTACAACCGTACACAGAAAATTGTGTGGAAAATGCAAACAGATTGCTGTCTTTATTAGAGATAAGACAGGAAATCTGCCTAGTACTATAAGGGAACACCTAGAGAGATGGAAATAGCACTTTGAAGAACTTTTGGAACAGACCCGGCTCAAATAATCCTCAAGATATACTACCAGTAGAAGTTATTTAAAAAATGGTAAAGCCATAGGGCCAGATGAAATTCCTTCGGAGTATTAACACCTCTACCATGATGTTACATACTCTATTAGATAACATTTGGGAGACGGAAGAAGGTTATATGATCAACTACCATTAGAAAGGAAGTTTACAGGGGTGTACATATTATATGGGCATTATGCTGCTATCAGTGCCAGGATGAATACAAAAAATTAAGTAGATTTATTCTGGAGAGACTAAAAAAAGGTCACAGAGAAACATTTGAGAGACGCACACGTATTTTTTAGGAAGAACAGCTCATGTGCTGATCACATAACTACTCTACGTATAACAATTGAACAAAGATTACGAAACGGTATTTGCTAGTTTAGACAGAGGAATGGTTTGGCAGTTGGTGAGTCACTATGGATTCCCACAAAGTTTATTAACCTGATAAGAATAATGTATAACACACACAAAAAAACAGACGCTCTTTTCTTTAGAAAAACCAACATTTTAAATTTATATTTTAATATATATGTTTTGCAAACATTTTAATAGAAATCCGCCCTGTGAGAATATCCATGTTGTAGTTTTTCTACGATGTGTAGTTGGAGGCATCGGTTGCAAACTGTTATATCGCGAGTCTAGCGTTCACGTCAGAATCGTAAAGGGAGGATCGTAGGTTTTTCGCTAGGTGAAAAAATTATTTAAAAAAACGCGTTGTGTATGACTGGTAGTTTGTCAATTGCAGCATGGACTTGTTGGGTATTAGGTTTATCGCACGTTTGATAGTTTTAGAAGTTGCAGTTTTTGTTCGTTTTACTTATTACATCTCTAATTATGGCGCTTGTTTCCTTCTCGATTTTTGGAAGCGACGCTATTTATCCTGGTTTTGAAGTTTTGTTGAAGAATAGGCTCTATAACTAATGCCGTTGTTGCTATTCTTCTCGCAAATCTGTGCCTGTCACAGGCAACCTGCATCCACGTTGAGCGTCTATCCTCTGTAAGATCATCCAAATGATGGACTGTCACCAACTCGTCGGCAAACGTCACCTAAAG
Source organism: Megaustenia siamemsis (assembly GCA_032433765.1). NCBI lineage: Eukaryota > Metazoa > Mollusca > Gastropoda > Stylommatophora > Ariophantidae > Megaustenia > Megaustenia siamemsis. The sequence continues at coordinate 48,911,902 of JAVIAB010000059.1, read as the reverse complement.
TAATTTGAAATTTTCAAACGTTAGACTATCTTAATATCCTAAAAAAAAAATAAGCGCTGGAGAGAGAATATGATAAGACATGCTAACCTTGCGGTTGGATTTTTGTAAAATACTCTGCTCACTAACATCCATAGCGCTCTTCCCAATTAGCGTATTGGTTTGAATTATTCTAGCAAATTAGTTTATATATATATATATTTCTCTCTCTCTTTTGGAGAGGTAGCCTAAAGGAACACGCTGGCTGGTAATTAATGCAATTGTCCTAGATGTGGGCGAGTATTCTCCAGGCTCAACTCGCTAAATAGAGACTTTGAGAGTGTTCATGGGATCTGTTAATACTTTACAGATATGGAACCTATCTAGCCGTGTTAACACTGTGGTTGACTGAGTGACCGACGCAAGTCGAATGAATATATTAAATCGTGTACGCGCCTTTTTTACATAACAACCTGCTGACGTTCCGCTCGCGTTGGAAAATAAAATCAATTGTCTCACGCGCGAACAGAATTGATTGGGTCATTATGTGTCACGGTGGGAGAAAATCACTGTTGGTTCATACCGCCAGCAAGATTTGCCAATATATATATGTATATATATATACCTACTTATGGTCCATATCTTAAATACGGGCCCATTTACGTCAACGTAGATATAATAACTATTAACTTATTACTATTATATGTATATATACTCACCATAACTATGAAATAACTAACGTATCACTACTCCCTAATATGGTAGTTTCACTTCCGGAGTGGGCGTGGTCTATAGCCGGACAACACACACACACACACTAGCTCCTATTGGAAGTCACTTTGGCGGGAAAAACTGATGTCCAATACATGATCAGTAATTATCCCCTCAACAACCCACCCCTTCATGCAATATACAAGCCCTATTCATATATACATATATATCATGACATCACTCTGGCTTGCCGCAGCTTGCCGCAGTCTCTATATAACTCCTGTACTCATAGGGTACTGGACTTCGTAGGGTATACCCTATTCTTTGGTCAACTAAAAAAGTAAGACCATAACGTGCGCCTCCTACTACTTACATGGTCACTATTGCAGTCTGCTCCTGGCCTTGTTTTAACCGATGTTAGCCCATTCCTGAATCTTCTCTGTACCAGTATAAAATCAATTTGATTGTGTACTTTTCTGTCTGGGCTTTGCCATGTCCATAGTCGCCTAGGGTGTTGTTTGAACCAGGTGTAACCTATAATAATTTCATGTGTCTTTGCCCAATCTATCAATCTATCCCCTCTGTCATTCGTCTCTCCAAGGCCAATGCTCTTCAAATCCTTGAAAAGATGTGGAAATCAAAATTCATCAGCACTAAAACAAAACTTTGACTATTCAAATCAAACATACTATCAGCCCTTACATGTGTATGCGAAAGCTGGAAAACAAGAGATATAGAAACAAAGTTGAACGCATTTGAAAATAAATGTCTAAGGAAAATATGTGGTATGGCGAGGAACGAATTCAAAACAAACGAGGAAATTAGAGAAATCACCAATCAACCACTATTATCATCAGTAATCAAGAAAAGATGATGGTATATATGTTGGACATGTGATGAGAACAGATATTAACCCGAAAAGCAAAGCAAGCCCTCATGTGGGAAATAAAAAGTAGGAGGAAAAGAGGCAGATCCAGAGAAACAATGAGAAGAACATAGATGAGAGAGGCAAGAGCAGCAGGAATCGGCTCCCTCAATGAGATCGAGATGCTTGCACAGAACAGAGACAAATGGCGAGATTTGATAAAAGATCTTTGTAAGGATTGAGACTGCTAGAAATAAATTTAGAAAAAGAGAAATAGTATATGGGTTTATGCTCTATGGGCCGGTCACGGCTTGAAAGGTCAACAGACAGACAGGCAGGCAGACAGATAGATTTTGCAAGCAAGTATATCATCATCATGTGCCGTACCGGTTGGCGTTGGCGATCACGTCCTTCCACAATCTTCTATCCACAGTGCACCGTATCAGTTCTGTTGTTGACTGTTTTCCATGCCATAACATCAAGCTATCCAGTATTTTCTCTTTGTCGTCCGCGATCTCTCTTTCCTTTTATTTTGCCAGTTGTAACCAAGTATTACAACTTTCCTCTTCTCATGATGTGCCCAAAATATGTTGATTGCTTCCTTCTGATGTTTTTTAAGAGCTCCCTTTTTGTGTTGGCCTCTTTGAGTACTTCCTCATTGGTCTTTTTAGCTGTCCAGGGAACTTTCAACATTCTTCTGAGAAATCCCATCTCTGTGGCCTCTAATCTAGGGTGACCATTTTTTGCCCATTGTTTCCGGGGACATTTGTCATATTTTTTACATTTCAGAGGATTTTTTTGCTTATTTCTGAGACTGTCCCACAAAATCGGGGACGAACGATGTATATATATATATATATATATATATATATATATATATATATATATATATATATATATATATACATATATATATATATGTGTGTGTGTGTGTGTGTGTGTGTGTGTGTACATATATATATTTATAATATGTGTGGGTGGGTGTATGACTGTGTGTGCGCAAGAAATTTTGTAGATGCAAAAAAAAAAAAAAAGTTAACTTTAAATTTCGTAATAACTGTGTTCATTTGCTGTTGGATTTTATTTTTGTAAAATTCCCGGTACTTATGCGATACACGCACTTAATGACATTACAATTCTCCCTTAACAATCATATTGTTAATACTACCACACCGGTAGTACGAATGGGAGCTGATGAGGTGACCAGAGACAAGTTGATGACATACCTCGGAGTTAAATTTGATCGCAGCCTGTGTTTTCGGGACCACGTCGACCATGTGATAACAAAATCCCGCAAAGGATTAGCCGCATTGAAGACCATGGCAGCTGCCAACATCGAGCAGAGGCTACTTACTCTTCTGTTCCAGGGAGTAGTCCTCGCTCCAATCGAGTATGCCCTGGCAATTCTTACTGTCAGTACGACTCAAATTGATAGGCTGGAAAAAATACAAAATGAAGCCATGCGCATTATCCTGGGATGTACGAGGGACACTCCCTGTGTAGCAATGAGGTATCTTCTTGACTTTCCAACCATGGATGACAGAATCAAGATCTGGAGAGCACGAGCATACCTGAAGATTAGTACAGATACAGAGCATCCATTGCACCACGTGCTCAACACAGAGAAAGGTGCCAGGCAAAAAAGAGGCAAATCATGGGTGGGCCGGGCAGAAGATGTCATCAAACAGGTCTGTGGGCTTACCAATATCAGCATTGGTGAGGAGTGGATACCGGTGCCTACGTCATTCAAGGGGACTTTCTCATGTATTGTCACACTCGACAGGAAAAGTAGGGAACAGAACCCGGTCCTGGTTAATGCGGAGGTCAACGGTCTCATCTGCGATAACGCCAATGAGAAAGATGCAGTCATCTATACAGACGGATCTGTAAAACGACACGAAAGAAGTGCATGGGCATTTACAGCACGCTGGGCAGGCAGAATAGCCAAGGAAGACAGTGGTGCATACGCCATGACCACGAGTAGCATGACAATGGAGGTGATGGCAGTGACCAAGGCATTCAAATGGTTAGAGTCACAAGACTACATCCATGCATGTATACTGAGTGATTCGATGAGCATGATAAAAAAAAGTGGAGGCGGGCTTTGTACGCATGCAATGGGTTGAGTCGTTGCAGAAATCCAAAATACGTAAGGTCAACTTTGTCTATGTCCCTGGACATGCGGGAGTACGGGGAAATGAGACAGCGGACAGGTTGGCTAGCTGCGCTGTCGTTGAGGACGGGCAACCGATGGATCGGGCATCATCAATGCCCTTCGAGATGTGGGAAGAGCACAGGACTTTGACAAACACAGATCAACGTCACTTCTTCGGAGAATGGAAATGGGAGTTAAGATGGGCACAGCCAGAAATGAGAAACTTGGTGGCCGTGTAAGAAGACTTATCAACCAACATAGAACTGGAGTCGTCAGTCGCTGGACACTGAGGGAATTGCTGAGGAGGGGATCTGAGCACCTATGGACATGTTCGGAGTGCAATGATGATGACCCGCAAATAACTCAATAACTCAATAACAATAGCTAGTTGTGTTTCTCAATAAAAAGAAATATCTAAAATAATAAAAATGTAAACAACATATAGATATCAATTGCAGTATTAAAGTAATGTTTACAGTACCTTATTTATACTGAAGAGGTTGTTGCCTCGGCGTGGTACTTGTTTTTTGAGTGTATCTTTCTCAAGATCTCATGATTTGAAGCAAGTTTTTCACTGAAGCTTTCACACGATAAATTAATGTTAGTTTTTACTGTTGGCGACTTTGGCGAGATACTTTGGCGGGAGATGTCCGGAAAGGCAGGGGTGGGGGGAGAGAGAGTGTCTGCTTTTTTTAAAATTAAACCCATCCCAATAGAAGTGAGTGTTGGGAATAGAAGTGACGTAGCACCGCGCTTCAAGAGTTCAAAGAGCTATCTCCGACACAACGCGTCCAAGTCTTCTCTTTTATCTTCTTGCTAATGCCGCTCAGTCTGGGATAAAGAAACACAACTCAGTAACGTCCTGAGTCCTAGTGATTACTTTAAAAGAGGGCCGATTCTGTGTATGATAATTTATTTATTCACTGAAATCGGGGACAAAATCGGGGACAAATTTCTTTCGGGGACAACTTCTACATTCAGGGGACTGTCCCCGGAAATCGGGGACGAATGGTCACCCTACTCTAATCGTCTTTTCATTTGTTTGTCTATTGTCCATGATTCGCTTCCACAGGTCAGAATTGGTTCTACATAGCATCGATGAACTCTCTTTCTCATTTCTATTGACATAGATTTGTTGCATAAGATATTTTTCATTTTCTGAAATGCTATTTTGGCCTGAGCTATTCTGCTTTTTATTTCTGTGTTGCATCTTCCACTGTGCCCAAGTATTTGAAACGTTGCACTTGTTTCAGATTTGTCTTGTTTATTTGTATGCTGCATGAGGGTGATGATTGTTTCTTCGATATAACCATTACTTCTGTTTTCTTACTGTTCAGAATGAGACCTTTCTTGTTGCTTTCTTTTACTATTATATCTATCATTTCTTGTAGCTCATTCTCTGTCTCTGCTATTAAGACTGTGTCATCCGCATATCGCAAATTATTTATGTTGTGAAGCAAGTATATACCTTTTTTAAATAACAAATATAATATATTCTTTATAAGCTTTGGGAATATTTATAACAGACAATGAATTCCTTCCTTTCTTTTCAAAATGAATTATTGTATTTTTCCATTCTAACGTGTGTAAGTGTGAACGTTTGCATGTGCACGAGCATAAACATTCTTTATTTAATTAACAATTGCATTATATTTTATAACATTCGTGAACACACGCACGCACGCACGCACGCACACACACACACACACACACACACACACACACACACACACACACACACACACACACACACACACACACACACACACACACACACACACACACATATCACATAATATGATTATGAAAGTATTTTCATTAATTTATGTAAATCTAAAAGTTATAAATGACTGTATCTTCATAATTTTTTCCCCTTCTTGGTAACAATATACGTTGTGTGTTTTTAGGTCAGTGTTTATTTTCAGTAACAAACAAATTAAGTCATATTATTAAGCATTCTAATTCTAAAAACATTAACACTAAACAGAAGCACATTCACATTCTAATTCTAAAAACATTAACACTAAACAGAAGCTCACCCAATCCCCTTTTCAGCAAAACATAATAAGCCTAGGTTCAAATCAATGATTGACTTTTGTGGTTGTCCACAAAAAACATGAAATAACCCAAAATACTTAAAAAAAACAAGGACTTCTAAGAATTAAAGCAGTAGAATTAAGAGTGATAATATCTGAAATAACACACATGGCACAGTAATCTCTCTTCACATTTCCCATTATTTCCCAGATCAAATGTTAGGTACTAAATTTTTCATCTTGAGGACACATACTTCGAAACAAATTTTGAGTTTTATCCCAATTGACTGCTCCTTGGTTCACCTGGCTGAAAGTGGGTACAGGATTTTTTTGGTAATGTAGGATGGCCCAACATAATACAATCACAACACCTGTAAAATGTGTCATTGGTCATTTAAATAAGGGCACTAAAACCACATTTCCCATATGTCTTAAGGCTTGGCAATGCCAAATGTAAACATTAACAGAAAATGAGAAAATGAAGATCACAACTTGGAAATGATATATTCTTGAAGGATACTTAAGTAACAAAAAAAACACACTAAGAAAGAATGATATCAGGAAAAGAGTGGAAATTTCGCCAGTCCAATAATTCATCCTAAGGCAACTAATTAAATGGTATGTACATGTATTATGTATTGTTTTAACCAGCAACAAGTATTAACAACAATAAACAACAACAGAAGAAGTAGAGAAAGCTCTCCCAACAGATAGACAAATAAAATATCATACCACACAAAACACTGTGTGAGACAAACCAAAGAGTACAGTCAAGGGTACTCCATTTTCTCTCAATGCTGAAAGGCAAAAGAGGATAGAGAGAAAGATTTGAAAATTCAAATATAACTTGCCATGAGAACATTCTAAACAACTTTAGAGAATGGCTATTGCAAGTTAAAAAAAGTTGCACAAAAAAAAACAAGAAAAAAAAAAATCAAAAATGAAAAATTAAAATGACATTTCTTGCAGACTTTAAGAATAATATCTGTACTAAAGAATAATAGCAAAATAGATGACTGATCAGAAGCCCCAATAGAAACTTTCTTTGAATTCAGCACAGTAGAAGTACAACAGTTTCTTCCGCATTTCAATGTAACTGAAAATGATAAAAATATAAACAATCAAAAGAGGGAGGCAGTAATTATCAAAATAAAGATTGAACACATGCAAAGAGATAAGGGTTATAATTAAAATAGTGAGAATGGCATAAAGAACATGCAAAGAGTGAAGTAAAAATAGACATACTGTTGCTTACCAAGTAAGAATTGAGCTAAGATTTTCAATTTAAGAACTGCCTAACTGCAGACTCAACTACCACATGTACAATAAACAAAACATTGGACAAACACAAATGGGATCACATAGAGTGTTCAATACACAGCAGAATAAATCCAGCAATTAACCTTCTGCCTCATGAGAGGTGACGGGTGATGATTATTAACAGCAATCAATTTCATGGTGATAAAACTTTTTTAAAAAATGTAATTTTTTAAATTTTTAGTAGTTTGCGTACAACAGGCAAAAGTCCAGAGAGACTGTATTTTACATGAATATTACTTTTTTCCTAATTTTCACACTGATAGCCATGTGCTCAAGTGTTCCTTGCCCTACAGGCAGATATTCTCAGACCACAGATACTTTTATTTTTTTTTTTTGCAAAGAGTTTTGATATTTTGGGTAGATTTTTTTCCTATCATGTTTTTGACAAGTGCAAGAACCATTTTTTGGTCTATTCTTTTCCATTTCCAACTGCCAAGAAGTCTTTAACATGTTCTGAATTCACATGGGACCTCCTATTTTTTAACATTATCTGAAAGGGCTAGACATCGGATCTCATACCCAAAGACCATGTAAAACCATGGATTAATTTTTTTTTTAATTTCGACCACTTGTAGTGGGAATTGCATTCCTGTCCAGAGGCTGATGACTTACCTCCAGACCACCAAAACTAGGAGATGATCTATGTTGCCACATCATAATAGACTTACAAACCTAGTTTCCATGAAATCTGGACCTCAATATATAGCTTTTTTTACTTTAAATGGGTTCAAATTTTACTATGTATTAATTAATTAGATCTCCATTTTTATTATGCTGGTATGTTGGTCCACTACACCAAAAAAAAAAAAAAAAAAAAAAAAATCAGATATATATGATACATATTTATTTTATGACATTGGCATTTGTGAATACTCAGTTTTAGAAACTTACTTTGCATTCAAGCATCAAGGCAGATGTGATCTTTGATGTTTGCTGCTGAAGGTTTTAAATTAAAAAAAATATATATAATTTAATCCGGATCTGTGTGTAATGTATTATATTCTTGAATACAATATCTAGATGTTGATGAGTAAAACTGACACCAAATGTATTTTGTATTTATGATGAATACACATGAACTTTAATGCTACAAAATGTAAGCAGCTGAAAAAAAAGACAATTATTTAATTTCTACAAACCCGATCTAATTTACTCTTGATGTTCTTTCTGTTACTACAAGTCCAAGCTATCTCTCTCTTGCCCGCAGGATCAGTCCAGGTGTACAGTATACTAGTTTGAGGTTTCAAAACCACATTATACTCTATTGATCCACTGAGTAAAAAGAGGATTAAAATTAAATAATACATTTGAAAAAAAAATCAGTAAATGAGATCACAAGAATATTAATTTCATTATTGCCAATATGTTTTGCGGACTGACACTATATACCAACAGTACTTATGCAATAAAAAATATGATCTCAGTAGATAATATTCAGTGAAATACATAAACTCTATGTAAACAAAACTTTGTTACCAATATATTATACAAAGATTATTGTGTAGAACAGCTTTCATGATACTACAGCTAGACTCCCTCTATCCAACTTGTGTCACAAGGAAGTTCTTAGTCTCCTCAGGACTAAGTTTTAGGAAATGTCAAGTCCTGAGATAATGACAGGCTTTTCAGAATTGGAACTTTACTTCCATAATGACAGCCTGTAACAGTGACAGTACAATGTGATTCATTCTTCTATCCAAAGAATAAAGAATATGAAGTCCAAACAATCCTGGTCACGTACAGTAATTCATCGTTGACCACATGCTGAACACAACATGATAAATTCACAACACAGAAACTGCAACTCCAATTATTCTGAACAGCACTTTTGTTGACACTTCATATGATGACATAAGATGTTGTATATATCCCACACAAAAGTTTATTCACAGTTTTTAGTTACGCTTCATAAATCACCTGGACAAATATCTTGGTTGCATATAAATATATATGTATTGGGAAATGCAACAGTGAAAACAGAGATATCCTGGGACCCTTTGACAATAAGACAGCTGAAATAAATGTAAATGGAAGCAGACTGCTGGAATTATGTGATCAAAATGATTTATCACCAACACATTCTTTATACACAGAGATTTGCAAATATACACCTGGTACAAAAGGATTGACGCAACATGTAGAAGCCACATAGACTTTATACTAATAAGAAAACAGAACAAGAAAAGAATAACTGACAGCAGAACTAGAATATCTTGGCATTGAAGTGATCACAGACATATAAAAAAGTAAAAGTACCCCCGTCACGCCAAGTGGCGTATAGAGAAATATGGTGTTAGTGACCCTATATTTTACAGACCTTCAGCACATGATTTTTGGGGTAATGTGGTCGGTATTACGCCCGTGCTGCTTTACTTTCCCAGAAAAAATCCGGTACCCATTTAAGGCTGGGTGAACCCGGAGCCGTCGGTTGGGATCGAACCCTACCCCTTGTCCGTAGTAGTCCAGTTCACTAACCACTGAGCTATCGCGGCTCCCACTAATTTTTAGGGAATTAGTAAAACCCAGGTGTCCTCGCCAGGGTACGAACCCCGGCTGTTGCCGTGGTAAGCCAACCGCCTATCGATTGCGCTAACCGGACACCCGATCACAGACATATGCAATGACATATACCATACAGGATACATACCAAATGAACTAAAAACATCAACTTTCATTGCATTGCCTAAAAAGAATGGTGCAGTTGAATGCAGTGATTTTAGAACAATAAGCCTAATGAGCCAGGTAACAAAAATTTTACTAAATAATACAAGGAAGGATTCAGAATAAAATTAATACTGAATTAGATGAGCAGCAATTTGGATTCTGGAAAAACAGTGGGACAAAAGAAGCCATATTCAGCATGAGGACATTGATTGAAAAGTACATAAAAGTAAACAAACCAATATATGCCTGCTTCATAGACTACACCAAAGCATTTGATAGAATACACCATAATCAACTTATAGACTGCCTAAAAGATATAAATCTGGATGACACAGACATAGACTAATATGTAATGTATACCGGGACCAAACAGCAAAAATAAAATATAACAAGGAGAACTCTACACCCATTTATATAAAAAGAGGAGTAAGACAAGGATGCATCCTATCACCAAGCTTGCTCAATCTATACACTGAGCAAATCTTTAAAAACATCACAGAGATGCCAGGCCTAAACATTAATAGAAAGATAATCAATAACCTAAGATATGCTGATGATACTGTACAACTAGCTGAAAATCCTAAAGATATACAACAATTACTTAATGTAATAAACATGACAAGCAAAATATATGGACTAGATATGAATATCAAAAAGACTAAAACTATGATCATAAACAAAGAAAATTCTCAAGACCTACAATTAAATATCAAAGTTGAAGGAATACAGTTCAGAGCTACAACTGCCTGGGACACACTGTAACCAGTGATGGAAAATGTAAAACTGAAATAAACAAAAGAATAGGAATGGCAAAAAGTAATTTTAATGCCATGAAATTATACTAACATCAAAACAAATAACGCCAGAGCTAAAACTAAGAATGGCAAAATGTTACATCTTCTCAATATTCCTGCATGGTGCAGAAACATGGACATTAGACAAGAAAACAGAACAGAAAATTGAAGCCTTTGAAATGTGGATTTATAGAAGAATAGGTAGAATTGGATGGAAAGAAAAGAAAACAAACGAAGTTTTAAAACAACTAAAAATGAAAAGAGAACTACTAAACACAATTAAGACAAGACAAATGAAATTGTTGGGGCATGTTAAAAGACACAACAGCCTAATAATAAAAGAAATATTAGAAGGGAAAATACAAGGTAAAAGAGGCAGAGGCAGACCCAAGATAACATGGACGAGTAAAATCAAAAGATGGACAAGTCAACCTATAACAATCTGCACCATCAAAGCAAGAGACAGAGTGGAATGGTGCTCCATGGTAGCCAACCTTCGATGTGGAGATGGCATTCGATGATGATAACTGTCCCTATATTATAGACAACACAGACCATAAAATTTTTATCATTAAACTAGACATCTAATAAAAGCCTAATGAGCCAGGTAACAAAAATTTTACTAAAAGTTATACAAGGAAGGATTCAGAATAAAATTAATACTGAATTAGATGAGCAGCAATTTGGATTCAGGAAAAACAGTGGCACAAAAGAAGCCATATTTAGCATGAGAACATTGATTGAAAAGTACATAGAAATATAGAAGTAAACATTATATCATTATAAACAAACCAATATTATATGCCTGAAAGAAACCTTCGTTGCGGAGACGGCACTTGATGATGAAACTAGACATCCAAAAACAAGGAGAAGACAGGTCAACAAAGAAAAGAAGCAAAAAGAACAGCCAATAAAATAAAACAATTAAAAGATCAATAATCAAGGAAAATCCTACAAGAAAAACTAACAGGGGATTTCAAGAAACTCCCAAATATGAAGTAAGCACAGTAGAAAAGTGGAAGCAGTTTAAAAAACAATAACCAACATTACAACAACAGTATGTGAAACAAAACTAAGGACAAAAGATGGGAAAAAGAGCACCCTATTGTGGAACGATGTAATCAGAAAAGCAATTAAAGAAAAGATGAAACTATTTAAAATTCGAGGGAGAAGACGAACCAAGAAGAATATGAAATATGCCTTAGTTTGGAAAAAAAAGTTACAATTTTGATCAACGAAGCTATGGCAAAACACCTGGACATAATTTGAACAAAAAATGTGCAGGGACTTCAAGACAGCCACAAGAGACTTCCACAAAGCAGGAAAAACAGCAAGAGTAAGAAAAGAAAACCACTATCCCACTAAACTCCTAAATGATAAAGACGGACAGCCAATACCAAATAACCAATATGTGCAACAGAGATGGAAAGAATATGTTCAAGACCTATTGAACATAGCACCAACTCCCATTTACACAACAAAAACCACACAAGAATGCACAATCACTAAACCCAGCATCACAAGAGAGGAAATCGAAGAAGTAATCAAATATGCACCATAAAATAAAGCACACTTAACTAAGGGTGAGATTATACTAAGATGATGGAACTAAGCACAGGAACTGCGGCTCAGAACTGTGCGGTGTTGATTTAATGATATTGCGATAAACAGTTCTTGGTGATAGACAAGTTAGTGCCCCTGTATTTCACAATTTCTACAATAGATACCTTGAACACGCCATCCTCGTGCGATACACTATAGTGGCTCTGAGGTAGCTATGTCTGGGTGGGACAGTGAAAACATGCAAGTACTTATGGTTAGGATGCAGACTCCAGTTTCTTTCATTGTTATAAATGTTTATGCCTGTAATCAGAAGGTGGACACAATGATGACATAATCTCTTTGTGCTCGAGAAGAATAACGTTTTTATCTGTGGTGACTTGAATGCTAGAAGCAACCAGTGGGGTAATGTCAGAACCAACAAGCAGGGAACGCGTTGATGACAGCTGATTTAGAGTGCTTGCATAAGAAGAGGAACCACAATGGCTACTCGAAATAGGGGACTCTGGTAGTGGCATAGAGCTGGCACTCGTGTCTTTCACTTTCACACCAGGATGCAGGTAGAGTGTACTGAGATTCCACGTAAGTGATCACTATCCATGTGTCATTCTAATTGAGAAGGGCAGAAAGATAGATTTCAGAAAGACAAGCTCAACGCCTTCCTTTATGAAAGCACAGACCTGGACATCAATAACAAAATCAGATATATAAAAAAAGAGCGTCCCTCACAGGAGGCAGGAGAGATTGACACAGCTGCCCTGGCGGAATGAAGAAGTTGAAGAAGCATGGCAGAGCAAGAGACACGTGGCCAAGACATGGCATAATGTCAGAAAGAATGGAAAAGCACAACCTGAAATCTTGATTCTGGCATCTTCATCAGAGCATGAATGGCACAACACAGTGAAGTGGCATCCCAGACTTCCATTGCACAGGCCAGACATGGAACAAATATGATGAGAACAAAAAGAAGACCATGCTTGCATACTGCATTAAGCAGACTGACCTAAGAAATGAGGCTGCAAGAATGAGGATTAGAGGGTCGCTCTCACAATTGTGTGAGGAGGTAGTGCTGGGGGGAAAGTGACAATAACAACTGATGCAATTCACACACACTTAAAAGGTCAAGCAAAATTGTTCCTGGTCCACATGGTGTTTGGTATGACAACAAAGGTGATTTAGCTGACAAGGACTTGGAAAACTGATAGAAGAGTTTAATGCCAGCATTCAGAGTGGCACAGAACTAGCACATCGGCAGAGGACAATGTAACATACACACAACAGTGTTTAGAGCCAAAATAATGGAGAGACAATCGCGATCATACAGAATATATGCAAATTAGCATGCCCAAGCAAAGGAATTATACAAACAAGGATGATAACAAGCGATAACACAAAAGAGAACGAAATATACGTACCAGAAAACAGCAGAAGAGAGGACGAAATAAATGGAATACTATTTGCAGACGACCAAGTTCTAATACATGAAACAACTGAGGATCTGCAAGAACATATAAACAGGCTAAACAACACTTGACTTGTAAACAATGCAAAATGAAGATCAATATAAACAAAACCGAAGTAATGCCAATCGCGAGAAAGAAAGAAAAACTAAACATCATAATAGATAATACAACTCTGAAACAAGTAGACAATTTTAAATATCTAGGCAGCACGTTAACACAAGATACTAACCAAGAGACAGAGATAGATATAATGTGTAACAAAACATGCCAAGTAATAGGCCAAGTATCAACACTATTGAAAAACAAAGCAATAACTACGGAAGCAAAGAGGGCAATATACAAATCAATTTTTCTACCAACTTTGTGCTATCAGTGCCATAATTGGACGCTGAACTCTAGAACAATAAAAAAGATAACGACCACCGAAATGAAATGTATCAGAAGAATGACAGGAAACAGCTTAAGGGATAGAGTAAGAAACACTGATCTGAGGAAGAAGCTCAAAATTGCACCAGCCATTGAATACATAAAGAAACAACAGATAAATTGATTCGGCCACATAACAAGACAAAAAGAACTAACATTGACTAAAAGAGCCATATAAGTAGTATAAGTGGCTGTATACCCAATTCTATTCTGGAAGAACATGCACCGAAACTGCACCAAAGACAATGGATTTTGCACCGATACCGCAAGAAACATGTATATTTTTGGCACCAAATCCGTGCAAAAGTCCGATAATCGGCTTATCTCATCGGCTTATCTCGGTGGTCGTGGAGTGCGGCGTGACGTCATCGCTTATCTCGTGGTGTGCGGTGGTGCGTGACGGCGTGCGGGTCCCCTCTCGGCACGTCTCTCGCGAGGGTCTGTCGCTCGCCGGCTATCTACAGCGGTTCTAAAATTTGTGTTCTAGGGTCATCTCACACCGTCGGATGGCGGGTCGTCACTCACGCCGGCTATCTCGCGCGGGTGGCGGGTCTGTCTCTCGCCGGCTATCTCGCGCGGGTGGCGGGTCTGTTTCTCGCCGGCTATCTCGCGGGCGGGGACAACAGCGGTTCTAAAACTTGGGGCGATGTGCCTTGAATGGTCGTGTGTGTTATTAGTATCGCTACCAACATCATCATGTGTCGTGTAGTAAGGTGTGCTAATATTAAATAGTGACGCTCTCTCTCTCTCTCTCTCTCTTTTCACATTCATGGTAAAGCAAAACAAAATTCGTTCTATATTTCACAGCTTTATTATTAATACAACAAATATACAACACATATTTGAAAATATATATTACTGTCCGGTTGTTGACTTTGGGCATCCATAGGCCCCTCGAAGCCGAAATAGCCACGGGGCGAGCAAACGATAAATGATACGGTCGTTTATGTGCTGTCTCGATGAAAAAGGCATGAGAATTCTGTTAAGTTTCGCGCCACGACACTTAAGAAGTATATAATAAACACAATATAGACCGCACGTGTTGCTAAACAAATCTTGCAACACCCGCGGGTTGTAGACGAATGGAACGTGTGAGCTTTGCTCTATAAAGTTTAAAATATCCACGTGTCAGGGAGGTAAACCGTAGGAATCGAAATACTCACATTCGCCGAGACCGTTGTAAAATAGGGCCACCCAATGCTCACCGGGTTCGTGGACAGGGTCGGTGTTTACGAGAAAGGCTGCGGTAGCCGTTGGGTCGATGCTGGGCGGTAAGTGGTTTCGTGGAATGACACTAACAAGGGAACAACGTCGAACGAAAATATCCGACATCAAAAGGTTGTAAATCTCCCTCGTGTTCATTTTCTTTCTCTCAAACGGCGAAGTCTGTTAGAATCTGCCTTGTCTTGGACACCTCGAGCACTGAGTCCAACTCGGCGTAGACGATAACTTGTAGGGGAGTAGTTGTGGGAGCGGCAAACTTGAGTTCTATCGACAAGGGTCCGCTTGTGGCTAGCTCAAAATGGGAGCCGTCCAGTAGGCTGGACGAGAGGTCAAAACCAAATAGACAATATCCGTCCTTGAACTTTCTATAATCAACGTTATTCCCAGCGTCTTTACCAATCAGACCCATGGCCAGATTTGTACCGAAAAAAGCTCTCGCGTATTGATTTCGTTCAAAGTCCATAATTAGAGGCTTTCCCGAGATACATTTCCCGTCGACCGTCAGGATCATATAAATCAGACCAAAGTGTTGAAAATTGAACGGGTTAGCTGTATAAACACCATTAAACGCACTGGCCAAAATCAGACCTATCACTATACGGGTCGGTGTTTGAGACAAAAATAAATTGTCTTGACTGTGGGAGAACATCCCGCAAGCGATGGAAAATGTCTTGATGGTAACCCTCTTGATCGGGTACCGCGCATTCTCGCTTAAGAGAGCCTTTTCGTGGGTCAGAGAAATCGCGGGGTTTAGCTTAGCTTTCCTGACCACAAGCGCGGCATAGGTGATAACATTCTTATAACCCACAGAGCTATCGTGACCCGTGAGGTTGAACACATCCTTCGAGGGCGTGAGTTTTATCTTTACATCGACTCTGTTTAATATGTAACGATCCTGCACAAAGACATCAGAGTGCAAACGACCCATCATTTTAACATCTTTACTACCCGAAGTCAAATCGCGCCGTGTTTTAAAACCCTCATTTTCTTTCAAATCGTCATGGTGGCCAGCTGTCTTGTAGAACAGAGCGGCCGTCAAGTATCCCGTTTTCGCATCCTCCCCGTAATTTAGCGTAGCCTCAAACACTGCTCTAAAAGGATAGGTATTCTCCGACGATGTAACCAACGTGTCGTTTAGCGATACGTCGACTTGTGAAAATAGACTGTGAAGATAATTGTTGACTGGTCCTACCTCAGCATCGGGTGGTACACTATCACTATTCGGGAGGGTGATATTGACCCGCAGATGTAAAAACGTGTTGAAAAGATCTAGACACTCCTCGCTGTTTCCAGAAATGAAAAACTCTATCGGTGCGCTATGCAACAAGGCTGCGATCGGACGAATTTCACTAAACTGGCCAGAGTCTAGAGATGTCTGTGTGGGTGGAACGCTAAATAAATCCAAACCAGAGTGAATACATTCGCACGATTTGGGGTGAATGAGGGACATTATTAGTCAAAAATATCCTTTGCCACCCTCGTCTTCGTCTTCTTGCTGTTGTGCACCGAATGAAGGGGGAACTGTCTAGCTGTCGGTTTTATCCTCTTCGCAACGGGTTCTCCTGGTGGAGGTAACTTCATAACTCGCTTTCTGCTTTGTCGTAAACCACTTCCTGATTGGTTGTTAACACCCAGGTGGTCTACGGCCCCGTGTATCAACCGCTGACCGGCCTCCTTAGCTCGTTCTTTGAAAGCTTCACCGACATTTTTCCCGGCTAATGCATCCTGTGCGACATGCAGACCGGTCCCTAAGCCTTCTCTGAGCAAGGCCTTACCGTCGGTTTTTAACCAGGGTAAAATAGCCCTCCCGATTCCACCAAAGAAACTACCGATTCCTCGACCGCTCTGACTTCGACCTCCTTTAAACACGGGCATTCCATCACCCGCCTGACAACAGTAAAAGTCTTCGTATAACTCAACATCTCGATGAAGTGATGTGTCTCACCATTATACCAGCTCGAGATGTTTCTTCACTCGAAAGTGTACCGTTAGCACCGACGTCCCGCTGGTGAATGGAATGGTTTTTCCGTGTTCGTTGGCTAAAAGGATTTCCACGGTATCGAAGGAAAATCGACCCAGGGGGACGTAGTGAGGCTTATCGTAGAACTGAAACACCGCGGTGTGATTTCTATTGAGAATACGCACGCTCCTGAGGAGAGGTACCATCACATCCCCGACCGGTCTGGGGGAAACGAGATCGCAGTAGACGTAGACATTCTTCGCAACACTTTCCAAGTCCATTACGCCAACGCTGTAGATATCGGGAGCTGTGTCTGATATAGAGGTCGGGGAAGGCTTTCATGTTTTTCAAAGTGTCGCTTATGGTAACACTGACTCCTTTTTCATAAAGTTTCAAGATGGCTTTATTCACCTCTTTTGCGTAAATGAATCTCATTTTTTCCCTTTCACATCCCCGTTCGACTCATCCTCCGCTTTTATGATCGACGCATTCAGCGCGCCGATGAACGCATCGGGTTTCGTGTATAACCCAGGCTCCAAGGTCACGTTGAAATGAAATCTAGCGTCGCAAATATCGTCGTTAGCGAGAGATTCGTGCCGAACCCAGACATCACCCTCTATTACAATGAAATAATTTAGCGGAAACTGTATCTCCACCTGTGCTATCTCATACTGCGTCGAATTGTCAATGGTCTGATGAGTTTAACGAAAAAGTGGCCGG
Organism: Megaustenia siamemsis; assembly: GCA_032433765.1. Classification (NCBI taxonomy): domain Eukaryota; kingdom Metazoa; phylum Mollusca; class Gastropoda; order Stylommatophora; family Ariophantidae; genus Megaustenia; species Megaustenia siamemsis. The sequence continues at coordinate 48,894,028 of JAVIAB010000059.1, read as the reverse complement.
GGTTATTATCCTTAAAAAGTTCCATAGATGCATTGCTGGGCAGGGTGACATAAAAACTCATTTTTTTTTACTCGTTTCACCGTCACCTCTCCAAGTTTGGATTCGGTAGCATGTAACCCAAACAGCTGCTCAGTAAGGCTATTCACAGTTTTCCCTCCTTTGCGTCTGACTTTTCGGTGGTCAGATTGAACAGTGAGACCGCTACAACTGTATATATAACTGCCACTTGACAAATGAAGACAAGTTCTAAGTAGGGGGATAGTTTCCCAAACACCGACCCCCAGCAGCGTGGTTCGCCCTCTCTCCTCACTCCCGAGTTTACGGCTCGCAAAATCGGGCTCTCCAAAAGTTACCACTTCTTCTTCTTCTTCTTCTCGCATCTCTAGTTTTTGTATCTGACAATGTCCTTGGACGGTATCCAACTGTTAAATGAGGAATCGTACCCAAACCATTTGACTAAACTCTCTTTTCGCCCAAATGATGTGCGACGCTCGGTTATGATGCTCTCAATTCTGTATTCGTGCTTGTCTCCAACTTTTTGAATTTCCGGTGTGTAGAATGACCCCTCTATCTCATCGCCCTTATCGTCTTTCAACACATATGTAACGGAGTTTGTTTCATTTACTCGACTAATGGAAAACAGTTCCTCCGTCCAAGCCGGGACATAACCCTTTTTAAAATTGGCTCTGCCCAGGACCAGTCTAACTCGACCACCAGGCTTATACAGGGGTCTTTCAAATTTAAAGTTGCGTTTGCTATTATACAACGTGTTCCATACCTGTTCTTGATTGTCTGCGTTGACGTCGACCGGTGCCATTTTTATACTTCTGTGATACGAATGGTTATAACTTCGAAGTAGGGCGGGTAGGACTCGGACATAAGACAGTTTATTGAATTTCGTGAAATATCGCCACATCCGTTGTTTCAGAGTCCTATTAAAGCGTTCCACCACGGCGGCCTTAATATCTTCGTTCTGCGTAGTGAAAAAGTGAACGTTGTTGTCAGCGAGGAATTTCTGAAATGTTCTGTTTAGAAACTCTGACCCCTTATCTGTTTGAAAACTCGCGGGTTTCCCATCGAGAAATATCTTACCGACGGCTTCCACTAAGGATTTCCCCGTTTTGGTTCGTATCGGTACTGACCACGCGAATTTACTGAAAACGTCAACGCAAGAAACCAAATAGGAATAACCATCGTTGTGGTTTTTCAGATGTCTCAAATCAATTAGGTCTGCCTGATATTGCTGTTGGGGGCCACTCGTTATAATGGGACGCCTTTCAAATCTGCGACGAATTGGTTTATGAAGGGTATAGGTATCCTGATGACTCAACCATTGTTTGATCTTTGTGAGTCCCAGTTTGGTGTTACGTTGCAGGGCCGTTGCACCACTATACGCCCCTGGTCGACTAGGGTCAAATTAATGACGTCTCAATATTTTCTCCACCGTTCCCATTTTGGTGTTGGGATTCCGCTCTTTCTTTTTTAGGTCTCAGTTTATACGTGGTTACGGGCGGAGTGGTTTCATTACCTAGCTTTGGGGTTTCCGCTGTTGGTGGTGGTGGTGTCTTGGTCTGCTCTGGTGATACCTCGATTGGTGGTGGTGGTGGGGAAGGTGTTTTTTTCTGTTGCCGTGTTGTGTTGAATGAGATCGACCGAGCCCAATGACCGTCGTTTATACTGCTCCAATCTAGTTAAATATTGATGCAGGGCACGTTGGTACACTCTGGCCTTATCGGCGGGTGCTAAATAATCGCGGAATAGGTTACGTTGCATTTCATCATCTAAATCTCTCAAGGAATCACCGATCGCCTCGGGTAGGGTATACGTGCTAGTAGTCTGTTTAAGACCCTCGAGGAATCGAGGATCCATCAAAATCATTTTTTTGGCCATTGTTACGCACCTAGTAATCCACCGAGAATACTTAATATAGGACGGAGCAAAGCACCTATGAACCCACTGGTTTGTAGAATCTCTCTCCGCCGCTTAAAATTCGGTTTCTTTTTAGTGAGAAGTCTCAACTTGTTCTTGTGTCGACGTAGCTCGCACTTCTGTCGCTGAGTGAGTCTAACATTACTTTATAATATTTTATGACAACACTCGCACAAAAAGTTAATGAGTTTGGGAGAGGCTGTTTTTAATATGGCTCTTAACCGCTCAGCGAGGCGGCGCGCATACATTTCAACATTTCACCGTGCCGTCTAAGTGCTTCATCACACATGATTCTCTACTTTGGCACGTAGACGAATTGTCTCTCCCCCAGGAATATTTTTGTTCTCAACCTAAGATTATCAGGTATGTCCTGACGAAGATCGACCAGCAAATAACCGTGAGGAGACGCTGTCGCGTCCTTAAAACTATCTTGGAGGTACCCCACCTGTCCTGGGTACATTTGTTTACCCAGATTGATAATTTGACTCCCGTCTCTCGGGTTCTTGAAAAGGACTAAATAGTGCGTATTGAGACTTATGGTCGATGTTCTTTATTTTTTTCCGAATAGATTTTGAACAATGTACATCACACTAATATCTCTGTGATGACTACCTTTGGTGAATAATTTTGTTACCCGCTCATCCGTCTCAGACATCAAGTCATCGATAACGATCAGTCTTCTCTTCTTACCACCTTCCAATTTATCGACGTCTGGTAGACCCTCGATAAATCTCACTGACCCCATTGTCTCGTATATCGGTTGCCATTTCGCATAACACCATATAACTTCCTCCGGTACGGGGACAGCTAACTCGTGAAGTTCTGTATAAACTTTTGCACAAATACCGTTTCCCACACCCGGTAGGACCGGCTATCAGAGCTGTGAAGGGATGATTCCATCGGGGATCCATCCTCACAAGTGCTACTAACTTTAGTGATTATACAACCGACAAAAAAACAACGAGTGATTTTAGGTCAGCGCGCGAGGTTTCCCCTCTTCAACTAACATCTATTTTTAAAATCCACAACCTATATAAACACTACAGGGGGGAGTTTCCTAGTCTCAAGCCGTATTACCTGAGACCGAATTGTTACACGCATCATATTTCCCACACATCACCCTTTTGGGTCAGTTCCAGAGGTCACTGAACATGTCGCAACATAACGTATTACCACGCCTGATAACGTATTGCGTTAGCTACTATAAATAGACGGTCCTCGACCCGATAAACGTAACGGGTATAAAAACCCCAGTCGATCAGTGTACACGCACACACATAGATAACCAGCGTCTGTTGCCAGGTGGTTTGTGATTGTTTTCTTTGAATATGGAGTCGTGTAGCTTGAATACGCCAACTTCGTTTGATGTCAGTGATCAGCACATATTTATGTCACGTGGTAATGAGACTGTAGTTCCATTGTCTAAAGATGGCGTTAAGGCAGTCTTGGTTTGTGTTTTTCGTAACAGACCATTGATAAATATAAGGACATATAGCGGTGAGAGTTTTTTGAAGTTTCCTACCAGAACTGGGATAACACTATCGAGAGATGAATGTATCACGTTAGTTGAGATGCGAGAGGAAATTTAACCGCTTATGCTAACCTCAACTACACGCCGCCTGTTGTTAACCAGATCAACTACACGCCACCTCTCGTTAACCACCAAAACTACACGCCGCCTGTTGTTAACCACCAGAACTACACGCCATCTTTTGTTAACCACCAGAACTGCATACCATCTCTTGTTAATTCGAATCTCCACAACTACACGCCTCCCTTTGTTAATCAAGGGAACCTTACTCTTGTTAATCAGACGACAGATCCGGCAGCCAATATGGATGCCGCGGGTGTTTCAGCAGAGTCAACAATTACCTATTCCAGCTTTGATCAATGTTTTGTCAAAATGGAGGGCGGTTGTGTTTTGAAGGCTAATGAAACTTCATATGCACCCGTGTTTGATAGACATTTAACAAACAGTACCACCAAAACAGGAGGGAGAAAACCCAAACGCTTAAAATTATCAACAACCGGACAGCAATATATATTTTCAAATATGTTTTGCATATTTGTTGTATTAATAATAAAGCTGTGAAATATAGAACGAATTTTGTTTTGCTTTACCATGAATGTGAAAGAAAGAGCGTCACTATTTAATATTAGCACACCTTACTACACGACACATGATGATGTTGGTAGCGATACTAATAACACACACGGCCATTCAAGGCACATCGCCCCTAGTTTTAGAACCGCTGTTGTCCCCGACCGCGAGATAGCCGGCGAGAGACAGACCCGCCACCCGCGCGAGATAGCCGGCGAGAGACAGACCCGCCACCCGCGCGAGATAGCCGGCGTGAGCGACAGACCCCCGCGAGAGACGCGCCGATCACCGAGCCGTCACGCACCACTGCACACTACGAGATAAGCCGATGACGTCACGCCGCACGCCACGACCACCGAGATAAGCCGATGAGATAAGCCGATTATCGGACTTTTGCACGGATTTGGTGCCAAAAATATACATGTTTCGTGCGGTATCGGTGCAAAATCCATTGTCTTTGGTGCAGTTTCGGTGCATGTTCTTCCAGAATAGAATTGGGTATACAGCCACCAATACTACTACTAATATACAAACGCCACGAAAACGCCAGATTAAGAGGAAGACCGAGAAAGAGATGGATAAATGGAGAAAGGGAATACTAGAGTCACTGGGAGGGATAACACAAGAAAAGGCCAACAGAAGAGCAAAGAATAGCAGATTGTATCTGCCCCAGACGCCAACGGCAATGGACGAAGGATAGAAGAAGAAGAAGATTCAGAGTGGCCAAGTTACGAATAGTGGTTACACTACTTACTACTCCTACTGAAGTCAAACAAAGACCACTCTCAGATCAATGCCTTCAGAATCATCATGATGCAGAACATTGTGGGCAAGCTGTGGAAGTTGGTTATCAGAACATCAATTTACCCAAGGTTTGCTGCAAGGTTCACCATTGACACCAGTTCTATTTAACTTGTACACAATATCAATCATTGCATGGAACAGCAGCTGAATGGGAAGGGAGGAATTTTGACTTTTGCTGATGACATTCTGATATATCAACAGGGAATAGATAGATAGGTAATTGCTACTACACTGCAAAATGAACTTGATAGCATCTCTTCCTGTGTGAAGTATCACACAGTGATACCATGTGGTGCCTTGGTTAATCCTAATAAAGCATCAGTGGCATATTTCTTCATTAACAGTATGATTATACAAATATAAATGGAAACACCGATGGTATGAATTGAAACTGAGGATGTGACCAGGTACAGGTTGATGACATACCTTGAGTTACGTTTGATTGCAGTCTCTATTTTAAGGACCAGGTCGACCATGTGATAACAAAAGGCTGCAAAGGACTGGCCGCCATGAAGGTCATAGTGTAGTAGAGATATAGAAAGAAAGAAGACGAGTGAACGAGGAGGAAGACATGGAAGTTGCGTGTAGGGAGGAAGTATCAGTAACGTGAGTTTCAGCTCAGGGGACTAAGTGTGAAATGTGAAGTTGTGAGTGAAGTTTACAAGTGACGAGTGAGAGGGAAGAGGAAGAGAGAGGGGGTGGTTTGGTTGTAATGTGAGAGAGTTTAGTAGTGAGAACATGTGAGACGAGTGAACAAGTGTCGCCAGGGCTGGTGGCGATTGGCTACCAGTCCCGGGGGAATATTTTTTATGGGTTGTGAGTGAGCAATGAGCGGACGGTAAGAGTTAGTTCGCTCTAAGATTTTGGACAGTGAAGTGATAGATAGTAGTGTGAGTTGTCACTTTGTCCAACAACGCTGTAGATAGTCTTGTAAGATACAAACAACTAGTGTAAATAATTCAGTGGACAGTTATGTATAAGATAATTATTGACAACGAAAGTTCATGGACACTTGTCAATTTTTAGGTTCATTCGTGTCCAGTTGGAAATTCGGACAGTGTGTTTAGACGTGAACCAAGGGAGACAGAAGAATGAACGGAATGCTGCTGACGCTATTATGGCAGCATTTGAGTTTTATATACTCGAGTTTTGTGAAGTAAACCTGTTGTGTACATACATCCAGTAAAGCTGGGCAGACCGTGTGGTTCGGCCAAGAACTGAAGGTGGTAGCCAGGAACATACGAGGATTTTAGGCAGAGCGACAGGCTCATCGTATTTCAAGAGCCGATGTGAGGAGACAGTAGTCATTTGAGTCGAAAAGTAGATTCGGCTGAGATTGTACGAAGGCTAACAGAACGTTGTATGATACAGCGTTAAGACTGTACGTGAGAATGCGGAACCTTATGAATTTGTCAATGTGTGATTCATTATGGCAGGCGAATAAGAGCTTGCTGGTGTATTCTTTTTAATGTGTCAACTGTAAATAAGTGGAGATGGAGGAGTATGTGAGTCATGTTAAGGAGTGAAAGCAGGCAGATGGCTTGGTGAGCGCTACGGGGAGTGATGCGCAATTGTCAACGTGTGTTTCATTGTTGCATGCAAGTAAGAACTTGCCGATGTAATCTTTTAATTTATCGACTGTAAATAGGAAATTTGGTAACATGTAAAAATTGTGAGAGTTACAGCACTGAATCCAATAGGGCACAGATTATGTGTTGTTCAATCGAAATAAAGTGACTGTTATGATGACATAACATGTTTTGGTTAATATCGAGTCATCCATGTACTCTTAACTACTCCTGGTAGCGTCGAACTAAAGGCGGTCACACCGCTAGAAACGGGCTGAGGTGTGTGTAACAAACCAATATCAAACAACGCGAAGTACGACATAGGTAATTAGGCCCCGGCCATAGTGCTCATCAGTCAACACCTATCGTCTGTTAAATATCAAGAGAAAATCAATTAAAGACAAAAGAGACGACAAAATTATGCCGTGACAGGCGCAAACCAGGCGAGTAGAAGTAAGTCAACAACAAGAACATGTGCTTAAAACCAGCAGACCAGTATTCAATTCGCTCACACGTAAGGAAGCGAGGTGAAGGTGGAAGGTATTCACAAGACGGCGAAGGAAATAGCACAGCAAAGCAGGACAAGTGAGAATCGTCGTGTGTTAATAAACTGTCAAGTAATTTGATACTGAACAAAGTTATAGACTGTATACGTCAGAAATTAAAGGGGTGGAGCAATGAGTAGAAATAAGAAAACTGATGGGAAGGTAGCAGGACAAAAATAGTGTGAAGTGTTATATATTATTCCAGTGTATTATTCCACGGATGTTTAATAAATTAGTAGAAGAACAAAATAAGGTGACGTGTGATATATATTATTGCATTGTGTTATTCCACAGCGGTATACTTAATTAATAGAAGGACACAATAAGATGACGTGTGATATATATTATTGCATTGTGTTATTCCACAGCGGGTTATTTAATGGGTAGAGAAACATTTAAAGGGAAATATTATGGATGATGACATTGTTTTGTTTTTGTCCACAGGTGCTGATTAGATTGATTAAGAAACAAAAAGGGGGAAAGTGGTAGCGATTGTATTTAATTAAGGGAAGGGAAAGAGAGTGAAAGTAGTGGGGTAACTAAGTAAAGGGGCAATGAAAGATTGTGAAAAAGGTTATCGTGGTCATGTGTCCAATAGAACTTTTGTAGAGTAGTAAAGTAATGGATGTGATAATCCTAGCACAATAAGCCTTATGAGTCACGTGACTAAGATATTACTAAGCATCATGGGAAGAGTGCGAAACAAAATCAGTCCAGAAATTAGTGATGAACAGTGTGGTTTTGTTTGAGGTAAAGGAACGAGCAATGCCATATACATCATAAGATCTTTAATAGAAAGAGCCATGGAGGTGAAAACAGATCTATACCTATGTTTCATAGATTATACCAAAGCATTTGACAAAGTAAAGCACCAAGAAATAATCAACATTCTAGAAGGCGTAAAGGTAGAAGGCAAATATCTAAGAATAATAAAGAACATGTACTGGCAACAAACAGCGGCCATAAGAACTGGAAATCAATTGATTTGATTCTGTGATTTAATTAATTCTGCCTCCGTAATCAAGATTTGTTCTTTTGCCATATGACATTGAGAAAATGGCAGATCAAGCTTATGCAATGACTTACAGGGGTAAAGGCAAAAAGATGCATCAAGATGCATAGAAATACAAAGATGCTGTGAAGCTGATGATAAGAATGAACATTTTAAAAAAGGGAAAAAGTGGTATGGTAACGCAGATGAGAAACAAAACAAAAGTAGAATGACATTTTGGCCAAGTGGTAAGAAATGTGTTACTGTTATTCAGATGAAACAATAAACAACACACAAATATATTAGGATATACACATAAACCTAATTACAAGGCGATAATATGCTAGACTATCAAAAAAGGAAAATATGTCACCTTCTTGAGGTCCGGAGCTTTGTCAGGCGCTGGAACTGATACTGGACTGATAAGGCCGGCGGACACAGGTATGAAATATAATAAAAGGGAAGGATTCTAAAAATATGTGGAGGCGGGTACATGATAGTAGTATACAAGGGTCCTGCTGTATAGCATTTAGGCGTAAATTAACAAAGATATATAGCAGGCGCATTTCGCGCCAAATGTACACGAGAGACAAAGGGAGTTAATCGGTCGTGCGGCGGCGGGGGGCGGCGTGACCCATCGGCGCTCCGGCGGTCGGCGTGTTGACCTCTAGTCCCGGTGACACCGGAAGTGACGTGTTTATGTCTGGTGTGTGCTGACTTTGGAGTTCTTGATGTACTTGATCGATAGTGATAGGTTAGTAGATTATACAACATCAATTAAAAACGATCAATATAAAACAGAAGACAAAGATATATTTTATTCTTTTATTATCTCAATAGGTGTATAACATACAGTGGATAGTATATAAAATTACAAAAATATTTAGTACACTGAGTAAATATATATATAGTACAAGGATAACATTTATTTATAGCTATGTAGTTGGGTGTCTGCTTAGCGTTGTACCATAAATGAAGCATAAGGGTAAAACATTTAGAGATCGTTGGTCAGTCTAAGCTGGTAGTGTAAAGAGTTAAATATCTAAAGGCGTAGTCGAGACGTTATCAGCAGCTACCTTTCTTTTTATATAGAAATAGGAAAGAGCATTTCTTGTTTGATTGTAGGAAAATATGGAATTATTTAAGACTTTGAAACCTACATTTTTCCCACCCTTAGCCTTTTGCGTAGCGAGAACCTCTAAAAACATATCTTTATCTAATTTGTTGTGTTGCTTGCTTAGCCCTTTACAACTGATTTTATCGTAATCCCCACTACAATGGTACGTCTTACTACATAAGCTATCAAGAGCTGTCCCTTCGTACTCTAGTTTAAAAAGACCGGGTGTTCGTTTCGTGTACGCTTTAACACCCTTACAGTTTATACAGTCTGTCTTGCTAATATTTTCATCGCAAAATTCGACAGGAAACCAGTCTTTATATACTCTATTAAACTCAGCCCGCAGACCTGACTTAACTATATCCTCTAACTTAGGTGCACTTAAAGCCAAGTATAAACTATCGGTATCTGTTTCACATAACTGAAAGTCGGACCTGTCTAAAAACTTATCTAAGAACTCGAAATAAAAATCTAACATATGAAGTTTTGCATATTGATACACGAAGAAACCTATTTGTAAGGGCAAGTCCCAAACAGTTTTCTTTTTCTCCATCTCAATTTCAAAAAGATCCTCCCCTATTTCAGTCATCTTTTTAAACCGGGAACTATTAATCATTTTCGATATCTCATCCCCCCCTGAACGTACGAGACAGCGCTATGATTGGTCTTATTGGTTACAACTGAAATTCCTTTAATGATAACCTACCACATCGTTATGAGATAAGAGAAAAACAGAAAAAAAAATTCAACTTACACCGTAAAATATTCCACTACAACACAGATCGCTAGACTGAACAGTACTATGAAAATAAACTTCCGTGAATCAATCGCGCTTATAACACGAAGTTTCACATGCGATTAGTTTAAATATAATCTGGTAAATAAAAGTTGGACGACACTATTCCACCCTCGACTAACATCTAGGTTAACCAATCAGAGTAGAGGATTTCTATCGGACACCCATCAACGAAATGACTGACCTCTGGATTAACTAATCAGAGAAGAGGATTACTGTTATTGTGATAACTGACCTCATTTTCAACTTGAAGTGCTGTCGAGTCTGCTGCATGGGTTACTTTAAATCGATTCGGCCCCTCATACAATCCACCTAGCGGGTCAATGGTGGGGGAAATAATACAAGTGGCGGGTTACTTGAACGCGCTTTGACCCCTGATGCAATATCATGAGTTCCATGACAGTCATAAATAGTTGGACACAATGAGCAGGAAGTTATATTCAAGGTCAAAAAAATTAGACCAAATCGCAAACATTTTATCCCCATAACAGAAAAAAATAGACTCAAATTCAAAAAGGCAACATAAAAACCCTAAAAATCTACGCCCATAGTCATACAGTTAAAAACATCGAACTGATAGTTATATTGAAAGTCCCAAAATTAGACCAAATCGCGAACATTTTACCCCCAGAACACAAAAATTTAGGCTCATACTCAAAAAGTCAACCTTAAAACCATACAAATCTACTCCCATACTCATAAAAGTTAGACACATCGAACAGATAGTTACTTCCAAACTCCAAAAAGTTAGACCAAATCGTAAAAATATTACCACCAGATCACAAAAATTTAGGCTCATAAGCAAAAAGTCAATCTCAAAACCCTACAAATCTACTCCCATACTGATACTAGTTAGACACATCGAACAGATAGTTACATCCAAAGTCCCAAATAGTTAGGCCAAATCGCACACACTTTACCCCAGAACACAAAAATTTAGGCTCATACTCAAACAGTCGACCTCAAAACCATAAAAATCTACTCACATAATCATACTAGTTAGACACAACGAGCAGGAAGTTATATTCAAGGTCCAAAATGTTAGACCAAATCACTAAGATTTTACCACCAGAACACACAAATTTAGGCTCATATTAAAAAAGTCGACCTTAAAACTCTACAAATCTACTCCCATACTCATACAAGTTAGACACATCGAACAGATAGTTATATCCAAAGTCAAAAAAAGTTAGACCAAATCGCAAACATTTTACTCCCAGAACACAAAATGTAGGCTCATATTCAAAAAGTCGACCTACAAATTTCAAAAAGCTACTCACATAGTCATAATTGTTAGACAAATCGAATCGATCGTTATTTCTAAAGTCCAAAAAGTTTGGCCAAATCGCAAATATTTTACCCCCAGAACACAAAAATTTAGACTCATACTCAAAGTCGACCTCAAAACCATAAAAATCTACTCACATAGTCATACTAGTTAGACACAACGAGCAGGAAGTTATATTCAAGGTCCAAAATGTTAGACCAAATCACTAAGATTTTACCACCAGAACACATACATTTAGGCTCATATTCAAAAAGTCGACCTTAAAACTCTACAAATCTACTCCCATACTCATACAAGTTAGACACATCGAACCCTCAAAAATGGTAAGGGGGGGGGGGGGGGGTAACAATTTCAAAAGTGATTTTTAAGTTCATTTTTGGTGTGGGGATGTCTAAAATAAAGTTTTAGGTAAGCCTACGTGCTAAATTTACGATTTTTATCGATTCCATGGGCGTAACCCTCAAAAATGGTCAGGGGGTAACAAATTCAAAAGTGCTTTTTAAGTTAATTTTTGGTGTGGGGATGTCTAAAATAAGTTTTAGGTAAGCCTACGTGCTAAAATTACGATTTTTATCGATTCCATGGGCGTAACCCTCAAAAATTATAAGGGGGGTAAAATCCTAAAAGTGGTTTTTAATGTAAATTGTTGCAATGGGGATGTCTAAAATAAAGTTTGGGGTATGCCTAGAGTGAAAATTTACGATTTTTAACGATTTTATGGGCGTATCCCTAAAAAATAGTCAGGGGGTAACAATCATAAAAGTGATTTATAGGTACATTTTTGCTATGGGGATATCTAAAATAAAGTTTTTTGGACTTTGAATATAACTATCTGTTCGATGTGTCTAACTTGTATGAGTATGCGAGTAGATTTTTTTATGGTTTAGAGGTCGTTTTTTTTTATATGAGTCTATATTTTTTTTTGGTTCTATGGGTAAAATTTTAGTGATTTGGCTAACTTTTTGGACCTAGAATATAACTTCCTACTCGTTGTGTCTAACTATTACGACTATGTGAGTAGATTTTTATGGTTTTGAGGTCGACTTTGAGTATGAGTCTAAATTTTTGTGTTCTGGGGGTAAAATATTTGCGATTTGGCCAAACTTTTTGGACTTTAGAAATAACGATCGGTTCGATTTGTCTAACAATTATGACTATGTGAGTAGCTTTTTGAAATTTGTAGGTCGACTTTTTGAATATGAGCCTACATTTTGTGTTCTGGGAGTAAAATGTTTGCGATTTGGTCTAACTTTTTTTACTTTGGATATAACTATCTGTTCGATGTGTCTAACTTGTATGAGTATGGGAGTAGATTTGTAGAGTTTTAAGGTCGACTTTTTTAATATGAGCCTAAATTTGTGTGTTCTGGTGGTAAAATCTTAGTGATTTGGTCTAACATTTTGGACCTTGAATATAACTTCCTGCTCGTTGTGTCTAACTAGTATGATTATGTGAGTAGATTTTTATGGTTTTGAGGTCGACTGTTTGAGTATGAGCCTAAATTTTTGTGTTCTGGGGGTAAAGTGTGTGCGATTTGGCCTAACTATTTGGGACTTTGGATGTAACTATCTGTTCGATGTGTCTAACTAGTATCAGTATGGGAGTAGATTTGTAGGGTTTTGAGATTGACTTTTTGCTTATGAGCCTAAATTTTTGTGATCTGGTGGTAATATTTTTACGATTTGGTCTAACTTTTTGGAGTTTGGAAGTAACTATCTGTTCGATGTGTCTAACTTTTATGAGTATGGGAGTAGATTTGTATGGTTTTAAGGTTGACTTTTTGAGTATGAGCCTAAATTTTTGTGTTCTGGGGGTAAAATGTTCGCGATTTGGTCTAATTTTGGGACTTTCAATATAACTATCAGTTCGATGTTTTTAACTGTATGACTATGGGCGTAGATTTTTAGGGTTTTTATGTTGCCTTTTTGAATTTGAGTCTATTTTTTTCTGTTATGGGGATAAAATGTTTGCGATTTGGTCTAATTTTTTTGACCTTGAATATAACTTCCTGCTCATTGTGTCCAACTATTTATGACTGTCATGGAACTCATGATATTGCATCAGGGGTCAAAGCGCGTTCAAGTAACCCGCCACTTGTATTATTTCCCCCACCATTGACCCGCTAGGTGGATTGTATGAGGGGCCGAATCGATTTAAAGTAACCCATGCAGCAGACTCGACAGCACTTCAAGTTGAAAATGAGGTCAGTTATCACGATAACAGTAATCCTCTTCTCTGATTAGTTAATCCAGAGGTCAGTCATTTCGTTGATGGGTGTCCGATAGAAATCCTCTTCTCTGATTGGTTAACCTAGATGTTAGTCGAGGGTGGAATAGTGTCGTCCAACTTTTATTTACCAGATTATATTTAAACTAATCGCATGTGAAACTTCGTGTTATAAGCGCGATTGATTCACGGAAGTTTATTTTCATAGTACTGTTCAGTCTAGCGATCTGTGTTGTAGTGGAATATTTTACGGTGTAAGTTGAATTTTTTTTTTCTGTTTTTCTCTTATCTCATAACGATGTGGTAGGTTATCATTAAAGGAATTTCAGTTGTAACCAATAAGACCAATCATAGCGCTGTCTCGTACGTTCAGGGGGGGATGAGATATCGAAAATGATTAATAGTTCCCGGTTTAAAAAGATGACTGAAATAGGGGAGGATCTTTTTGAAATTGAGATGGAGAAAAAGAAAACTGTTTGGGACTTGCCCTTACAAATAGGTTTCTTCGTGTATCAATATGCAAAACTTCATATGTTAGATTTTTATTTCGAGTTCTTAGATAAGTTTTTAGACAGGTCCGACTTTCAGTTACGTGAAACAGATACCGATAGTTTATACTTGGCTTTAAGTGCACCTAAGTTAGAGGATATAGTTAAGTCAGGTCTGCGGGCTGAGTTTAATAAGAGTATATAAAGACCGGTTTCCTGTCGAATTTTGCGATGAACATATTAGCAAGACAGACTGTATAACTGTAAGGGTGTTAAAGCGTACACAAAACGAACACCCGGTCTTTTTAAACTAGAGTACGAAGGGACAGCTCTTGTTAGCTTACGTAGTAAGACGTACCATTGTAGTGGGGATTACGATAAAATCAGTTGTAAAGGGCTAAGCAAGCAACACAACAAATTAGATAAAGATATGTTTTAGAGGTTCTCGCTACGCAAAAGGCTAAGTTTGGGAAAAATGTAGGTTTCAAAGTCTTAAATAATTCCATATTTTCCTACAATCAAACAAGAAATGCTCTTTCCTATTTCTATATAAAAAGAAAGGTAGCTGCTGATAACGTCTCGACTACGCCTTTAGATATTTAACTCTTTACACTACCAGCTTAGACTGACCAACGATCTCTAAATGTTTTACCCTTATGCTTCATTTATGGTACAACGCTAAGCAGACACCCAAATACATAGCTATAAATAAATGTTATCCTTGTACTATATATATTTACTCAGTGTACTAAATATTTTTGTAATTTTATATACTATCCACTGTATGTTATACACCTATTGAGATAATAAAAGAATAAAATATATCTTTGTCTTCTGTTTTATATTGATCGTTTTTAATTGATGTTGTATAATCTACTAACCTATCACTATCGATCAAGTACATCAAGAACTCCAAAGTCAGCACACACCAGACATAAACACGTCACTTCCGGTGTCACCGGGACTAGAGGTCAACACGCCGACCGCCGGAGCGCCGAGGGGTCACACCGCCCGCCGCACGAGGGGTCACGCCGCCCCCCGCCGCCGCACGACCGATTAACTCCCCTTGTCTCTCGTGTACATTTGGCGCGAAATGCGCCTGCTATATATCTTTGTTAATTTACGCCTAAATGCTAACAGGGTACCCTTGTATACTACTCATGATCCCAGATTCTACTATTACTGGAAACGTTTATATGAGATCCACAAACCCAATAGTCCTGTGTGCTCCATTGTGTTGGCATGTAGTTTTCCCATAGAATATATATATCCGACTTTCTGGACAGCATGTACCTAATAGAGACATCATTCCCTACCTATATCAAGAACACGAACTTACTATCTTCTCTTCTCTTTCCCTTGCCCCAGACCACTCGTACCGATTTTTGTCCTTGATGTATGTTCTCTATATATCTCAATCCCTCATGCTGATGGCCTTGTAGCTCTTCAGTTCTTTCTTGACCAAAGAAAACATGTATTTGTAGATACTTCCACTCTCCTCCGCCTCACTGAAATTGTTCTCAACCTTAATACTTTTGAATTCAATCTTCTATGGCCAAATCAGTGGTGTAGCTATGGGAATCAAGATGTGTCCCATTTACGCTTGTCTGATCATGGGTTACCTTGAACATGAAATAATGAACTCGTACCATGGCCCCCATTCCCTTAAATACCTACAGTATATTGATGACAGTTTTGGACTGTCCAGATTTATCAACTACATTGGCAGCTCTCATAATCCATCAAGATTACACCATCTACTTCGTCCGTCACCTTTCTTGATCTGATTGTCGCCTTAGTACCTCCAACCTCCACACTTCCGTTTTCTATAAACCCACTAAGTCCACTATCATCTTCTCTACACCTTATTTCATCCACCCCACTGCAGTGTCTATTTCATTTTCTCAGTTATTATGACTTCATTGTATCTGGCAGGATGATAAAGATTTTCTCCAACAGGAAAATCTGATGTTAAGTTTCTTTAGGAGAGTATCTCTATCCTAAATTGGTTCTTTAAACTGTCGTCCAACGAGCATTCTGCATTTCCCGTTCAGTGGCACTCACCACATCAACCTGCTGCTCATCCGTTAGGACTATATTCACCCTCACCTACCACACTCATAACTTGACTGCCATGAGGATCTTTAACCGGTACCACTCCATTCTCCACTCTGATCCCACCACGCACCTAATTTTCAGTGATCCTCCCTTGGTTACCTTCAAATGTGACATGAGTCTGAGAGACATTCTTGTCATGACCCACCTCCCATGCTCAAATCACAAACACCTAGGCACCGTTCAATGTGAACGTCAAGTCTACATCCTTGTGACCATGTGTTTTGCACTGATTCCATCCTGTTCCCCAATAGGTGATTTGATATCAAGGAGGCTTTTACATGTGCATCATGGAATATCATTTACGCCACAATATGTCAGCATGCCAGATGACTTATATAGGTGAATCTGGACGACATCTGGGTGGCAAATTTGTGAGCATCTTTGTGATGTTGAGCTGAAGACTGGCAGTCTGATGTCATCCCATTTCAATTCCCCAGGCTATAGTGGTAAACTCGATATGCAAGTCACTGGCATTATCTCATGCCACTCCAGCAATCGCAGATGACTCACCCTTGAGAATCGTCTCATAGTCCAGTTGGGTTCGCTGTCCCTATGAGGCATGAACATATCACACTCATACACATAGGATACCTGCTACACATTTCCTACCCTCATGAGCACCCGCACCTATACATGTGTGTATATTTGTCTGCATGTGTACTTGCACATTTGGACACCTATAGGTGTTTTTGGATGTGCTATATGGTAATATATACAGACATATGCGTTTATGAATGTATGGTTATGTATGCATGTGTTTGTGCACATCTGTTCAGTGTGTACACCCATAGTTGCAGATATTCACAGATTTATGTGCTTGCTTGGGTACCTAAACAAGTTTTCTGTGTGGATACATTTATAGGGAATCATACTCATACAAATGTTACCAGTAACAGTAGAATCTGGAATCTTGTACCCGCCTCCATATATTTTTATAACCCTTCCCTTTTACTGTATTTCACACTTGTTTCCGCTGACCTTATCAATTACATTCCAGTCGGTGCCTGACCAAGCTTCGGATCACAGGGAAGTGACTTAATTTCCTTTTTTGATAGTCTAGCATATCATAGATATGTAGTTAGATTTGTATGTATACCTTTATATATTTTTGTGTTGTCGTTTATTATTCCACCTGAAGGCCTACTTGACTGCAATGTCATTCTACTTTTGTTTTGTTTCTCACCTACGCAATGACTTACACCTGTTTGATGGACACAGTAGCCACTGTGATATTGTTGACAAATAGAACAGGAGCCATGCCTGGCACATATGTTCTGAGTGTGGTAATCATTGCCGAGTCACTGACTTGGCATTCTGCACATATGCCACCAATCTGTGAAAACATGGCAAATATACAAGAAACCATTATTTATATTTTTACTTAAATAGTCTTCTGGGCGTAAATATTATTAATATAAAGCAAGATCTTATCATCGTGCCAAATATGTCATAAAAATAGAAACCTGTTTGTTCATGCATGGCATTAGTACCTTATCACATTAAAACAAACAACATATGTTCTAAAATGCACTTTAGTATATTTGTTTGGCTATTGATTGATTAGCAGAACCAACTTCATTGACTCTGGACAATCTAGTTTATATGGACAATCTAGTTTCTCATTTGCTTCCCTCTATGTACTAAGTACATATAATGTCTTACATTGCTGAAGTTTCCTATATTCCAAGCCCGGCTTGTTGCAGGAGCTACTGAGTTAGGTGCTCTATGCACACCTAGCTAGCTGTGTGTTTCATCCGTTTTGAACATGTTTCGATATTCCAATTGTTTATGATGAATGATGATATCGTATGACAGGGAACAGTTGGTTGTGTTCATTTTCAATGCGGTTTCGTCTTATGTCTTTTGGCGTGTGCTGAGACTGCTATGATGGGGACTACAGCTACCTTTCTTTGCTTGGGAGATGAGATAGTAATTTGGATGATTCCACTGGCACGGGCGGTTGAGCAATTATGGATTTTAATTTGTTATTGAGTTATTTGCGGGTCATCATCATTGCACTCCGAACATGTCCATAGGTGTTCAGATCCCCTCCTTAGCAATTCCCTCAGTGTCCAGCGACTGACGACTCCAGTTCTATGTTGGTTGATAAGTCTTCTTACACGGCCACTAAATTTCTCATTTCTGGCTGTGCCCTTTTTAACTCCCATTTCCATCATCCGAAGAAGTGACGTGGATCTGTGTTTGTCGAAGTCATGTGCTCTTCCCACATCTAAGAGGGCATTGTTGATGTCCGCCCGATCTATTGGTTGCCCGTCCTCAACAACAGCGCAGCTAGCCAACCTGTCCGCTCTTTCATTTCCCCGTACTCCCGCATGTCCAGGGACATAGAAAAAGGTGACCTTACGTATTTTGGATTTCTGCAACGACTCTACCCACTGCATGCGTACAGAGCCCGCCTCCACTTTTTTAATCATGCTCATCGAATCACTCAGTATACATGCGTGGGTGTAGTCTTGTGTCTCTAACCTTTTGAATGCCTTGGTCACTGCCATCGCCTCTATTGTCATGCTATTCGTGGTCATGACGTATGCACCACTGTCTTCTTTGACTATTCTGCCTGCCGAGCGTGCTGTAAATGCCCATGCACTTCTTTGGTGTCGTATTACAGATCCCTCTGTATAGATGACTGCATCTTTCTCATCGGTGTTATCGCAGATGAGACCGCTGACCTCGGCATTAACCACGACCGAGTCCTGTTCCCTACTTTTCCTGTTGAGTGTGACAATACACGAGAAAGTCCCCTTGAATGACGTAGGAACTGGTATCCACTCCTCATCAACGCTGATATTGGTAAGCCCACAGACCTGTTTGATGACATCTTCTGCTCGGCCCACCCATGATTTGCCTCTTTTTAGCCTGGCACCTTTCACTGTGCTGAGCACGTGGTGCAATGGATGCTCTTTATCTGTACTAATCTTCAGGTATGCTCGTGCTCTCCAGATCTTGATTCTGTCATCCATGGTTGGAAAGTCAAGAAGATACCTCATTGCTACACAAGGAGTGTCCCTCGTACATCCCAGGATAATGCGCATGGCTTCATTTTGTATTTTCTCCAGCCTATCAATTTGAGTCGTACTGACAGTAAGAATTGACAGGGCATACTCGATTGGTGCGAGGACTAATCCCTGGAACAGAAGAGTAAGTAGCCTCTGCTCGATGTTGGCAGCTGCCATGACCTTCAAGGCGGCTAATCCTTTGCGGGATTTTGTTATCACATAGTCGACGTGGTCCCAAAAACACACGCTGCGATCAAACTTAACTCCGAAGTATGTCATCAACTTGTCCCTGGTCACCTCATCAGCTCCCATTCGTACTACCGGTGTGGTAGTATTAACGATATGACATGGGAGAACCATGAAACTGATGCTTCATTAAGAATAACCAAGGCACCTGAAACCCACACCAGGAAGAAATGCGATCGAGTTCGTCTTGCATTGTGGAGGAGATTCCCCGTCTGTCTTTTCCATGTCGATATACCAGAATAATATCAGCAAAAGTCAAAGTTCTTCCCCTTCCATCCAGCTGTTGTTCCGTGATCATTATTGTGTACACGTTAAATAGAACTGGTGACAATGGTGATCCATGTGGCAGCCCTGGACAAATGGATATTGGCTCGGAAGACCAACTTCCACATCTGAGTATCACCTTCCTCTGAAACAGTGCCGTGGCGATCCATCTAATGAGAAAGGGGTGCACCGCCAGTTTGAGGAGCATATGCATGAAATATTCAAATGGTACCCTGTTGTATGCATCCTCCAGATCTATAGCAGCAGCACATGTCTCCTCTCGTCTGTGGAAGCCTTCGAAGACGTCATAGGCAAAGACTGCCACATTGAGCCATGTCGCTTTGTTATATCTATAACCTCCGAGTGTGGATGGGAATACGCGTTTCTGTTCAAGGTGACAGGTGAGGACACGGGCAACTATTTTCTCCAGCAGCTTGCCCGCAGTGTTCTGCATTGTGATGATTCTGTAGGCACTGATCTGAGATTGGTCCTTGTTTGGCTTCGGTAGCGGTAGTAAGTAGCTGTGTAGCCACTCCTCCTTAATCTGGCCACTCTGAATACTGGCATTAAACTCATTGGCCAGTTTTGTCAAGTCGTCGTCAGCTAAATCGCCCATGTCATCGTACCGAACACCATCTGGACCAGGAGCAGTGTTGTGCGACCTTTTAAGTGTCGTGCGAATGGTATCGGTTGTGATTGTGAGATCTTCTTCCAGCCCTACATCCTTACACAATTTTGACAGCGATCCCCGTATCCTCATTCTTACAGCCTCATTTCTTTGGTCCGTCTGCTCAATGTAGCGGGCAAGCAGGGCTTTCCCTTTGCTCTCATCAGATTTGTGCCATATCCGGCCTGTGCTCTGAAAGTCTGGTATGCCTCTATGTCGTGTTGTGCCATTCATGCTCTGATGAAGGCGCCAGAATGTGGCGAGCGATTTTTCTGAGCACACTGCTCAGAAAATTTTAATTTGTTTGCAGTGATACCGAGGCCTTCCATAACCAAAGAACCAAACAACAGAAACAACATTGGGTATTTTATTAACAGATCTTGTAAGAGTTCAATCATGATGCCAGACCATAAACTGTGGGGTACAAATTGTGTCTCATACTATATATAGGAATACTTTCGGAAATGGCTCAGACATATGATAGAACATACCAACAGCACTATAATTAAGTAAGTAATAAAATCAAAGAAAAGACACAATTAGTTATTAAAAATCAACACTCTATGATTGGGATCATGACAGTAATTTGATAGCTTTTATAAAAACCTGCGAATGAACCTTTAAAGAAACGTTCTGAAAAAAACTAAAGCAACGAGTCTGCAGACATGAATGAATGGATTATATTAACGATTCACATCTTCAGAGACTTCTGGTAATTATTTGCTTGAACAGTGTTTGGAACAATGAAATAGCTGACATGATTGCTTCCAAGTGGAAACACTAATTGTGGACAAAGAGGATCTTCTTTGTCTGAAATATGGTGTCATTCAATGATTGTATTTTATATGTAATTTTGACAATCCTGATATTGTAATCAGACACCTGCAGGTATATAAAAATACAATCAATTGTAAGAAAGTATCATGCATGTCATTAACCAGTTACTTGGGGGCCTCGGTAGCCTAGTTGGGAAATCTGAAGCAGTGATATGGAGAGGACGAGAAAATGGGAGTGAGGTAGTAGAGGTCAAGGCTAGAGAAAGGTTGAGGGTAAAATAGAAGTAGGGGGAACTACGTCCACGTGAAATGTGAAGAGTCTGAACAAATCATGAGGCACGAGAACTGTAAGCAACGTAGGAACGAGGGTAGATGTAAAATGAATTATGATTGGCGGGGAAAAGGAAAGTTGAGACAAAGAATAGGTGAGAAAAGTAATTCGAGGTAGGGCGATTGTTCAATCCGGACGACTGTATGTTGTGTGACAGCCGATACCGGGAACAAGGAGAGTTGGTTTCTGACATTTTTTGATAGCAGGTTAGTTGGTGTGTGGCCGGTGAACTGGTCGGATGTATTTCCAGGAGAAGTGATAGGATAGATGGTGTAGGGTAACAATAGGATAAGGTGGCCATGGTAGCGCCTCGTATGATTATCAATTATGAGTTAGTCTAACAAGTCATGGTAGCTAGTAGTAGATATATAACGAGACTTTGTTAGATTTGTGAGTGTTCTCACCAACATTAGACTTCGTGGGAATCATAAAGAGACATTATTGATGTAGTCAGTAGCTACAACCATTTAAAGAGACTGTTAGATTGTGAGTATTCACCAACATTAGGCTTCGTGTGAGTCATAAAGAGACATTATTGATGTAGTTAGTAGCTACAACCATTTAAAGAGACTTTGTTAGAGTTTGAGTATTCTCACAAACATTAGGCTTCGTGTGAGTCATAAAGAGATATTATTGATGTAGTTAGTAGCTACCACCATTTAAAGAGACGTTGTTAGATTGTGAGTATTCACCAACATTGTGCTTCGTATGAGCCGTAAAAAGACATTATTGATGTAGTTAGTAACTACAACCATTCACAGAGACTGTGTTAGATTGTGAGTATCTCTCACCAACTTAAGTTTCTGGTGGAGCAATGAGTACAAGATAACGTGCTAAGGGGCAGCTACGTTCAAATCAGGGACAGTACAGTAGATCATAAAGATGTCAGGCTTGTGTAGAAGCATGACACAATTAACTAGGTGGTAGATAGTGCCACAGAGCCAGTATAGTGACTTTGAGCGAGAACAACTCGCGGGGTCACATCAACTTAGAGAGGGCTCTATAGGGAGTATGATACTCCAGGAGACCAGTAACGTCACGTGGGGGTTAGCCACAGGGCTGTTCGGGATGCTAGGGACTGCATTCCTACATATGTATTGTGAGAGAGAGAGGCAGGAGAAATGTGAGAGACTATCAACAGACTTTTGCTATTGTACTTGTGACTTGCTATGGGAGGTGGTCATTGTGTGAAATAAACTTGAAATGTGTGCATTTTTCACTGGTGTTAGTACATGCTTTGTCGAGTGCTAGCTGTGTTGTCTGCCCTAGCGAGGAACGAACGCTGGGGAGGGCTATGAACTGACGGGAGTAACAGCGCGTAGTATACCGGGACACGATCACAGGCCAAGGCTGTCATCCAAGGAAGAGAGTTCATCACGGCGACAATGCTGGCAGTAACCTGCTATACCAGGCAGGGGGCGACTCGACCGGTCAGTTGAGCAAGGCAGTCGACGTTGTCATGTTCAGTGCAAGTGGGCTGGTATCCAGGGTGTCCTGTCTAGGCAAATCCACGGCGTGTTGAGACAGTTGCCACTGTGCAGGGCGGACTGCCCAGAGTGGGGTGAGGGCTCAGGTTAAGACACATTGTTCCTAACGAGCCTTCACATCATTAACAGGATTCCAGTTCCGGTGCACGAGGTATGAGTTTCCCCCTACTTCTATTTTACCCTCAACCTTTCTCTAACCTTGACCTCTACTACCTCACTCCCATTTTCTCGTCCTCTCCATATCACTGCTACCTCCCTGCTTCAGTTTTCCCAACTCGGCTACCAAGGTGCAGGACGGACTGCCCAGAGTAGTGTGAGGGCTCAGGTCTTAACGAGCCTTCACAGCATCAGACAGATAAACAGCTACGGTGCAAAGAAAAGGAGGAAAAAGGCCCGTTACAAAACCACCCAACTGGGCTACCAACGTTCGGACAACCAGTGTTCGATTCCCGCTGGGAGCAATGTGAGTTGTGCTCATGGTTGGAAAAAAAAATACCCTCACGGTCGACCCAGCCGCTGGCAGAAATGGGTGCCAGGGTATTACCCTGGGAAGGTGAGGAATGTCGCCTCGTATCTGAGTTTCGATGCTTGAGGCGACACTATCCAGAAATCTTCGAACATTTCTGGATAGGCGACCGAGCACATATGGGTGTAAACTCGCGTGCTAAGACGCCGGTTCATGTCTCTCGTACTTTAACCAATTATTAAAGAAAATAATAAGAATACACTTTTCCATTCATATGCTGAAAGAAGCTTAACAACTTTTGTATTTTCTATAGTGCCCCCCCCCCCATTTTTTTTAAAAACTAGATTGTCCAGAGTGCTATGAAGTTGGTTCTGTTAATCAATAGCCAAACGAATATACTAAAGGTCTAAAACAAAATAAAAAGTAATAATAATTTGTGCAATTTAATCTTGCTAACCTGTTCAATGAATTGTGTTAATTCTGAGGCTTAATTTTTGTTTTCTATTCTATTGAAAATAATGATACAGTAATAGTCAATTTGTGCAATCAACAATCAACAAATTCTGTATGGCTCCCAACAAAAATGTTTAATGTCTACATTATTAAAGGATGCCTCTCTGTATTTCATTTTTTATAACATAGCTGTTATAGAAAGAACAAAACAATTTCAGTAAAGACAAGAAAGTAAGATTACAACTAATGTATTTGACCTAAATGCAGACACTGAGTTTAGTGGTAAAGAAAAGTACTGAAATAAAACTATAAGTGTAATAGTTGGATAGATAGTTTAACAATGAAAGTCTTAGTACATTGAGAAAAACAAGCTAGAGAATAAGTAAGTGAAGGTTCACTCAACAACTTGCTATAGTCCGTTCAAAAATTGTTAATCACACCTGAATTAGTTTTGCCTGATAACCGTTTGTTATTTTGCTTTCAAATTTTGCATGCAATCTTAGAATATTGATGACGTTATAGAAATATTTTTTGCTCTGAGAAATTTGATCTAGTTTAAAAGTTTTCTTCTTTAGGCTATATTAAATTCACCATGTTCGAATTTGACACCATTTTAGGATATATACATTAATTTGGTGCGGTCGTTCACGTAAAATAGTTTGGCTATTGCAGAAACACGAACTTCAGGAAAATCCCGTGCACAAAACTGAATTGTTATTGAACGACATGACGCACCACGGCCTTGGCATTAATTACCGAAGGGAAGGCGTATCTTAATTAATTTTGTGAAGACTCAGTAGACAATTTGTTGATTTTAAATACCAACATTTATATCTAAATTACAATGAGTTTGAAATGCAAATTTATAACTATGCAAAAGGTTACTTTTTTACTATATCAGTACTTCCTTAGGGAATCCAAGATGGGACATTTATATTGTGATATTCATGACCCAGAGAGACGAACGCAACTCGCGCTTGGTCTTAATAGATCGTCATTTTCTCGTTGGATTAAACAAGACTCAGAGTGCACTCATGTCAATCAAGGAAGGAAAAGGAAAGTCGACAGCTTTGACATGGATGTCA
Source organism: Megaustenia siamemsis (assembly GCA_032433765.1). Lineage (NCBI taxonomy): Eukaryota > Metazoa > Mollusca > Gastropoda > Stylommatophora > Ariophantidae > Megaustenia > Megaustenia siamemsis. The sequence continues at coordinate 48,869,265 of JAVIAB010000059.1, read as the reverse complement.
TAAAACGTGAGATATTGAAAATGTTTGCTAATAATGTACTTGTTACTCTCAGGAATTTGAAATTAAAATTGCATGCAGACTGCAATATTGACATTTCTAAAAGTACTCTATGGAAGATTGTGCGAGGAGCCGGCTTCACTTTCAGAAAAACTGTTGGTGGCAGGAATATTATTTGTGAAAAACCACACTTGGTCATTGCTCGAAGCAAATACCTGAGACAAATACGTGGGCGGCGGAGTGAACGGTATGATATTGTATATTTTGACGAATCATGGGTCAACGCACACCACACCTATGCTAAAGAATGGCAGTCAGTAAATGGCAAACTCAAAAGAACAATTCCGAGCAGCAAAGGTCAACGCATTATATTAACGCATGCTGGAAGCACTGAAAACGGCCTTGTCCATGATGCGGGACTTATTTTCCAATCAAAAAGTACCGACGGTAGGGAGTACCATACTGAAATGAATGGAAACATTTTCAGGCACTGGTTGGAGAACGATCTTTTACCAATCCTTAGAGAGACATTCATGCATAGTCATGAATAATGCATCATACCACAATGTCGTATCAGAGGAAGGCAAAGTGCCTACTGCATCAAATACAAAAGAGCAAATTAGGACATGGCTTGCGAATGAAAATGTCAAATTTGACGACACATATTTAAAACCCGAATTGTTACAACTTGTGAAGAATAAGAATAAGAAAAAGGTGTACCATGTTGACAAAATCATTGAGAACTACGGGCACACCTCTCTTCGACTTCCTGCATATCATGCGCACCTTAATCCAATCGAACTTGTCTGGGCCCACGTCAAAGGACAAGTTGCAGAACAGAACAGGACGTTTAAAATGTGTGATGTTGAAGTTCTGACACTCGAGTCTCTCTCAAAAATAGACATTCCGTTCTGGAAGAAGTGTGTTGAACATGTGCTGCGGGTGGAAGATGAGTACTGGAAACGAGATAGATTACTATTTGTCCAGCCAGTAATGATTATCAACCTCTTGGAATCGTCAGATTCGGAATGATTAAAATTAAGATGAATTCAATTCCAGCTGCAGTTAGGACGTCCTGCGGTCTAATGGTGACCGAAGGACAAGACTAATTGTAACCAATTGAATTCATGTTTGCAAATACACATTACGAACAACACCCACAATTAAGCACTATATAGATACGCCTCTGACAAGAATTGCAGTAAACTGGAAAATTTAACACGATTACTGTAAACTCTAAAATTTGAATCAACTTGTGTGATATTGAAAATGTTTGCTAATAATGTACTTGTTACTCTCAGGAATTTGAAATTAAAATTGCATGCAGACTGCAATATTGACATTTCTAAAAGTACTCTATGGAAGATTGTGCGAGGAGCCGGCTTCACTTTCAGAAAAACTGTTGGTGGCAGGAATATTATTTGTGAAAAACCACACTTGGTCATTGCTCGAAGCAAATACCTGAGACAAATACGTGGGCGGCGGAGTGAACGGTATGATATTGTATATTTTGACGAATCATGGGTCAACGCACACCACACCTATGCTAAAGAATGGCAGTCAGTAAATGGCAAACTCAAAAGAACAATTCCGAGCAGCAAAGGTCAACGCATTATATTAACGCATGCTGGAAGCACTGAAAACGGCCTTGTCCATGATGCGGGACTTATTTTCCAATCAAAAAGTACCGACGGTAGGGAGTACCATACTGAAATGAATGGAAACATTTTCAGGCACTGGTTGGAGAACGATCTTTTACCAATCCTTAGAGAGACATTCATGCATAGTCATGAATAATGCATCATACCACAATGTCGTATCAGAGGAAGGCAAAGTGCCTACTGCATCAAATACAAAAGAGCAAATTAGGACATGGCTTGCGAATGAAAATGTCAAATTTGACGACACATATTTAAAACCCGAATTGTTACAACTTGTGAAGAATAAGAATAAGAAAAAGGTGTACCATGTTGACAAAATCATTGAGAACTACGGGCACACCTCTCTTCGACTTCCTGCATATCATGCGCACCTTAATCCAATCGAACTTGTCTGGGCCCACGTCAAAGGACAAGTTGCAGAACAGAACAGGACGTTTAAAATGTGTGATGTTGAAGTTCTGACACTCGAGTCTCTCTCAAAAATAGACATTCCGTTCTGGAAGAAGTGTGTTGAACATGTGCTGCGGGTGGAAGATGAGTACTGGAAACGAGATAGATTACTATTTGTCCAGCCAGTAATGATTATCAACCTCTTGGAATCGTCAGATTCGGAATGATTAAAATTAAGATGAATTCAATTCCAGCTGCAGTTAGGACGTCCTGCGGTCTAATGGTGACCGAAGGACAAGACTAATTGTAACCAATTGAATTCATGTTTGCAAATACACATTACGAACAACACCCACAATTAAGCACTATATAGATACGCCTCTGACAAGAATTGCAGTAAACTGGAAAATTTAACACGATTACTGTAAACTCTAAAATTTGAATCAACTTGTGTGATATCGTCATAAAAGATCAAAGGAATTCGCTGATGTGCAAAATCTGTTGTGTTTGTGGAATAAAAAATACCAAAATCTTTGCGTCATCAATATTCTAAGATTGCATGCAAAATTTGAAACAAAAATAACAAGTGGTTATCACGCAAAACTAATTCAGGTGTGATTATGAATTTCTGAACGGACTATAGGTATATGGTGAATATAGTGACCACATTTTTCAATGACCAGCACTCATTTTTGGGTTTCATCATCATCATCAAGTACCGCGCCTGCTGGTGTAGGTGATCATGTCTCTCCACAACTTTCAATCTCGACAGTTATTTATCATTTCCGTTGTTGACCTTCTGCCAAGCCATTTTCTTAAGCTGTCTAGTATCTTTTCTCATTTGCTTCCCTCTATCTCTTCATCCCTCAATTTTCAAAGCAGTTACAATATATTCCAGCTGTTCTCTTCTCATTACATGGCCAAAAAATGATGATTGTTTCTCATAATATTGAATATTAGTTCTCTTCTTGCTTTGAGGTCTTTCAGAACGTTTTCATAACTCTTCTTAACTGTCCATGGTATTCTCAACATTCTTCTGTAAAACCATATTTCTACAGACTCCGGTGATTTCCTTGTCTGTTATCCTATAGTCCATGATTTGCATCCATATGTTAAGATTGGCTCTACATAACATTTAAGAACTCTTTTTCTTGTTTCTATTGTCAAAAACGGAGTGCACAGTATCTTCCTCATTTTTTGAAATGCTGCTTTTGCCTGAGCCATTCTGTATCTCACCTCTGTTGTACATGTACAATCTGAGGTTAACAATGTTTCCAGATATTTAAATTAATTTACTTGTTAATATTGTTCCACTTGTCTTTATTAGCCGCGATAGCTCAGTGGTTAGTGAACTGGACTACAAAGGACAAGAGGTAGGGTTCGATCCCGACCGACGGCTTCCGGGTTTACCCAGCCTGTAATGGGTACGGATTTTTTTCTGGGAAAGTAAAGCAGCACGGAAGTAATACTAACCACATTACCCCAAAAATCATGTGCCGAAGGTCTGTAAAATTTATGGTCACTAACACCATATTCCCTATACAGCACTTGGCGTGACGGGGGCACTTTACTTTTTTTTTTTACTTGTCTTTATTGTGCTCTGCGGTGATGACTTTTTGTGTTTAGTCCAAAGAATAAGACTTTAGTACATTTTAATCAAAATGATACAGAATGAAAGATCTTAACACAGCAACCAAAAGGAGCCAAGCAAAGTTGAGTAAAATTATAGAAATAAGACAGGGGTTGAAAGCCTTGAATCGAATGACAGTAACAGGCTAAATCTAAAGATTTAGAAAAATTAATTATAGAAGCATATCAAATAAAGTCATCATTTAGGTGGTAGAAACAGGCAAGAGGAATTAAACTCTTCAGTAGAAAGAAGTAGAAACAGACCAGAAGATGAGCATCTTTAGTAAAGTGGTGGTGATAAACTAGAGAGTCTTTAACAAAATTCAGCTGCTAGAAATAATGAAAACAATTTATGATGCTCACATTATTATTAAGTCTCAGCAAAGTTGTATCTGCTTTGTTCAAGACAAATGGAAGGGTCTCATTTAAATCATCCTGTACTTTAGCAAACAATTTGATCTCCTTGACATTTGATTCTGGGTACAAGCCTTTACACTGCAGGCAAATCAGAACAAAAATACATGTATATAATGTACCATGGAAATTTCTTTGTAACCTAAACCAGGGTTACTACATGGACAACACCTCCTGCTTCGTAGGATTACTTTGAAGTTAGGTGGTGATGATCTAAAGAAAACACTGAAAATGAAAAGCTGAGTACAATGTCACTTGTTTGCAATTAGAATGACTATACTGTTACTAGCTTAAGTGTAAGCACTCCACTACTATGTTGGCATTGTGGAGAGGTCCATTACAGATGTTCAAGTTATTTCTCTCACTCACTTGTTGGTTGTAAATCTTTCTTATGGACACACATACATTGCACTGACTATGTAGGTATGTTATGTAGACACACGAGTTATTCAGTAGTTCAATTCATTTGAAATTCTGCTTTTTTGCTTTAAATATATGACCATTTTATCTCAAGAAAGTGTTTGAAAACGTATTTCTAAGTAGTTATTTTTAAAATGAACAGTATAGGTATTGACGAATTTTCTTTAGAATGAACATATGGAACCTAAAGGGTTGCAGTGAAAATGAATTTATAGAACTAAAGGGAGCAATGAGAATGATAGTACAGATTTGTAAGGGGCAGTGAGAATTAATGTATATAGAACTATAAGGGGCAGTTATAACAAACTTATAAAACTAAGGGGTAGGGATTGTCAAAGTTTATAGAAACAAGGAACAGTTAAGGATGATTTACTGAATCAAGGAACTGCGAGCTGAAGAAGTCTGGAAACACATAGAAGATCTTGAGGTAATAAGTCATTAAAATAATTACAAGAGGCCAATTTCAAATAGTTAGAAATATTCACAGGGATCTGACAGACTGTCCTAGTTAATAAAACCATTCCTTATGGCATGTATAGTCACTCTTTATATCTTTGGCGTATTCAAAATTCTTTTTTTTTTTTTATAACTCTTTATTTCGTTCTTAAAATCGATACATTTCATTTTACAACAAACAAATTAATTTATGTGATTTGATCATGATGAATGATGATACATGTTGTGATTAAAAATTAAGTAATGCATTCACACCACACAACAAAGGGTTTAAAACCAGGAGCGCCAGTGGCGCCAATACAGTTTATCCCCTGACGTCTGTGTCGGCGCTTCAAAGATAAATTTCTTTATACCTGGAGTTTATTGTCTGCCGCCACTGATATGTTGCACAACGAGGCGACAATAGCCTCGAGCGCCCCGACGTCTGTGTTCTGGGATCTCGTCGCTGTATTGATATTTGGCTTTGATGTCCTTTCCACCTTTTTTTCTCAGTCAGGCTGAGTATGCTTGTTATAATGTATCTCTTTCGTTCGCATACGTTCATTCACAACAGTAAACTTTTGCAATTTAAGATATACATTGTTCTTTGGTTAAAAATGTGTAGAAAAAGATGGGAATTAAAATTCTTACATTCGTACATAGCCTCATTCCTGCAAGTCCATATTATATGTCTGTATTCTGATAGTAGTATAAGTAGTTTTGTATAGAGATCTTGTGTTGTTTTTGGCAGTGTGTTAAGCATAATAGATCTGTATGTGTCGACTTTTTGTGTTGTGTGTAATTTTAGTATCTGTTGCAGTGCCCTTCTCGCCGGTATGATTGTACTGCATCTATAGAATAGGTGCTCTTCTGTTTCTTTAATTTTTTGTCTTCAGAGGGGGCATCGGGGTGTCCGTCTTAATCTGTGGGTTGGTCTCTCTGTGGTGGGTGTCATGTTATATATAAGTCTGTATGTGACCTCCCTTGCTTTGGGGGTGATGTGTGAGTTGTGGAGGTTTGAGAATGTGTTGGTGTAGTCTGTGAGAAAGTATTTTTGGCCTCTCTTGATTCTGTGATGTAGTGGAGGTGTTTGTTCTTTAACTAGATGTTTGTAGATGTTGTTTGTCCCTTGGTGTAGTAGACTGTCATGTCCTTGGATGGCCTGTATACATGTTTTGTAATATGTAGGTGTGGTGCCGAAATGGTGAGGCAATGAATTGTTGAGTTTTCTGAATCTGGTTAATCTCAGCCCCATGTAGTAGTGAGCAAAGGTGTGGTTGTCTGGTTGGTTGATGATGCGACTTATATGATTTATTCTGATAGCTTTTATTTTTGTGTGTATGTCCTGTAGTGCGATCCCTCCCTGTTTTTTTGTGCTGTATCAGTGTTTTTTGTTTTATGCTGTGTATTGTGTGGCCAATTACAAAGGTTCTTATCAGTTTGTTTATCTCTTTGATTGTTGATTGCGGTGGGTCGAAGACTGTGGCTGTGTAAATCAATTTGGGGATGATGTATGTGTTGACTATGATGCTCCGGCCAAAAATTGTTGATGTTTTGTATTTGTATCTCTGTAGCATGTCTGTTATTTTTGTGATTAGGTTCTGCCATGTTGGTTTGTGTGTTTTATTTGGGTTGCATTGATATGTTATCCCGTATAGTTTTAAGTTGGTGACCGGTGTTAGAGCTGAGGGAAAGTCCGCTTTGCTCTTCCACCTGCCTATACCCATAATAAAGGATTTCTGTATGTTTATTTGTGCCCCGCCCGAAATCTGTGAATGTGCTGAGGATGTTGTCTATTGATCTAGTGGTTGATGGAAAAAAAAAACAGTGTCATCAGCGTAGGCTAACAGCTTCTGTTCTCCTTTCCCTGGTATGAGTGTGCCTGCAATGGAGTTGTTTTGTCTAATGCTTTCTAAGAGTGGCTCTATAGTCAGTACATAAAGTAAGGGGGATAGAGAGCAGGGAATAATAGAACAAAGAAGTATGTGTTAGCACTCGGAAAAATTGACAGACAAACAACAATAGAAAAAAACGAAGAACAATATATGGTCCGAAGTGGGATCGAACCCGTACTCAGTGGCACCGCGCCTTGCCACGAGAAGCCGAACGCTTGGTACACTGCCACGCAGCCAACTAAAAAATTGGCTATTGCAGTAGTGTCTTCCACGAAAGGCGATCTCAATGACTATAGCATAGGGTAACGATCACAGACCGGAAATAAATTGTATATTTGTACTTTCCTATTAATGCAAGTATCTCCCAGTAGGGCTGAATACTTGTGTTGTAGACAAACATTTATTGGACGAAACAGCACGAATAGTAGTTCCCAGTGGTTATATACTGGGTACAAATAATAATACATAAATATTATTATATGGGGAACTTCAAGGCGATAATAGGGAATAATAGAACAAAGAAGTATGTGTTAGCACTCGGAAAAATTGACAGACAAACAACAATAGAAAAAAACGAAGAACAATATATGGTCCGAAGTGGGATCGAACCCGTACTCAGTGGCACCGCGCCTTGCCACGAGAAGCCGAACGCTTGGTACACTGCCACGCAGCCAACTAAAAAATTGGCTATTGCAGTTGTGTCTTCCACGAAAGGCGATCTCAATGACTATAGCATAGGGTAACGATCACAGACCGGAAATAAATTGTATATTTGTACTTTCCTATTAATGCAAGTATCTCCCAGTAGGGCTGAATACTTGTGTTGTAGACAAACATTTATTGGACGAAACAGCACGAATAGTAGTTCCCAGTGGTTATATACTGGGTACAAATAATAATACATAAATATTATTATATGGGGAACTTCCAAGGCGATAATAGGGAATAATAGAACAAAGAAGTATGTGTTAGCACTCGGAAAAATTGACAGACAAACAACAATAGAAAAAAACGAAGAACAATATATGGTCCGAAGTGGGATCGAACCCGTACTCAGTGGCACCGCGCCTTGCCACGAGAAGCCGAACGCTTGGTACACTGCCACGCAGCCAACTAAAAAATTGGCTATTGCAGTAGTGTCTTCCACGAAAGGCGATCTCAATGACTATAGCATAGGGTAACGATCACAGACCGGAAATAAATTGTATATTTGTACTTTCCTATTAATGCAAGTATCTCCCAGTAGGGCTGAATACTTGTGTTGTAGACAAACATTTATTGGACGAAACAGCACGAATAGTAGTTCCCAGTGGTTATATACTGGGTACAAATAATAATACATAAATATTATTATATGGGGAACTTCCAAGGCGATAATAGGGAATAATAGAACAAAGAAGTATGTGTTAGCACTCGGAAAAATTGACAGACAAACAACAATAGAAAAAAAACGAAGAACAATATATGGTCCGAAGTGGGATCGAACCCGTACTCAGTGGCACCGCGCCTTGCCACGAGAAGCCGAACGCTTGGTACACTGCCACGCAGCCAACTAAAAAATTGGCTATTGCAGTAGTGTCTTCCACGAAAGGCGATCTCAATGACTATAGCATAGGGTAACGATCACAGACCGGAAATAAATTGTATATTTGTACTTTCCTATTAATGCAAGTATCTCCCAGTAGGGCTGAATACTTGTGTTGTAGACAAACATTTATTGGACGAAACAGCACGAATAGTAGTTCCCAGTGGTTATATACTGGGTACAAATAATAATACATAAATATTATTATATGGTTATATACTGGGTACAAATAATAATACATAAATATTATTATATTAAATATTATTATAATATACCCTATGCTATAGTCATTGAGATCGCCTTTCGTGGAAGACACTACTGCAATAGCCAATTTTTTAGTTGGCTGCGTGGCAGTGTACCAAGCGTTCGGCTTCTCGTGGCAAGGCGCGGTGCCACTGAGTACGGGTTCGATCCCACTTCGGACCATATATTGTTCTTCGTTTTTTTTCTATTGTTGTTTGTCTGTCAATTTTTCCGAGTGCTAACACATACTTCTTTGTTCTATTATTCTCTATTATCGCCTTGGAAGTTCCCCATATAATAATATTTATGTATTATTATTTGTACCCGGGATAGAGAGCACCCTTGTCTTACTGATCTTGTTAACCTGAAAGTCTCTGTAAGAGTTTGGTTCACTAGGATCCTGCTCTCAGGTCTAGCATAAAGAATGTGAATCCATTGTCTGAAATGTTCTCCTATGTTACAATTGAGAAAAGTCTTGTGGAGGTATGAATGGGCTACTCTGTCAAAGGCTTTTTCTTGGTCAAGAGATAAGATAGAGGATTGACTGTCTTTTTCGTGTGTGTAAGTGATAATGTCTCTTATAAAGTGTGTGTGCTGGTGAATGTTTCTGCCCTGAACACTACATTGTTGATCTGTATGGATGAGAGACGTCATGAAAGGTTTAAGTTTATTTGTCAATGTCTTTGTTAGTATCTTGTAGTCTGTGTTGAGAAGTGAAATGGGTCTGTAGTTTTTTAGAAGTGTTTTATCTGTGTTGTCTTTGGGGAGCAGTGTTATGTAGGACGTGTTTAGACTTGGCGGTAACTGTTTCTTTGTGAATGAGTGTGTGTACATTCTGAGGAGAAGAGGACCTAGGATAGGAAAGAAGTGTTGGTAAAATTCTACTGTGAGGCCATCATGCCCTGGTGATTTGTTCTTTTGCATTGCTTGTACTGCACTTGTTATGTCTGCTAGTGTGAGTTCTGCATCGAGCTTCCCCTTTTCTGAGTCTGTTAGTTTTTTTGTATATTGCATGAATTTGTCTTGTATGTGAGGTTGTGTGTTACTTTCTGTGTATAAGTTCTGGTAGTAGGTTTCAAATGCCTTGGTTATATTTGGGGTATCTGTTTGTATGTTGCCGTCTGAGTCTGCTATTTTCCTTATTTGTCTGTTGCGTTGTATATTCTGTTCTATTCCCAAGTATTGTTTGCTTGGAGTTTCCTGAGTGATTGTCCTTAACCCTGTACGCAGTAATGCTCCTTGAAATCTATGATGTCTGTACTGTAGCAGTTCCTCCTCTAGTGTCAAGATGTTGGGTGTATATTTGTCTATTTGTTTTGCTAGATGCATGGCTTCTTCTAACATTTTCTTGTGCCTCTGTCTGACCTTGTTTATCTGTCGTGACAGAATTTGTGTTCGTTCTCTTATCGTGTCCTTCAGGAGTTCCCAATGCACCTGTACGTCATCTATGTCTTTGTGGTCGGTGTACAAGTGGATGATTTGTGTTATGTGTTTGACGTATGTTTCGTTCTGTAGTAAAGTGTTGTTGAACTTCCACACTGGGTGTGGTGACTTTCTGGACTGAGTATTTGGGTGTATACTGTTAATGGTTGCAATGATTGCTTTGTGGTCTGTAAACTGGAGCGTGTCTGCAATGTGTCTAGTGTGTGTGATGTGGTGGTTTGCTGGTGCGTATATCCTGTCTAGTCGTGCTGCCCTGTTGTGACCAATATTCCTGTGTGTGAAATCTCTAATCTGTGGATGTGTGTGTCTATATGCATCTGTCAGGCTGTGGGTGTCAATTATCGTCCATAAGAGGTTCAGTTGATTATTGTTGTTTTTATTGATGTACCTAATCTGAGCCTTAACCTCTCCTCCAGCCACATCCATGTCTGTGAGGACGCAGTTAAAATCTCCACTTAATATTATGTTTGTCCCCATATATAAGGTCGTTAGAGTGGTATCCAGTCTTTCGTAGAACATGGGTTGATGTGTGTAGTTTGCTGGTGCATGTATGCAGACAATAGTATGTGTGTGTTTGTCGTCATTTCTCACTTGCACTATAGCCATCTTGCCGTTGCTGTCTCTGTCTTTTTTCACAATGGTCCATCTGTCTGATGTTTGTAGTATTGCTACTCCTGATCCTACGTTGTGTATGGCTAGACTAAAACAGGAGTGTTGTATGCCTATATTTGTTGTGATTTGTTGCGCATGAAAGTCTGTGTTTATGTTGGTTTCTTGTATTAATATAAAGTCTGGTTTGTACTTTCGTGTCAGTTGGATGATATGTTGTGTTTTGGACCTGAGGCCACTAATGTTTAACGATAAAATTTTAATGTCTTGCCGAGACAACTTGAGAAAGCCGACTCAGCCATACTTGAAGAGTAGACTTAAAATTTTGTTAAAATTGTGACTTTGAACTTAGGAGAATTTTATCTGTTAAATACCAGCATATTCCTAAAGGATTTCGTGGAGTATTGTATGTGTGTGATTTCTAAAGGTGGTCTTGCCGAGACAACTTGAGAAAGCCAACTCAGCCAGACTCGAAGATTGGACTTAGGATTTTCGCTAAGATTGTGATTTTGAACCGAGGAGAAATCTATTTGGGAGATTACTTCATATTCTAAAAGGATTTCGTGGAGTATTTTTTGTATGTGTATGAAACAGTAAGTACTCGAGTTTGCTCTCATCTTACATACAGATCACATATTTAGAACTTGTATCGTCAGAATGGCCATACCAATTGCTATATTCGAAATCAATGACTGCGAACTTGAAGGTGGAGAAATCAACAAAAAAGGAACGCTATCTGTTCACATCACTGGGCCAGATGCCCTCAAAATGAACTACACGAGTATATTAAGTGTCATTGTCGGGCCAGTTGGTGTCGGCACAAATGTGTTGTCACTTTACAGATTTGAAAATCCACGGAATTGGTTTTTCACCCTAAAAGCTGCAGGCCACGTGGCCCACTACCAAAGACTTAGTCAACTAGAAATAGCACTAAAGACACCGAATATTCAGATAAGTGTCCAGCACGTGGAGTCAGAAAGAACAGTGGGGAGGGTTCAATGGGTGCCACCAACGCTGCCGAGGAAAAACCTAGAAACCTTCGTACGATTTATGACGGGTGACGAGAGAGCGGAGATAAGGCAGGTCGATGCAGACAGCAGCACGTGGCAATTCAAATACAAGCCTACCAAGGACAAAATTGTGCCGCACTACGCCAAGATTCAGATAAAAGGGAGGAATCCCAGATCCCATAAGGTCTGGATTACGCTCCCAGGAAGGCGGACACAGTGCTCGCATTGTGGCCTAGACACACACTGGGAAAGCCAGTGCCCAACGCGGAAGCAAACAATCCGAACACAAACAGTTACAGAACAGCATGCTGCTACAGAAACAACGCAGGTAGAACCTACACCTCCCTGTGGAACTACACCAGAAACAGCACACGTGGAGACCCCCGAGGAACCCGCGCAGACAACAGCTATAGTAGAGACACAAGAACAGACAGAAAACACTACAGAGGCGTCATTTGCAGAAGTCCTAGCAGGAAGAAAACGCAGAGCCACAGAGTCGCCAGAACATCAAGAACACAGAGACGCGGAAGACGACAGCGACGATATGTCAAAGTCCCCAGCAACACCGGGTCAATTAATCATTGACACGGACGACGAGGAGAACTCTGTTTGGAGCGTAAAAACAACACCAAAGAAAAGTAAAAGATCAAACATCAGAGCTCAATAATCACTGATAAAGAACAACTTCTCAATTGTTTGTTTAATTATAAATTTCAGCTCATTTTAATTATATTGGTACCATGGTATTCAAAATTCTAGGCTGTCTGTTTAATTGTTTAACAAATAATCAACATGATCAGAAGGAAGTCATGCAAATGGTGGAAATCCAGGAGCAGTTTTTTTGTGGCTTTTTAATTATTGATTATTTTCAACAAAAAAAGCCTGGTCACAGCAAGCTAAACCCTGTTAAAGTGGCTACTCTCTCACCAGGAAAAGACATCAAAGAGATTGTGTGAATCATTTAAGTCATCATCACATGAATCCATTCTTTCCATCATGAACAGCACAGCACAGTTAGAAAGTTACTGTCCTTTGAGATGAAACAACTTAACGAAGCAACTTAAACACAACTTAATATCTACAGCTAACGACGTTAACGGGGACTCCACATTAGGAGAGCTGGGAGTACAAGTCATAACAAAACTACTCAATGACATATATATCAGCAGCAGGCTACACAGACCACTTCGAAGTTAGATCAGGTGTAAAACAGGGGTGCGTACTATCCTCCCCTACTGTTTATTACATACATGGACCATATATGCTAGTTAGACAACCCATCGGATAGAGGAGATCAACAAGCTTTTATTTGCAGAAGATCAGGTACTAATACATGAAACAATAGAAGACCTACAAGAACACTTAAACAAACTCAACAGCTCAGGCACAAAATACAACTTGAAAATCAACATCAACAAAACAGAAGTCATGAATGTCGCCAAAAATAAACAGAACATCAACATAACTATAGAAGGCAGGCACTAAAACAAGTTGAGGAATTCAAATACCTAGGAAGTTTAGTGACAAACGATAATTCACAAACAGCAGAGATAGAATCAAGATGCAACATAGCTTGTCAAATGATTGGACAGTTATCACCACTATTGTCCAACAAGGAAATAACCATAGAGGTAAAACGAGCACTATACAATACAATCTTCATCCCAACATTGTGCTACCTATGCCAGACCTGGACCCTAGATGCAAGAACAATAAAAAAAATAACCTCTACTGAGATGAAAAGTGTTAGACGAATGACAGAAAACAGTCTGAGAGATAAGATCAGAAATGAAGAACTGAGAAAAAAGCTAGGAATAACCCCCGCCATAGAATATATAAAGAAACAACAGATAAAATGGTTTCGCCACATGACAAGGCAGAAAGATCAAAACACAACACAATGAGCCTTCAGCAAACGTGAGAATACCAGACCCAATAGTCGACCACAAAAAAGATGGATGGATGAAATGTCAGAAACACTAGGAAACATAACAGCAGCAGAGGCGAACAGAATAGCAAAAGACCTTAAATTATATCTCCCCTCGACACTGAAAGGCAAATGAGGAAGGAAGAAGAAGAATAGTAGACAAAAAAGGAATTGAAGTCAACGGTCACAACATAAATAATTTGCGATATGCAGGATGACACAGTCTTAATAGCAAAGACATAATGAACTACAAGAAATGATAGACATAATAGTAAAAGAAAGCAACAAAAAAGGTCTCAGTCTGAATAGTAAGAAAACAAAAGTAGTGGTCATATCAAAGAAATAATCATCACCATCATGCAGCATAAAAATAAACAGGACAAACCTGAAACAAGTGCAACGTTTCAAATACTTGAGCACAATAATAACATCAGATGGAAAACCACAGATGGTACCGCAAAAATAAAAAGCAGAATAGCTCAGGCCAAAATAGCATTTCAGAAAATGAAAAATATCTTATGCAACAAATCTATGTCAATAGAAGTGAGAAAGATAATTCATCGGTGCTATGTAGAACCAATTCTGACCTATGGAAGTGAATCATGGACAATAGACAAACAAATGAAAAGACGATTAGAGGCCACAGAGATTGGATTTCTCAGAAGAATGTTGAAAGTTCCCTGGACAGCTAAAAAGATCAATGAGAAAATTCTCAAAAAGGCCAACACAAAAAGGGAGCTCCTAAAAAACATCAGAAAGAAACAATCAACATTTTTTGGGCACATCATGAGAAGAGGAAAATTGGAATACTTGGTTACAACTGGTAAAATAAAAGGAAAGAGAGATTGCAGACGACAAAGAGAGAAAATACTGGATAGCTTGGTGTTATGGCATGGAAAACAGTCAACAACAGAACTGATACGATGCACTGTGGATAGAAGATTGTGGAAAGCCATGATCGCCTACGCCAACAGGTATGACACATGATGATGATCGAACTAAGTAGTCTGAAAAAGAATTCTACAGTAAGTTGTCAAGACTACATTTGTTACATAGACCCCATAGATATAATAGTCAGAGACATGTTACTTATTTGAAACATGACCGCCCTTACTTATTGATTTTGTTTGGGATATTACAAGACTTTCTTTCTTCTTTATTCACTTTCTCTTGTATCCATCAGGTGTCAAGGAAATGCTCTGGTTCTTTGCCTTTTGGCGGCTTTAGTCTTTGCCAATTCATGTTGTAGCATTTCTTTGATGTTGTCTATCTTTCTCTAGGTTTGTCTTTTACTCTTCTCCCTTCTATTCTAAGCTTTGTATGGCAATGACATATCACATGCCATTCTTTCTAGATGGGAAAATAATTTAATTAGCTGTTTCTGTGTGTAGATTAGGATTTATTCAATGCCCACTCTTTTCTCCAAAAATATCATTTCTGATTCTGTCTTTTCTAATCACTCCAGGCACCTTTCTCAGACATCTAATCTCTATTGTGACAAGCTTTCTTTCATGCTTAGTGACCATGTTTGGTTGACATTGATAGCACAATGTAGGAATGAATATACTATGTATAAGATGTTTTTTTTTGGTGGTGATAAGTATTGTTTTGTGTTGAAGTATAGGTGATAGCTGTCCCAATATGTGATTTGCTTTGTTGCATCGGATGTCTATTTCTTTATCCATTTTACCATTTTCTTAGAATGTTGTTCTAAGATATTTAAAGTTTGTTACTTGTTTTATAACTTGGTGTTCTACAGCTATGAGCAACATCTTCTTTTGTCTTCCTATTGATACGAATTCTGTTTTTTCAGTGTTTATTCTTATGTTATTCATTTTGCAACTCAAAATGAAAGCAAAACCATTTGACATAGCAATAACACATATATACCTACGCAAGACTATACAGATGAACAAATAGAAGCATACTATGAAGATCTAAATAAAGTTATGAAGCAAGTGAAATCTTCGGAAATCTTGATTGTAATGGGTGACATGAACGCTAAAGTAGGAAAATGTAGATATGAGTGTGATAGTGTGACTGATCCAGGGGGATAAAACGATAATCAGAGGTAGAATAGAAGAAGAATATGATGAACGTGAGAAGAAGAATAAGTTGAGGTTGGTGCAGAATAACAAAGGAAACTTAAGAATAAATGAGTGTAAGTTAGTTCTCCGAATTCAGACGCCGAGGCGTAACAAGCAATTAGATTCCACAGAAGAGACGACAGGTATTCAATCTGAATGCGGAAGCCCAGACACATTTCTCTGCTGGCCGGTGAAGTTACGTAAGGCAACGAAGAATAGCGATGGACTCCGTACAAACAGTTGCTGAGATAAAGAGACACCTGTCGGCACACCTGTTGACATGAGATCGCTATCGCTGGTCGAACCCTGAAACATTCGAAGTAAGCAGCCGACAAGGTGACGTAATCTTGACTGCACAGATGGATTCAGACGCCTGGATGGTTTGTGATGTTCAGCGGTAAGAAATACTCGAGTTCTCTCTGACCAGGAGATCAAAGGATAGGGAATCACAGAATGAGAGATGAAAGTAAATTCAGAAGAAACTTAGGTTGGTCTAGGAAACCAATGACAGCTTGTATACTGTAGCTGATATAAGTGATTGATAGATGTTGTCGAGACAGACTTCACGGTAATTGACAGGCGTTGGTCAAACAAGCAACCAATAGGTTGATAGTCCTAGCGAGTCCCCAAGATAGACTACGCCTGTATTCAAGAATATGCGTTGTCTTACCGGGAAACAAAAAGACTCCGGGAAGACTGATTAGAATACTTTTCACCCACGAAGCTCAAGGGACACATCAGACAGAATGTATAGAAAAGACTGGATACCTGCCTCAAGGCCGAAGATAGGATTAGGTGTTAGTTAGATCAAAACAGTTCGCTTTGAGATTTTTGTGATATACATTTTGGACATAGAAATAATAATAGTTTTGAGAGGTCGAACTGTAGTAACTAGAGTAAAGAAATTAATAAGTTCCTCATGATTGTTAGATAGAGTTAATCATCATTATAAGAGATTTCTTGGAGATTCTACAACAGACGTACAGACCACTGAAGAGAAGAAATTATATATATATATATATATATATATATATATATATATATATATATATATATATACATATATATATATATATATATGTTTGTACAATAGGATTTCAAGCTAGCCACTATATAGATATTGACATCATCATTCAGTGCTGTCTCGGCATCGAAGGTTGGCTACCATGGAGCGCCATTCAACTCTGTCTCTTGCTTTGATGGTGCAGATTGTCATAGGTTGACTTGTCCATCTTTTGATGTTACTCGTGCTGTTATCTTGGGTCTGCCTCTGCCTCTTTTACCTTGTATTTTCCCTTCCAATATTACTTTTATTAGGCTGTTGTATCTTTTAACAAGCCCCAAAAATTTCATTTGTTAGAATTTCTCTCCATGGCTTTCTTTGTAATGTTACGTGATGAGGCTCCAATCTCTTTCACAGTGGTCTGCCATATTCGTCTTTCATGTTCTGAATATGCCTCATGTGTACCATATACTTTGCTGTTTTCGCTTTCTAGGCTGTTGATCATTTCTGATTCTTGACATTTCACAGATATTGACAAAGAATTTTATCACGATCACGGAAGCTACTTGTTATAAACACCGCCGACAGGCTGTACAAAGTAACGCTAAAGTAACGTTAAGATTGATAATAGAACTTTAGAACTTATTGATTATACCAGAAACATGTTGCCTAACCATGTGGATGTTAGTAATAAAGACTGTTATATATTTTGTTCAAAACGATGATGAGTTATGTGTGTCCATCTACTGAATGAAAGTGCCAGTAACAAAACAAACAAATAATAACATATGCTCAACAACAAGAACTGTAACATAAAACCATTATAGGAAAGTAGTATATCAGGAAGGATTTGACTAACATTTTCCCCGTAAATTAACAAAAATATATAGTAGGCGCATTTAGCGCCTAATGTACTCGAGGCGCAGGGGGAGTTAACCATGACCGCTCGTGCCGGGATGTTGACCTCTCGTGTCGGTGACCCCGGAAGTGACCTGTTTATGTCTGGTGTGTGCTGACTTTGGAGTTCTTGATGTACGGGATCGATAGTAATAGTTTAGTAGATTATACCGCATCAATGCTGATAAGGCGGCTAGGTGACCTTGTTATCTCAACGCATGTCAGATTGAAGTGTGTATGGATGGGGCGGAATATCATATACTGCACCTCAGGACAGGAAATACAGACTTCCATCTACTTAACTACTACTGTCCGAGTGACCGCCCACTAGCACTAGACACAATTACATTAAAAGAAAGAATAATTGTATGTGGAGACTTTAACAGCCATTCACAGAGCTGGGGCTATGAACATATGGACAAGAGAGGTGAAGAGCTTGAAAATTGGCAGGATGACAATGGGCTTATACTATTAAACCAGACAACAAATCCACCAACATTCTACTCCAGATCATGGCATACAACATCTATACCAGACCTTGCTTTCCATTCACCAGACCTGGATTGGAATATCACACGTATTGTTGGGAAACAACTTGGAGGTAGCGACCACCGACCAGTCTTTTTAGTGGTGCAAAATGAGGCCGTCAGGGAGAGCAGCACTCTCTCCAGATGGAATTACTAAAAGGCAGACTGGAAAATGTATCAACACTACACCAGTGTACTGACTAAAGATATAAATACAGACAGAGACATCAACAAAATAGTTGATGAATTCAGTAGACTAATAATACAAGCTGCCAGTGAAACAATACCTAGAGGGGCACGGAAACATTACAAACCATACTGGAGTAGTGAACTAGAGCAACTACACACTGACATGGAAACATCTCGAAAGCAAGCAGAAAATAACCCTTGCTAGGAACACCACAATAGCTCCAGCATGCTAAAGCCAAATTTCAACGGGCTAAACTACAAGCCAGACGGAGAAGCTGGAAAGAGAAAACAGAGTCCTTGAATCTTGAACGAGACACAAGAAAAGTGTGGAAGCTTGTAAAACAGCTGAATGATGAGGGTACAAAAAGGAACACCAAAATTACACTGAAGAAGGATGGAAACATCCTAACAGGTAAACATGCAGCAAACTACTTTGCAGACTCCTTTGCAAATGACAATAATATTGAAATCAGGCTAGAGAAACGACAAGAGACCCGTTTAAAACAACAAAATGCAAGACAAGAAGAGACCACACATGAAGTCATGGAAATACCTATTACACAAAGAGAGCTAGATCCAAATTAAAAATGAAAAAGTCACCAGGCAGTGATGGAGTGTCCAATGAAATGATTAAGAACTTGGGAACTGTAGCTAAAGCAAAACTACTGCAGATCTACAACATTTGCTGGATCACAGGTAGAGTGTCACAGGCATGGAGAGAAGCAATTATGATACCATTACTAAAGCCAGGAAAAGATGGTTCAACGACATCCAGCTATAGACCAATCAGCCTTACAAGCTGTTTGTGTAAAACAATGGAACGTATAATCAATCTCAGACTGCAGTGGTACATGGAAAGTGAAAATCTCCTTGTCCCACAGCAAGCAGGCTTTAGACAGTGTTACTCTACCGAAGATCAGGCAACCTATCTTTCCCAGGAAATTGAGGATGCATTTCAAGAAAAGAAACTGGTACTAGCAGCATGGATAGACTTAAAGAAAGCATTTGATAAGGTATGGAAGGAAGGGCTTTTGAAGAAACTGAGAAGTTATGGAGTAAATGGCAGGATTTACAAATGGGTCAAAGCATACCTGCATAACAGGAGAGCCAGAGTGCAACTGGATGGTCTTAAGAGTAAGAAGGTCTTACTGCGTCAGGGCGTTCCACAGGGAGGGGTACTATCTCCAACACTTTTTTCTGATCTACATCAATGACCTAGTTGCTGAACTACCACATGGCATCAAAGTGGCAATGTATGCAGATGACTTGGTAATGTGGTGCACAGAGGAGTATGCAACAGTGGCCTCCAAATTGCTACAAAGAGCTATGAATGCACTGAATTCATGGACAAATAGATGGTGTATCAGCATCAATACAGACAAATGCAGTACTACACTTTTCACACTCTCCCCAAAACAAAAAGCAGGAGCCATCTACATAAACAATGAGCCTATGAAAGAAGACATACAAGATACATATCTCGGAGTTACATTTGATAACAAACTATCTTGGAAACAGCAGATAAATAAGGCAACCCAAAAAGCAAGGAGGAAATTGGCTATTCTAAGAAAGCTGTTTGGAACCACATGGGGTGCGAGTGGGAAAATACTCAGTAAAGTTTACCAACAGAGTATACGCCCACATTTAGAATATGGATCATCCGCATGGTGCTCAGCATCAAACACCACATTGCAAGAACTGGATAAAGTACAAAACCAGGCACTTAGGGTCATCACAGGAGCAATGAAATCAACACCAATATTGGAGATGGAGAAATTGTGGAGGATACCAGCACTGAGAGAACGGAGAGACACAAAGGTGCGGATACAGGCAGAAAAATGTGCATGAATGCCAAGACATCCAATGAAGGACCGATTCCAAAATCTTGCATTGGGACGACTTAAAAGAAGCAGTTTTATCCACCAAGCCAAGCGTATTAGTAGACAAACACCAGACATGCCAAGAGTTGTTAACCCCCTACTGCCCATACCAGAACATACTCCCTGGACAGAGGAATCAGGATTATCAATACAAATACGGACAGAAGTGAAAGGAATACTTGACAAAGAAGAACAGAATAGTCTACAGCGAAAAACAATAATTCTCAGTTTCCTGGATGAAGAATACCCACAAGACCTATGGATTCGTGTGTACACAGATGGATCAGCACAGAATGCAATAAGGAATGGGGGAGCAGGTGCATATATAGAGTACCCAAATAACACTAGGGATATGAATAAAATAGCAACAGGAAAATATTGTCACAATTATGATGCATAAATACAAGCAATAAAGTTGGCAATAGAAAAACTGCTGAAAACTAATCTTAGACCACAGCCTGTAGTGTTTTTGACAGATGCAAGATCAGTACTCCAGGCACTACAATCCAGAAAATTACCACATCTGCAGACCTTATTGACTGAACTCTGCAAGCACCACATGGTTGCCCTGCAGTGGATCCCGTCTCACTGTGGAATACCAGGAAATGAGAAAGCAGATCAGTTGGCAAAGGAAGGTTCAACAGGCACACAACTAGATACACCGGTTACATACCATCATAAGAAACAGATAATCAAATCAATCAGAGGCCCACAAGCCCCAAATCAGGATGCCTTTCATAATATGAAAAGATATGAACAAGTTATCATATACGCCTCAGAACAGGACACAATCGACTCCATAGTCACATGTATACAAAATTCAAGATCGGCACATCAACTACTTGTACATGTGGACAGGCTCCCCAGACAGCTGAACACATACTTCAAGACTGCACTGAATATAGTAGACTGAGGAAAATCCATTGGCCCATAGATACAACACTACAGACAAAACTATATGGGCCACTGCAAGAATTACAAAAGACAGTAAAATTCATACAGGAAACGACATTGCTGATATAGACAATACTTCGAGCGAACGAAAGATAGATAGATAGATTCTCTCTCTTTCTCTCTCTCTCTTTCTCGACTATCCTCTCTTAGACTTCTAACCTATCAGTCCACCCTCCCTCATATTTTTAGTCTCCCTCCTATTGTAACACTTAATTATTCTCGCCATTTATACCTATCATCTCACCTTCCCTCTCATAGGCTTATGTCTATCTCTCTCTCTCTCTCTCTCTCTCTCTCTCTTCTAGTCCCTACTAGACTTCTCTCCTACCATTCTACCCTCCCTCCTCTATCTCTTTCCCTCTCCTAGCGTTCCGCCCTCATTCGTATTTTTACCTTCCCGCCAGTGTAACACATTAATAACATTGAATAACAATTACAACAAGACTTAAAATATCTACTTTTAAACAACCAATAAGATAAACACATGAAAAACGAAGGAATAATACACTCAACAAGGCTTAACATACGTACTTTATACACTTTACCATTATCACAATTGAATATCCTTTTATTGATAACCTACTACATAGTTATGAGATAAGAGAAAAACAGAAAAAATATTCAACTACAGCTTAATAATATACCCACAACACAGGCCGCTAGACTGAACAGTACTATGATAATAAGCTTCCGTGAATCACTCGCGCTTATAACACTAAGTTTCACATGCGACTAGTTTAAATATAATCTGGTAAATAAAAGTTGGACAACACTATTCCACTCTCGACTAACATCTAGGCTAACCAATCAGAGAAGAGGATTTCTATCGGACACCCATCAACGAAATGACTGACCTTTAGATTAACTAATCAGAGAAAAGGATTTCTATCGGACACCTATCAACGAAATGGCTGACCTGTAGATTAACTAATCAGAGAGGATTACTGTTATCGTTATAACTGACCTCATTTTCCACTTGAAGTGCTGTCGAGTCTGACACATGGGTTATTTTAAATCGATTCGGTCCCTAATAAAAGCCACCGGTCGGGTCAATGGTGGGGGAAATAATACAGGTGGCGGGTTACTTGAACGCGCTTTGACCCCTGATGCAATACCAGAGGAGTTGCATAAGGCCCAAATGTTACCCCAAATCACAAAAATTTTACCCCCAGAACACAAAAAATGTAGGCGCATATGCAAAAAGTCGACCTAAAAATCCCTTAAAGCTACTCATATAATCATAATAGTTAGACACAACGAGCAGAAATTTATATTCAAGGTCCAAAAAGTTAGACCAAATTTCAAAATTTTAGCACCAAAATACACAAATTTAGGTTCATAAGCAAAAAGTCGATCTCAAAACCCTAAAAATCTACTCCCATACTCATACTAGTTAGACACATCGAACAGATAGTTATATCCAAAGTCCAAAAAGTAAGGTGCAGGGTTTTCGCTAGCCAAATGTCCGTAAACTTGCACCGAAAGACAAAGGATTTTTCACCTATACCGCACGAGAAGTAGTATGTTCGGCTAGCGTAAACATTTCCTCACTACTAGTTTTTTGTTGTTTTTTTTTGTTGGAATTTGATATGTATGGGTGTCAAATATTATGTTTGAGGTATGCCTTGAGGTTAAATTTCAATTTTGTATCGATTTTAGGGGCGTATCCCTCAAAAATGGTAAGGGGGTAAAATCATAAAAGTGGTTTTTTATGCAAATTTTTTATATGGGGATGTCTAAAATAAAGTTTTAGGTAAGCGTAGGTGCTAAATTTACGATTTTTATAGATTTCATGGGCGTATCCCTAAAAAATGGTAAGGTGGTAAACTCATAAAAGTGGTTTTTAATGTATATTTTTGTTATGGGGATGTCTAAAATAAAGTTTGGGGTATGCCAATAGGTTAAATTTCAATTTTTTATCGATTTCATGGGCGTATCCCTAAAAAATAGTCAGGTGGGTAAAATCATAAAAGTGGTTTTTAATGTACATTTTTGCTATGGGGATGTCTAAAATAAAGTTTTTTTTTGGCTTTTGAATATAACTATCTGCTCATTGTGTCTAACTATTATGACTATGTGAGTAGATTTTTAGGGTTTTGAGGTCCACTTTTTCGCTTATCAGCTTAAATTTTTTGTGCTTTGGTGCTAAATTTTTGCGATTTGGCCTAACTTTTGGGACTTTGACTATAACTTTCTACTCGTTGTGTCTAACCAGTATGACTATGTGAGTTGATTTTTAGGGTTTCGAGGTCCACTTTTTAAATATGAGCCTATATTTATTTGTGTTTTGGTGCTAAAATTTTGCGATTTGGCCTAACTTTTGGGACTTTGACTATAACTATCTGTTCGTTGTGTCTAACTATTATGACTATGTGAGTAGATTTTTAGGGTTTTGAGGTCGACTTTTTCGCTTATGAGCTTAAATTTTGTGTGTTTTGGTGCTAAATTGTTGCGATTTGGCCTAACTTTCGGGACTTGGACTATAACTTTCTACTCGTTGTGTCTAACTATTATGATTATGTGAGTAGATTTTTTAGAGTTTTGAGGTAGACTTTTTCGCTTGTGAGCTTACATTTGTTGTGTTTTGGTGCTAAAATTTTGCGATTTGGCCTAACTTTTGGGACTTTGACTATAACTTTCTACTCGTTGTGTCTAACTAGTATGACTATGTGAGTAGATTTTTAGGATTTTGAGGTTGACTTTTTTAATATGAGGTTAAATTTTTTGTGTTTTGGTGCTAAAATTTTGCGATGTGGCCTAACTTTTGGAACTTTGACTATAACTTTCTACTCGTTGTGTCTAACTAGTATGACTATGTGAGTAGCTCTTTGGGATTTTTAGGTCGACTTTTTGAATATGAGCCTACATTTTTGTGTTCTGGGGTTAAAATGTTTGTTATTTGGCCTAACTTTTTGGACTTTGGATATAACTATCTGTTCGATGTGTCTAACTAGTATGAGTATGGGAGTAGATTTTTAGGGTTTTGAGATCGACTTTTTGCTTATGAGCCTAAATTTGTGTATTTTGGTGCTAAAATTTTGAAATTTGGTCTAACTTTTTGGACCTTGAATATAAATTTTTGCTCGTTGTGTCTAACTATTATGATTATATGAGTAGCTTTAAGGGATTTTTAGGTCGACTTTTTGCATATGCGCTTACATTTTTTGTGTTCTGGGGGTAAAATTTTTGTGATTTGGGGTAACTTTTGGGCCTTATGCAACTCCTCTGGTATTGCATCAGGGGTCAAAGCGCGTTCAAGTAACCCGCCACCTGTATTATTTCCCCCACCATTGACCCGACCGGTGGCTTTTATTAGGGACCGAATCGATTTAAAATAACCCATGTGTCAGACTCGACAGCACTTCAAGTGGAAAATGAGGTCAGTTATAACGATAACAGTAATCCTCTCTGATTAGTTAATCTACAGGCCAGTCATTTCGTTGATAGGTGTCCGATAGAAATCCTCTTCTCTGGTTAATCTAAAGGTCAGTCATTTCGTTGATGGGTGTCCGATAGAAATCCTCTTCTCTGATTGGTTAGCCTAGATGTTAGTCGAGAGTGGAATAGTGTCGTCCAACTTTTATTTACCAGATTATATTTAAACTAGTCGCATGTGAAACTTAGTGTTATAAGCGCGAGTGATTCACGGAAGCTTATTATCATAGTACTGTTCAGTCTAGCGGCCTGTGTTGTGGGTATATTATTAAGCTGTAGTTGAATATTTTTTCTGTTTTTCTCTTATCTCATAACTATGTAGTAGGTTATCAATAAAAGGATATTCAATTGTGATAATGGTAAAGTGTATAAAGTACGTATGTTAAGCCTTGTTGAGTGTATTATTCCTTCGTTTTTCATGTGTTTATCTTATTGGTTGTTTAAAAGTAGATATTTTAAGTCTTGTTGTAATTGTTATTCAATGTTATTAATGTGTTACACTGGCGGGAAGGTAAAAATATGAATGAGGGCGGAACGCTAGGAGAGGGAAAGAGATAGAGGAGGGAGGGTAGAATGGTAGGAGAGAAGTCTAGTAGGGACTAGAAGAGAGAGAGAGAGAGAGCGATAGACATAAGCCTATGAGAGGGAAGGTGAGATGATAGGTATAAATGGCGAGAATAATTAAGTGTTACAATAGGAGGGAGACTAAAAATATGAGGGAGGGTGGACTGATAGGTAAGAAGTCTAAGAGAGGATAGTCGAGAAAGAGAGAGAGAAAGAGAGAGAATGAAGGCGAGATGATAGACATAAATGGAGAGAATGAATAAGTGTTACAATGGAGGAAAATCTAGGAGGGAATAAGAGAGAGAGAAGAGTGAGAGACATAGAGAGAAATATAGGGGAGCTAAGGAGAGCTAATGGGTTTAAATGGAGAGAATGAGTAAGTGTTACAATGGAGGGAATTCTATGACGGAAGCTAAAAATACGATGGAGGGTGGAATGTTAGGAGGGACGATGGAATGGTAGGAGAGACGTCTAGGCGTGAGAGAGAAGTCTAGTAAAGGGAAGGAGAGATAATGGGCTTAAATTGAGAGAATGTGTAAGTGTTACAATAGATGGAAGTCTAAGAGAGAATAGGAGAGAGAGAAGTCCAGGAAGAAGGAGAAATTAAAATGTGTAAATGGAGAGAATGAGTAAGTGTTACAATGGAGGGAAGACTATGAAGGAAGCTAAAAAACGGTCACACCTTACGGTCACCGAGATAACAAGGTCACCTGGCCGCCTTATCAGCATTGATGTTGTATAATCTACTAAACTATTACTATCGATCCCGTACATCAAGAACTCCAAAATCAGCACACACCAGACATAAACAGGTCACCGACACGAGAGGTCAACATCCCGGCACGAGCGGTCATGGTTAACTCCCCCTGCGCCTCGAGTACATTAGGCGCTAAATGCGCCTACTATATCTTTGTTAATTTACGGGGGAAATGTTAGTCAAATCTTCCTGATATACTGCTTAGGAAATCATGGTTTAGGAAAACAAAATGACATAGGAGAAAGATTAATACAATTTTGTGAAGAAAACAGGCTGATAATGTAACACCTTCTTTGAGCAAAAGAAAAGGAAATTATACACATGGAAAAGCCCTGGAGATAGGAAGAGGAATCAGATAGTCTACATAATGATAAAAGACAGATTCCGCAACAGCCTCAAGAAAGCCAAAACCTATCCAGGAGCAGATATTAACTCAGATCACAATCCTGTAATGATTAAAATAAAAATCAAACTAAAGAGAAACAAACAAAAGACTAATTCATCAATACCAATAGATATAACAGCTTTAAGTCATAAAGATGTTAAAGAAACGTATACAATACAAGAAAAGAACACATTTCAGAAGCTGCTAGAAGAAGGGACTGAGCAGTACAGAAGAGAAAATCCTGAAAAAAATGGCAATGCACAAAGAATAGCATACAAGAATCATGTGGCACTTTAACCAAATAGAAAAGGAATAAAAAAACAAAAATGGATAACTCACACCATCTTAGAAAAAATGGAAGAAAGAAGACATGCGAAGAACACTGCCAGATACAAGGGAATTGATAATAAAATACGCCAAATGTGCAAAAAGGCAAAAGAAGACTGGCTCAACCAAAGAGGTCCAGAAGTCAAAACTATGGAAAGTAAACCAAATTTAAGAGGGATGCACACAGAAATAAAGAGAACGACTAATAAAAACAAAAAAACTGCTGGAAGCGGATGTATTGCAAAGAAAGACAGAAGAATGCTAACAGACAACAAAGATCGATCTGCAATCGATAAATGGCATGAATATATAACATAACTATTTCATGACGAAAGGGCAAAAAACCATTTATAAATTGTACGTCCAGCTATAAAAATCTTAAAATCTCAAGTGGAAAAAGCTATAAAAACAATGATAAAGGGAAATACGGCAGGACCAGACAATATACAGATAGAGATGATACAGGCACTAGAAGACTTTGGCATTCAAGTGATCACAGACATATGCAATGACATATACCATACAGGATACATACCAAATGAGCTAAAAACATCAACATTCATTGCATTGCCTAAAAAGAATGGTGCAGTTGAATGCAGTGATTTTAGAACAATAAGCCTAATGAGCCAGGTAACAAAAAGTTTACTAAAAGTTATACAGGGAAGAATTCAGAATAAAATTAATATTGAATTAGATGAACAGCAATTTGGATTTAGGAAAAATAGTGGGACAAAAGAAGCCATATTCAGCATGAGGACATTGATTGAAAAGTACATAGAAGTAAACAAACCAATATATGCCTGCTTCATAAACTACACCAAAGCTTTTGATAGAATACACCATAATCAACTTATAGTCTGCCTAAAAGATATAAATCTGGACGACACAGACATACGACTAATATGTAATTTATACTGGGAGCAAACAGCAATAATGAAATAAAACAAAGAGAACTCTACACCCATTGATATAAAAAGAGGAGTAAGACAAGGATGCATCCTATCACCAAGCTTGTTCAATCTATACACTAAACAAATCTTTAAAAACATCACAGAGATGCCAGGCTTAAACATTAATGCAAAGATAATCAATAACCTAAGATATGCTGATGATACTGTATTACTAGCTGAAAATCCTAACGATCTACAACAATTACTTAATGAAATAAACATGATAAGCTAAAAATATGGAATAGATATGAATATCAAAAAGACTTAAATCTGCTGCCTTGCAGGAAGATTGGAGACAATCAAATGCTAAGGAAAGCAAACCTGAATAAAATGTTGGCTGAAATCGGATGCACTGGGCCACTGGCGTAGAACACAGTGCAACGTTTTAACGGGTGTTCAATCAGAATGGATTTGGCAGACTCTAATTGTGATGTCTGCCTGTGGGGGCAATCAACACACTTAACCTGACAGCTGACTTCATGTGAGAGTCTGGAATCCTACTCTGATTGTACCTGATCGCAGAGAGAGAGAGAGAGAGAGAGAGAGAGAGAGAGAGAGAGAGAGAGAGAGAGAGAGAGAGAGAGAGAGACAAGGAAAGAAAATTCTCAAGACCTACAAATAAATATCAAAATTGAAGGAATACCCCTTGAGACAGTTCAGAGCTACAACTACCTGGAACATAGTATAACTAGTGATGGAAAATGTAAAGCTGAAATAAACAAAAGAATAGGCATGGCAAAAAGTAATTTTAATGTCATGAAAAGTATCTATCTATCTATCTATTGACCTTTCAAGACGTAGCTGGCCCATAGGGCGTAGACCAAGATACTCCTTCTCTTATTTGAATTTTTGTTCTGGCAGTTTTCAATTCTTTTAAATATATTTTATCAAATCTCGCCATTTGTCTCTGTTCTGGGCAAGCAGCTCTATCTCATTGAGGGAGCTGATTCCTGCTGCTCTGGCCATCAGGTCTACTTTTCATTAGCAAAATCGTTTTAACGATAGCGGCTTGTTAAACCTCTGATCAACGGTTCTATACCAAGCCGGAGACAAATAATTCCTCCATCTTGGATACAACATGAAAAGTATACTAACATCAAAACAAATAACACCAGGGCTAAAACTAAGAATAGCAAAATGTTACATCTTCTCAATATTCCTGTATGGTGCAAAAACATGGACATTAGACAAGAAAACAGAACAGAAAATGTAAGCCTTTGAAATGTGTATTTATGAAGAATAGGTAGAATTGGATGGAAAGAAAAGAAAACAAACGATGAAGTTTTAAAACAACTGAAAATGAAAGGAGAACTACTAAACACAATTATAACAAGATAAATGAAATTTGTGGGGCATATTAAAAGACACACCAGCCTAATAATAAAAGAAATATTAGAAGGGAAAATACAAGGTAAAAGAGGCAGAGGTAGACCAATATTAACATGGACAAGTAACATCAAAAGATGGATAAGTCAGCCAATGACAACCTGCACCATCAAAGCAAGAGACAGAGTGGAATGGTGCTTCATGGTAGCCAACCATTGATGCGGAGCCAGCACTCAATGATGATTCATTTTGTATTCTTTATTCAAAGACAACCTATGTTGTTGAAGTTCTGTTTCTTTGAAAACTGTTAGGACTTAGTCATCAGCAAAAAGTAGTTCATTTATATCTTCACTTTGTGATTTGGCATCTTTTAATATTTTGTCAATGTTTGTGATAAAGAGTGGTGACAATATGTACCCTGCTCTTACTTCAGATGTTACTGCAAATGTTTTGGTGGTCCTTTATTTCCTCTAATTACACTTTGCAGTTAATATATAAGCTCATGCAATATGTAACCAGGTGGTTATTTACTCCATAATGAACCAATGTTTGCCATAATACATTTCCATCCACCTTAGCAAAATCTTTTTCTTGGTCCACAAATGATTTGTACGGATTCTTTTTTATATTCTATGTTATTTTCTGCCTGAGTGTAAATATTGCATCTGCGCAGCTTCTGTTTTTTTCTAAACCCCATCTTTTCTTCTGCCAACTGAGGTTCTAAAATAGGCCTTAGTTTTGTTTCTATAATTTTGCTTACATGGCTTACACACCAAGTGAGGTGCTACGGTATTGTAGGCATTCCCCATTATTCCAAAGAAGAATTATTATTGCTAGTTGCCAGTAAGTAGGTGTTTGTTATTGTACCCATGCTGCATAGAAAATTCTCCTACTGCTTGGATTATTTCTACTGGCAATCTATCTGCTCCTGAAAATGTTTATCTTAGTGATTGTGTAACCACCCTTTCTACTTCTGACAGTATCTGTTAAAACAAGGCCAGGGGCAGATTGCAATAGTGACCATGTACCAGTAGTTGGAAAGATAAGAATAAAACTGCAGAAGGCACAGAAATCCCCAAGAAATATTAAATTAGAACTAGATATACGTAGAGTAGATAAACAGATGAGTGATAAGTATGGCACGATAGTACAAAATAGATATAATGTTATTGAGAAAATACAGGATATCCAGGAGCAGTGGGAAATGCTCAAACAATCGATTCAACAAACATCAAAAGAAGTAATACCAGTGACCAAAAGAATCAGCAAAATGAAATGGATGACAGAAGAAATATTACAACTAATGGACGAGAGAAGAAAACATAAGAAAGAAGAACGAGCATACAAAATATGGCACAAAGAGATCCAGAACAAATGCAGAGAAGCAAAGGAAGGATGGTTAAAACAGAAATGTGAAGAAATGGAAAAACAACAAAATAAAGACTCATAATTTATGCACAATCAGTTCAATGAATTAACAGGAAGAAAAGAAGTAAAAGTTTCAGGATGTGTTAAGTCAAAGGAAGGAAATATAATAACGGGACAGGAGAAAACAATAGAAAGATGGACAGAATATATCAGTCAACTCTATGATGATGAAAGACCAGAGTTAAACAATTCAAACAAAGACTCAGGACCACCAATTATGCAGAGTGAAGTGGAGGACACAATTCAATACATGAAAAGAGGCAAAGCTCCAGGTCCCGACAATATAACAATCGAAGAGATAAATGCATTAGGAGAGCTGGGAGTACAAGTCATAACAAAACTACTCAATGACATATATAACACTGGACACATACCCGAAGATCTACTAAAATCTATGTTTGTAGCCATACCGAAGAAGTCAGACGCCACTGATTGTGAAGACCATCGCACTATTAGTCTCATGAGTCATGCGACTAAAATATTACTAAGAATCATCATGAGACGTGTAAGAAACAAAATAAAGTCAGAAATAAGTGAGGAACAATGTGGATTTGTGGAAGGAAAGGACACCAATAATGCAATATACATCTTAAGAACATTGATAGAAAGATCTATAGAGGTAAAGAAAGATCTATATATGTGCTTTATAGACTTCACGAAAGCATTTGACAAAGTAAAGCATGTGGAAATAATCAATATGCTGGAGAAATTAAACATTGATGGCAAGGATCTGCGAATCATACAAAAAACATGTACTGGCAACAAACAACAGCTATACGAATTAACAACCAAACAGGACAATTCCAATATATAAACTTGTTCTGTCGCCGGATTTGTTTTCACTTTACAGCGAATATATTATAAGATCAATAGTAGACAAAAAAGGAATTGAAGTCAATGGTCACAACATAAATAATTTGCGATATGCGGATGACACAGTCTTAATAGCAGAGACAGAGAATGAACTACAAGAAATGATAGATATAATAGTAAAATAAAGCAACAAGAAAGGTCTCAGTCTGAATAGTAAGAAAATAGAAGTAATGGTCATATCGAAGAAACAATCATCACCAGCATGCAGCATAAAAATAAACAGGACAAATTTGAAACAAGTGCGATACGTCAAATACTTGGGCACAATAATAACATCGGATGGAAGATAAAGTAAAGGTAAAGTACGAGACTTGAACCGGTGTATTGCACGCGAGTTTACACCCAAATGTGCTCGGCCGCCTATCCAGAAATGTTAGGATATTTCTGTATGGTGTCGCCTCAAACATCGAAACTCAGATGCGAAGCGACATTCCTCACCTTCCCAGGGTAATAACCTGGTACCCAATTCTGCCAACGGCTGGGTCAACCGTGGGAGTATTTTTTTCCAACCACGAGTACATTTCACATTGCTCACAGCGGGAATGGAACATGGGTTGTCCCGAACGTCGGTAGTCCAGTCGGCTGAGTCGGGTGGTTTTCCCAACTAGGCTAACAAGGCCACAACTAAGTTGGAATACTTAGTTACAACTGGCAAAATAAAAGGAAAGAGATATCGCGGACGCCAAAGAGAGAAAATACTGGATAGCTTGGTGTCAAGGCATGGAAAGCAGTCAACAACAGAACCGATACAATGCACTGTGGATAGAAGATTGTGGAAGGACATGATGGTCTACGCGAACCGGTATGGTACATATGATGATGAGTGATGTCATTTCCTGCCTTGTGTCACATCATTATATTACTGAATCTTCTCTAGAGGATTAAGAAGCTCCTTGAAGTATCCCCATTATCTGTTGTTTATTTTTGCTGGATCTATTAAAGGATTTCCATTTTGGGTCAATAATTATTTCTGGTGCGTTATGGAATTCATTTTTCTCTTCTAATTCTGTTTTGAAAAATGATTTAACAGCTGTTCTCCTATTTTATGCTAATGTTATTCTGAAGCATTTCCATTATTCTTCCTTTGCTGTTTTCACTATTCTGTTGGGTTAATTGCATTGAATCTTGTACTTTATGTAATCTTCTTCATTTTGTGATTGTATCCATACTTTATATAAGTGTTTTTTCTTCTTAACTTCTTCTTCATTCCACTATGCTGTATGTTTGTTCTTATTTTCACTCTTTCTTTTCCCACATAAATCTATTGCCCTTTTGATTAAAGTTGATTTGGTTTTTTTCCATTCTACTTCCACATTCTATCTCTGGTAATAATTGTTTTAAATGCTATTTTTACTGTATGTTACAAATTGCTCTTTTACCTTCATTTGCAAGGTTGCCAGCTTGTTAAGGCCTTGACTTTTGGTCTGAAATCTCCTTATATTCTTGAATATGTCTATTCTTTTTCATCATTTTTTTGGGCCATTTAATGAGATGAGAACAGCTGCAATATATTGTGAAAACTGGGAAAATTGAGGGACGAAGAGATATTGGGAAAGAAAGAGAAAATATATCAGACAGCTTAAGAGAATGGCTTGTCAGAAGGTAAAAAACAGAAATGTTAAATAACTGTCGAGATTGAAAGTTGTGGAGAGACATGATCACCTATGCCCGCAGCCATAGTATTTGATGATGATGATGTGCATTCTGGCTGTTAGCATTACAATCTTATAATCAGTGTCACAGCGGCAGTTTGGTATTACAATTGCATATAGAATGATGATTCTTCCTTTCACTCTTGTTAGAATATAATCAATCTGACTTTTAACATTTTGTTCCACTTATATCATATTTAACATTGTAATTCTCTGCAATCATAGAAAGTGTTTGTAATAAAAAGCTGGTGTTGGCTACATTAGTAGTCTAATATTCTTTAACTGTTTTTATTTCTTTCACTGTTCTTTGCAGAATGAGACCTACTTTCTGTTCATAATCTTTTCTGTTGTTATCTACTTTTCTGTTAAAGTCACCCATTATTTACAGCTTGTGGACTCTTCTTTTCGCTTTTTCATCTAACAGCTCATAAAAATATTGCTTGCTGACCTCATTTGATTGTTAAAATTATTATTCTGCCTGAATAGCTGTGGATGTCTAGCATCGTACAGCTACTCATTTCTGGATGCATGATAAATTCTACTCCATTTTTTTGCTTTTTTTCCTCCTGAAAGAATCCACCTTATATGAACTTCCTTACTGTCACCTCAATTATGTCTTACACAGCTATCCCTAATATTTTAATTCTTCTCTTTTCCATTTCATCTATTATTTCTACTAATAACATCAGTAAAGACATGAAATTATTAGGCATTCAAGAGAAAAACAGCAATCAGTAAAGGTGAGTCTATAATTCATGTGCACATGTGGAGACATATTCTTGAAATGACTACTGCATTTCTATCAGAATTAGTGGATATTTCAAGAAAGAAGCTCACAGTAGAGGATGACTATAATGCTGTGGTAGTGAAGTTTTAAAACAGACAGAAGATGGTTATCAGTGAGTCACAATTTATGTTAACCATAACAATGGTTGTCAAGAAACATTTGTCATTTTAAATCCATTAATCTATAACTAATGTTCTTATCTCCTTCATATATATGAATGAACTGAAGAAGCAGGAAAGTGATCATTTGCACAAATCCTCTTATTACTCAACAGTATCTTTTTCACTTCAGTATTACTATTTCTGCAATATGTGCCATTTTGGCATGCCAGGTTTCTGTTTTTGAGATTGTGGTTCTGCTCTATGTGCTGTCTTCGGCTCAAAAGGACAATAGTTAGATAGATAGATTACTATTTGATAACAATGAAAGTTTTAACTGTTTTTTTAATGATATCATCATTGATAAATGTTGTGTTGTCTTAACATCACATTTGCCCATTTGTCATAACTTTGAATAAAAATATATTCAATTATTATTAAGCAAATTAGTGTATTACCAATGTCTTGTCAAATTTTGCAGACCATTCTTTTATAAATTTAGAGCAATATTTTAGTACAATTACTAATTGACAAATACTTTAAAGACATCTTTTTTACTGGTGCTTTGTGGACATTTATTGAACTTGGGCTAAGATGTTTACAACGGGTTATGATAGCATAACAGCTGAACTCCTACAGGCAGGATGCTCACAAATGACCATCTCATTAAAAAACATCTGTAGTAAAATCTGGCAGAGAGGAATCTGGCCAACATCATGGACATAGTCACTTGTTATCCCCATTCCAAAAAAGGACAACCTATAACAATGTGAAAATTATTGTACTATCAATCATATCAGCCAACCAAGCAAGGTTATGCTAAAGATAATCCTTAATAGACTAAATGTATAAGTAAATGACAAAATAGCCAAAGAACTGGCAGGATTTTGAACAGGTTAAAGTACAATAGAGCAACCTTGTCAATCTTCATATAGTAAAAAGTAAAGAGCCCCGTCATGCCAAGTGGCGTATAGGGAATATAGTGTTAGTGACCATAATTTTTATAGACCTTCGGCACATGATTTTGGGGTAATGTGGTCGGTATTACGCCCGTGCCACTTTACTTTCCCAGAAAAAAACCGGTACCCATTAAAGGCTGGGTGAACCCAGAAGCCGCCAGTCAGGATCGAACCCAACCTCTTGTTCTTTGTAGTCCAGTTCACTAACCACTGAACTATCGCGGCTCTCTTCAATCTTTATATACTTTCTAAAAAATATCTTCAACATCAGCAAGAGCTGGACCATGTATTTACTGACTTTAAACAAAATGTTTGACAGAGTTTGGCTTGAGGCACTTTGGGTTTAATAAATAAATACAACATCAACATACAGATAACCAACACTATGAAACAACTTTACAAACATTTCAAAAGTGCAGTATTTACAAATGGTATATCGGGCAATTGATTCTTCACATCCGTAGGAGTATGACAATGTTGCTTACTGTCTCTGACATTTTTCAATGTTTGTTTTTCTTTAAAGAATTATGACAGATGCCCTTGAAAACCATCTCAGGACTGTCAGCACTGGAGGCAGAAAAATTACCAACCTATATTTGCGAATGATATAGATGGACTGGCTGGCAGTACATCAGAGCTCAAAGAACTCCTGGCCTAGATAGCACTGCAAGAGTTTACGGAACAGATATCAATGCTGACAAAATCAAATTAATGACAAACAAAACACTATGCAAAAGAAGAACAATACACATATATGGAGAAAATCTTGAGGAGGTCAGCAAATTCAAATATCTGGGCTCTTTTGTCACAGACAAAGGATCAAGATCAGAAGTACTAGCCAGAATAGCACAAGCTACAGTAGCTATGACAAGACTCAACCATAAATGGAAAAGTAAAAATATCTCTCTAACAATGATGATCAGCCCATACAAACAGTAGTTACATTTGTATTTATGTATGCCTGTGAAAAGTGGACGCTTACTGCTGATCTCCAAAGAAGAATACTGGATGTGAAATGGTATAGAAAGATATCACACATATCATGCAGAGAACATGTCATCAATGAAGAAGGGCTCGAAAGAATAAAATGATCCACTGGACCAATAAAAGACTTATTGTCAATAATAAAAGAGCGGAAACTGATTTGGTATGGTCATGTCACATAGTACACAGACCCAAGCCAAAACCACTCTGCAAGGCACAGTACAAAACAAAAGAGGACTTGGAAGACAAAGGAAATGATTATTGGATAACATCAGAGAATGGACAGGAATGTTTTTTGTTGTATCACAGAGAGCTACTCTAAATCACAACAATTGAAAGCAAATTGTGAAAATATCAGTTGCAGCAGTCTTTCTCAATCGGGAGCAAAATAGCCCTGAAGGAGGGCACAGGAAAATCCAAGGGGCCCATGAGTAAAAATGGCATGATTGGGGGGGACCATGGTATGGGATTGGTGGGCCACCGCATGAGACTATGAAGCCATGCAGAGAAATGATTATGTGATTGTTTGCAGTATACAGCACTCAGATATCACTTATTTTCACTTAGTGATTACTTCATTAGCAACTCTTATAAGAGAAACCAAAAGAAACACTATGCAGAACAATACATGTCCCAGGGAAGGCTCAACCATGATTAAGATACAACCAAGACTTACCAGAACTAGCATCAAATCATCAACTGTGGAGAACTATGACTTTCACCCTATGTGCCATCTTTGGCCCAAGAGGAAAATTTATAATAGAAGCGCACATTAGAAGTCTTTGGAGGACTTTAAAAGCGAACATAATTGATGGATGGATCATATGTAAGACATGTGAAAGAATGTCAAAGGAGTATAGAAAAGAATTACAAGTTTTCCAATCAGAGCATTAAAAAATTAAGTTTTTGCCAGTCCTTATGCAGTTGCTGTTTTTAATTTTTTAACATCTTAGAAATCTATTCTGATCCCTTGATTTGTGAGTATATAGCAGATACTTGGCTATGGATTTATCCCATCACTGCAAGACCACACAAAACTCACGTGCATAATTTGCAGTATTAGATTTTCTATTGAGAGCATGCTACAATGTAAGTGTGACCAGAAGCATTTGGAAATGTCACATAAAGACAAAAACAGATAAACCACTGGAATATTTTTAGGCATTGCAAATTAAATTTGTAGCTATTCCTTGTTGCAGTTTCCTCATATTCCAAGTCCGGCTTGCTGCCAGAGCTACTGAGTTAAGTGCTTTGTGCACACAGTAAGCTGTGTTTTTAATCCTGATCGTCTTTCAAAATTCCGATTGCTTACGATGAATGATGATATTATATGATGGGGAACATATGGCTGTGTTCACTTTCTGTACGGTTTCACCTTATGCCTTTTGGTGTGTGCTGGGACTGCAATGATTGGGGATTGCAGCTACCTTTCTTTGTTTGGATCCTTCACTGAGATGAGATGTTAATTCGGATGATTAAATTGGCACGGGTGGTTGAACAATCATGGATTTTAATTTATTTGCAGTGATACCGTGGCCTTCCATAACCATTCTTTGTAATTGCATTGTATTATATATATATATATATATATATATATATATATATATATATATATATATATATATATATATATATATATATATATATATATATATGTTCAGAGTGCAATGATGATGACCCGCTAATAACTATATATATATATATATATATATATATATATATATATATATATATATATATATATATAATATAATATAATATATATAAAGAAAAAAAATCTATCTGCAAAAAAAAAGTGTTTATATAATGATCTTTTTCACGAAAGGACAGGTGGAATTATGGGAAGAAAACAAGGTCAAGAGGGGGCCATGATAGAAAAAAGGTTGAGAAACACTGATCTATTGTGCCCCAACGACCAACAAGGTTACGAGATAATTGATTGAACAGTTTTCCAAATTGTGAGAAAATTCGACAGGTTCACTATTCATCAAGAGGTATAATATAGGGCCTAGTAGTAATTTAAAGTGTTTTTACAAGTTTTTTTGTATTCTCCCTACAGTTATGAAATGTGTATAGCCTCATTAATATAAATCACAGCAGTGAAACTGTCACTAGATACAGGAGTTTTTTTTAACACAAACATCAAACAACAAGATAAAGACTTCACTGTGCTATATAGTACACAACTACATAATCCCAGGAGTTATTTTTGTGCGCACTCATATAGGCCTATTATATATTACATATTTATTCACCCCATTTAATTATTTAAAATCTGTGCTCATGTATATATTGGGAGAGAAAAATAAAAAAGAAATGGTATGGTTAAAGCTTTACGTAATTGATAGACGACACAAATTTGAACGACGTTTCGGTGCAATAGGCCTTCAGCAGGAACAAACAAACAATACACACAAATATGTATGTGAATAAAATAAATCCTACTTAGCTAACTAATAATGAAGCACCCAAAACAAAATAATTTCGAATCAGTATAAAGAACACAAATAAAAATGACTTCCCTGTGTCGTGGCCAGAGGGAGAAAGAATGCGTGGTGCGGGATACATGATCGTCAGTCGTCAGGCCGATGGGCGGGTCAAAAACAGGTTAGAGGGGTCTAAAATTATGTGGAGGAACAGTGTCTAGGTTGCCTCGACACCGGCAATGTCTAAACGTATCAACGCACCCACACACTTATATATATATATATATATATATATATATATATATATATATATATACATATACACATGGGAGCCGTGATAGCTCAGTGGTTAGTAAACTGGACTACAAAGGACAAGAGGTAGGGTTCTATCCCAACCGACGGCTTCCGGTTCACCCAGCCTTTAATGGGTACCGGATTTTTTTCTGGGAAAGTAAAGCGGCACGAGCGTAATACCGACCACATTACCCGCAAAATCAAGTGCCGAAGGTCTGTAAAATTTATGGTCACTAACACCATATTCCATATACGCTCTTTGGCGTACGCTCTTTGGGGGTACTTTATTATTTTTTTTTCGTACTTATGTACATATACGCATACACATGCACGTACCAATATAAACAGCTACACCCATATGCGTGCGAACACACGCATGTGAAATGTGCACATACAGCCTACATCCCCAGAAGTGTCCATTTTGTGTACAATAGAGAAAGAATAGACCAGAAAAATAAAGGGTACTCGAAAGGAGGAAAAGAGTGTGAGTAAGAAGTCTCAGAGTGGGGTACCCTAAGAACTTGGAAAGGGTAAGGTACCATGTAGTGCAGGTGGAATGGGGAACGCCTTACACAAAAGTAAGCAGCCCAGACACCAAAGAGATAGGAGACCACCGAAGTATCACAGTATAGTATAGTAGAGGAGAGTTGTGAATAGCACAGCATGTGCATATACTAATGTGCTCATATATGGGCGGAAGAGTAGAATATGCAATAGGGAAGGAGCACCCACAGGAAAACTATGTGTACGAGTGTGATACATTCATTTCTTGTGGAGTCAGATAACCCAATTGGACTATAAGGCGATTCCTTGATCTCGAACCGTCCTTTAGGAAATAAGACAGAGTTGGTGCAGAACACATAAGCATGGGTGATACAGTTACGTCCACAGGGGACCGTACCAAAGTGTTTATGGTAGGAAAGAGGGATACGGATTCTAACCAAAATATCTCTCAAATTCCTGTCGCAATTTGAAGGTGACCATAGGGGAATCACGGAAAAGTTGATGAGTGGTGGAATCAGAGTGAAGGATGGAATAGTAACGGTTGAGTATTCTCACAGCAGCTAAGTTAAGAGGATGATAGGTGAGGGTAAGTATTGTTCTCTCAGAAGGGGGTCGGTTGGAAGGAGTGAGTAGTGCCTCAGGACGAGAGATAAGAAGGACCCGTTTGAAGGCAGATTGGAGGATCGAATCTGGATAGTCACCTGCTAAAGAAACATAACATGAGGTGAGCTTGTTGGAGGAAATCATGGTCATCCTGGCAGATACAACAAAGAGGCAATAACTGTGAAAACGGAATCGAATCACGACATGAAGGTGAATGTGATGAAGTTACATCGTTCAAATTTGTGTCGTCTATCAATTACGTCAAGTTTTAACCATACCATTTTAAATATTTTTTTTTCACTTCTCTTTCACATTCAGCTTTACTGCAGCTTCGCAATTTTATGCATTAAATGCATTTCTTTGCCTTGATCCCTGCATATATTTGGGAAGTATCACATTAAGGAAAAATAAGACTTGAGATCAACCAAGAAAAGACATAATGAATGAAAAATCAAATTCACCCAGAAGAAAAAATATATTTGGAGTGAAAAGCAGCAATGGAAGTAGATTGCTATGTATATCTTGGAAGCTGCATAGATCAAGAAGGAAATTAGAAATAAATTAGTCTGAATAACAAAGGCAGCAATGACTTTCAGAAACCTTGATAAAATATGGAAATCAAAATTATGAAGAACAAAAACAAAGTTCAGGATTTTTTAATCAAATGTATTATCCACCCTTACTTATGCATGCGAGTGCTGGACAAAAACTAAAGAAATAGAAAATAAACTGTATGCATTTGAAAACAAGTCATCATCATCATCGAGTGCCATCTCTGCAACGAA
This sequence comes from Megaustenia siamemsis, assembly GCA_032433765.1. NCBI lineage: Eukaryota > Metazoa > Mollusca > Gastropoda > Stylommatophora > Ariophantidae > Megaustenia > Megaustenia siamemsis. The sequence goes on along the minus strand of JAVIAB010000059.1, from coordinate 48,828,933 downwards.
GGTTGGCTACCATGGAGCGCCATTCTGCTCTGTCTCTTGCTTTGATGGTGCAGGTGATCATAGGCTGATTTGTCCATCTTTTGATGTTACTCGTCCATGTTAGTCTTGGTCTGCCTCTGCCTCTTTTACCTTGTATTTTCCCCTCCAGGATTACTTTTAGTAGGCTGTTGTGTCTTTTAACATGGCCCAAAAATCGCATTTGTCTTGTTTGAATTGTACTTAGTAGTTCTCTTTTCATTTTTAGTTGTTTTAAGACTTCATCGTTTGTTTTCTTTTCCTTCCATCCAATTCTTCCTATTCTTCTATATATCCACATTTCAAAGGCTTCAATTCTTTGTTCTGTTTTCGTGTCTAATGTCCATGTTTCTGCACCATATAGGAATATTGTCACCTGTCATATTTTGCTATTCTTAGTTTTAGCCCTGGTGTTATTTGATGTGATGTTAGTATGTTCTTCATGACATTAAAATTACTTTTTGCCATTCCTATTCTTTTGTTTATTTCAGTTGTACATTTTCCATCACTGGTTATAGTATGTCCAAGGTAGTTGTAGTTCTGAACTGTCTCCAGGTCTATTCCTTCTATTTTGATATCCACTTGTGGGTTTTGAGTATCTTCTTTGTTTATGATCATAGTTTTAGCCTTTTTGATATTCATATCTAGTCCATATTTTTTGCTCGTCATGTTTATTTCATTAAGTAATTGTTGTAGATCTTTAGGATTTTCTTGCTAGCACTACAGTATCATCCGCATATCTTAGGTTATTGATTGTCTTTCCATTAATTTGTAGGCCTGGCATCTCTATGATGTTTTTAAAAATTTGCTCAGTGTATAGATTGAACAAGCTTGGTGATAGGATGCATCCCTGTCTTACTCCTCTTTTTATATCAATGGGTGTAGAGTTCTCTTTGTTGTATTTTATTATTGTTGTTTGCTCCCAGTATAGATTACACATTAGTTGTATGTCCATGTCATCTAGATGTATATCTTTTAGACATTCTATAAGTTGTTTGTGGTGTACTCTATCAAAAGCTTTGGTGTAGTCTATGAAGCAGGCATATATTGGTTTGTTTATTTCTGTGTATTTTTTTTTATTAATGTTCTCATGCAGAATGTAGCTTCTTTTGTCCCGCTATTTTTCCTAAATTCAAATTGCTGCTCATCTAATTCAGTATTGATTTTATTCTGAATCCTGCCTTGTATAATTTTTAGCAAGATTTTTTTAACATCGATCATTAGGCTAATTGTTCTAAAGTCACTGCATTCAACTGCACCATTCTTTTTAGGCAATGCAATGAAAGTTGATATTTTTAGGTCATTTGGTATGTATCCTGTGTGGTATATGTCGTTGCATATGTCTGTACTCACTTGAATGCCAAAATCTTCTAGTGCCGGTATCATCTCTATTTGTATGCTGTCAGGTCCTGCTGGTTTTCCCTTTTTCATTGTTTTTATAGCTTTTTCCACCTCAGATTTTAAGATTTTATAGCCTGATGTACATTTTATAACTGGTTTCTTGTCTCTTTGATCCTGAAATAGTTCTATTATATATTCCTGCCATCTATCTATAATATCCTTATTGTCTGTTAGCATTTTTCCTTCTTTGTCTGCACCTTCTGTGGCTTTTTTATTTTTATTAGTCATTCTCTTTATTTCTGTGTGCATTCCTCTTAATTCTTGTTTGCTTTCCATAGTTTCTATTTCTATACATTTTTGGCTGAGCCAGTCTTCTTTTGCCTTTTTGCACATTTTGCGTATCTCATTATCTATTTTATTATATTGGGCAGTGTTCTTCGCTTGTCTCCTTTCTTCCATTTTTTCTAAGATGGTGTTAGTTATCCATTTTTGTTTTTTGTTCTTTTCTCTTTTGGGTAAGGTGTCGCAGGTTTCTTGTATGCTTTTCTTTATGCATTGCCATTTGGTTGTTACTTTTTCATCAGGATTTTCTCTTCTGTATTGTTCAATTCCTTCTTCTAGCAGCTTCTAGTATGTGTTCTTTACTTGTATTGTATAGGTATCTTTAATATCTTTTTTATTTAAAGCTGTTATTTCTAGTGGATTTGTTGATGAATTAGACTTTGGCTTGTTTCTCTTTAGTTTGATTTTCATTTTAATCATTACAGGATTGTGATCTGAATTAATATCTGCTCCTGGGTAGGTTTTGGCTTTCTTTACACTGTTACGGAACCTTTCTTTTATCATCATGTAATCTATTTGACACTGTGACCTTCCAGGCATGTCGTAAGAGGTGACTAAGGAGGTTGATCGATGGCTTGACAAGCTGTCATTGTAAAAAATATTGTTATGGAAACAGCGCCATATATTTTAGAGCAGTGATCTCTGCAATATGTGCCACTTTGGCACGCAAGGTTTCTGTTTTTGAGATTGTGGTTCTGCTCTATGTGCCGTCTTCGGCTTGAAAGGACAATAGATAGATAGATAGAATCTATTTGATTCCTCTTCTTATCTCCAGGGCTTTTCCATGTGTATAGTTTCCTTTTCTCTTGCTCAAAGTAGGTGTTACATATTATCAGCCTGTTTTCTTCACAGAATTGTATTAATCTTTCTCCTCTATCATTTCTTTTTCCTAAACCATGATTTCCTATAATGGTCTTATATCTACCTTTTCCTACTTTAGCATTTATGCCACCCATTACAATCAAGATGTCTTGAAGATTTCACTTGCTTCATAACTTTATTTAGGTCTTCATAGTATGCCTCTATTTGTTCATCTGTGTAGTCTTGAGTAGGTGCATATGTCTGTATTATTGCTATGTCGAATGATTTTGCTTTCAACTTGAGTAGTATAATCCTATCACTGTATGTCCAGTGGTTACTTATATATTTTTGTAGCTCTCTTTTTATCAGTATTCCTACCCCCATTTGATGTTCTGTTGTGTTTCCTGGGTATATAAATGTATATTTTTCATCCTCTATGTACCCGCATTCTTTCCATCTTGTCTCTGATATGCCTAAAATATCTATATTTATTCGTTCTGCTTCTTGAATCAGATTTTCCAATTTCCCTTCTTGATATAGAGTCCTAACATTCCAAGTACTTATTTTAAGATCTTTCCTCCGACATAAGTTCGAATTCCTCTCCATGGCTTCCTCTGGACTAGTACGTGATGAGGCTCCAATCTCTTTCACGGTGGTCTGCCATATTCTCCTTTCGTGTTCTGAATATGCCTCATGTGTATCACACACTTTGCTGTTTTTGCTTTCTGGGCCATTGATCATTTCTGATTCATCCGCCCCATCCACCGTCACAGACTTTTCACATATGGGTTGAACATACCCGGTTTGCTGGCGACATTTTTGTCGAACCATGTGCTTGCCTATCGAACCGCGAACACATGACACAAAGAAGAATAAATCATATTCCACTTAAATATCGGTAATCACAGTTCATCCACATGTCAGAAGTAAAACATACACCAAACGGGGAATAAAAAAAAGCAAGCAAAGTGCCCCAACTGGCGTATAGGGAATATGGTGTTAGTGACCATAAATTTTACAGACCTTCGGCACATGATTTTTTGGGTAATGAGGTCAGTATTACGCCCGTGCCGCTTTACTTTCCCAGAAACACGCAGCTGCCATGACACCGGAAACCCCAAAACAAGTGCCTCAGGAAAATACTCTGTATACCATGGAATGGATTTAATACTAGTTTTAGTAGTAGTCAGAAAATAAAGAAAAAAATAAATAAATAAAATAAAAAAGAAAAGAAATGACAAAGTATAAAAAATATCATCTATAATCTAGGCCAGTCTTAGAGAAACACTAAAAAGAATACAGAGGTCAAAGGCAACAGCAGCAGACATCAGCTCTCTTAACTGGAATGTGTAGTGAGAGATACAATGCAAGTCCTGTGCAAGATCTGAATCTTGATGACAAAGATTGTCAGACATAGACAGTCTAGAATTTCTGCCCAATGTGCCATCTTGGCTCAAAAGGACAATTAGACAAATAGAAAGATCGGTCATCTTCATTATTCTTCATAGTTTAAAGTAATCTTTTGTAATAGCACACATATCTTAAATGATCATTGTGTACAGTATGTGCATTGCTTCTGTCAATAATAATTCATTTTCTTGGAATAATTTTTTAATGTATTAAAAAGCCTGTGGTTTCTAATACTCCTTACTATGATTCCTTGGTGTGTATGTATGTGCATGAATATGTTCATGTGTAAAACTATTTCCTGAGATTGTAAGATTTTGTAAATTACCTAAAATCATCTAAATCAAGTACCTAAAATCTTGTTTAACTTCATGAGACAAAAATAATATTGCCCCTCTTTACAGACAGGCAAAAAACACTCTAGCATCCTTCACCAAGATGCAGTCATTTACAAGTAATTAAAATCAATATCTTTTCTTACCTCTCCAGGATTAAGGTTTATCCAGGTGGAAGTCTTAAATTCTCTCACACTCAACTGAAAACTGGAAGCATTGATCAGCAGAAAGAAAGGAGTGAAAGTTACAATCTTGGTCAGACCCGAGGATGATAGAGTAATTTTTACTCCAACCTGTACAATACAATAAATATGTGTATGAACAAAGACACAATCTATTTTATGACCCTTAAGCACCTTCAATCCAATCAAATAATATCTACCAACAAGTATGTACTGTATTAAAATGGAAGTGGTGATAGTTAATTAAAAGAACAATAATCATTTTGTGAATACTGAGATATCAACTCTTTAATTGTTTATTCTTTTATTCACAGTACTCTAGACTTTTTATAACCATCTACAAGCCCTAACTTAATACATCTCCAGAAAATGTTCAACGTCATTTGGAAAGCAGAGAAGATGCCTCATAAATGGAAAAAAGGAATAATTGTTAAGATTCCAAAAAAAGGGTAATCTTAGAGATTGTAACAACTGGAGAGGTGTGACACTTTTGCCAGTTGCCTCAAAGTTATTCTGTAAAATCATCCTAAATAAAATAAAGGATTCAATAGATACAGTAATGCGTGAAGAACAGTCTGGGTTTAGAAAAGGGAGAAGCTGCCTTGACCACATTTTTACTCTACGACTTATATTGGAGGAACACATTGAAGAGCAAAAACCATTTGTACTTCATCAACTTCAAAAAAGCATTTGATAGTATTCATCGAGATTCTTTGTGGAAAATTCTGAAGAAATATGGCTTACCATCAAAAATCATAAATATTATTAAAGACATGTATGATGGTTACACATGTGCAGTTCGAACAGAGGAAGGACTGAGCGAATGTTTCCCAATAGAAACTGGGGTTAAACAAGGATATATTTTATCGCTCTTGTTATTTGGAATTGTTATGGACTTCATAATGAAGAAATGCTGCACTGGTAATAAAAGCATCGAATGGATACAAGGAGACCATTTGGAGGACCTCGACTTTGCTGATGACATAGTTCTCATCAGCAGCCAGATAAAAACGATGCAGGAAAACACAAATGAACTATCATCAATAGCCAGTAAAATTGGGCTTGAGATCAATCATGAAAAGACTAAAGTAATGAAAAGCTTAATTCCAACAGACGACAAAATATACATGGAAAACAAACCAGTGGAAGAGATCAATCACTTGGCTAGGGAAGGGTACACTAAAATAAAACAATCACACTGCCTTTGGATGCTTTGGATGCATCCAAAGGCAGTGGGATTGTTTTATTTTTTTAGTCAAGGCAGAATAGTCAGGGAAGACAGTGGTGCATACATCATGACCACGAGTAGCATGACAATGGAGGCGATGGCAGTGACCAAGGCATTAAAATGGTTAGAGTCACAAGACTACACCCACGCATGTATACTGAGTGATTCGATGAGCATGATAAAAAAAGTGGAGGCGGGCTCTGTACGCATGCGATGGGTAGAGTCGTTGCAGAAATCTAAAATACATAAGGTCACCTTTGTCTATGTCCCTGGACATGCGGGAGTACGGGGAAATGAAAGAGCGGACAGGTTGGCTAGCCGCGCTGTCGTTGAGGACGGGCAACCAATGGATCGGGCGAACATCATCAATGCCCTCCGGGATGTGGGAAGAACACAGGACTTCGACAAACACAGATCCACGTCACTTCTTCGGATGATGGAAATGGGAGTTAAGAAGGGCACAGCCAGAAATGAGACACTTAGTGGCCGTGTAAGAAGACTTATCAACCAACATAGAACTGGGGTCGTCAGTCGCTGAACACTGAGGGAATTGCTGAGGAGGGGATCTGAACACCTATGGACATGTTCGGAGTGCAATGACGATGACCCGCAAATAACTCAATAACTCAATCCCACTGTCTTGTGGGTGAGACTTTTTTAGTCAAAGGCTTGTGGAATCAACCATAAACAAACCAACAGAAGGCATCAAAAAACCACCATCTTCTTTGTATAGTCATGGGTGGCCACAATTTTAGAATTCATGACAATAATGTTAATAGGATTCTAATAGAATACCCTCATTCGGTGGGGGACATCATGTGCTATAAGTGATAATAATCATCAAGCTGCTGTAAGCAAGATAAAGATATAATAAACACTGAGAATAGGAACCTGGAATGTTAGAACACTTATGTAAAAGGGAAAACTGGAAAACATCAAACAGGAAATGAAAAGGATGGATTTACATTTATTGGGATTGTGTGAAAGGAGATACACTGGATCAGGGGAGATAAATTCTAATGATATAAAATCATTTATTCTTCAAAAGCGTTTAGTTTTTTCTTAATCTCATTTGATGTTTTCCAGCTTTCACATGCATAGGTTAGTGATGATAATACGTTTGATTTTATTATTCTAAGTTTGGATTTCTTGCTTAGTATTTTTTATTTCCATATTTTGACCAGGTTTATCAAATTCATTGCTGCTTTTACTATCCTGCTTCTGATCTATTTTTTTAAAATTATTTTTGTTTTATCCCTGTTGAATTTTAAGTCCTATTTTTTTCCACCATGGATGATAAGGTATCTGTGATATTTTGCATGTTGTTGATATTGTCATTTAGGAGCACTATCTCATCTGTCATCAGACAAGAAGCTGCAAGAGAAATATAAAATCACAATTCAGAATCGGTACAATGCAATAGAGAAGATACAAAGCATTGATGAACAGTGGGAAATGCTAAAAGAGTCAATGCAACAAACATCAAAAGAGTTCATACTACCAGTGAGTAAAGTAGAGTATATTAGGTTCGGGATGAAGGGGTCATAATAAGACTGATAGGTGAGAATTAGTGGGGAACAAGGGAAGGTAAAGCAGACTGGTAGGGGAATTAATAGGAAGCAGGGTGAAGTTCAGTCACGGGATAAACTAGGACACGTGAGGTAGGCTGTTCATGTGAAAATCTTGCGGGGAGGGACGAATTAGGGGACAAAGGAGAGTTGGTTAGTCAGTCAGTCGAGTTGAAGTCGAGAGGCTATGCAGACGTGTGTGAGAGCAGACGATACTGTGGGCCAGGGAAATGTGCTATTCGAGAGGACAGGTTAGTAAATGGATTGGTTCCAAGCTAGGCAGTCAGGTAGCAAGGAGATAGGATAGAGTTATAAGGTTCAAGAGAAAGCTCTGTGATAACTGTGGACATAAATATGATAGTGAGCTAGAGTGCTAGATAGTGAATTGGCTATGTGCCGTTATTGTGAATATGTTATCAATGTAGTGTACAAGATAGCTAAGCTCTGAGGAGTTAAGTCAGAATTGTACTGACATCAGTAGAATAGTAGACAGGATTCTATGTGAAGTGGCTGTGTGCCCTTAGTGTCAAATTCTGTTAGTGGACAATGAACGTTGTCAATGAGACTATAGCATCAGGAAAGATGTTACATTATGAACTGGCTATGTGCCGTTATTATGAATTATCAATGTAGTGTACAAGATAGCTAAGCTCTAAGGAGTCAAGTCAGAATTGTACTGACATAAATAGAGTCTCAATTATGATGATAAGCGAGTTGTCTGTGTGCCCTTATCACAGATTAGTAGTAGACACTGAAGAGTGTTAATGAAAGACCTCGTCGGCCTGTTGCTGAGAGGTGTGTGTGGGCTAAGTGCCCTTATAAACATAAACTCTCACTGAACAATTACTAGTGTCAATGCATTACTATTATCGGCATCAAGCTGATAGGTGGGAATAGGCTGTGGGCTATTCTCATCAAAGACTATCATCAATCATTCTCTTGTCCAGCAACTACTATTATCAGCATCACGCTGATAGGTGTGAATAGGCTGTGGGCCATTCTCATCAAAGACCATGAATCAACCATTTCAAGTGTCAAGTACTTACTATTATCAGCATCACGCTGATAGGTGTGAATAGGCTGTGGGCCATTCTCATCACAGACCACGAATCAACCATTTCAGCGTCAAGTAAATACATCGTGCTGGTAGGGGTGAATCGGCTCAGGGCCATTCACAATTCACGTTGCCATATCTCCATAGTGGTAGTTATGGTAGATCGTCATCACTTCTCTGGGAGAGGTGCAATTAATAGGCCGTGGGCCTTAACTACAGGGACAGTTATGAAGATTATTGAATGTCAAGGTAGACCTTACCAATACCAAGGTCGATAATAATTATGGATGTGTGGTCCACCTGCAGAGGCTGTCGGTGTTGATTGTATGAAACTGGGGGGTCTACATACCAGAGACCACCAGAAGATTGCTTGTAATATGAATCCTATGTTGTTGTTGATTAAAAGAAACTGTTGTGCTTAACTCTGGTGTTGTTAAGATCTCTTACCAGGCTGTTGTCGAAGTCAGCAACTGAAACACAACGCGAAGTCAGGGCCGAAGAAACTGGTGGGGGAGTGAGAAGCTGCGCTTACCGAGGAATCAGAACAAAACAAAGAGGAAATAGCCAGAGGGGCTATTTCTCTGGTAATGAGGACAAATTCAAGGAAGAAATGGATGACAGATATTTTGCAGCTAATGGATACAAGAAGAAGAAATAAAGAAAATAAAGATGAGTATAAGAGATTAAATACAGAAATTGTAGTAAAATGCAATGAAGCAAAAAAAGCATGGCTAAAAGAGAGATGCAAAGAGATCGAATTGCAACAAAAAGGAGATGCTAAAGCTATATACAAACAAATTGAGGAATTAACAGGAAGAAAAACGCAATCAAAAACTGGATGTTTAAGATCAAAGAAAGAACTGTTGATTGATCAAGAAAACATAAGGGAACGATGGACAGAATACATCTTTATAAGGATCAGAAGGATCTTTATAATGATGAATGAACGGAAGTAAATATTAAGGATAATGGAGAAGGACCAGAAATACTAAGAAGAAGTGGAAGGCACCTTGCGCAATATGAAAGCAGGCAAAGCTCCTGGACCAGATACTATAACTAAAGAAGAGATTGAAACCATGGGTGATTTTGGAATAGAAATAATAACACAAATATTGAATGATATCTACAACAGCGGATATATACCAGACGACATGCTCAAATCAATATTCATAGCCCTACCAATGAAATCGGATGCGATTGAATGCGATGATCATCGCACAATAAGCCTTATGAGTCATATGACTAAGATATTACTAAGAATCATCATGCGAAGAGTGCGAAACAAAATCAGTCCAGAAATTAGCGATGAACAGTGTGGTTTTATTAGAGATAAAGGAACAAGCAATGCCATTTATATCATAAGATCTTTAGTAGAAAGAGCCATAGAGGTGAAAACAGATCTTTACCTATGTTTCATAGATTACACCAAGGCATTTGACAAAGTAAAGCACCAAGAAATAATCAAAATTTTAGAAAGCATAAACATAGACAGCAAAGATCTAAGAATAATAAAGAACATGTACTGGCAACAAACAGCGGCCATAAGAACTGGAAACCAATTGGGAATGTTTCAACAAATAAAACAGGGTGTTAGACAAGGTTGTGTGCTGTCACCAGTTATTTATCATCATCGTCACGCCCCCGTCACGCCAAGTGGCGTATAGGGAAATATGGTGTTAGTGACCCTATATTTTACAGACCTTCAGCACATGATTTTTTGGGGTAATGTGGTCAGTATTACGCCCGTGCTGCTTTTTACTTTCCCAGAAAAAATACGGTACCCATTTAAGGCTGGGTGAACCCGGAGCCGTCGGTTGGGATCGAACCCTACCCCTTTGTCCGTAGTAGTCCAGTTCACTAACCACTGAGCTATCACGGCTCCTACTAATTTTTAGGGAATTAGTAAAACCCAGGTGTCCTCGCCAGGATTACGAACCCCGGCTGTTGCCGTGGTAAGCCAACCGCCTATCGATTGCGCTAACCGGACACCAGTTATTTATAGTGAGAGTATTTTAAAATCCATAAGGGGCATGCCTGGAATAACAATTAGAGGTCATAATATAAATAATCTAAGGTATGCTGATGATACAGTATTAATCGCTAAGAGTGAAAATGAGTTACAAGAAATGTTGGACATTATAGTGAAGGAAAGCAAAAATAAAGGAATCAGCCTTAATAGCAAAAAGACAGAGGTAATGGTAACAACAAAGAAAAAGACATCACCTCAGTGCAAAATAAAGACAAGTGGAACAATATTAAAACAGGTAAATACATTTAAATATTTGGGAACTTTGTTAACCTCAGCTGGAAGATGTACAAAAGAGGTGAGATGCAGAATGGCTCAGGCAAAAGCAGCTTTCCAAAAAATGAGGAAAATACTATGCAATCCATTTTTGACAATAGAAACAAGAAAAAGAGTTCTTAAATGTTACGTAGAGCCAGTCTTAACATATGTCTGCGAGTCATGGACAACATACAAGAAAATCACTGGACTCTGTAGAAATGTGGTTTTACAGAAGAATGTTGAGAATACCATGGACAGCTAAGAAGAGTAATGATGTTCTGAGAGAGGTCAAAGCAAAAAGAGAGCTAATTTCCAATATTAGGAAGAATCATCATTTTTTGGCCATGTAATGAGAAGAGAACAACTGGAATATATTGTAACAACTGGAAAAATTGAGGGACCAAGAGATAGAGGGAAGCAAAGAGAAAAAATAACAGACAGCTTAAGAGAATGGCTTGGCAGAAGGTCAACAACAGAAATGATAAATAGCTGCCGAGATCGAAAGTTGTGGAGAGACATGATCACCTACGCCACTAAGCCCGGTACTTGATGATGATGATGATCTCATCTGTAAAAGTTGGATTTTCAATGTAATTCTTGTCATACCATTTAATGCCATTATTGCCATTACAACACTCACTAATTATGTAATCAATGGTAATTCCAAGTAGCAATGATGACAGTATACTTTCCTGTTTGACTCCTGTTTAAATTCAAAACCAATCACTCTTTCCCTCCTCTGTGCGAACTACACAAGTATAGCCATCATATTTGCCTTTTATAATGTTGGTAATTTTTAGTGGTATTCCGTAATGTTTCAAAATATTCCAAAAGGACATCTATGTATTATATATTTTACAACACGCTTAGTATTGCACTTTATCAAAGCAAACAACATGAAAACACCATAGTTCTAGGGGATCTCAATGCAAAAGAAGTAAAGGAAAGAGTTGAAGAAGTGGGTTGTTAATATGGTTTAAGAAAGAGAAATTAAAGAGGTAACAAACTCATTGATTGTGAAAGAACACACAACATGATGACAGGAAACACCGAGTTTAAGCAACATCCAAGGTGTTTATGGACATGGAATAGCCCAGGAGACAATGCAAAAAATCAAATTGATTAGATAATGATAAACAACAGATTTAGAAACAGCATGATATGTGTGAAAACTAGATCAGAGGCAGATTGCAATAGTGATCATGTACCAGTTGAGGGAAAGCTTAGAGTATAATTAAAAGCAGCAGAAAGAGCCCCAGTTAATATCAAGTTAAAGTTAGATATACTCAAATCATACAACAGGTTACAAGACAGATATAACATCACAATTCAGAACCAGTACAATGCAATAGAGAGATACAAAGCATTGATGAACAGTAGAAAATGCTAAAAGAATCAATGCAACAAATATCAGAGTTCATACCGCCAGTGAGAACAAATTCAAGAAAGACATGGATCGCAGATGACATTTTACAGCTAATGGATACAAGAAGAAGAAATAAGGATAACAAAGATGAATATCATCATCATGTGCCATACTGTTTGGCGTAGGTGATCATGTCCCTCCACAATATTTTATCTACAGTTCATCGTATCAGTTCTGTTGTTGACCGTTTTCCATGCCATGACACCAAGCTATCCAGTATTTTCTCTCTTTGTCGTCCGCGATCTCTCTTTCCTTTTATTTTGCCAGTTGTAACCAAGTATTCAAACTTTCCTCTTCTCATGATGTGCCCGAAAAATGTTGATTGCTTCTCTCTGTTTTTTAAGAGCTCCTTTTTTGTGTTGACCTCTTTAAGAACTTCCTCATTGGTCTTTTTAGCTGCCCAGGGAACTTTCAACATTCTTCTGAGAAATCCCATCTCTGTGGCCTCTAATCATCTTTTCATTTGTCTGTCTACTGTCCATGATTCGCTTCCATATGTCAGAATTGGTTCTATATAGCACCGATGAACTCTCTTTCTCATTTTTATTGACATAGATTTGTTGCATAAGATATTTTTCATTTTCTGAAATGCTATTTTGGCCTGAGCTATTCTGCTTTTTATTTCTGTGTTGCATCTCCCATCTGATGTTATTATTGTGCCCAAGTATTTGAAACGTTGCACTTGTTTCAGATTTGTCTCGTTTATTTTTGTGCTGCATGATGGTGATGATTGTTTCTTCGATATAACCAGGATTGACTAATCATGACAAAGATGAATATAAGAGATTAAATAAAGAAATTTTAATAAAATGCAATGAAGCAATAGAAGCATGGCTAAAAGAGAGATGCAAAGAGATTGAGATGCAATAAAAAAGAGATGCCAAAACCATATACAAACAAATAGAATATTTAACAGGAAGAAAAAAAAAACTGGATGTTTAAGATCAAAGGAAGGAGAATTGTTGATAAAAAAATAAAGCATAAGGGAATGATGGACATAATACCTAAAGATCTTTTAATGATGAACAGAAGTAAATGTTAAGGATAATGGGGAAGGACTAGAAATACTCACATATAAAGTGGAAGACGCCTTGCGCAATATGAAAGCGGGAAAAGCCCCTGATAACCAATAAAGACCAGATAATATGACTAAAGAAAAGATTGAAGTCATGGTTTAATTTTGGAATAGAAATAAAAAAAAAAAAATATTGAATGATATCTACAACAGAGGATATATACCATCATCATCATTAAATACCATGCCTGGTGGCGTAGGTAATCATGTCTCTCCACAACTTTCGATCTTAACAATTATTTATTGGTTATTATTATTTATTTTGATATATACCAGATGACCTATACATCCAATATCCATGGCCCTAACAAAAAAAATCTAACGTGATGATCATTGCACAATAAGCCTTTTAAGTCACATGACTAAGATACGAAAAATCATCATGCAAAGAGTGTAAAACAAAATAAGTCCTGATAACAGTATGGTTTTGTTGAAGATAAAGGTAAGAACAACGCCATATACATCATAAGATCTTAGAAGAAAGAGCCATAGAGGTGACAACGGACCTATGTTTCATAGATTATAATAAAGCATTTATTACTTTCTCTACTTTAGAGCACCAAGAAATAATCAAAATTTTAGAAAACATAAACGTAGACAGCAAAGATCTAATAATAATGAGGTAAAGGCAGCAAAATACAGACAGAAGCTGAGATGAAGATTATGGGGAAGACATGGAATGATCTTAAAAGAATGGCAAGAAACAGAACGATTTGGAAAGTGTTTGTTGAAGACTTATGCTCCACAGAAAGGTAGAAAAAGAAGACGAAAGGCAGCAAAATGCATAGAACCGCGAAGCTGCTGTAAAGCTGATGATAATAATGAAAATTTTTTAAAAAAGGAAAAAGTGGTATGGTAATAGCTTTATGTAGGTGAGAAACAAAACAAATTTAGAACGATGTTTTGGCCAAGTAGTCTTTTAGCTGGAACAGTAAACAACACAAAAGTATATATTGATATACACAGAAATCTAACTACATGGCGATAATATGCTAGACTCTCAAAAAAAAAAAGGAAAATAATTCACTACCCTGTGGTCTGGAGCTTGGTCAGGCACAGACTGGACTGAAACTGATTTGGTGGGCTGACAGGTGTGAAATACAGTAAAGGGGAAGGGTTCTAAAATTATGTGGAGGTGGGTACAAGATCCCAGACTCTACTATTCATCATCATCAAGTACCGGGCCTGATGGCGTTGTGATCATGTCTCTCCACAACTTTTGATCTCAGCAGCTATTTGTCATTTCTGTTGTTGACCTTCTGCCAAGCCATTCTCTTAAGCTGTCTGTTATTTTTTCTTTTTGCTTCCCTCTATCTCTTGGTCCCTCAATTTTTCCAGTTGTTACAATATATTCCAGTTGTTCTCTTCTCATTACATGGCCAAAAAATGATTGTTTCTTCCTAATATTGGAAATTAGCTCTCTTTTTGCTTTGACCTCTCTCAGAACATCTTCATTACTCTTCTTAGATGTCCATGTTATTTTCAACATTCTTCTGTAAAACCACATTTCTACAGACTCCAGTGATTTTCTTGTCTGTTGTCCTATTGTCCATGATTCGCATCCATATGTTAAGACTGGCTCTACGTAACATTTAAGAACTCTTTTTCTTGTTTCTATTGCCAAATGGATTGCATAGTATCTTCCTCATTTTTTTGGAAAACTGTACTATTACTGGAAATATATATATGAGTAAATTCCAGGACCAGGGTAGTTGTAGTGTAGACCATTGTAGACTATTTAACAGCTCCGGAGCAAACATATAGTTTTACTATCCCAATTTCATCTCATAACGACTGGGTCTAACCACCTGATTCGAGAGATTATTCACAACTTGAACAGGTAACTCTACATTTTCATGTCCTCGCAGCACAAAAAGAAGATATCCAACCTCCGACTTACACCACTGTCTCACCCCCTCCTACTCACCACTCATAAGTTACCTGTATTCCAATGGACCTCACATTATTGGACAATGAACGCGCAGTTCTCTCAAAAGGGTTATCGTTTGTCCCTTTGCCCCCAACGAGTGACTGTTATAGTCTCCTAAAAAGATGTTTTTGCAGAAGCATGCATTTAGAATACAATTACTGTGGAAAATCTGACACCTCTCCTTCCTCAAATTTGGATTACTTTTTTTCATTTCCACTCTCAGAAATCAGATTGGACACTGCCTTCTGGTGCCTAAAGGGTTCTCGACATATAGATACAGGTCACTTTATGTGAGATCGAGCAACTCCCCTCTCACTGGGTATCTTGTTCCAATTTAACTCTCGCGGAATTACAAGCCCTCTTCAATCTTCGCCATCAGGAAGATATAGTAATTACATCAGCTGATAAGGATGGTGCTGGGTTTTGGACCGTGCGACTGAGTACACATGAGTCTAGGCCATCCACTGGAGTCGTCAGTACTGGACACTTCGAGACTTGCTGAGGAGGGGATCTGAGCACCTATGGACATGTTCGGATTGCAATGATGATGACCCGCTAATAACTCAAGGGTGGTGGTGTGGCGTAAAGACTATACATACAAGAAGGCACCAAACAATTATCTGACACTATGTTCTATAAACGTTGCCCCAGTGATTCCACTACCAGCAACAATAAGAAGGTTCGCTCAAACATCAAGCAGCTTATCACCGTTAACTCCTCCCTACTAGTGCATCTCATTTCATCATCCCAGACAATGATCTAGGTAAACCATTCTACACGCTCCCTAAGATCCACAAACCCAATAGTCATGGGTGCCAGGTCCATTCTCCACTAGGATCCCACCTCCCGTCTACTTTTCAGTGATCTTCCTTTGGTAGCCTTCAAACGTGACAGGAGTCTGAGAGATATTCTTGTCAAGAGCCACCTCCCCTGCTCAAACTACAAACACCTAGGCACTGTTCAATGTGAACACAGAGTCTGCAGTACTTGTGACTATGTGCTTTACACTGATTCTATCCTGTTCCCCAATGGGCAATTTGATATCAAGGAGAAGTTTAGATGCGTATCACAGAATATCATTTACGCCATAATATGTCAGCATTGCCAGATGACATATTTAGGCGAGTCTGGAAAACATCTGGGTGACCGATTTTGTGAGCATCTTCATAGTGTTGACTGCGGAAGTGGTGTCATTCCGTTTCAATTCTCCAGACCGTAGTGGTAAACTGACATGCAAGTCACTGGCCTTGTCTCATGTCACTTCAGCAATCATAGCCAGTTAGCCCTTGAGAATCGTCTCATAGTCCAGTTGGGTTCACTATCCTTACAAGGCATGAACATATCACTCTCATACACATAGGAGACTTGCTACACATTTCTTAACCTGATGCGCAACTATACATGTGTGTATATTTCTCTTCATGTGTAATGGCACATTTAGGTTTTTGAATGTGCTTTGAGGAAATATATACAGATGTATGCGCTTATGAATATATGGTTATGAATGCATGTGTTTTTGCACATTTGTTTGGTGTGCACACCCATAGTTGCAGATATACACAGATTTATATGTTTGCTTGGGTACATAATACAATTTTCCATGTGGATTTACCTATTGGGAATCAACTCATATATGCATCCATTAATAGTAGAGTCTGGGATCTTGTACCCACCTCCACATATTTTTAGAACCCTTCCCCTTTACTGTATTTCACATCTGTGACAGCCCATCGAATGAATTTCAGTCCAGTCGGCTGCAGGGAAGTACTTTATTTTCCTTTTTTGAGAGTCTAGCATATTATCACCATGTAGTTAGATTTCTGTATATATTCTTACATATTTTAGTGTTGTTGTATACTGTTCCAGCTGAAGACCTACTTGGCAGAAATATCGTTCTAATTTTGTTTTGATTCTCACCAATAATAAGCTGTTACGATACCACTTTTTCCTTTTTTTTAAATTTTCAAAATAATAAAGAACCTCTGCTGGTAACAAACATCAATCATAAGAACTGGAAATCAATTGGGAATTTTTCAACAAATAAATCAAGGTGATAGGCAAGGTTGTGTGCTGTCACCAGATTTATTTCATATGTATAGTGAGATTATTTTAAGACCCATAAGGGACTTGCCTGGAATAACAATTGGAGGTCATGATATAAATAACCTAAAGTATGCTGATGATAGTCTTGAATGAAAGAATGCTAAGAATGAAAATGATTTACAAGAAATGTTAGACATTATAGTGACTTAAAGCAAAAATAAAAGACTCAGCCTCAATAGCAATAAGACAGAAGTAATAGTACCAAAAAAGAAAAAGGCATCACCACAATGCACAATAAAGACAAGTGGAACAATATTAAAACAGTTAATTTAAAATACCTGGGAACAATGTTAACCTTTGATGGTAGATCTACAAGAAAAGTGAGATGCAGAATAGCTGAGGCAAAAGCTGCTACGTCAGCTGGTAATGTACTTGATGATGATGAGTACATATATAAGCAGAGCTATTTTCACAATAAACAACTCCATAGAGCTGAGATCTCCTCCTCCACATGTTCCCAATATGAAACATGTTTGTCACACATTGGTGAAAGCACTGAAGATGGTTTTAGTTCGGATGCATGAACCCTGGCAAAGACCTTTACTCCAACCTCATTAGTCACCTTATATGACATGCATGGCAGGTGACAGTGGTTCTATTCTTTTCTCACCTGTCAGTGATCAGGTAGCCACATGGTCATCTGCATAAATTTAATTTTTTGATGTTTTATGTGAATTTATTTTAATTAAAATAAAAAAAAAAAAGATGCACAACATTGTGTCACTGATTGATTTTCACTTATAAACTGCCTTGTATGGCTTACAAGTCAATTTTTAAGAAAAACCCTTAGAAATTAAAGCTAATTTATTTTACAGCTAATTCAAGCATTGACCAATGGTCTATAATTGCCCATGCAATCATTTAACTCATTACTTAATATACTCAAGCAATAAGAAGACATTAAACACTAACTTTCTGACATTTCACGATGACTTAGTTACTTTATTCATTCAAATATTTGCTATTTATATTTCTCATGTATGTCACTGGATTCATAATCAAGTTATGGATCTTTATATGTGTTTAACTAAAAGTTATAAACCACTATCTCATAGTCCTTATATAAATGTATGAAATGAATTGGTTTAAGTTAGAAAAATTATTTAAAATTCCAAATAGTTTCAATATTGTGATGAGACCTGCTTGATCTTGCTATAATGTAGCAGTTACCAGTCTTTTGATGGAGAGAAGTGGCTAGCTCACATTTGCTCATTTAACAGGGTCATTCTGCTAAACAAGGCCTGATGCACTGAACTGCAAAACACACTGCCATGAAATTTGATATTATGTGTACATAGAAGAAGTAAAACATTTCACCTCTTTTCTCTAGAAACAGTTTGGAAGAGTGGCAATGGAGATTAGGGTTGCCATGGTCATTAAATTGGTAGGATCTACTTATATAGAAAACATAGTGCAGTATTTTCTACTAGGTCTGACAAGCTCCAGCCTATCCAGCAGAAATTAGGAAACTGAGAAAATCAGTTTGCCACATTGATGGTGTTCAAGAGCACAAGGCTCAGAGTTACAAGACATCTAATGACATTATATCTACTAAACTCAGCTTTATATTGCATTTCTATACTGGGTCACGTTATCTCTCTCTCTCTCTCTCTCTGCGATCAGGACTCAGAGTAGGATTCCAGACTCTCACATGAAGTCAGCTGACAGGTTAAGTGTGTTGATCGCCCCCACAAACAGAACATCACAATTAGTCTGCCAGATCCGCTCTGATTGAACACCCGTTAAAATGTTGCACTGTGTTCTGCGCCAGTGGCCCAGTGCATCCGATTTCAGCCAGCATTTTATTCAGGTTTGCATTCCTTAGCCTTTGATTGTCCCCAATCTTCCTGCCAGGCAGCAGATGATCTTTTCTATAGGGGGATTCTGCCCTTAGATGGTCGGCCCTCCCAGGTTTACGAGCACCATCTGCCCGAGTCACTAGAGGTGACTAACACAGACATGCACACACAAAGATAGGAGATGTGATCAACACAGACATGCACACAGCGGTACGAGGCATGACTAACTATGACACACATCAAGATATATGACACATGACTAACATAAACATGCACATAAAGATATGTGATATGACTGACATAGACATGCAAACACAAAGATATGACACATGCCTAACATAGACATGCACACAAAGATATGAGATATGACTAACATAGACATGCACACATAAAGATATGAGATGTGACTAACATGACACACACCAAGATATGAGCCATGGCCAGCACACACACACACACACACACACACACACAAGCTAAGATATGAGCCATGGCTAGCACAGAAACACATCAAGATATGAGCCATCATGTAGTCACTTTATACATTTGTACAAACATAAAGATGTGTCTGATTTGAAAAATAACATATGGATTCAATATTATGAAAAATAAATAAAAAATGTATTGCCTCAAAAGTTCCTTTCTCTGATTTTTTTTTGCATATGACATTTCCACTGCTTCCCACCGTGTCCAGTGAAAATGTTTGTGACCAATCTGAGCTTGCAATTTGAAGACTGACCTATATAGGGTGTGTAATCACCAAAACAAAAACAAATAAAAATTTATTAAAGCCTTCACTACAGCTGCAATTTTAAAATTGTATTGTACAGACCTCGTTTTGAGGATTTAAATATATTTCATAAACTTCAGTCTTGTCATTTAGAATTTATAACAATTATTATGCAACAATATTGCATGTCAGATCTTGAAATGTTCTTAACATGCAAGAATTTAATGATTGCCTCATTTAAAAAAAAATTATTCATCTACCAGAAACCAATCTCAACATATTATTTGGAGTATTAAAAGCATTGTAGCAGAAGCTGTGGCTAAATGTTGATTGCCAATTCAACTAGAAAGTTTGTCACGGGTTGACTATTTTTAGACCATCATAATATATCCAATCATGCTTCACTCATTCACAGTGTCGCCAAGAAGTTAAAGGGCTTAGTTGAATCTAAATATACATTTTTTACAGAAGAATCTTCTGATGGGTTGAATTGCCTCTTGATACAGTTCCTTTAAAGAGAGTTTCCTATCACAGCAGGCACAATTTCTTGAAAGAGATGCAGAGAATGAGAGAGAGAGAGAAAAAGAGAGAGAGAGAGAGAGAGAGAGAGAGAGAGAGAGAGAGAGAGAGAGAGAGAGAGAGAGAGAGAGAGAGAGAGAGAGAGAGAATCATTGACATTAAAATATGGCATGGAATAAATTGAATATTAGAGTCTGATGACAAACATCAGGGACAGAAGATGGTGAAAATATATAATCATGCAGGTCAGCCATAATGGCACTAACATCAGATCTAGATTAGATGTGCTTCAATTACATATATATGTTATATTCTTATCTTACTATTTTAAATATTTAGAAAGGGTAATTTTGTTCCATTTTTACATAGATATGACATTACTAAGAATGTCTACAAACTACATTCAACTTAACAGTCTTAACACTGTTACATATAAAATATTTATAAAATATATTTATAAAACATAATTCATACAGCTAAAGCAAGATAATATAGATAAATGATTGTTTTAAGAAAACTATAGTGTTACTAAAATAAGATAGTAACAATGATGCTAATTACTGATTGAACAAAACAATTATATGATTAAAAAAACAATCTATGATAGTATAATATAAAGTAAATATTTTTATTATGACATTTCCTCCATGCCTTAAAAAGGAGGGATCTCATTGAGGGAGCCGAATCCTACTGCTCTTGCCTCTCTCATCAATGTTCTTCTCGGTGTCTCACTGGGTCTTCCTCTTTTCCTCTTACCTGTTGTTTCCCATCATGAGGGCTTGCTTTGCTATTCGGTTATTATCTCTTCTCATCACATGTCCAACCTATGACCATCGTCTTTTCTTTATTACTGAAGATATTAGTGGTTGATTGGCGATTTCTCTAATTTCCTCGTTTGTTTTGAATTCGTTCCATGCTATACCAAGTATTATCCTTAGACATTTATTTTCAAATGCGTTCAACTTTGTTTCTATACCTCTTGTTGTTTTCCAGCTTTCACACGCATACATAAGGGTTGATAGTACATTTGATTTGAATAGTCTAAGTTTTGTGTTTGTGCTGATGAGTTTTGATTTCCAAAACTTTTCAAGGCTTCTGAAAGACATTGCTGCTTTAGGTATTCTGATTCTAATTTCTTTGCTTGTATCCCCTTCTCGATCAATGTGACTTCCAAGATAGGTAAAGTAATCAATCTCTCATACTGGTTTGATCTACTGCTAATTTACACATTCTGTATCAGGTATAAGTTTAATTAACAACATTGTTTTTACGATAGTGGCTTGTTAAACCTCTGATCAACGGTTCTATACCAAGCCGGAGAAAAATAATTCCTAAATAAAAATAAAAATAAAAAGAAATTGTACAAAAAGAATTAAAAACACCATCAAGTAATGTGGTGTGGAGGGAATATAGTGTTAATGTTCAATTTATTTCTCATCAGCACATTTCTGAACAATATAGTGCTGTCTTTTCGTTCCCAGAAAAAAAAAATTGTACCCATTTTTAGATGAGTGAACCTAGAAGCCACCCAATGGGTTTAAACCCAACCTCTTTTCCTCAAAGTAGTTCATTTCACTAGCCTTTGCTTTACAATGGCTGCCTAAAGAAAATGTAAGCAGCTCATTATTATCAGTATGTCTTTCCTTGCCATGATATACATTATTATTTTACCACTTTGCATGACTTTACCTTTCTCATTCATTTTGTCATTCCATCTTTTATTTTTTCCTTCTGAGTTCTTTAACACTATACTTTTCCTACTATCGCACATTAGGTTCACTAGAATTTCCTTCCTAAAACATGTCAATTGAACTATTTTTTTTATCTTATATTTATATCAGATAGCATTGTTCTCTTGAAATTGTTTTCTTGACAATGCTTCTCTTTATTTCTTAGCTGTCAACAACATGTGAAGGAACATTCTTCCCATTCTTCTCCATTTCTTAGTGTACTTACAGCTATTGTTTATGAATGACCTGGAATAAATTATTGTGAATAAGAGTTTCATAATGTATAAATGGATTATAGTATCAGTAAGCAGTTCTAAGATTTTTTAATCAAAACTGACTATTGAGACCTAGACATTCATTTTAAAATACTATATATTGGGGAAGTTCTTTTAACAAATTTTTAATTGCCCTACACTTGAAGCTAGCCCACTGCTCAAGTGGCAAAGAAATGAAAACACAAAAACTTCTTTGAAAACTGGCCTATAAAAACTACCTCCAACATCTATTTTAAGAGTAAACATGTCAACTTCCAGGAATGAAAGGAATCTGTGTGTTTTCAATGCTTTGTCACATGAGTGACTGTATGCTGTGGATAAACTTTAAACTGCTCACCCAGGATCCTGTGCTTGTAACCATCCCATATAAGACAGCCTACATATTACTTGATTTAAAATTTCTAGTTTACCACAAGTAAAATATATCTCCCATGAAGTCTAGGCATTAAACAATTCATTCATTAATTTTCCTCTTAGGCCTAAGACGACATTTAAGGCAGAAGTTATAGTTCTGCATGACGATTGGGTTAGCGGGGTAGAGTTCTGCCCTACCAAAGGAGGAGTAAGACGTCTCCTTTCCTTCACTAGTCTTCGGGACACCCCTGGGCAAGGTGGAGCTCCCATTTAGCCCCCCTATCAGGGTTATGTGAAGCCATTGGAGCAGGTGGTGGATGGTGTTGTGGGAGCAGCTGACAAGTAGTGCCGGTTATGGTCCCCACACCGCGATGGCAGGCAGAGGATCTCATGTATAGAGACAATAGCTGCGATCTCTGACTAGTACAGTCACTGCCAAGAAGAAAAGGAATGGCAAACTACCTTTTTAAATTGCCTGGAATAATCATGACATCATGGACAGTAGACAAACAAATGAAAAGATGATTAGAGGCCACAGAGATGGGATATCTCAGAAGAATATTGAAAGTTCCCTGGACAGATAAAAAGACCAATGAGGAAGTTCTCAAAGAGGCCAACACAAAAAGGGAGCTCTTAAAAAAACATCAGAAAGAAGCAATCAACATTTTTCGGGCACATCATGAGAAGAGGAAAGTTGGAATACTTGGTTACAACTGGCAAAATAAAAGGAAATAGAGATCGCGGACGACAAAGAGAGAAAATACTGGATAGCTTGGTGTCATGGCATGGAAAAAAGTCAACAACAGAACTGATACGATGCACTGTAGATAGAAGATTGTGGAGGGACATGATCGCCTATGCCAACCGGCAGGGTACATCATGATGATGATGGTTGGGCGTTCCCTAATAATTGTTCTGCATAGTGATTCTCTTGGTCTGCCTTTCATTAGATGGTTTCCACATGAATGCCTAATGGGGAAGTCTTCTTTCATTCATTCTCAGCACATGACTCATGTATTTCCAATTCTTTTTTCTAATAAAGCTCAAAACATATTCTTGTTTAGATTCATCTCTTGTCTGTTATTCTTTCCAGCCTATGTTTGAGATCCTACAAAGACATTTGTTTTCAAAGGCATTTCATTTCCTATCTTAAGTCGTGGTGGATTTCCAGATTCCACATTGAAACAATGTGTGTCAAAGAAAAAATTTATAAAATTAAAAAAAAGTTTATCACAAACAATAAATTATAAGGATGCCATGAAGTAATCAATTATCAGATAAATAATCAGATCTTTGCACCACCTTCTACCACCAGACTGCAACCTTATTAAGTGGGGAAAGACAGATGACAACCAATGTCCTTTCTGCAGTTGAAGACAGAAGATGGAGCATGTTCTTTCCTCATGCAAGACAGCGCTAGGCCAAGGGTGGTACACATGGCGACACAACAAAGTGCTGCATGAGCTGGCTGTCATTGTGGATGGCCCGTGAATGAAGACCAAACTAAAGTTTGACCAGCTACAACAAACACCTATTTTTTTTTAGAACTGGACAGGCTGCACCCCCAAGCAAAACTGGAATGACTCAATGATCCTGGACATAGCGAATGACTGGGAGATAGCTGTTGACCTCCTAGGGCAAGGGTAGTACCCAGAGTGAATCAAGAGATATAAAATGTGTACAGACACTGCACTTTACACATCGGACCCACATCAATAATACATTTTACAGTAATTGAACAACAATTGATAAGCCATAGGTGCATCATCAAAATTTTGTTTAGGGAAACTTCTTCAAATAGTACTTATGCTTTGATTTAATCTTGTACATGTTTTTATAAAACAACTGCAAATGTTAGAGAGGAACAAATGGGATTTAGACAATATAGGTCTTGTATTGTTAACAATCTTTTAAACTTCTCGTATAAGTTCTTTATTAATACTGTCTAATACTTCCTTGCTGTCTTGTAATTCTTGAACATTAATATCTATATTTTTGGACCTTGCGATGAAATGATCATTTACTTAACCCCAAAATATGCAGTTTCTTTTCAGGGTTTGAAATAGAACAATAATCTCCCATTTATTCTCTCCACAAAAATTGTAATAAATCTTCATTGCAATGGTTTTTTTTAGTATAAAATTTCATCTTTAGACTCAATGCAATTACTCCAAGTCAACATCGAGTTTGCAAAATGTCTGAAATTAATTCTCAATGGACATGAATTTTGCACTTTATATTCAATATAAACTACTCAATGACATATATATATAAAACACTGGACACATACCCGAAGATCTACTAAATTTTATCTTTGTAGCCATACCGAAGAAGTCAGGCGCCATTGATTGTGAAGACCATCACACTATTAGTCTCATGAGCCATATGACAAGAATATTACTAAGAATCATCATGAGACATGTAAGAAACAAAATAAAACCAGAAATAGTGATGAACAATGTGGATTTGTGGAAGGAAAGGGCACCAATAATACAATATACATCTTAAGAACATTGATAAAAAGAGCTATAAAGGTAATGAAAGACCTATATATGTACTTTATAGACTATACAAAAGCATTTGATAAAGTAAAGCATGTGGAAATAATCAATATGCTGGAGAAATTAAACATTGATGGCAAGGATCTACAAATCATAAAAAACATGTACTAGCAACAAACAGCAGCTATACGAATTAGCAACCAAACAGGATAATTCTAATATATAAAACAAGGTGTCAGACAAGGCTGTGTTCTGTCGATGGATTTGTTTTCACTTTACAGCGAACATATTATGAGGTCAATAGTAGACAAAAAAGAAATTGAAGTAAATGGTTACAACATAAATAATTTGCGATATGCGGATTAATAGCAGAGACAGAGAATGAACTACAAGATATGATAGACATAATAGTAAAAGAAAGCAAAAAAAAAGGTCTCAGTCTGAATAGTAAGAAAACAGAAGTAATTGTCATATCAAAGAAACAATCATCATCATCATGCAGCATAAAAATAAACAGGACAAATCTGAAACAAGTGCAATGCGTCAAATACTTGGGCACAATAATAACATCAGATGAAAGATGCACCACAGAAATAAAAAGCAGAATTGCTCAGGCCAAAATAGCATTTTAAAAAATGAAAAGTATCTTATGCAACAAATCTATGTCAATAGAAGTGAGAAAGAGAGTTCATCGGTGCTATATAGAACCAATTCTGACCTATGGAAGCGAATTATGGACAGACAAACAAATGAAAAGATGATTAGAGACCACAGAGATAGGATTTCTCAGAAGAATGTTGAAAGTTCCCTGGTCAGCTAAAAATTGCCAATGAGGAAATTCTCAAAGAGGCCAACACAAAAAGGGAGCTCCTAAAAAACATCAGAAAGAAACAATCAACATTTTTCAGGTACATCATGAGAAGAGGAAAGTTGGAATACTTGGTTACAACTGGCAAAATAAAAGGAAATAGAGATCGTGGATGACAAAGATAGAAAATACTGGATAGCTTGGTGTCATGGCATGGAAAAAAGTCAACAACAGAACTGATACGATGCACTGTAGATAGAAGATTGTGGAAGGACATGATCGCCTACGCCAACCGGTATGGCACATGATGATATTCAATGTAAGTGCTAACCTGCATGCAAATTCTTATAAATGCACATATAATAATAAGTTGAAGCTGTAAAGATTCTATTATTTTCTTTAAAGAAATCTAGGTCTCCAATGAAATTATTTTTTATATAACATTATACAACAAACAGTTTACATACAGCTTCAATTTCAACAAATGAAACCAAACGGTTATTAAGTTATAGCATTTTGAAGAGGGGCAGAAGGTTTGAAATCAACCATTGTACATTGTGATCCATTGGCTCTATTTTTGTGATAGCAGCAATGACACAATAACGTGGTTGGTTACACAGAACATGGATCACACAGTCTTAGTGACTGACTCACAAAGTATGCTACAGAAGATTGACAGAAAGTGTTAGTGGCAGGAGTGGATGCAGCGCTTGGATGACTCTAAAGTGAGTATGTTAACCTGGATGTACTGTCCAGGGCACACTGGTGTAAACAGCAATGAATAGCCAACAAGCTTGCTGACAGCTCTGGCACAGTGTAGCCTTATTCTGGACAAAGAGGACATCATCAAGTTTGTTCTTCATTCCTTAAGACAAGAGGAGGAGAACGGCTGGAGCAATGATGTATATATTGAGAGACTGAGGAGTCTAAAGATGGAAAAGGGATCTGATCAAACCACAGTGCTTAGTGGGAAAAGCAGCTGTATCTATAATCAACACCTTACAGCAACAATCAGTCTGCATATGCTTCAAGAAATGCTGGGACAAGCGCTGGAGTGGATATGGGCATGCCTCAACTGCAATGAAGCTGATTTCATGAATAGAATAGAATAGAATCATTGGCACAGATTGTAAAAACAAATATTAACTTTTGCTTTCATCTGCTTAGCGTAGTGTTTACTGTGCTAAAACTTTCATGAAGTTGAGATTTAATTAATATTATGTCCCAAAATTTGGAACAAATTCATAGGTGTTCATTTACTTTCAAAAGATGATGATGTGTTTGAACACTGATGGTTTCAGTAGCTTGCTGGTTGTGTAGTATACCTTTAAAATGTGTCATTTCTACTTGTCTGGTGTTATATTTTTAATTGTGACAGAAAAAAAAAACATTCTCAATGATATCATGTCAATTTGTAATCACTGAGAACCTTTATGATGTCACCCTTGTGTATCCCCACAAAAGATATATGGATATTTTGACCCTACAAAATGCATCCAGCATAACTTTAACATTTATAATTTCTACTTGTCTGATACTATATTTTAATTTTGCATAACTTATATAATAAATGCATAAATGCTGGGTCAATTCTATACTCTTTAAAGCATCGACAGTCAAGAAAAACTGCCACATTAAATGGGGTCTTTAAAATCCACTTGATTGCAGCAATAGCTGCTTCACATCTCCATTCTAATACTCGAGTAATGTTAGTAGAGTTAGCTTTACTCTGATCTGCAATGATTCTGATTATGTCTCAAGCTAAAAAACCCCTATCCCAACATCTTGTTTCTTCTATCTATCTATTGACATTTCAAGCCGTGGCCAGCCCATAGGGCATAAACCCAGATACTCTTTCTCTTTTTCTAAATTTGTTTTCTAGTAGTAGTTTTCAATCCTTGCAAAGATCTTTTAACAAATCTCGCCATTTGTCTCTGTTCTGTGCAAGCATCTTGATCTCATTAAGAGAGCCAATTCCTACTGCCTTTGCTTCTCTGATCAATGTTCTTCTCAGTGTTTCTCTGGGTCAGCCTCTTTTCCTCCTACCTGTTGTTTCCCACATGAGGGCTTGCTTTGCTATTCATGATGTTTCCTACATTAGGGCTTGCTTTGCTATTCAGTTATTATCTCTTCTCGTTACATGTCTAACATCTTGTCTCTTAGATAGATGCATTAATTTATGCATTAACATCACCTTCTTCAGAACTGTTAATTATTTAAATTCAAAATCTGGAAGTTCATCACATTAAACTCTGTACCACTTATCAATCAAGAACAATCTTCTGAAAGTTTTCTATCTCTTCAGGTATGATGCACTCTCTCATTCTGAGTATTTTTTAAACATTTGTCAACTGTCCAATCATCTTCCTGGCTTGTGGCATTCCATGCTTAATTCTTGAGCTTTTGATATCAACTCTGTTTTCAAGCACAGCTGATTGTTTTCATCTCAAAGTGACATTTATAGTTATAATTTTGGAATTTTTACAGCATTTGTGGATTAAGAAGTCCTGAGTCTACATTCCACTCATTCTTTAAACTGATATTTTATTGGAGTGGTTTAAATTTGTCATATCAAACACAAAACACAACATTTTTGGCTTAAGTAAATATTTATGTGTGGCTGATATATTAACAGTTAATGTTCATAATAAAATGATTTTAAAATTAGCAAATCTGAGAGTTTCCAGTGTAATATTTAATTTTTAATCATAAAAGTATTTGAATTTTAAGACAGCTTCTAATCATTCTGAATGTATAATAGATGAAGTATGTGTAATTTAACTTAATTTGAAATGCGCACTTTAAAAAATCAACTATAGTATCAGTGACGAACAGTTATGCATAGAGTAGATGTCTTTGGTTATCAGTAACTCTAATATAGGTTATGTCTTAACTGAATACCTCAGTTTTCTAGACAGAGGACTCAGCACAAATATCATGTTGTCAATGTTGGTAGGCCTATATCTAGTAGAGCCCAGTACTATTTATCATCATCATCATGTGCCATACCGGTTGACTTTGGTGATCATGTCCTTCAACGTACTTCTATCTACTGTGCATTGTATCAGTTCTGTTGTTGACTGTTTTCCATGCCAAGACACCAAGTTATCCAGTATTTTCTCTCTTTGTTATCCACAATATCTTTTTCACTGTATTTTGGCAGTTGTAACTAAGTATTCCAATTTTCCTCTTCTCGTGATGTGCCCGAGAAATGTTGATTGTTTCTTTCTGATGTTTCTTAGGAGCTCCCTTTTTGTGTTGGCCTCTTTAGCTGTCCATGGAACTTTTAATATTCTTCTGAGAAATATCATCTCTGTCACCTCTAATTGTCTTTTCATTTGTTTGTTTAGCACTATTTATATATGAGATAAATATTATACACTTACTTCATTCCTCTTCATCATTCACTCTCACAAAACCAGATCAATTTCTTTAAAAAAGTTGGTGGTTTAATGTAGGCTTCTCCTGATGCCATACAGTTTAGCACTTCAATGAGTCAGAGTTGACAGACCATATCACTACATTATGAAATATGAAGCTGTGGCACTATTATATGTCAATGTTCTCTCCCCTTTATTTGTTATTATAAATTTTGTCTCTTCATATACTTTACTTTGACTTGAATTTTAAATTGTTTAATATTACATCTTTCCTCCAGCACGTCAGTTATTCATGAATTTAGCTGTTTGTAACATAATTTACAGACTATAATATTAATCAACTTTTCCATAAATATATGAAAATAAGAAAGCAAAAAACCAAAATACAATAAATGTAAATTTTAAATATAACTTCTTTTTTTTTTTTTTACTTTCTTATGGTGCTTATGTAACATTTTAGCAGAATTCTTGACACAATTCTTGCAGCCATAGCAACATTTGGAGCTGTTATCAGCATCCTGTGTGTGAAAATGTAAAAAAACATGAATAACATGTAATAATTGAGCTATTGTAGTAAATGGTAAAAACTCTAGCCAACAGCTAAGCACAAAATGATGATTTAGCAGGCTTTTTAGGCTACCTGAAATTAACCAGAATATGAAAAGTTTCAATAATACTATACATTTTTTCTTCTTTTGTATATATGACAGGTTCAGCAAGTCAATAGGGGATTTTATTTTTCTACTCTATAAGATTGTTCTAAAATATAACAGGAGATATGAAAGAAGTGTTAAAACTCTGTAGACAGTAGAGATTCATTTGATTGATCATGTTTTAGACTATCTACAAAAAGTAGAAAGGGAAGAAAGGGAAATATACTTTTAAACTTGCAAAATGCATGCAAAGGTTTAACAACATGTCTTCTTTATCATGTGTTGCATTTGGTATGAAATATACAAAGAGCAAGTAAACAACATGTGTAACAATTGGTGAATGATAACACACAAAGTATCCAAATTTAAATAGGAGGCATATTATAAATGAATATTATTATGGAGGAAAACTTCCGAGGTCATAGATCAGCGAATCATTTAATGGGAAGAGGTATGTTTACAAAACTTGGAAAAAATTGTACAAATAATCAACAACAGAAAAAAAACAAAGAACAATAGACAGCCCGAAGCAGGATCAAACATGCACTCTTCGAAACAGTGTTTTGCCATGGGAAACAAATTCTAGAGCACACGGCCAACTAAGCAACCTTCCCCAAATTTAAAAACACATTTATGCATCTGCCTTGGGCACAGACAAGTTTGGATGCATCCACACAACCTTAGATACACCTGCACAGTGACAAACTTAGGTTGCAACATGAAATGCAAAAATAAATGTGAAAAAGATGCATAAATAATAACTGAGAATGAACAGCGTTATCAAACTTGAAAACATGTGCATGATGACAAGCTTGCTAGTGGATGGACATCAGATGACTAATAGAAGTATAAGCGAGGGACTCAGAAAAACAGAAAGAGAAAGTGTCCAGATAGATATGAACAGATAAAGACTCCAGATACATACGAAAAGCAAAGGACACAGAGGAGATAATGAGAAGAAAAAGGGAAAGAAGAAAAATCAGATAGAAGATATTATTTTAAAAAAGTAGAGGATAAGAAGATTAAATAGTCACACTATATCATCACTTGATAAAAAAGAAGAAGTGGAACAACTTTGTGAAATAAACAGTTCTCAAAATCACTTAACAGTACTGTAGGCAACTTGCAATGGAGCCACAAGAAAAGAAGGAAACATGAATCATTTATCACAACCTAAAGTAGTTAAAACTTCCCTATGCATGTGAAAGCTGAAAAACAACAAAAGAGATTCAGAATAAAGTAAACACTTTTGAGGACAAATGTCCAAGAAGGATACTCTGTGTACGATGGAATGTATTCATAATATAGAGGTAATAGAAATGCCCATGCAACCAACGATCTCATCCATAATTCAGAAGAGAAGTTAGACATATGTCGAACATATATGAACATATCCAGTAAATATGGCAGATAGGCAACAGGGAACCACTGAGGCACTGTCTAAAAAGTGTTTCTTATTGCAGTTTTCTCATATTTTAAGTCTGGCTTGCTGCCAGAGCTACCGAGTAGTGCTGTGCACACCATAAGCTGTGTGTTTCATCCAGATGGTATTTTTGTATTCAGATTGCTCATTATGAATGATGATATCATTTGACAAAAGACAGTTCAGATGCAATCACTGTCAGTGCTATAATGCACATTATGTCTTTTGACATGTGCTGTGTTTGCTACATGGGAACCACAACTGCATTTCTTTGTTTGGATATTCAATGTGATGCTAATTCAGATTATTCAACTGGCACGAGCAATTGAGCAAATAAGGATTTCCATTCATTTATGATACAGGGGCCTTTGAATAACCATAACCATTTCGAACATGTGTTGAGAAGAGACAACAACAAAATTTAAAAAACAAGCACTTCTATGGGAAACATCAGGATACAGAAAAAGAAGAAGACCTAGAGAGACATTGAAAAGAACACTTATAAAAGGAGCAAAGTTGGCAGTCATAGACTCATTGGATAAAATTGAACATCTCCAGATGGATGCAAAATACACTACAAGCTCTATGTGACATCTAACAGCACTGGAATGATCAAGATCATGAAAGTAGAAATAGAAAATAGGAATGAAGTTAACTTCTCTCATATGTTAACAGAACATTCCAAAAGTTCTAGAAATTATCAAGTATCATTTGAACAAGAATTAGTTTCCTCAACATGAAAATATACTACAAAGTCAAACATTATAGGCAAGGTTTGTGGCCAACTTCAATGAGTCAAATAAGATACACCATTAAATGAAGAATTAGTTACCCTAAATTGTTTGAATTAACAACCAATAAACATTCATTATAATTTTAAAATCTGACTCATAATTGGATTAAATACCACATTTGTGAGACTGGTTACGAGTGGTTGTTATACATTTTTATACTGACCACTTTGGATTGAACTGAGAGTGTTTAATATTTGAGGTGACCTTCCTAATTAGTTCTCATTTTATTGGAAGAGCAAATATTCTTTTTTACACTCCACAAATTTTGGATTACAACTTGGTTCTTGTTGACACTACTAAATAATTGTGTCTGAATTCAGTATATTAGAAGGATCATATTATATATATATATATCCTTGTTCGAGCAAGAGATATCTTTTTCATAACTTCTCTTACAAATGAAAGTGACAAAAAAATGCAAAATAATCAGGTTTTAGATTTTCAACAAAGAATAGAGAAAAAGGTGAAAAATAGTCTTTTAAAGTTGCAAAAAGGATCATCATCATCACTGAGTGCCATTTCCACATCGAAGGTTGGCTACTATGGAGCGCCAATCTGCTCTGTCCCTTACTTTGATGGTGCAGGTTGTCATAGGGTGATTTATTGATCTTTTCATGTTACTTGTCTATGTTAGTCTTGGTCTGCCTCTAACTCTTTTACCTTGTATTTTTCCTTACAATGTTACTTTTAATAGGCTGTTGTATCTTTTAACATGTCCCAAAAATTGCATGTTTTGTTTGAATTGTATTTAGTAGTTCTCTTTTCATTTTTATTTGTTCTAAGACTTCATCGTTTGTTTTCTTTTCTTTCCATCCAATTCTACCTTTTCTTCTATATGTCCACATTTCAAAGGCTTAAATTCTCTGTTCTGTTTTCTTGTCTAATGTCCCTGTTTCTGCACCATACAGGAATGTTGAGAACATATAACATTTTGCTATTCTTAGTTTTAGCCCTGTTGTTATTTGTTTTGATGCTAGTATATTTTTCATGACATTAAAATTATTTTTTGCTATTCCTATTCTTTTGTTTATTTAAGTTTTACATTTTCCCTCACTCGTTATAGTATGTCCAAGTCATTTGTAGCTCTGAACTGTCTCCAAATCTATTCCTTCAATATTGATATCCACTTGTAGGTTTTGAGTGTTATCTTTGTTTATGATCATAGTTTTAGTCTTTTTTATATTCGTATCTAATCCACATTTTTTTCATGTTTTTTTTTTCATTAAGTAATTGTAGATCTTTAGGATTTTCAGCTAGTAATACAGTATCATCAGCATATCTTAGGTTATTGATTATCTTTCCATTAATGTTTAGGCCTGGTATCTCAGTGATGTTTTTAGAGATTTGCTCAGTGTATAGATTGAACAAGTTTGGTAGTAGGATGCATCCCTGTCTTACTCCTCTTTTTATATCAATGGGTATAGAGTTCTCTTTGTTAGATTTTATTATTGCTGTTTGATCCCAGTATAAATTACATATTAGACATATGTCTGTGTCATTTAAATGTATATCTTTTAGACATTATATAAGTTATTTATGGTGTATTCTATCTAAAGCTTTGGTGTAGTTTATGAAGCAAGCATATATTGATTTGTTTACTTCTGTGTACTTTTTGATTAATGTTCTCATACATAATGTAGCTTCTTTTGTCCCATTATTTAAAAAAAATCCAAATTGCTGTTCATCTAATTCAATATTTATTTTATTCTGAATCCTTCCTTGTATAACTTTTAGCAAGATTTTTGTAACATGGCTCATTAGGCTTATTGTTCTAAAGTCACTGCATTCAACAGCACCATTTCTTTTAGGCAATGCAATGAAAGTTGATGTTTTTAGTTAATTTGGTTTGTATCCTGTATGGTATATGTCGGTGCATATGTCTGTGATAATTTCAATGCCAAAATCTTCTAGTTCCTGTATCATCTATATCTGTATGTTTTCAAGGTCCTGCTGGTTTTCCCTTTTTCATTGTTTGTATAACTTTATCCACTTCAGATTTTAAGATTTATAGCCAGATGTACATTTTATAATTGGTTAAAAAAATGATGCAAAAATTTAATGACATATCTGCTCTACCATGAATTATATATGAAATATAGACAGAGCTTGATGGCGATTCATGATTGTACATTGAAGTTACGATGGTGGTTTTCTGTTGCCTTCCGTCTGTTTGTTTATGGTTGGTCCGCTAGCCTTTGACTAAAAAGTCTCACCCACAAGGCAGTGGGATTGTTTTACTTCGGGGTACCCTCCCTTAGCCTTTTACTCTTTTTAGCTAGACATTACCTCAGTGCAAAATAAAGACAAGTGGAACAATACTAAAACAGGTAAATGAATTTAAATATTTGGGAACTTTGTTAACCTCAGATGGAAGATGTACAAAAGAGGTGAGATGCAGAATGGCTCAGGCAAAAGCGGCTTTCCAAAAAATGAGGAAAATACTATGCAATGCATTTTTGACAATAGAAACAAGAAAAAGAGTTCTTAAATGTTATGTAGAGCCAGTCTTAACATATGGATGTGAATCATGGACAATAGGACAACAGACAATAAAATCACTTGAGTCTGTAGAAATGTGGTTTTACAGAAGAATGTTGAGAAAACCATGGACAGCTAAGAAGAGTAATGAAAATTTTCTGAAAGAGGTTAAAGCAAAAAGAGAGCTAATTTCCAATATTAGGAAGAAACAATCATCATTTTTTGGCCATGTAATGAGAAGAGAACAACTGGAATATATTGTAACAACTGGAAAAATTGAGGGATGAAGAGATAAAGGGAAGCAAAGAGAGAAAATACCAGACAGCTTAAGAGTATGGCTTGGCAGAAGGTCAACAACAGAAATGATAAAGAACTGTCGAGATCAAAAGTTGTGGAGAGACATGATCACCTACGCCAGTAGGCCTGGTACTTGATGATGATGATGATGATGATAGACAGAGCTAGTAATCAACATAAAAGTGACAAGAATATACAAATTATGTTCATGAAGTATCTACTGTTGAGAAAATAACTTACAAAAATTGATCTAAACACCAATGGTATCATGTAGATTAAACTTAAAAACATAATTAATTCTGTTCTTCAAAAGGAATGTCAGAAAGTGGGGTCCTAATTTTTGTTCACATGCAATATGCACTAACACAAACATAAGCAATTGAAGAGATTATCATTTGAGATTGAATATTACATGAATTCTTTTATGTAGTTATGTAAAGAAAAGGTTTTTGATAACTTGCATAAATGATAGTTGAGAAAAGTTTTTTTAAAAGTATTTCTTGATATTTTTTCTACATGCAGTTAACTATGCTGAAGCTAGATGGAAAATGGACAAGAGAACTATGGTACTTTAGACAGGAAAGTAATTAAGAGATTAATAAATATAGCAATGCTATTGCAGAAAAATCTATCTATTTATCTTTCGTTCGCCTGAAGTATTGCCTATATCTGCAATGTCATTTCCTGTATAAATTTTACTGTCTTTTGTAATTCTTGCAGTGGCCCATATAATTTTGTCTGTAGTGTTGTATCTATGAGCCAATGGATTTTCATCAGTCTACTATATTCAGTACAGTCTTGGAGTATGTGTTCAGCAGGCTGGGGCGCCTGTCCTCATGTACATGTAGTTGATGTGCTGATCTTGAATTTTGTATACTGAAAGATGAAATTGGAGATGCAGTGTCATCAAATTTCAACATGGAGACTGTACTTGACATGACATGATAACTCTTATGCCATTTAAGCATCACAGGTTGATTTTACCTATTTCCAAACAATTGATATCTGGTTAGCAAAAGAAAATTATACTTTTCCATTTCTCTTTCTTTTAGAGTTCATCATCTTCTTGCGTTCTCATCTTAGTTAATATGGTGTGTATATACTCTCCATCTTGTATGGTTATATTCCCTAATATGTATGAGATTTGTTCAAAAGTAGACATGCACCACTTTAAAAGTCATTTGTAAGAAAAATTGTATACATTTGTATCTTCTTCTTCTTTTCTTCTTGCCTTTCAGCATCGAGGCTAGATATAATTTGTGGTCATTTGCTCTTCTGTTCGCCTCTGTTGCTGTTATGTTTCCCAGTGCTTCTAATATTCCATCAATCCATCTTTTTTGTGGTCGGCCTTTAGGTCTGGTGTTCTCACATCGTTTATTGAAGGCTAGTTGAGTTGTGTTTTGATCTTTCTGCTTTGTCACAAGGCCAAACCATTTTATCTATTTTTTCTTTATATATTCTATCTATCTATTGACCTTTCGAGCCGTAGCCGGCCCATAGGGCGTAGACCAAGATATTCTTTCTCTTATATGAATTTTTGTTCTATGGTAGGGGTTAATCCTAGCTTTTTTCTCAGTTTCTCACTTCTGATCTTATCTCAGAACAGACAAAACAGAATGTTGAAACTTTCTTCTTTACTCTACTCTAAACTGCTAACAAACTTTTATTATAAATCAAATACTCTCTGAGAAAACAGCTGCACACAATTAGGTGAAACATAAAAAAAAGAAAATTAAAAAAATAAATTCACTGAAGAAGATGACTGGTGAACAAAATGAAACATTTAAAAAATATTAAAAACACTATATTAACTGTGTGAAATTTTTTCAAATCATTTTTCATATGGCTCAGTATACAACTAGTTAATTTTTATCTTAATTAAATGTTAAAATATATAAACAATACAAAGACAGGTTATAATTGTTCTCTTGAAGTCTCTACTATACTAATAGTTGATGTGATGTGACTCCAACACTAAATGATGAAGTTAAAAATAATTATTATAGATACTTGAACCTATCAACAATAACTTGACATTTCAGACACTAATAGCATTTGTTCAAAAAAGAACAATCTTTCTTGAAATAAGTGTTTTATAGACTTCATTATCACCTTTTTAAAAAATTCATTTTTTAATAACACATATATTTAAAATAAAACTAGAAGCTTGCTACAGAGAACAACTGGAATATATTGTAACAGGGTTCATGGCAAGAAGAAAAAGCAATTCATGTAACATGGAACATTCTGTTCTCTTGCTAGGTTCCTGAATCTTTATTATTGCATGAAAATATTATTGTAACTAATTTGGAACACTTTAATAATAAGCATCTATTCTGAAATGTTTAATGTCTCTATTAATATTTTGCTCTTAACTCATCCAGATACATTTAACTCTCTGTTCAGTGCATGGAAGTTCTATAATTATTTTAAAATATTTTAAAGCTGAAAAGTGCCAATAAAATGATAGATCCTAATTTCAGACAACAGAAAATGTATGAATAGACCACTTTATTTCCACATGAAGTCATTCTTCATCTATTCACAATTTTTTTATTTGTTCATAAAATAAACCCCAGTAGCTTTACTCACTGATCTAGTTCTGAAGAAAAAAAGCATCACTTCATTGTCATCTTTCTTGTGAACAAGTGGACTTTCTTCATTGTTCTCCTGTAAAAAGAAAAAAGAACATACAAACATTTTAATCCAGTCAAACAAATTAGCTTGTTTTTAGGTGAAAGACCAAAAAGAAAATGTTTAAAAAATTATAACAGTGGGCAATATATCCACATATTTGTCCTTGTCCACAGTCAAAAGAAACACTAAATCACATAAAGTTTTCATTGCATGAAAGGCAGATTAATTGTGTACTGACTATTGTTAATGAAAATAAAAAATGAAGACATTATTGGAATTAATATCTGTCTCTAAGTTATGTTTGCATATTTATTATTTATATTTGGAAACTTATACCTTTATAACTTGATACTGATCTACTATCCAGGAAAAATAACCAGGAAGGGAAAGAGTTAAGGATATGTGTAAGCAGCTAGAACTCAAGTGTGTGGTTGCCGCTGAATTTGACTAAGTAATTATTAAATTGTTTCTGTTGAATGTAGGAAAAAATGGTGCTCTGATATCTCTTTTTCAAAGGTTGATATAGTATAACTCTTTGCATTCCTGATTATTTTGCTGGCTTCAACAGAATTATCTGAAATAGATTTGTGAACTGCCCAATGTAACCAATTAAAAAATTATGTAAAAAATTGTTTTTAAATAATTCATATCATATCATATATCAAATTAAAGAAGGCATATTGCACAACATGGAAATAATTTTTGTATGACTTAATATCATTAGGGTAAGTATTCAAATCTTTCCAAACTAGCTGGATTTTACGTTTTCTTTAGGTTTTGACCAGATTAATTTTCAATTTTGAAAAATTTCATCACATGTCTTTTTCTTTATACAATTTCACACAATAATATAATTAAATGTGGTACATCTTATACATCACCAGAAAGGAAAATGGTTGAAGAAAATGAAAACAGCAATCTATTAATATCTGAAGGAAAAAATTTATTACTTATTATAATTAGTATACATAAGGCCAAGCAGCACTGAAAGTGAACGCAGTTTAACTGTCCTTTACCATACAATATTATCATTCATTGCAAGCAATTCTATCTATCTATCTATTGACCTTTCGAGCCGTAACCGGCCCATAGGGCGTAGACCAAGATACACCTTCTCCTATATGAATTTTTTGTTTTAGCAGTTTTCTTTTAAAGATATTTTATCAAATCAAGCAAGCAATTGGAATATCAAAAAACACAGATTCAAAATGTTCAATTTAATAGTGGAATTCACAATTGATGTAGACATAGTAGGAAGTAAAAGAATGTAGAAAAATGTCATATCCTATGATCTATCCAGGCCTTATCATTCAACAGAATGCTCTATTAATATATAATAAAAAACAGATTCTTAAGGAAGAGCTCAAATCATCTTGCAAGGAAAACCTTCAGACAACACATATGTATTAGAACCAAACAAAGATCTGAGCGAAGCCCGCACATCCAAAAAAAAGGTCCAACTTAAAAAAACAAAACAAAAATAATCCTAGATGTTTCAGGAATAGTCTTCGAAAATGAGGCAGAAATGAGAGCCCTATCACTTATCATGCTCCATGAAAAATACCCCAGAGATTTATGGACACTCTTCTTCACAGATGGATCTGCATCAATGAAGGGAGGCAATGGCATCTATATAACACCCAAGTAGAAAGACAGAAACATACTCTCTTCCAGCCAGAGTAAGGTGCACAAATTTCAGAGCATATGCAATGGCACTACACACAGCCATATAAACTCTCAATGTACAACTCTCCTAAGCCCAAAATTTGTCAATCCTAGTGATGTATGGTTAGTCTTACAAGCGATGTCAAGACTAAACCCCGACAGACTCATTCAGGTAATAAACGTGTATTTGCTGTCAGAAAAGATATAACTATTCCTGCAATGGATACCAGCACACTGTAGCATCCCTGGAAATGAGAAAGCAGATGAAACTTGCAAAAGCAGATGGAAGTCTTCAACAGTTCATCCAACTACAGCGCTCAAAGAAATAAAGACAATCCTAAAGCAAGCTGGGAAAACAGAATGGAGAAAGAGTTATATAGAAAATATGAGCCAGAATACAACAGCTAAAACAAACTCAGCACACATGGGCAGACAGTCAGGCTCAGAACAGGTCACTGTGGCCTCAAAGCACACACACACACACACACAAGATAGGACTCAGTCATCATTGAGCACCATCTCTGCAACGAAGGTTGGCTACTATGGAGCGCCATTCTGCTCTGTCTCTTGCTTTGATGGTGCAGGTTGTCATAGGCTGATTTGTCCATCTTTTGGTGTTACTCATCCATGTTAGTCTTGGTCTACCTATGCCTCTTTCACCCTGTATTTTCCCCTCCGAGATTACTTTTAGTAGGCTGTAGTGTCTTTTAAAATGGCCCAAAAATCGCATTTGTCTTGTTTGAATTGTGTTTAGAAATTCTCTTTTCAGTTTTAGACTTGTTTTAAGACTTCATCTTTTGTTTTCTTTTCTTTCCATCCAATTCTACCTATTGCTCTATATATCCACATTTCAAAGGCTTAAATTCTCTGTTCTGTTTTCTTGTCTAATGTCCATGCTTCTGCACCATATAGAAAATAGAGAATAGGACTCAGTAACTTTGTAATATTTGACTGCAGAGCATCCAGACAAACTCCAGAGCATATTCTACAGGACTGCAGCACTATCAAAACCCTAAAACACAAATATGGCTCACATAAACAATGCATGAAAGTTATGGAGAACTGGTGAAGACCTCAAACACACTATCTTGATCGTGACCCATGCTGGTCTAAATATCTAAATACATAACACATTTACATTGTAAGGTCTTTCACTTCCAATTTTCTCTTTTTTACACACACACACACATGCATGCACGCACACATGCACTCATGCACACACACACAAACATACATATATATATATATATATAAGTAGACTGTTCAAAAAGTATCCTACCTTTGAGCTTGAAAAACACAATTTCTTACCTAGTTGTTGAGATCCTTATTCACTTTAAAGTACTTTCAAAGTCT
Source organism: Megaustenia siamemsis (assembly GCA_032433765.1). Classification (NCBI taxonomy): domain Eukaryota; kingdom Metazoa; phylum Mollusca; class Gastropoda; order Stylommatophora; family Ariophantidae; genus Megaustenia; species Megaustenia siamemsis. Next base: position 48,788,446 of record JAVIAB010000059.1, on the reverse strand, counting down.
GAATCATATGTGAGAAATGGGCAAGTGAATTGTCATGATGGAGCTGCCAAGTTACTGTTCTGAACAGGTCATCTGATTCAGATTTTCTTGGTCTAACACCAAGGTTTGTCAACACTGCTCTTTGCAATGTTTGGCTTTCAACAAGTTGAATAAATGCTGAAAATGATGCTGTTTGAGATGCAAGAAGACAGTATGCAGAACATGAAGACCCATCTATACTCCATTTCTAAAGAGGCCTTCTGGAAATGCTTCCAACAATGGCAAGACAACTGAGATAAGTGTGTGCACTCCAAAGGAGAATTCTTTGAAGGGTATAAGGGTTTCAAACATGTGAGAAATAGTATTTTATCCCACCCAAAGGTTGGATTCTTTTTTAATAGTCCACATATATAATTTTCAATGAAATTGAATTTATTTATAACTTGGACAGCAAAATACCAACATAAATCAGCAAATAAAAATCTATCTACTAGAAATAGTTTATATAACTGTGAATAAAAAGTGAAAGCAAAGGATTGCATTTTAAATTGAAAAAAACCAACACTGGTAGAAATAACAATCAAGACTGCATAAAAATAAAGGTACAGATCTGTTCCAACCTTAAGAGCAATATCAACTTCAGTCAAGTTAACAATCCAGTAGGGGCTGTATATTGTTATGTTCAAGCTTCCCTCCTTCTCCCTGCAGTGAAGACCTAAATCCTTAATTTAAAAAAATATGTCTGTTATGCCATACTTCACAAAGACAAAACTCTGAACAAAGCAACAATTCATAATGAAATCTCAAATGAATAAATTGGTGGTATATATCACAACTAATATAGAAAAGGCAACTACTTTAGTCTTGTAGTACTCATTAGGTCAAACTGGGACTTCCAGTTCCAAGCATATAGAATAAAGACTGTGTTCCATTGACCGGTGCAGGATTTGAATTTGAAAACTGATTAATTTCAGCTCTCTAATGTAGATCTCTGCATTAAATCAACTAGACGTTCTACTTTATGGATTTATAGATTTATGTTTGGTGCTATGGAGTTCATGCACATGACAGCAGTCCTTTTTGGTGAACCAGATAGTGTGAACACATGACCTTCCTCCACACTGATGTCAATGTGCTTATTACATCATACAATTTGAGAGCTGATCAAAAACTGATGTTGGATTTGTTCGGTGTTGTACTTGTATGTATATGTCTTTACACCAGATCACTACAGCACCTCTCTTATCAGTTGGTTTAATGACAATATCTGCCCGATCGTGAAGGTTAGAGAGGGCTCGATATTCTGCTGGAGTTAAATTGAAACGAGGTACCTGGTGAGAGGAGAGTTGCTCGATCTCACACAAACTGACCTGTATGTATACGTCGGGAACCCTTAAGGCATCAGAATGTGGTGTCCAATCTGATTTCAGAGATTGGAAACATGAAAATTCATCCAAATTTGAGGAAGAAGAGGCGTCAGATTTTCCACAGTGATAGTATTCTAAACGTATGCTTCTCTGAAAATCATGAACATCCTTTAGCAGACTATAATCATCACTCGTTGGACGCAATGGGACGAACTGTAACCCTATTGCGAGAACTGTGTGTTCATTGTCTGATAATGTGAGGTCTGTTGTAATGCAGATAATTTGTGAGTGGTGGTTGGAAGGGAGATGAGAGGGTGGTGTAGAGTGTAGGTCAAAGGTTGGATATCTTTTTGTGCTGAGAGGACATTAAAGTGTACAGTTCTCTGTTCAAGTTGTGAATAATCTTGCGAATTGGGTAATCAGACCCAGTCGTTAAGAGACGAAGTGGGATGGTAAAACTATATGTCTGCTGCAGAGGCTGTTAAGTAGTGTTAAGTAGTCTAGAATGGTTTTCTAGAACTACCCTGATCCATTGAAAAACCATACCACTTTTCTATGTTATCGAATTTACGAATCTCACTGGCATTTCGGCTGTAAATAAAGTGGATGAATTTGGAGCGAAAGCCGCATAGGAGAATTTTAAACCATAGGAAGTTGTTGAGGAAAATAACAGTAGGTGACAGGTGGATCTAGTGATTCTAGTCAGTTTATAGGTTGTGAAGGCGAGTTCTTTAGAGACACCAGCGATATCCTGTGGTAGATTTTGGAGAGCATATGTGAATTGGCAGAGAGTGTTGTAGAACATTTTGAGGGAAGGCATATTAGCGGAAATGAGCATTTCAGTCAGTCAAAGAAGACAGCTGTGTGGATTCTCAGTGGTAATATGAGTGATGGTGGAAATAATTATTGTGTAATTATGATAATAATGACAATAGTGCTAGTAGTAAAAATACAAATGAAAATGAAAATTTAAAAAAGATAATAATAGTAGTTTAATGTTAAGTACTTTAATGTTAAGTTTCTTTAGGCATCGCCTCTATCCTAAATCAATTCTCCAATCTGCCTTCCAAAAAGATCTATGCATTTCCCATCCAGTGGCACTCATCTTATCCACCTGCCGCTCATCTGACTATATTCACCCTCACAACTTGGCTGCAGTGAGGATCCTTAACTGCTCCATTCTCCACTCGGATCTCACCACTTTTCATATCCTCCTCTGGTCGCCTTCAAATGTGACAGGAGTCTGAAAGATATTCTTGTCAAGAGCCGCATTCCCTGCTCAAACCATAAACACCTAGGCACGGTTCGATGTAGATGTCAAGTCTACAGCACTATTGATCATATGCTTTGCATGGATTCTGTCCTGTTCTCCAATGGGCGATTTGATATCAAGGAAGGGTTTACATGCGTTTCATGGAATATCATTTACGCCATATGTCAGCATTGTCAGATAACTTATATATTGTCCAGTTGGGTTTGCTGTCCCCACAAGGCATGAACATATTGCTCTCATACACATAGAATATCTGCTACACATTTCTTATTCTCATGCGCACCCGCACCTATATGAGTTTGCATGTGTATTTGCACATTTGGACACCTTTGGGTGTTTTTGGGCGTGCTTTGTAATAATATATGCAGGTGTATCATCATCGAGTGCCGTCTCCGCAACGAAGGTTGGCTACCATGGAACGCCATTCTGCTCTGTCTCTTGCTTTGATGGTGCAGGTTGTCATAGGCTGATTTGTCCATTTTTTGATGTTACTTGTCCATGTTAGTCTTGGTCTGCCTATGCCTCTTTTACCTTGTATTTTCCCCTCCATGATTACTTTTAGTAGGCTGTTGTGTCTTTTAACATGGACCAAAGATCGCATTTGTCTTGTTTGAATTGTGCTTAGTAGTTCTCTTTTCACTTTTAGTTGTTTTAAGACTTCATCGTTTGTTTTCTTTTCCTTCCATCCAATTCTACCTATTCTTCTATATATCCACATTTCAAAGGCATCAATTCTCTGTTCTTTTTCTTCTCAAATGTCCATGTTTTTGCACCATATAGGAATATTGAGAAGATGTAACATTTTGCTATTCTTAGTTTTAGCCCTGGTGTTATTTGTTTTGATCTTAGTATGTTCTTCATGATCGAATTCCTCTCCATGGCTTCCTCTGGACTAGTATGTGATGAGGCTACAATCTCTTTCATGGCGGTCAGCCATATTCGTCTTTCGTGTTCTGAATATGCCTCATGTGTACCACACACTTTGCTGTTTTTGCTTTCTGGGCCGTTGATCATTTCTGATTCATCTGTCCCATCCACCGTCGCAGATGTATGTGCTTATGAATGTATGGTTACAAACGCTTGCACTTGTGTACATCTGTTCCAAAAATCATGTGCCGAAGGTCTGTAAAATTTATGGTCTCTAACACCATATTCAATGTAAAACGTTGTATGAAAAACAATGTATGAAGGAACAAAATGTAGTGTGGTGCATGAAAGACAGCTTACAGAAGGATTTGAAATAAGAACAGGAGTAAGGCAGGGATGCCTTCTGTCTCCATTTCTCTTTCAACTGGCCATAGATTGGATTATGAAAATAACTCAAAACAACAGAAATGGAATGCAGTGGTCACTGACCAAACAACTTGATGATTTAGACTTTGCTGATGACATAGCTCTCCTATCACACAGCCATCAACAGATGCAGGATAAAATGAGCATACTTGATGAGAGATAACAACAGATAGGACTGAAGATTAATAGAGATAAGACCAACATTTTGAGAATTAATACAGTTGGCAATAACCAAATAAAACTAGGAGAAATAGCTCTATTAGATGTACAATCCTACATATATCTGGGCAGTAATATAGATAAAGAGGGAGGAACAGAAAATGATACCCAAATAAGGATATCAAAAGCAAGAGGAGCTTTCATTACACTGGGAAACATATGGAAATCCAAAGAAATTAGGTTAAATACAAAAATAAAAATGTTCAACTCAAATATTAAGGCGGTCCTATTATATGGCTGTGAAACATGGAGAACAACAAAATTGACAATCACGAAGATACAGACTTTCATTAATGGATGCTTATGCAGAATTGGAGGATGGAAATGGCAGGACAAAATCACTAACATAGAATTATGGAAATGTGCCAGTCAAACACCAGTGGCTAAAGAGATACGGCGAAGACGATGGCGTAGGATAGGACACACACTGCGGAAGCCAACTGAGAGTATTACACAATAGGCCCTTTTTTAGAGTCCCCAGGGGAAGAGACAAAGAGGAAGACCAAAGAATTCTCGGAGAAGACAAGATAGAAGCAGAGATGAATATGATGGAGAAGACATGGAATGATCTTAAAAGAATGGCAAAAAACGGAACGACTTGGAAAGTGTTTGTTGAAGACATATGCTCCACTGGAAGCTAAAAAAAGGTAGTAGAAGAAGAACACCATATTCCCTATACGCTGCCACCTGGCGTGACGGGGGTACTTTACTTTTTTACTGTTCAGTGTGCACACCCATAGTTGCAGATATACACAGATTTATGTGTTCGCTTGGGTACATAAACAAATTGTCCATGTGGATACATTTATTGGGAATCACACTCATATAAATGCTTCCAGTAATAGTAGAGTATGGGATCTTGTACCCACCTCCACATAATTTTATAACCCTTCGCTTTTACTATATTTCACTTATACGTCCGCCCTGTCAGCCAGCCATATTAATTTCAGACCATTCATTGCCTGACTAAGCTCCACACTTATTTTCTTTTTTGAGTCCTAGCATATTATCGCCATGTAGTTAGATTTCTGTGTATATTCTTATATATATATTTTGTATTGTTGTTTATTGTTCCTGCTGAAGACCTTCTTGACCAAAAGGTCATTCTACTTTTTTTTGTTTCCCACCTACGTAAAAGCTGTAAAAGCTACCACTTTTTCTTTTTTTAAAAAAATTTTCATTATTATCATCGGCTTTACATTTCTATGCATCTTGATGCATATTTATGCCTTTAGCCTATGTATCCCTAACCGGTATGCTCAAAAGGAAGAACGAAAAGATCAAGATTTTGAAGCTGTTTGTAAATCTGCAGCCATGATGCAACTCCCAGATGTTCATATTAGTGAAGCGGGAGTAGTATAGGTGGCTGTTTACCCAAATCTAAAAGTGCACGCACATGCACCGAAATTGCACCAAAGACAATGGATTTTGCACCGTGCAATGGTGCCAAAAAAAAAAAAAATTTTTAATTCGCTATTTTTTCGAAATTGACTATTTTTTTGGGGGGTAATTTTTTTTGGGTTCGTCAGTTTGTCGAAACGGTCCACTGCGTCTGACAGGTAAATTGTAAAGATCGTGGCTCGGTGGTAATCGGCTTATCGTGTGGTGCCGTGCGGGTCGTGATCGGCTATCGCGGTGTGTTAGAGGAAAATATTTGTGAAAGAGTATTTTAAAGTATTTTAAAAGAGTATATTTGTGAAAGTAAAAATTCAGAATTATTAAAAAAAATATGTATTTGTGAAAGTAAAAAAAACAACTCAGAATTATAAAAAAAAAAAAATAGTCTCCCACAGGCCAGGCACTTAGCACACGGTTCACTTCGTCACTTTGTCGAACGGTCCACTGCGTCTGACAGGTAAATTGAAAAGATCGTCCGTCAAACAGTCGGTTGCGTCTCAGGATATTTCAGTTAACCAACCAGCCCTCAGGTAAAACCCCGATTGATAAGAAAACGGACTTATTTTAAAAATAATAAAATATAATGATAAAAAATCAATATTTTTAAAAACTTAAAATGAAGGGAAATTTAAAATATAGGCGATCTCGTAACTGATTGGGTCGCGGATCTCGCACTACATTTTTTAGTGATCATGTGCCACCCTCAACACCATCATCAACCCTTCATGTCCTATCATCACCAACATACCACACAAAGTATCAAACCGATTATTATTCGGCGGCGGTCGGCATGTGAGGTGGAGGGGGGTATTAGGCGACAGGAGGCGACATGTAAAAAAATGCCGACAAGCAATGACGTTGAAGGGGTATTGTTAGGAAAAGGATTAGGTAAATACGACTATCTCGCGGGCGGGAACGGGTTGGTCGGCACAGGGTGTGTTATTGTAGTATCGCTAACATCATGTGCCAGGATAGCGGTTCTTGAGGAAAGATTATTGGTCGCGTGTGTTATCGCTACCAACATCATCATGTGTCGTGTAGTAAGGTGTGCTAATATTAAATAGTGACGCTCGCTCTTTCTCATTCAATGTAAAGCAAAACAAAATTCTATAGAACTATATTTTATAGAACTGGAGTCGTCAGTCGCTGGACACTGAGGGAATTGCTGAGGAGGGGATCTGAGCACCTATGGACATGTTCGGAGTGCAATGATGATGACCCGCAAATAACTCAATAACTCAATATACAACATATATATATTACTGTCCGGTTGCTGATAATTGTAAGCGTCTGGGTTTCCTACACAACCGCCCTCCATTTTGACAAAACCTTGATCAAAGCTGGAATAGGTAATCGGTGACTCTGCTGAAACATCCGGGGCATCCATATTGGCTGCCGGATCTGTCGTCTGATTAACAAGAGTGAGGTTCCCTTGGTTAACAAAAGGGGGCGTGTAGTTGATCTGGTTAACAACAGGTGGCGTGTAGTTGAGGTTAGCATAAGCGGTTAAAATTTCCTCTCGCATCTCGACTAACGTGATAAATTCCTCTCTCGATAGTGTTATCCCAGTTCTGGTAGGAAACTTCAAAAAACTATCACCGATATATGTCCTTATATTTATCAATGGTCTGTTACGAAAAAACACAAACCGAGACTGCCTTAACGCCATCTTTAGACAATGGAACTACCCCCTCTGCCTTCATGTCCTATCATCATCATGTGCCACCCTCAACAACATCATCAACCCTTCATGGCCTATCATCATCATGTGCCACCCTCAACACCATCATCATCCCATCATGTCCTATCATCATCATGTGCCACGATCAACACCATCAGCATCCCTTCATGTCCTATCATCATCATCATCAGCATCATCATCATCAAGCCACACAAAGTATCAAACCGATTATTAGTGACACATCATCAGCATGTACCACCCTCAACACCATCATCAACCCTTCATGTCCTATCATCATCATCATGTGCCACCCTCAACAACATCATCAACCCTTCATGTCCTATCATCATCATACCACACAAAGTATCAAACCGATTATTAGTGACACATCATCATCATGTGCCACCCTCAACACCATCATCATCCCTTCATGTCCTATCATCAAGCCACACAAAGTATCAACCAGCGAAATTCTCTCTCTCTCTCTCTCTCTCTCTCTGTCTGTCTCTCTCACATTCATGGTAAAGCAAAACAAAATAGGCTCATACTCAAAAAGTCGACCTCAAAACCATAAAAATCTACTCACATAGTCATACTAGTTAGACACAACGAGCAGGAAGTTATATTCAAGGTCCAAAATGTTAGACCAAATCACTAAGATTTTACCACCAGAACACACAAATTTAGGCTCATATTCAAAAAGTCGACCTAAAAATTTCAAAAAGCTACTCACATAGTCATAATTGTTAGACACATCGAACCGATCGTTATTTCTAAAGCCAAAATAGTTAGGCCAAATTGCAAACATTTTATCACCAGAACACAAAAATGTAGGCTCATACACAAAAAGTCGACCTCAAAACACTAAAAAAGCTACTCATGTAGTCATAATAGTTAGATACAAGGAGCAGGAAGTTATATTCAAGGTCCAAAAAATTAGACCAAATCACAAACATTTTATCCCCAGCGACATAAAACACCCTAAAATCTACGCCCATACTCAGACTAGTTAGAAACATCGAACAGATAGTTACATCCAAAGTCCCAAATAGTTAGGCCAAATTGCAAACATTTCGTACCAGAACACAAAAATGTAGGCTCATAATCAAAAAGTCGACCTAAAAACTCTAAAAAGCTACTCATATAGTCATAATAGTTAGACACAATGAGCAGGAAGTTATATTCAAGGTCCAAAAAATTAGACCAAATCGCAAACATTTTATCACCATAACAGAAAAAATTGGGCTCAAATTCAAAAAGGCGACATAAAAATCTACTCCCACACTCATACTAGTTAGAAACATCAAACAGATAGTTACATCCAAAGTCCCAAAAATTACGCCAAATCGCAAATATTTTACCCACAGAACACAAAAATGTAGGCTCATATTCAAAAAGTCGACCTAAAAATCCCCCCAAAAAAGCTACTCACATAGTCGTAATAGTTAGACACAACGAGTAGAAAGTTATATTCTAGGTCCAAAAAGTTTGGCCAAATCACTAAAATTTTACCCACAGAACAAAAAAAAAATAGACTCATATTAAAAAAGTCGACCTCTAAATCATAAAAAAAAAAAATCTACTCCCATACTCATACTAGTTAGACACAACGAGCAGATAGTTATATTCAAAGTCCAAAAAACTTTATTTTAGACATCCCCATTGCAAAAAGTTACATTAAAAATCACTTTTAGGATTTTACCCCCTGACTATTTTTTAGGGATACGCCCATAAAATCGGTAAAAATAGTAAATTTACACTCTAGGCATACCCCAAACTTTATTTTAGACATCCCCATTGCAAAAATTTACATTAAAAATCACTTTTAGGATTTTACCCCCTGACTATTTTTTAGGGATACGCCCATAAAATCGGTAAAAATAGTAAATTTACACTCTAGGCATACCCCAAACTTTATTTTAGACATCCCCATTGCAAAAATTTACATTAAAAATCACTTTTAGGATTTTACCCCCTGACTATTTTTTAGGGATACGCCCATAAAATCGGTAAAAATAGTAAATTTACACTCTAGGCATACCCCAAACTTTATTTTAGACATCCCCATTGCAAAAAGTTACATTAAAAATCACTTTTAGGATTTTACCCCCTGACTATTTTTTAGGGATACGCCCATAAAATCGGTAAAAATAGTAAATTTACACTCTAGGCATACCCCAAACTTTATTTTAGACATCCCCATTGCAAAAATTTACATTAAAAATCACTTTTAGGATTTTACCCCCTGACTATTTTTTAGGGATACGCCCATAAAATCGGTAAAAATAGTAAATTTACACTCTAGGCATACCCCAAACTTTATTTTAGACATCCCCATTGCAAAAATTTACATTAAAAACCACTTTTAGGATTTTACCCCTTTATCATTTTTGAGGGTTACGCCCATGAAATCGATAAAAAAATTGAAATTTAACATCAAGGCACACATCAAACTTTATTTTAGACATCCCCATACCAAAAATTTACTTAAAAATAACTTTTATGATTGTTACCCCTCTTACCATTTTTGGTGGCTACGCCCCTGAATTCGATGAAAATCGTAAATTTAGCACGTAGGCTTACCTAACACTTTATTTTAGACATCCCCATACCAAAATCACCTTTTCTTCTTTTTTCTTTCCTAATCTGCCTTTCAGCGTCGAGGAGAGATATAATTTGCGGTCTCTTGCTCTTCTGTTCGCCTCTGCTGCTGGTATGTTTCCTAGCGCTTCTAATTGTACATCGACCCATCCTTTTTCGTGGTCGACAGTTGGGTCTGGTGTTCTCACAACATTTTGCTGAAGGCTCGTTGTGTTTTTGATCTGTCTGCCCTGTCACCTAGCCAAACTATTTTATCTGTTGTTTCCTTATATATTCTATGATGGGGGCTATTCCTAGCTTTCTTCTAAGTTCTTCATTTCTGAGCTTATCTCTCAGACTGTTTCCTGTCATTCGTCTAACACATTTCATCTCTGAGATCACAAAAATTTAGGCACATAGTCAAAAAGGCGACCTCAAAACCCTAAAAATCTACTCCCACACTCATCTAAAAGTTACACCAAAACCGCACGAGATTTGCACCGTGCAAAAACATGCACAAGTTTGACACGCGCACCAGTTTGACACAATGCACCAATAGACATGATTGTTACGCCCCTTACGAAGGCTGATTGTTACGCCCCTTACGAAGGTGCATTGTGCCAAACTGGTGATAAGTGTGGGAGTAGATTTTTAGGGTTTTGAGTTCACCTTTTTGACTATGTGCCTAAATTTTTGTGATCTCAGTGATGAAATGTGTTAGACGAATGACAGGAAACAGTCTGAGAGATAAGCTCAGAAATGAAGAACTGAGAAGAAAGCTAGGAAAAGCCCCCATCATAGAATATATAAGGAAACAACAGATAAAATAGTTTGGCTAGGTGACAGGGCAGACAGATCAAAAACACAACGAGCCTTCAGCAAAATGTTGTGAGAACACCAGACCCAACTGTCGACCACGAAAAAGGATGGATCGATGTACAATTAGAAGCGCTAGGAAACATACCAGCAGCAGAGGCGAACAGAAGAGCAAGAGACCGCAAATTATATCTCTCCTCGACGCTGAAAGGCAGATGAGGAAAGAAAAAAGAAGAAAAGGTGATTTTTTGGTATGGGGATGTCTAAAATAAAGTGTTAGGTAAGCCTACGTGCTAAATTTACGATTTTCATCGAATTCAGGGGCGTAGCCACCAAAAATGGTAAGGGGGGTAACAATCATAAAAGTTATTTTTAAGTAAATTTTTGGTATGGGGATGTCTAAAATAAAGTTTGATGTGTGCCTTGAGGTTAAATTTCAATTTTTTATCGATTTCATGGGCGTAACCCTAAAAATGATAAGGGGGTAAAATCCTAAAAGTGGTTTTTAATGTAAATTTTTGCAATGGGGATGTCTAAAATAAAGTTTGGGGTATGCCTAGAGTGTAAATTTACTATTTTTATCGATTTTATGGGCGTATCCCTAAAAAATAGTCAGGGGGTAAAATCCTAAAAGTGATTTTTAATGTAAATTTTTGCAATGGGGATGTCTAAAATAAAGTTTGGGGAATGCCTAGAGTGTAAATTTACTATTTTTACCGATTTTATGGGCGTATCCCTAAAAAATAGTCAGGGGGTAACAATAATAAAAGTGATTTTTAATGTAAATTTTTTACAATGGGGATGTCTAAAATAAAGTTTTTTGGACTTTGAATATAACTATCTGCTCGTTGTGTCTAACTAGTATGAGTATGGGAGTAGATTTTTTTTTTTTTTAATGATTTAGAGGTCGACTTTTTTAATATGAGTCTATATTTTTTTTTGTTCTGTGGGTAAAATTTTAGTGATTTGGCCAAACTTTTTGGACCTAGAATATAACTTTCTTCTCGTTGTGTCTAACTATTACGACTATGTGAGTAGCTTTTTTGGGGGATTTTTAGGTCGACTTTTTGAATATGAGCCTACATTTTTGTGTTCTGTGGGTAAAATTTTTGCGATTTGGCGTTATTTTTGGGACTTTGGATGTAACTATCTGTTTGATGTTTCTAACTAGTATGAGTGTGGGAGTAGATTTTTATGTCGCCTTTTTGAATTTGAGCCCAATTTTTTCTGTTATGGTGATAAAATGTTTGCGATTTGGTCTAATTTTTTGGACCTTGAATATAACTTCCTGCTCATTGTGTCTAACTATTATGACTATATGAGTAGCTTTTTAGAGTTTTTAGGTCGACTTTTTGATTATGAGCCTACATTTTTGTGTTCTGGTACGAAATGTTTGCAATTTGGCCTAACTATTTGGGACTTTGGATGTAACTATCTGTTCGATGTTTCTAACTAGTCTGAGTATGGGCGTAGATTTTAGGGTGTTTTATGTCGCTGGGGATAAAATGTTTGTGATTTGGTCTAATTTTTTGGACCTTGAATATAACTTCCTGCTCCTTGTATCTAACTATTATGACTACATGAGTAGCTTTTTTAGTGTTTTGAGGTCGACTTTTTGTGTATGAGCCTACATTTTTGTGTTCTGGTGATAAAATGTTTGCAATTTGGCCTAACTATTTTGGCTTTAGAAATAACGATCGGTTCGATGTGTCTAACAATTATGACTATGTGAGTAGCTTTTTGCAATTTTTAGGTCGACTTTTTGAATATGAGCCTAAATTTGTGTGTTCTGGTGGTAAAATCTTAGTGATTTGGTCTAACATTTTGGACCTTGAATATAACTTCCTGCTCGTTGTGTCTAACTAGTATGACTATGTGAGTAGATTTTTATGGTTTTGAGGTCGACGTTTTGAGTATGAGCCTATTTTGTTTTGCTTTACCATGAATGTGAGAAAGACAGACAGAGAGAGAGAGAGAGAGAGAGAGAGCGAATTTCGCTGGTTGATACTTTGTGTGGCTTGATGATAGGACATGAAGGGATGATGATGGTGTTGAGGGTGGCACATGATGATGATGTGTCACTAATAATCGGTTTGATACTTTGTGTGGTATGATGATGATAGGGCATGAAGGGTTGATGATGTTGTTGAGGGTGGCACATGATGATGATGATAGGACATGAAGGGTTGATGATGGTGTTGAGGGTGGTACATGCTGATGATGTGTCACTAATAATCGGTTTGATACTTTGTGTGGCTTGATGATGATGATGCTGATGATGATGATGATAGGACATGAAGGGATGCTGATGGTGTTGATCGTGGCACATGATGATGATAGGACATGATGGGATGATGATGGTGTTGAGGGTGGCACATGATGATGATAGGACATGAAGGCAGAGGGGGTAGTTCCATTGTCTAAAGATGGCGTTAAGGCAGTCTCGGTTTGTGTTTTTTCGTAACAGACCATTGATAAATATAAGGACATATATCGGTGATAGTTTTTTGAAGTTTCCTACCAGAACTGGGATAACACTATCGAGAGAGGAATTTATCACGTTAGTCGAGATGCGAGAGGAAATTTTAACCGCTTATGCTAACCTCAACTACACGCCACCTGTTGTTAACCAGATCAACTACACGCCCCCTTTTGTTAACCAAGGGAACCTCACTCTTGTTAATCAGACGACAGATCCGGCAGCCAATATGGATGCCCCGGATGTTTCAGCAGAGTCACCGATTACCTATTCCAGCTTTGATCAAGGTTTTGTCAAAATGGAGGGCGGTTGTGTAGGAAACCCAGACGCTTACAATTATCAGCAACCGGACAGTAATATATATATGTTGTATATTGAGTTATTGAGTTATTTGCGGGTCATCATCATTGCACTCCGAACATGTCCATAGGTGCTCAGATCCCCTCCTCAGCAATTCCCTCAGTGTCCAGCGACTGACGACTCCAGTTCTATAAAATATAGTTCTATAGAATTTTGTTTTGCTTTACATTGAATGAGAAAGAGCGAGCGTCACTATTTAATATTAGCACACCTTACTACACGACACATGATGATGTTGGTAGCGATAACACACGCGACCAATAATCTTTCCTCAAGAACCGCTATCCTGGCACATGATGTTAGCGATACTACAATAACACACCCTGTGCCGACCAACCCGTTCCCGCCCGCGAGATAGTCGTATTTACCTAATCCTTTTCCTAACAATACCCCTTCAACGTCATTGCTTGTCGGCATTTTTTTACATGTCGCCTCCTGTCGCCTAATACCTCCCTCCACCTCACATGCCGACCGCCGCCGAATAATAATCGGTTTGATACTTTGTGTGGTATGTTGGTGATGATAGGACATGAAGGGTTGATGATGGTGTTGAGGGTGGCACATGATCACTAAAAAATGTAGTGCGAGATCCGCGACCCAATCAGTTACGAGATCGCCTATATTTTAAATTTCCCTTCATTTTAAGTTTTTAAAAATATTGATTTTTTATCATTATATTTTATTATTTTTAAAATAAGTCCGTTTTCTTATCAATCGGGGTTTTACCTGAGGGCTGGTTGGTTAACTGAAATATCCTGAGACGCAACCGACTGTTTGACGGACGATCTTTTCAATTTACCTGTCAGACGCAGTGGACCGTTCGACAAAGTGACGAAGTGAACCGTGTGCTAAGTGCCTGGCCTGTGGGAGACTATTTTTTTTTTTTTATAATTCTGAGTTGTTTTTTTTACTTTCACAAATACATATTTTTTTAATAATTCTGAATTTTTACTTTCACAAATATACTCTTTTAAAATACTTTAAAATACTCTTTCACAAATATTTTCCTCTAACACACCGCGATAGCCAATCACGACCCGCACGGCACCACACGATAAGCCGATTACCACCGAGCCACGATCTTTACAATTTACCTGTCAGACGCAGTGGACCGTTTCGACAAATTGACGAACCCAAAAAAAATTACCCCCCAAAAAAATAGTCAATTTCGAAAAAATAGCGAATTAAAAAATTTTTTTTTTTTTTTTTGCACCATTGCACGGTGCAAAATCCATTGTCTTTGGTGCAATTTCGGTGCATGTGCGTGCACTTTTAGATTTGGGTAAACAGCCACCTATACTACTAGCGGGATGATGCCTAAATTCAAGAGAGCCACAAAGAAAACAGGGGAAGACTTGTGAATCAGTTTATCATTTCACACTGTAGGATTTTCTGGGGAGGAGATCTGAGCACTTATGGACAGTTATTTGATGTGCGATGAAGATAATCGAACAATTAAGTAACTAGGTCAAAGTAATGTAACTCTTTTGAAATAATGCACCCATTATTGACATTACACACTTCAGATATTGAACAGAAAAAAAAGCCGCTTGGAAATGTTTGCACCTTTGCAACCCATTTGGTATTGTCATAATGCACTTTTGATATTGGTTAAGTATTTGCACAGGCTCAGGCATGAATACCATGATTATGGGGACAACAATAGAGAAGAGCCAATATTGTAAAGGTGGGCTGAACTCACTATTTAATGAATCTGTTTCAAGCTTTAAAGAGCGTCAAGGGAGAGAAATTAGACCGTTCAGAGATATCAAAGAGGTGATTTTTAGAGAATGATTTAGGATGATGATTAATTCTTTCCGTACAGAATCTTTTTATTGATGCAATGGAGGAGATTTCAGAGACAAAATCTTTCATGATTTTAAGAATCAACGCACATATTTATATTTATCTAACAAATAACATGTTATATATATAAGAGAGAGAGAGAGAGAGAGAGAGAGAGAGAGAGAGAGAGAGAGAGAGATAATTGAACAAGGCATAAGATTTAACCAATACCAAGATGATACAAGACATGTAAAAAGAATATAGTTTGGTGACGGTTCACACTATTCAAATTGAAATATGTTGCGAAATATATGCATCTGAAATTGGCTTGGCGCACAGTGCGGCGAAACGTACAGAAAGAGCTAATGAAGAGATTTTTCAGAAAGGTTTTTAAAGGTTTTAGATATACCAGTGCGAAAAACTATTGAGCTAGGAGTATACAGATTTCATATAAAGAGTTGTTGTCTACAGGTTATGGACAGAAGTTATATTATCGTGTTTTTTATTTTTTTATTAATCAAAGAAGTTGTGTAGATTTTCTTACTGATTGTAGAGAGTGCGATACCACAGGCAGTAGTCTTAGACACCAATAAAAGATGATGATAGAAGAGAGTTGGTATATTAATAAGATGGCATGCATTTCTGTGTAATGAGAGGCTCTCATATCTACCAAGACATCTATTCAGATGAGTTTATGAAATTTAACTAGAGAGCTGTGTAAATAAAGTTTTGAAAATAATCAAGACTCTGTCTTCAAGTCATCACATGACATCATATGTTGTAGTCTTTGTGTTGCCTTCTTGGTCAGGTTTTCTACATGTTTCTTCAGGTTCATTTGATGGTCTAGTTGTACTCCTAAGTATGTGGGGTGTTCCTCTTTTTGTAGACCTCTCTGTTGGAGATTAAGCTGGATATTTTTCCTAGCTGTTTTATTACTTCTGGTAAATATTGTGGATACTCTTTTTCACGAGATATCTAATATTATCCCTGGGGAAGATTTGATACCTGTTCCTCCAGAACTTAGAACCACCTTCTCTATTATTGCGATACTAGACAGAGGATGTGGAGAAAAGAATCTGACTGTAGTTAACACAGAAGTGAATACCCTTAATTTTTAAAACTGCAGTGATACAGGCATGTTAGTCTACACAGATGGTTCTATGGTTCATCATCAAAGGAGTGCTCGAGAATGAACAACCTGATCCAATGGCAGAACTATTCATAAAGATAATGATGCCTATACAATGACACCCAGTAGTTTGAAGATGGAAATAATGGCAGTGACAAAGGATTTTGATTGGCTGGAGACTCATGAGTGTACTCATATGTATGCTGAGTGACTCAAAGAACATAATCGGCAAAGTAAACAGTAAAGTCAGGCTTAATTCATCGACAATGGTTGAGATCAATACAGAGATCCAAGATTTGCCATTATCACCTTTAGTTTAGAAGTGAAGACGAGTGTTGCCAGAACAAAGCAATATTCTGGACAAATGAGAAGATTTGTCAACTAACACTGAATTGGCACAATTAGTCACTGTGTGCTGATGAACATTTTAAGGAGAAGATTGGAGCACCTATGGATGCGTCCAGAGTGCTGTGATGATGATCCTAATTTAACATAACATAATATCCACCTTTTCTTAAATGCACGGTAAGACACAGCAATAATAATGTTTCATTTTCATTTAAGGTCCTTATGAACCTTACATATAAGTCTCACATAAAAATGCAATACATTTACATAAAGAAACACTAAGACATTAAACATTGTAAACAACCATGAAAATGGATTTTCCACTGTCCTTTGATTCAAATATCAAACTGCTAAATTCTAGTTTAGTGTTAAGTGGTATTTGTCCAGTCCATTTTTGACCTCTGTATTCTTGAATCTGTTGAGAGAACCATATTTTAAGATTGTTATTAATGAAGGAACAACTTTAAATATATAACCCTTTAAAAATAAAACAATATCAAGCAACAACAATGTTATATTTTCACCACAAAAATTAATGAATACAGATATTGTAACTGATTTTTTTCTCTTAAGCAATATTAAAGGAAGATTTGTATGTAAAAGTATATATGCCTTACACTAGTTTCTCAATGCCAGAAGGCAGTATTATTTAAAAGGAATGTCCAGTTTTTCCAATGTAAAACTTGGTCTGAGAAATCATGCCTTTTCACAGCTTTATGCTCTTAAATTGTTACATATTATACACCAAGATATCACTTTCGGTGTCGCTTGGCCTTATGTCTTTTGGTGTATGCTGCAGCTGCTATGATGGACACTGCAGCTGCTTTTCTTTGTTTGGATCCTTCAATGAGTTTTGATTCAGATTGTTCCACTGGCACGAGCGATTGAGCAATATTGGATTTTAATTCATTTGCAGTGATACCGGGGCCTTCGACTAACCATAACCATAACACCAAGATATCTAAAATGGGATGAGGAATATAATGCAATAAAAATATGACCAAGCTAGATGTGTGGATAACCATCAATATGCAGACACCTTATCATCTGCTGAAAGTGACTGATCACCTATGGTTTGTCCAGTGTTATAATGTTGTCTCTTATAGTAAGTATTAAGTAACCATGTCAAGTTTGTTTTTAATAAAATGAGAAATATGTTACACAACAGCTCATTATCGTTTAGAGTAGGAAAGATAGTTTTACAGTTCTACAGTGAAACCAGTACTGCTTTATGGTTCTGATTCATGGATAACAAAGAGAAACAATGCTGGATAGAATCAATTTAGATATGTTTTTTTTTTAGAGAATGTTCAGGATACCATGAGTAGCTAAAAAAAATCTATAAAGTGGTACTAAAAGAGCACACGAAGAGAGGAAGATTATACAAGTAGAGCAAGTTAAGAAAATGCACTCAAGATCTGTGGGGTATGTATGAAGAAAAGACAGATTGGAATAACAACAGAAAAATAGATAGTCAGAAGGACAGAAATAGAGAAAGAGAAAATATGCTGGATGATTTGATGGTGATGTATGGGAAAAGGTTAACAGTGGAACCAGATTAAGGGTTACGGAGGAACATGATATTCAATGCCTCTCTGCATGGGCCATAAAGAAGAAAATATCAAGTTCAAATATTCAGGAAATAATAAATCATCTATGAATGATTTATTTACCAGTTTGTTTATAAATTCCTTGGGATAAGATTTTAAACTCTTTCTGACTTAGATAATACAATGCACGTCATTTTCAACTGTTTTATGTGATGTAGAATACACAAGTTTTTATAATGTCTTTTATGGTAGTAGAATACATATACCCTTCTCAGATATATTGTATGATAACACACGTCTTTCTCACGTGTCTTGAGTGATGATAGAAACACATGTTTCTCAAGTGTCTTGTGTGATGGTAGAAACACATGTCTTTCTCAAGTGTCTTGTGTGATAATAGCAAACACATGTCCTTCTCAAGTGTCTTGTGTGATACTAGCAAACACATTTCTTTCTTAATTGTATTGTATAATATTAGAATACATATATCCTTCTCAAGTCTTCTTCTTACCTTCCTCATTTGCCTTTCAGCGTCGAGGGGAGATATAATTTGCGGTCTTTTGCTCTTCTGTTCGCCTCTGCTGCTGTTATGTTTCCTAGTGCTTCTAATATTTAATTGATCCATCTTTTTCGTGATCAACTCTTGAGTATGGTATTCGCGCAACATATATTGAGGGCTCGTTGTGTTGTGTTTTGATTACTCTGCCTTGTCACGTGGCCAAACTATTTTATCTGTTGTTTCTTTATATATTCTATAGCGGGGGCTATTCCTAGCTTTTTTCTCAGTTCTTCATTTCTGATCTTATCTTTCAAACATTCGTGTGACACATTTCATCATTCAACTGACACATTTCATCTCAGTAGAGGTTATTTTTCTTATTGTTCTTGCATCAAGGGTCCAGGTCTGGCATTGGTAGCACAATGTTGGGATGACGATTGTATTGCACAGCGCCCGTTTTGCCTCTAGAGTTATTTCCTTGTTGGACAATAGTGGTGATAGCTGTCCAATGATTTGACAAACTTTGATGCATCTTGACCTTCTTAAGCGTTTTGTGTGATAGTAGAATATAGTTGATCTTCTCAAATGTCTTGTGCGATAGTAGAATACATGTGATCTTCTCAATAGTCTTGTGTCTCAATATTGGCATTAACATTAGAAAATCTTGAAGAAAATAACTGCATTAATAAGCTCTTCATTGGGAGCTGTGGTTGCTCCATGGATAGTGAATTGGACAACCAATTACAAGAGGTCAGGTTTAATCCTAATTGACACATTCAAGGTTCATTCAGCCTTAAATGAGTATCAAATTTGTCTAGGAAGGAAACAGCACTGGCATAATACCGACCACATTACCTAAAAAAATGTGCAGAAGGTCTATACAGAAATATGGGCACTAACATCTGTCATACCCTATGCACCACTATATGGCATGGTGAGTCTCTTTTTTCTTTCCAGTTCTCAGTCAAGCAGCTGAAGAGACATAATTTTTATTTTGAACATGTCCCCAGGAGTAGCTTATCCTGTTTTGTTAACCCTGGAAAGCATATTGGGGGAGGGGGAAGAATGGTAGTAGTGGTGTAAACATTAGCAAGAATGAGCATTGCCTATCCATACATGTGATACTTTGAAATGGTGACTGTTCAGAAGACAATGCAATTATTTCATAGACAGAGAAGTGTTATCGTGCTGCAGAGCATGAAGAAAATGGTAGCAGGTCTTGATTATCCATTACTTCCACAAACTGTCTTGCCACTGTATCAAGTACTGTCATAAGATGAAAGAATGACATACATGGGTTGTTCCTTCAGTCATGGTTGCTTTTCATAGTATGTGCATTGAATCTGGTGTCTCACATTAGCTGTATTATGGCATAGTTCGCAAGTCTATTATAGTCTGCTTCAAAAGTCATGCCACTTCAAAATGCTGTAACTCAATAACAGTTTGATTTAAATTATTACTTTTGCATTTAACTTGCTAATCATTATCACATATGAAAATATACCTCATTGAAACAGATGGTTTTTGTTTTGACTTATTTGCAATATATAAAAACAAAGACACATATACTTTGACTTATTTGTGATTTATAAAAAAAGACATGTAGATTATGATTTATATGTGGTATGTAGGGGATAGGGTGGTTTAGAGGTTAGATGTCGGCCTCTGAACAAGAAGGTCCCAGGTTTGATTCCCACCACTGGCGGTAGAATAAAAAAAAAAAATTGAATCCATAGTTTTTTCGTGGCTAAACCCTTCCCCAGTCTTTGGGTAGTAGATTTTATGTCTAGCCCTCTCAGAAAAAGGTGGAAAGACAAGAAGTCCCTTGTGCATTCTGCACATGTTAAAAAACCCTTGGGTGTTGGAAATCAAAAAGAGTAGATCAAAAATGGCTGCTGCTCTGGCAAAATTAATAGGAAAAAAAAATCTACCCAGAACGTTAAAACTCTCGATGATATAAATTATGAGAGTACTTCTGAAGTCTGAGAATATCTGCCTGTATGGCAGGTGACATATGAGCACACGGCTGCCGGTGTGAAAAATAGGAATAAATGATATTCATGCAAAATTCAGTCCCTTCAGACTTCGCGAGAGATAAAAAGGTAGCAAACGCAAACAAACAAAAACATTTGTGGTATATAAAAACAAAGTCACATAATAATACTAGTCAAATAAAATATATTCTTCACTGCATATCAAACCCTGAGAAGAGAACAAAGCACATTTTGGGCTTATATTGATGGTTATTTTATTACTGAGTCCAAGAATATGGAAGAATGTTCACTAACCACTGAGCTATCGCGGCTCCATATTTTTTTTACTTACAAGAATGTGGATATTCATTTTCAAGGAATATGAGAAAACAAGGAAGGAATAAAATGTTAGATAGTTTTGACAGAGACCTTATATGAAGAGACATTTATAGAATATTTCTTCTTCTTCTGCGCTCATGGCTCATTCAGAGTAGGATTACAGACTTTCTTATGAAGGCAGCTGTCTGTTTAAGTGATTCGGTTGCCCCATATAGTTTCTCTTCCAGGGAGGTGGGTGTGGACCACCTTGTCCTTCTCAGGTCTGTGTACTGGGGGTAATCCTGTAGAACATGTTTTGTTGTCATGTTATCCAGTGTACAGTGGCATTGGCTGTTAGTACCTATTTTGAGTTTGTTGAACATGTGGTTTCTCATTCTGTTGTGGCCAGTGCGTAGGCAAAGTATGATGACTTGATTCCTCCTTGATAGTTGGTGGTATCCGTCCCTCTCGTTATACTTTGGTGTTCTCGTTTCATGGCACTGGCACATTTTTCATGGCACTGGCCTTTGATGATGGATTTGGCTTCATCGTAGCTGACCAGATTGTTCTCTTGTGGTAATCTCCCTCCCTCTTTAGCTAATTTGTCTGCACGTTCGTTCCCGTGTATATTAGTGTGATGGTATCCACTGGATGACTACTCTCTGGAAGTTATTGCACAGTTGGTCTAGGGTTGTTCTCAAGTCATCTAGCTCACTGTTCCTGGGAGTTTTTAGAACTGTTACGACTGACAGTGCATCAGTCAGTATCACCAATTTCTTGTGCATGTTATTTTTGTGTTGAAAAGCCAGTTTTGCAGCATCTTTGAGGGCTTCAGTTTCTGCTTTATAGTTGTTTGAGAATTTCTCAGTAGCTATTGACTTGGTGATCTCATTCTGGATTTTCAGCCTCAGAAACACACCTACTCCTCCATTTCTGGTGGCATTTGTTGCGGAGCCATCTGTGTATATATGTGACCAGGAGTCCTGTGGATAGTTGCTGTTTGTGTGTTTTTTCTGCCACGTGTTTTCTCTCTTTGTCTGTTTGTGTGCCTTTTTTCATGATTCCTATTATGTCTTCCTTAAGTTCTGGTATTTTGTGTTTCCCATGAGGAGTCATATCAGATGGGCATAAGGGTTTCGGTAGTGTTTGGGACAGTACTGGGTCATTAGTTGACAGTTCTTTGGAGATTGCAGCGAAGTTGCTCCTCTTTAGTCTTCCTTTTCCAAAACCAGTTATTCTTTGGTGCATGGGGTGGATAAGGTGCCTTTTATATTTCTCCGCGTGTTGCATTACTTTAGTTTTCCGTCTGTCTTCTAAGGGTTGTAAACCTGTTACTGTTTCTAGTGTACGATAGGTGTAGATTTCATAGCACCAGTGAAGATACGGGTAGCCTGGTTTTGTGTTCTGTCAATTTTTCTAAGCCGTGTTTTTGAAGCTGTAATCCAGGCTGTGACTTTATACTCTAGGACTGATCTTAGTCTTCCTACGTATAGTTGTTTCAAGATATTGCTGTCTGCTCCCCAGTCCGTCCTGCCAATTTCTTCACAATGTATGTTCGTTTTCTGGTTCTTTTAGTTTGCTCTGTCTATCTGATTTATCCATGTCATTCTGCGATTCATGGTGACGCCAAGATAAGTTGGGTTTTGGTCAATAGGAAGTACATGAACATTTATCTTCAATTTTGAAGAGAGTGTGTTTCTTGATAGGCTGAAAATTGTGTATGTAGTTTTTTTTATCGTTAATTGGTAATAACCAGGTGTTCGTCCATTTTTCAAGTTTCCATAGGGCATCTTGCATTCTGGAGCTAGCCACTGACATAGATTTTTCACGTGCCCTTATCGCCAGGTCGTCTGCATATATTGCTGAGTGTATACTGGGTGGAGTGTCCAGTACGATGTCATTTATGAAAATTAAAAAGAGCGTCGGGGATAGGACTCCACCTTGTGGGACACCTTGTTCGATTCTGGCTTTCTTACTTAGTTGTCCATGTACTTGTACTCTAGCCGTTCTATCTTATAGGTATTGAGATATCCAATTTAATAAACGGCCTAGGATGCCAAGTCTGAAAAGCTTGTTCTTTAATCCTTCTCTCCATACCCTATCAAAAGCCTTCTCTATGTCGACCCACACTGTCAGTATGTGTTTCTTTTCTTGTAGAGCATGTTCTATTTCCTGTGCGATGTAGGTGATCAGGTCTTCAGTTGATCTGTGCTGACGGAAACCGATTGTTGTGGTATAATTTGTTGTTTTGTCTCCAAATGCCACACGAGTCTTCTGTTGACCAGCCTTTCCATGAGTTTGCTCAGGCAGCTCAGTAAGCTAATTGGTCTGTAGCTACTTGGGTCTAGTGGGGCTTTTCCATGTTTGAGGATGGGCACCACAATGGCTTCTTTCCAGATTGCCGGCATTTGACCTCTCTTCCAGCTGGCATTCATTATCCTTAGAAGCTGACCCTTGGCTTTCTGTCCCAGTTTTATGAGCATTTCACTGGGGAGCAGAAGCGCCTGCGACCTGTGGTCGCAATAGCAGGGTCGGTGCTCCATCAGCCGACCAAGAGTCCAAGACCTAGCAGTTCTACCTCGTGCTCTGCCCTGGAAACAGTCTGCGTCAAACCAGACTGGCTAACAGAAGCTAGGATCGCCGTGTTCCCCTGTAGTAGTGACTGTTACTGATATAGAGGACCCAGTATTGCAGTACTTCTGGGTTGGACTAGTAGTTTCCCAGCATAGCTTGGGACAGACGAAATCCAATCTCTCCAGTAAGAGCCGGGAATGTCAAGAAAGCCATTACGACACGCCACATCTTATGAGTCAAAGGGCAACATGCTCGAATCAACTCGTGGCAATCCGTCAACAACAAATGAGCATTTCATTGGTGATTCCGTCTTTTCCAGGGGAACTCTTAAGCTTCAATCCTTTGAGGGCTACTTCTAGTTCTGTTGGTGTAAAGATGGTCGTCTGGTGTTCTTCTGGTGCTAAAGGCATGTGTTTTGCATCTCGGCTTTCCTTTCTTGCAGCTTTCTGTTGGTCTTTTGGAATGTTTATTCTACTAATGTTTTTGTAAGTTTCTATCAGTATGTTTGCTGCCCCTTTGCCTGTGTGGATGTTCTGATTGTGTGCTAATGTTATTGAAGGTCGGCAGTTGATTCCGTCGCTCAGAGCTTTCGCAAGTTTCCAGAGTTTGTGTCCGTTTTTGTTTAGATTGAGGCTCTCTGTTTTGTCTTTCCAGCTCTGTCTTGCTGATATCTTGGCCTCTCTTCTATATTTTATATAAAAGAAGCAGTTTAAAAAAAAAAAAAATATCCTACAACACATCTACTATACACCTGACTTTATGCCGGGAGAGTGGAGGGCCTCAAAGGTTAGAGAAATAAAGGCCGCTTGGTCAAAGCAGTCAACATGACATGTGAGACTCAGGATTTTTATTTCACCCCCATTGAAAAATCCTTTCTGTCTACCATGAGTTTCGAACACTGTATGTCCGCCAACTTTTCAGCCAGTGAAAGAAGCAGTAACACTTAGAAAATTGAAAATTTGCTTAAGAATAAAAAAAGGCACTGAAGATTAAAAATTTACATAATGGACAGCTGAGAGAAATGTAAGCTTCACCTTTAGAATGTACACTGGAGGAAGAAATATAATTTGTGAGAAACCATGTCTAGAAGCTATGGGAAAAAAAAGTATTTATGTGAAGTCCAGGAATTGGGTTAAGAAAGTTATGATATTGCATTTTTGGATAAAACATGAATCAATGTGGAGGCCTCGGTAGCCTAGTTGGGAAAACCACCCGACTAGGCTATCGACATTCAGACACCCCGTGTTCGATTCCCGCTGGAAGCAGTGTGAGTTGTACTTGTGGTTGGAAAAAAAATATCCTGCGGTTGACAAAGCCGCTGGCAGAAATGGATACCAGGGTAGTACTCTGGGAAGGTGAGGAATGCGCCTTGCATCGTGAGTTTCGATGCTTGAAACACTATACAGAAGTCTCTGAACACTTCTGGATAGGTGGCCAAGCACATATGGGTGAAAACTCACGTGCTAAGATGCCGGTTCAAGTCTCGTACTTTACCTTTATCTTTAAGGATCAAGGTTCATCATACAGGTGAAAAGGAATGGCAGTCAACAAATGGAATGATTAAAAGTTTGGTATCGATCAGCAATGGGGAACAGCGCTTGATAGTTGTGTGCAGGTAGCAGGGAATTTACAACACAATAAAACAAAACAATATCACTATGTACCAAGCCACAGAAAGAGCCTTTGATAGAAAACACTACACTGACCCAAGCTTACAATGTCCACTGGAAAAAAACAGAGCATGATAAAAGAAAGAACAAAAAGAAGCAGACATAATGGACTGGTGCAGAGCTCATTTTTCCTTCAAAGTCTAGAGACAATTGGGACTGTCACTCTGAGATAAACAGCCACATATTTAGAGAGTAGATTGAGAAAACTATTCTTCCATCATTAGATCAACCTTCTTGTCTGATAATAGACAATGGTCACACCACAACTTCATTATCATCGTCAAGTACCATGCCTGCTGGCATAGGTGATCATGTTACTCCACAACTCTCGATCTTGACAGTTATTTATTATTTCTGTTGTTGATCTTCTACCAATCCATACTCTTAATCTGTCTGGTATCGTTTCTCTTTGCTTCCCTCTATCTCTTCATCCCTCAATTTTCTCAGTTGTCACAATATATTCCAGCTGTTCCCTTCTCATTACATGGCCACAAAATGATGATTATTTCTTCCCAATATTGGATATTAGCTCTCTTTTTGCTTTGGTCTCTTTCAGAATGTTTTCATTACTCTTCTTAGATGTCCATGTTATTTTCAACATTCTTCTGTAAAACCACATTTCTACAGACTCCAGTGATTTTCTTGTCTGTTGTCCTATTGTCTATGATTCACATCCATATGTTAAGACTGGCTGACTACATAACATTTAAGAACTCTTTTTCTTGTTTCTATTGTTAAAATTGGATTGCACAGTATCTTCCTCATTTTAAGGAAAGCTGTTTTTGCATGAGCCATTTTACATCTCACCTCTGTTGTACATCTACCATCTGAGGTTAACAATGTTCCCAGATATTTAAATTCATTTACCTGTTTTAAAATTGTTCCACTTGTCTTTATTGCGCACTGCGTTGATGTCTTTTTATGTGTTGTTACCATTACTTCTGTCTTTTTGCTATTAATGAGGAGTTCTTATTTTTGCTTTCTTTCACTATAATGTAAATACATTTCTTGTAACTCATTTCCACTCTTAGCGATTAACACTGTATCATCAGCATACCTTTGATTATTTATACGATGACCTCTTTCTTTTTTTTCTGATTTTTTATTCCAGGCATGCCCCTAATGGATCTTAAAATAATCTCACTATCTATTGACATTTCGAGCCGTAGCCGGCCTATAGGGCGTAGACCAAGATACTCCTTCTTTTATCTACATTTTTATTCTAGCAGTTTTCAATTCTTTTAAAGATATTTTATCAAATCTCGCCATTTGTCTTTGTTCTGTGCAAGCAGCTCTATCTCATTAAGGGAGCCGATTCCTGCTGCTCTTGCCTCTCTGATCAATGTTCTTCTCAGTGTCTCTCTGGGTCTTCCTCTTTTTCTCTTACCTGTTGTTTCCCACATGAGGGCTTGCTTTGCTATTCGGTTATTATCTCTTCTCATCACATGTCCAATATATGACCATCGTCTTTTCTTTATTACTGAAGATATTAGTGGTTTCTTCTTCTTCTTCTATCCTTCCTCTGTTGCCGTTGGCGTCGAGGGGAGAAACAATCTGCGATTCTTTGCTCTTCTGTTGGCCTCTTCTGATGTTATTCCTCCTAGTGATTCTAGTATTCGCTTTATCCATCTCTTTCTCGGTCTTCCTCTTAATCTGGCGTTTTCGTAGCATTTGTTTATGGCTCTTTGCGTCATTGTTAGTTCTTTTTGTCTTGTTATGTGGCCGAACCAATTTATCTGTTGTTTCTTTATGTATTCGATGGCTGATTCAATTTCGAGTTTCTTATTCAGGTCAGTGTTTCTTACTCTGTCCCTTAAGCTGTTTCCTGTCATTCTTCTGACACATTTCATTTCAGTGGTCGTTATCTTTCTTATTGTTCTAGAGTCCAGCGTCCAATTCTGGCACTGATAGCACAGAGTTGGTAGAAAAATTGATTTGTTTGCCCTTTTTTGCTTCCGTAGTTATTGCTTTGTTTTTCAATAGTGTTGATACTTGGCCTATAACTTGGCATGCTTTGTTACACCTTATATCTACCTCGGTCTCTTGGTTATTGTCTTGTGTTAACGTGCTACCCAGATATTTAAAATTGTCTACTTGCTTCAAAGTCGCATTATCTATCATGATGTTTAGTTTTTCTTTCTTTCTCGCTATTGCCATTACTTCGGTTTTGCTTATGTTGATCTTCATGTTGTATTGTTTACAAGTGTTGTTTAGCCTGTTGATATGTTCTTGTAGGTCCTCAGTTGTTTCATGTATCAGAACTTGGTCGTCTGCAAATAGTATTTCATTTATTTCTTCCTCTCTTCTGTTGTTTTCTGGTACGTATATTTCGTTCTCTTTTATGTTATCGCTTGTTATCATCCGTGTTGGTATATTTCCTTTGATTGGGCATGCTAATTTGCATATATTGTCCATATATGTGATGAAAAGTAAAGGGGAAAGCACGCAGCCTTGTCTTACTCCGGAGTTAATGGTGAAATGTTTAGAGTAGCCTGCTGAAATTCTTACTGTAGTGCGACTACTTTCATAGAGCAGGGTTGCCAATTTGGCTTTTTTTAGGCCAAATTCCACAAATCTGGCTTTTTTGGTTTTTGTTTGGCCTAAAGAAATTCTTTGGCTTTTTTGGGTTTTTTGGCTTATTCCTGGCTTTTTTTTCTAAACCAGTAGTAAAAAAAAAGTATAAACCACAATTTCAGTAAAAGTTCTTTAAAAATATAATTATTTTGCTCCAAAAATGCATCAAATCATCTGACTTTAATAAGAATTTGGCGCACTTTTGCAAATTACTTTCACTTTCAGAATCCATAGGTCTTAATTCTTAATGTTTCATTCTAGGAATATTCTTCAAAATAGTTCATTTTCAAAATTGAAACAAAACGAACGTGTCGTGACTAGTCGTGAGTCGTACAGGAGTGTGCCTAGGACGTGCGCTTAACCAGTCGACTAATTATTTACATTAGTCTACGCTGTGTTTGATAAAGATATTACTTGTGTTACTCATGGCTTCTTCATCAAAGAAATGGAAAGCATCTTATGATAGCAATCGTAAGTACAATAGTATTTGGGAAGAAACATACCCATGGCTCATGAAAGCTTCGGATGGATCAGAGGCAGCATATTGTAAACTCTGCCGGTGTACGATTGTACCAAAAAGAGGAAACATCTCAAATCATGAGAAATCATCTAAGCACATGATGAGAGTTCCATCAAATAGTCAGACACAACTTAGTGTCACTCAAAGTCCTAGACAAAATAACGATAAAGTTAAAACAGCAGAGCTCCAAATTGCTGTAAGCATGACCTGCCACTGTGCAATTCGCACAATTGACCATCTGAGTGAAATTATGACAGCACATGGCCAGGGCAGTACATTAGGAAACATCAAATTGCACAGAACTAAATGTTCATGCTTAATAAAAAATATAATATCGCCAGCACTAAAAACGGATCTCATCCATGACTTTCAGGACAAGAAATACGCCATCATTTTAGATGAATCTACAGATGTCTCCACACAAAAATACTTGTGTATCTTAATTCGGTTTTTCAGTGAAAGAAAACAGGAAATTCTAACAGGGTATCTTGGGCTAATTCCCGTGCAAGAAGCAACAGGAGAAAACATATTTAATTTGATTGATGGTGAAATAAAAAAATGTGGCCAGAGTCTCACAAATTGCATTGGATTTGCATCAGATGGAGCATCAAACATGGTTGGCTGTAACAACTCAGTGTGGTCTAGATTAAGAAATGTATCTCCTTCATGTGTACAGCTGAAATGTATTTGTCATTCTTTGGCACTTTGCATTTATTATGCAGTAGCTAAGCTACCGTCAAATATAGGATTTTTACTATCAGAAATACCGCAATGGTTTTCCCACAGTAGCCTAAGACGAGAAGCCTACAAAGAATTATTTACAGTGATGAATACACCTACAGAATATGAGTCAACCAGAACTGCTCCACTGCCTTTTGAGAAACCATCAGCTACTCGATGGCTTGTGCGAGGAAAAGTTATGTTTAATATTCTGATGAATTGGGAAGAGCTAAAGGCTTATTTCATGAGTACTGAATTAGCCCAGTCAAAGTTTGACACAAAATACAAAGCACGATTGTTAAAGGACATGATGCTAGATTATAACAATTACTTGTTCTTTGTTTTCGCAACACCCGTTGTGCAGGAATTTGAAAGACTCAATGGCCTTTTTCAACAAACTAAAGCTGATCCTCATGAACTGTGTCAAGAATTATTTTTACAAAAGGCAAGTCTTCAGAACAGATTGTATGATACAAATGGACAAAGAAAGGATATAAATCAAGTTGATTTTGGTATCAAATTTTTAACAGAATGTAATACGTTCCTACAAAAGAACAACAACACTGACGCTCATCACGAAATTAAAAATGTCAAAGAAAGATGTATGTGTATGCTAGAGGAAGCTCTCAATCAAATAACATGTAGACTTCCTTCGGCGAGTAATATATTTCAAAATCTATCAAAGCTGAGTCCACGGATTATTTTAAATCAAGCTTCGAGAGCAACGTTTTCAGACTTACCCTTCTTACACCTAGCAGGAAGTAACATCAGCACTATTGAAGAACAATGCAGAAAAATTATATTGATTGATTGGAAAGAAGATACCATGTTTAAGAAAGATGGACTTCCTACTGACAGTGAACAGTTTTGGATTGGCATACATCAGCATCAGTCATTCAAAGAGTTAGCCAACTTTGCCCTAACTTGTCTGATCACCCCATGCAGCAATGCCATAGTTGAAAGAATTTTCTCCATTGTAACGTCAGTGAAGACAAAAGCAAGGAATAAGATGCAACTGCATTTGCTTGACTCTATTGTCAGGATTAGAGCAGAACTGTTGCTTTCAAACAAATGTTGTAAAGACTTCATCCCATCAGCAAAAATGCTCAAAGAATTTACATCAGAGAATTTGTATGCTGTAGAATCAGGTAGCTCTGATGCGGATGACGTTAATAATCTTGATCTGGAGAGTTTCATGTGATGTGAGTATAGCAGAAATGTTTGGCCTTTTTTTGGCTTTTTAATTGACTATTTGGCCTAATTTGGCTTTTTTTCAACACTTTTTGGCCTAAAATCCAAAAATATATCTGGCAACCCTGTCATAGAGGCTCTTGCATATCTCTACTAGGTGGTGACTCACTCCGTACAAGGGCAATACGGACCATAGTTGTTCCCTGTCCACCCTATCGAACGCCTTTTCTTGGTCAATAAAAGCTGTATATAGTGTTTTATTATGCTCTATTGTTTTCTCCGCTAGTTGTTTTATGATAAATAGGGCATCTGTGCAACCTCTGTTCCTCCTGAAGCCCATCTGAGCATTGCTTAGTTGTGGGTCTATAATTGGTCTCAATCTTTTTTCAACTATCTTGGCATATAACTTCCCTGTGTGGCTTAATAGCGATATTCCTCTATATTGGTTGCAGTCTCTTCTGCTGCCCTTCTTTTTCCATATTGGTAATGTAATGGACTGTTTCCAATCGTCTGGGACTTGCTGTTGTATCCATGCAGCGTTGAATATTCTGTGTAGCCATTTACATCCTGCCTCTTCCGCTGCTGTTAGCAGTTCTACTGGAATGTTATCGATTCCGGGGGCTTTGTTTCTTGGTACTAGTCGTAATGTTTCTTCTATTTCTTCAATTAGTATATTTGTATATTAGGAGAATTTTCTTTATATATTATATTATATCAGTTATATTATGACGATGGCAAAAAAACCAGAAAAAAACGGGTAGCTCTAAGTATATATAGAAAGTCTTTCAATTGATGGATAGGACAGAACTTTGAATCTGCAGAGACAATGATCAAGCATAGAAGATACATTAAAGTTGATGATTTTGAGAAAGACGTTATAAGAAGTGAGATTTTGAAGATATTTTAATCAAATTAACTTGTTACACAGTTTGATGTTCTGGTTGTTCCATATATTTTTGTTGACGACATGCCTGCTATTTGGCGACTAATCTTTGTTTGATACTTTGGTCAAAGTTTACCTATCTCTATGACGAAGATATAAAATCAAATAAAAAATTGTGCACGCTTCAATGTGATACAGATACTTTGACTTGCATCGTTTGAAAATTAATGTAATTTACAGCAAGATCTAATGTTTAGGCCATATGGTTTTATATTTTCCTAAAACTATATAACAAAAAACGATTTGTGCAAAATTCTGACTTGTACTTAAATGTTATAAAATCTTAAAGTCGGCGAAAAATTAAGATTTCGTGCAAAAAATTACTAAAATTCATCAAACAGTTTGCAAGATAATTGATAAACTCTGTGGCCACAAATTTCTGAACGAAATACAGAAAGGATTCAGGATAAAATCAATATTGAATTAGAAAAGCAGCAATTTCATTTTAAGAAAATTTGTGTGACAAAAGAAGCCATATTCTGCATGAAGACATTAATCGAAAATTACATAGAAGTAAACAAACCAATATGTGCCTGCTTCATAAACTACATCAAAACTTTTGATAGAATACACCATAAACAACTTATAGACTGCCTAAAAGATATACATCTAGATGGCACAGACATATGACTAATGTGTAATTTATACTGGGAGCAAACAACAGTAATAAAATATAACAAAGAGAATCCTGTACCCATTAATATAAAAAGAGGAGTATCCTATCACCAAGCTTGTTCAATCTATACACTGAGCAAATCTGTAAAAACATCTCAGAGATGCCAGGCCTAAACATTAATGGAAAGATAATCAATAACCTCTAAGATATGATTATGATACTGTATTCATCATCATCATCATGTGCCATACCTGTTGGAAAGAAATACTGAATATAACAACATCATGTGCCGTCTGTGATATTAATGACCACAGACCAGGAGTCTCCAGTATGATTGATACAACTGTTGCACCAAGCATTTCATCAGCAGAGCCATATCTATGGAATGTTAATCTGACATTGTTCTTGAATGATGTCCAAATTAATGAGACATCAGAATCGTGTGGCGGCAGCTACAAGAAGGGAGCGGAGAACATCAAGTTCTGCTGCTATAAAGGAGACTTGCCTTGCTATCCCAGAATTGCCTTAAATGGGATCACTGTAGTTGAAAACTTCTCCTCTTGTGTAAACTACACATTCACATCTAAGAGTGAATCAGTGAAGGTCACAAAATCATATTCTCTCTGTGGTTTTACTAACTACAGGTCATGTGGCTTCTGTTGGATTGGAAATGATAACTTACCACCACTGTGTGTCTATATGTTTGGAATTGGAGTCATCAATGATGGCCTAACATCATCAAGTGCTATGACGATCATCATTTTCGGGAGGACGTGAACTCCCATGGTATATGGTGGATAGGCGGCAGGAACCATTGAAGGCTATGTCTGAAAAGTGTTCCTTCTTGCAGTTTCCTCATATTCCAAGACCGGCTTGTTGCAGGAGCTACTGAGTTAAGTGCTCTGT
Source organism: Megaustenia siamemsis (assembly GCA_032433765.1). NCBI lineage: Eukaryota > Metazoa > Mollusca > Gastropoda > Stylommatophora > Ariophantidae > Megaustenia > Megaustenia siamemsis. Next base: position 48,755,685 of record JAVIAB010000059.1, on the reverse strand, counting down.
GCACACCGTGAGCTGTGTGTCTCATTCGTTTTGATCCTGCTTCGATATCCCGCTTGTTTACGATGAATGATGATATCGTATGACAGGGAACAGTTGGCTGTGTTCACTTTCTGCACGGTTTCGCCTTATGTCTTTTGGCGTGTGCTGAGACTGCTACGATGGGGACTACAGTTACCTTTCTTTGTTTGTGAGATGAGTTAGTAATTCGGATGATTCCACTGGCACGACGGTTGAGCAATTATGGATTTTAATTCGTTTGCTGTGATACCGAGGCCTTCCATAACCAATAACCTGTTGGCGTAGGCGATCATGTCCTTCCACAATCTTCTATCTACAGTACATCACATCAGTTCTGTTGTTGACTGTTTTCCATGCCATGAAACCAAGCTATCCAGTATTTTCTCTCTTTGTCGCCCGCGATCTCTCTTTCCTTTTATTTTGCCAGTTGTAACCAAGTATTCCAACTTTCCTCTTCTCATGGTGTACCCGAAAAATGTTGATTGTTTCTTTCTGATGTTTTTTAGGAGCTCCCTTTTTGTGTTGGCCTCTTTGAGAATTTCCTTGTTGGCAATTTTTAGCTGTCCAGGCAACTTTCAACATTCTTCTGAATGTCTATTTCTAATTCTCCTATCTCTGTGGCCTCTAATCGTTTTTTCATTTGTTTGTCTACTGTCCATGATTCGCTTCCATGGGTCGGAATTGGTTCTATATAGCACCGATGAACTCTCTTTCTCATTTTTATTAACATAGATATGTTGTATAAGATATTTTTCATTTTCTGAAATGCTATTTTGGCCTGAGCAATTCTGCTTTTTATTTCTGTGTTGCATCTCCCATCTGATGTTATTATTGTGCCCAAGTATTTGAAACGTTGCACTTCAGATTTGTCCTGTTTATTTTTATGCTGCATGATGGTGATGATTGTTTCTTCGATATAACCATTAATTCTGTTTTCTTACTATTCAGACTGAGACCTTTCTTGTTGCTTTCTTTTACTATTATGTCTATCATTTCTTGTAGTTCATTCTCTGTCTCTGCTATTAAGACTGTGTCATCCGCATATCGCAAATTATTTATGTTGTGACTGTTGACTTCAATTCCTTTTTTGTCTACTATTGATCTCATAATATATTCGCTGTAAAGTGAAAACAAATCCGGTGACAGAACACAGCCTTGTCTGACTCCTTGCTTTATATATTGGAATTGTCCTGTTTGGTTGTTAATTCGTATAGCTACTGTCTGTTGCCAGTCCATGTTTTTTATGATTCGCAGATCCTTGCCATCAATGTTTAATTTCTCCAGCATATTGATTATTTCCACATGCTTTACTTTATCAAATGCTTTCGTGTAAGTCTATAAAGCACATATATAGATCTTTCTTTACCTCTATAGATCTTTCTATCAATGTTCTTTCTATCTTCCTGGTAGCAACATATAATTGTGAACCATGGACAGTCCTGCAAACAGCAATGAAGAAAACCGATTCATTTGAAACAAAATGCTTAATAAAAATCCTTAAGATATCCCGGATAATGAAAAAGAGCAATGAAGATATACAAAAGACGTAACCTTTTCGTGGCTACCAGTTTATGACGCTGATGTGTTCCCCTGAGTTATAGCAACTCCCACTCACATACCCCTCTGTTAAGCATTTTTTTCTGCACACTGTGGCCTGTAAAACTTTATGGTGAAGTCTTTAGTTTTAAATATCCAAAAATGTATAGACATTAACTCTTAGTTTTACCTAACATTGTGCTTTGTGATGTTTGTGTGGTTGATACTAACATTTTTTACAAAATTGTTTACAAGTAGTAAATGAAGAACAAAAAAAAGTAATTTAATTTAATTTCAGTAATGTTTATGTGAATAGAATAAAGGATTCAATAGATACAGAAATGCATGAAGAACAGGCTCGGTTAGAAAAGGGAGAAGCTGCCTTGACCACATTTTACTCTACGACTTATATTAGAGGAACACATTGAAAGGTAAAAACCTTTTGTACTTAACTTCATCGACTTCAAAAGAGCAGTCGACAGTATTCATAGAGATTGTTTGTGGAAAATTCTGAAGCAATATGGCTTACCATAAAAAATCATAAATATTATCAAAGACATGTATGATGGATACACATGTGCAGTTCGTACAGAAGAAGAACTGAGCAAATGTTTCCCAATAGAAACTGGGGTTAAACAAGGATGTATTTTATCGCCCTTGTTATTTGGAATTGTTATGGACTTCATAATGAAGAAATGCTGCACTGGTAACAAAGGCATCGAACAGATTCACCATTTGGAGGACCTCAACTATGCTGATGAAATAATTCTCATCAGCAGTCAGATAAAAACGATGCAGGAAAACACAAATGAACTATCATCAATAGCCAGCAAAATTGGGCTTGAGATCAATCATGAAAAGACTAAGGTCATGAAAAGCTTAATTCCAACAGACGACAAAATATACATGGAAAACAAACCAGTGGAAGAGTTCAATCACTTTATCTATCTTGGAAGTCACATTGATCGACAAGTAAAGAAATTAGAATCAGAATAGCTAAAGCAGCAATGTCTTTCAGAAGCCCTTGAAAAGTTGTGGAAATCAAAACTCATCTGCACAAACACAAAACTTAGACTATTCAAATCAAACGTACTATCTACCCTTACATATGCATGTGGTAGCTGGAAAACAACAAGAGACGAATTAAAAACAAACGAAGAAATTAAAGAAATCGCCAATCAACCACTAATATCTTCAGTAATCAAGAAAAGACAATGCTCATATGGTGGACATGTGATGAGTAGAGATAATAGCCGAATAATAAAGCAAGCCCTCATGTGGGAAACAACAGGTAAGAAGAAAAGAGGCCGACCCAGAGAGACACTGAGAAGAACATTGATCAGAGAGGCAAGAGCAGCAGGAATCGGCTCCCTCAATGAGATAGAGTTGCTTGCACAGAACAGAGACAAATGGCGAGATTTTATAACATATCTTTAGAAGGATTGAAACCTGCTAGAATAAAAATTTAGATAAGAGAAAGAGTATCTGGGTCTATGCCCTATGGGCTGGATACGGCTCGAACGGTCAATAGATTGATAGATATAATGTTTATGTGTGTGAAATATTTCAAATCAAGGAGTAATACACAAAGCAACGTCACACTCTTTACACAAGTATTTTGATTCTCATTATTTTTTGTTTTCAGAACATACAACACATTCTCTACATGGGGTCTTCTTCTTTGATGTTGTTCATACAATTCTTGACAGAAAATGTTTTTGTACTAGCCGCTGTTGACTCCAATATAAACTATAAAATCTAAAATGTTACCAGTTTTGCAGTCATTCATAACAAAAGTTTTCACACCAAATTTGCTCTAATTTGATGAATTGCTTGAATGATAACCTCCCTTTGAAATGTAGAATTGACTTATCAATACACACATTTTGGTAAGGTGAGAATGCCTTATGAAACGAAACACTTAGTCTTTTAATCAAACTTCTAATTTTGATAAGTTGATCGTTACCAGCAACAAAACTGTTGTTTCAAAAGTGCAACATTTTCAAAAATAATAAAATCTGTCCCGAAACATTATTTTTTGGAAGCACGGATATTCTAAGTAAAGTGTGTTTCGACCAGTATACTGATCTTCAGTTATTTTACTCTTGCCATAAGCAAACACACAGCCAGAAAACAAAATAGTTAATCTCAGTTAGTATCTGTCCAATGAGAAAAATGAGCACTCATGATGTCAGAAGCATTCTAAACAACGTCTTTGTAGAATCTCTTGCTTCCATCTGATCTAAATGTCATAAATGATTCTGTAATTAATAGCTGAAAAAAATAAACCGTGGAGCTTTTTTTAACTCACATCTACATGACAGCCTGAACCTGAATTTTCAAAAGAATGAACAGTTGTCTCAAATCAGTTGTTAACCTTGGAATTGATTCACATTTCTGCAGTTTTTGTTATATTTCATCGTCACTATTCAACTCTGATTCTGACAACGATGATGATGGACACTCAAAAAATATTTTTCTAGTTACAGTTTTCTTTCCAGTTGATGTTGATGGAGAGACACTTAATGCATCTTGTTCAGTGTCAGAACTACACATTCTGAAGTTGTTTTCACTACCACTCTTAGAAATATGCTCCATCTTTCTTCAACAACACAAAATCTCTTTCTAGCCATGTTATAAAAAAACAATTGCACTATAAAATAAAACAATTGCGCATGATGATATGGAATAAACAGCTTTGTTAGTAGATATCTGTGGATGAACAAACATAAAAATAAATCTGAGCACAAATGAACTTGTTTGATGTGAGATGAGGATGACTGAGAAATAACAACTGCAAATAATCAGACATGGGTGAAGAAATAGGACTGACACCATCTGCATTTCTCAAAGCAACCATGTACAAATATTAAAAACAAATATTGACCAAATCTCAGTTTACTAAGTAAATAAAAGACCATAAAACACAGAAACCTCTGCTAATGTTTGTAAACATGTAAAATTATATAAACATGTCAAAACATTGTTGATCAGGATTGCAGGGTCAGAATATTATAAATTGTTTCAGTCCATACGTGAGGTAACAATAATAGCAAACATTAATCATAACGTCAGTTGATAACAATGTGGTGTCAACAGATTGCGCAAGACATGAGTTAAAGTATTTAGCCTCTAAAGGGTTAAACATTAAAAAGAACTGGCTTATAAACACCATGCTGCAGAGGAAATTAACAAACTAAGGCCACATAAATAGACACAGCGGGATGGAAAGAACAATAATGGAAGGCATAGTTCCAGGACGATGCATCTGGAACAGAGCAAGAAGAAGGTGGTTTCAAGACATCAAAGAAAATTTGAACATAACAAAAGAAAAAGTGGGAGATCTGGCTAGAGACAGAGATTCTTTCAGTCAGGCTGTGGTGAATGCAATGTTTTGCAAAGAACATGTGACATATTGATTATGTCAATTAATTTTTAAGTGCATTGATAGCAGAGCTGGCTAAGATCGTACCTTAACCTGAACTATGCTTTCATACACTGAAGCATGGCTGAGTGGGTTATTATGGCCTGGTTCTAATACATGAGTTTCATTTGTACCCTGTTGATTTAAAACAAAAAATAATATGCTTACAAAAAAGTGATATAGACCAATCAGCTTATCAGCACACAATTGATTAGATAATATAAACTGAATCAACAATTTGTCTCATATATCTATCTATCTATCTATTGACCTTTCGAGCCGTAACCGGCCCATAGGGCGTAGACCAAGATACACCTTCTCCTATATGAATTTTTGTTCTAGCAGTTTTCTTTTGACAAACACCTATACATCCAGTGGAACACCAATTCTAGACAAATCTGGATTAATGCTAACAACAAGCGCAGACATAAAAGCCCGTTGGGCGGAACACTTCAAAGAAATTCTTAACCGTCCACTACCTCACAGTTTAATAGATTTTGAAGCTGAAACACCAGCAGCAGAATTAGATGTAAATTTAGATGACTTCACCTTGAGTGAAATAGAAACCACCTTAAAGCTAATGACCAATAACAAGGCTGCTGGAGAGGATAAGTTAACAGCTGAGATCCTCAAGGCAATTGATAGCCATAATTTAATACATCTCCAAAAAATGTTCAACATCATTTGGAAAACAGAGAAGACGCCTCATAAATGGAAAAAAGGAATCATTGTTAAGATCCCAAAAAAGGGCAATCTTAGAGATTGTAACAATTGGAGAGGCGTGACACTTTTGTCAGTTGCCTCAAAATTATTCTGTAAAATCATCCTAAATAGAATAAAGGATTCAATAGATACAGTAATGCGTGAAGAACAGGCTGGGTTTAGAAAAGGGAGAAGCTGTCTTGACCACATTTTCACTCTACGACTTATATTGGAGGAACACATTGAAAAGCAAAAACCTTTTGTACTTAACTTCATCGACTTCAAAAAAGCATTTGATAGTATTCATAGAGATTCTTTGTGGAAAATTCTGAAGCAATATGGCTTACCATCAAAAATCATAAATATTATCAAAGACATGTATGATGGTTACACATGTGCAGTTCGAACAGAGGAAGGACTGAGCGAATGTTTCCCAATAGAAACTGGGGTTAAACAAGGATGTATTTTATCGCCCTTGTTATTTGGAATTGTTATGGACTTCATAATGAAGAAATGCTGCACTGGTAATAAAGGCATCGAATGGATACAAGGAGACCATTTGGAGGACCTGGACTTTGCTGATGACATAGTTCTCATCAGCAATCAGATAAAAACGATGCAGGAAAACACAAATGAACTATCATCAATAGCCAGCAAAATTGGGCTTGAGGTCAATCATGAAAAGACTAAAGTCATGAAAAGTTTAATTCCAACAAGTGACAAAATATACATGGAAAACAAACCAGTAGAAGAGATCGATCACTTCATCTATCTTGGAAGTCACATTGATCGAGAAGGGGATACGAGCAAAGAAATTAGAATCAGACTGGCTAAAGCAGCAATGTCTTTCAGAAGCCTTGAAAAGTTGTGGAAATCAAAACTCATTAGCACAAACACAAAACTTAGGCTATTCAAATCAAATGTACTATCAACCCTTACGTATGCGTGTGAAAGCTGGAAAACAACAAGAGATATAGAAACAAAGTTGAACGCATTCGAAAATAAATGTCTAAGGAAAATACTTGGTATAGAATGGAACGAATTCAAAACAAACGAGGAAATTAGAGAAATCGCCAATCAACCACTAATATCTTCAGTAATAAAGAAAAGACGATGGTCATACGTTGGACATGTGATGAGAAGAGATAATAATCGAATAGCAAAGCAAGCCCTCATATGGGAAGTAAAAGTAAAGTACCCCCCGTCACGCCAAGTGGCGTATAGGGAAATATGGTGTTAGTGACCCTATATTTTACAGACCTTCAGCACATGATTTTTGGGGTAATGTGGTCGGTATTACGCCCGTGCTGCTTTTACTTTCCCAGAAAAAATCCGGTACCCATTTAAGGCTGGGTGAACCCGGAGCCGTCGGTTGGGATCGAACCCTACCCCTTGTCCGTAGTAGTCCAGTTCACTAACCACTGAGCTATCGCGGCTCCTACTAATTTTTAGGGAATTAGTAAAACCCAGGTGTCCTCGCCAGGATTACGAACCCCGGCTGTTGCCGTGGTAAGCCAACCGCCTCATATGGGAAACAACAGGTAAAAGAAAAAGAGGAAGACCCAGGGAGACACTGAGAAGAACATTGATGAGAGAGGCAAGAGCAGCAGGAATCGGCTCCCTCAATGAGATAGAACTGCTTGCACAGAACAGAGACAGATGGCGAGATTTGATAAAATATCTTTAAAAGAAAACTGTTAGAACAAAAATTCATATAGGAGAAGGTGTATCTTGGTCTACGCCCTATGGGCCGGTTACGGCTCGAAAGGTCAATAGATAGATAGATAGTTTTCTTTTAAAGATATTTTATCAAATCTCGCCATCTGTCTCTGTTCTGTGCAAGCAGTTCTATCTCATTGAGGGAGCCGAATCCTGCTGCTCTTGCCTCTCTCATCAATGTTCTTCTCAGTGTCTCCCTGGGTCTTCCTCTTTTTCTTTTACCTGTTGTTTCCCATATGAGGGCTTGCTTTGCTATTCGATTATTATCTCTTCTCATCACATGTCCAACGTATGACCATTGTCTTTTCTTTATTACTGAAGATATTAGTGGTTGATTGGCGATTTCTCTAATTTCCTCGTTTGTTTTGAATTCGTTCCATTCTATACCAAGTATTTTCCTTAGACATTTATTTTCAAATGCGTTCAACTTTGTTTCTATATCTCTTGTTGTTTTCCAGCTTTCACACGCATACGTAAGGGTTGATAGTACATTTGATTTGAATAGCCTAAGTTTGTGTTTGTGGTAATGAGTTTTGATTTCCACAACTTTTCAAGGCTTCTGAAAGACATTGCTGCTTTAGCTATTCTGATTATAACTGCTTTACTGGTATCCCCTTCTCAAGCAATGTGACTTCCAAGATAGACAATGTGATCAATCTCTTCCACTGTTTTGTTTTAAATATATTCTTTCATCTTTTGAATTCAAGCTTTTCATGACTTTAGTCTTTTTCATGATTGATCACAACCCCTATTTTACTGGCTGTTGAAGGCAGTGTATTTGTGTTTTCTTGCATCGTTTCTATCCGGCTGTTGATTGATGAGGACTATGTCATCAGCAAAGTTGAGGTCCTCCAATTGGCCTCCATGTATCCATTCGATGCCTTTATTACCAGTGCAGCATTTCTTCATTATGAAGTCCATAACAATTCCAAATAACAAGGGCGATAAAATACATCCTTGTTTAACCCCAGTTTCTATTGGGAAACATTCGCTCAGTCCTTCCTCTGTTCGAACTGCACATGTGTAACCATCATACATGTCTTTGATAATATTTATGATTTTTGATGGTAAACCATATTGCTTCAGAATTTTCCACAAAGAATCTCTATGAATACTATCAAATGCTTTTTTGAAGTCGATGAAGTTAAGTACAAAAGGTTTTTGCTTTTCAATGTGTTCCTCCAATATAAGTCGTAGAGTGAAAATGTGGTCAAGACAGCTTCTCCCTTTTCTAAACCCAGCCTGTTCTTCCTGTCTCATATATAGAGAAGACTTAAAGATTGATTTATTGCATCACACGATTTGTTAAATAACCCAATTTTGTATAACAAGCATGTTATTATATGCTTTTGAAAACATTTCTTCTTCTTCCTATCAGCTCCCTGTGGAGCAGAGGTCTTCCACAAACACTTTCCAAGTTGTTCTGTTTCTTGCCATTCTTTTAAGATCACTTCATATCTTGCCCATCATCTTCATCTCTGCTTCCATCTGTCTTATACATGAATATGTTGGTCTTTCTCCTTGTCTTTTTCCCTGGGGATAAAAAAAGGCCTGTTATGTAATACCCTCAGTTGCTTCTGCAGTGTGTCCAATCCAGTGACATCGTCCTTCTTGTATCTCTTTGTCCATTGGCATTTGATTGGTACTTTCCCTTTGTTCTATATTTTATATATATAGTTTGTGATTTTGTCATGTTGAAAATATTTAAATATAGTTAATCTGTTCTTAAATGGGTAAATGTATACATAAAAAAATGACACAATGAGTTCACATTAAAGTTATGTGTGCACAAATTTATATATTTGTTATAATTACAAAATATGTCATTGTCTATGTGGTTGCAAAACTTGAGAGAACATATCTGTACTGTGCTTTTATCTATCTGTCTGTCCATCCAACTGCCCGTCTGTCTGTCGACCTTTTGGGCCGTAGTCGGCCCATAGGGTATAGACTCAAATACTCTTTCCCTGTTTCAATATTTTCTTTTAGCAAAGATCTTTTATCAAATCTCGCCATTTGTCTCTGTTCTGTGCAAGCATCTTGTTCTCAGTGATGGAGCCGATTGCTGTCGTATTTGCTTACATGTCCATAGGTGTTCAGACACCTGGACATGTTGAGTCCTTGCAAAGATCTTTTATCAAATCTCGCCATTTGTCTCTGTTCTGTGCAAGCATCTTGTTCTCAGTGATGGAGCCGATTGCTGTCGTATTTGCTTACCTGGTCAATATTTTTCTCAGTGTTTCTTTGGGTTGGCCTCTTCTCCTCCTACCTGTTGTTTCCCACATGACGGCTTGCTTTCCTCTTCTCATCACATGTCCAACATATGTCCAATGTCTTTTCTTGATTACTGATGATATTAGTGGTTGATTGGCGATTTCTCTAATCCCCTCGTTTGTTTTGAATTCATTCCACACTATACCAAGTATTTTCCTTAGACATTTATTTTCAAATGCGTTCAACTTTGTTTCTGTGTCTCTTGTTGTTTTCCAGCTCTCACATGCATATGTAAGGGTTGATAGCACGTTTGATTTGAATAGTCTAAATTTTGCTTTTGTGTTCATGAGTTTTGATTTCCACAACTTGTCAAGGCTTCTGAAAGACATTGCTGCTTTAGCTATTCTGATTATAACTGCTTTACTGGTATCCCCTTCTCAAGCAATGTGACTTCCAAGATAGACAATGTGATCAATCTCTTCCACTGTTTTGTTTTAAATATATTCTTTCATCTTTTGAATTCAAGCTTTTCATGACTTTAGTCTTTTTCATGATTGATCACAACCCCTATTTTACTGGCTGTTGAAGGCAGTGTATTTGTGTTTTCTTGCATCGTTTCTATCCGGCTGTTGATTGATGAGGACTATGTCATCAGCAAAGTTGAGGTCCTCCAATTGGCCTCCATGTATCCATTTGATGCCTTTGTTACCAGTGCAGCATTTCTTCATTATGAAGTCCATCGCAACTCCAAAAAGCAAGGGTGATAAAATACATCCCTGTTTAACACCAGTTTCTATTGAGAAACATACACTCAGTCGTTCTTCTGTACGAACTGCACATGTGTAGCCGTCATACATGTCTATCATAATATTTATGATTTTTTATGGTATACCATATTGTTTCAAAATTTTCCACAAAGAATCTCTATGAATGTTGTTGAATGCTTTTTTGAAGTCAATGAAGTTAAGTACAAAAGGGTTTTGCTTTTCACTGTGTTCCTCCAATATAAGTCGTAGAGTAAAATTGTGGTCAAGGCAACTTCTTCCCTTTCTAAACCCAGATTCTTTTCGCATTAATGTATATATTGAATCCTTTATTCCACTCATGATGATTTGGCAGAATAACTTTGAGGAAACTTACAAAGAGTTACACCGGTAGTACAAATGGGAGTTGATGAGGTGACCAGGGACAAGTTGATGACATACCTCGGAGTTAAGTTTGACCGCAGCCTGTGTTTTCGGGACCACGTCGACCATGTGATAACAAAATCCCGCAAAGGATTAGCCGCCTTGAAGGTCATGACAGCTGCCAACATCGAGCAGAGGTTACTTAATCTTCTGTTCCAGGGATTAGTCCTCGCACCAATCGAGTATGCCCTGGTAATTCTTATTGTAAGTACGACTCAAATTGATAGGCTGGAAAAAATACAAAATGAAGCCATGTGCATTATCCTGGAATGTATGAGGGACACTCCCTGTGTAGCAATGAGGTATCTTCTTGACTTTCCAACCATGGATGACAGAATCAAGATCTGGAGAGCACGAGCATACCTGAAGATTAGTACAGATACAGAGCATCCATTGCACCACGTGCTCAACACAGTGATAGGTGCCAGGCTAAAAAGAGGAAAATCATGGGTGGGCCGAGCAGAAGATGTCATCAAACAGGTCTGTGGGCTTACCAATATCTGCGTTGGTAAGGAGTGGATACCGGTGCCTACGTCATTCAAGGGGACTTTCTTGTGTATTGTCACACTCAACAGGAAAAGTAGGGAACAGAACCCGGTCGTGGTTAATGCCGAAGTCAACGGTCTCATCTGTGATAACACCGATGAGAAAGATACAGTCATCTATAGACGGATCTGTAATACGACACCAAAGAAGTGCATGGGCATTTACATCACGCTCGGCAAGCAGAATAGTCAAAGAAGACAGTGGTGCATACGTCATGACCACGAGTAGCATGACAATGGAGGCGATGGCAGTGACCAAGGCATTCAAATGGTTAGAGTCACAAGACTACACCCACGCATGTATACTGAGTGATTCGATGAGCATGATTAAAAAAGTGGAGGCGGGCTCTCTACGCATGCAAAGGGTAGAGTCGATGCAGAAATCCAAAATACGTAAGGTCACCTTTGTCTATGTCCCTGGACATGCGGGAGTACGGGGAAATGAAGAGCGGACAGGTTGGCTAGCTGCGCTGTCGTTGAGGACGGGCAACCAATGGATCAGGCGGACATCATCAATGCCCTCCGAGATGTGGGAGGAGCACAGGACTTCGACAAACACAGATCCACGTCACTTCTTCGGATGATGGAAATTGGAGTTAAGATGGGCACAGCCAGAAATAAGAAACTTAGTGGTCGTGTAAGAAGACTTATCAACCAACATAGAACTGGAGTCGTCAGTCGCTGGACACTGAGGGAATTGCTGAGGAGGGGATCTGAACACCTATGGACATGTTCGGAGTACAATGATGATGACCCGCAAATAACTCAATAACTTACAAAGAGTCATATCTCTCCAGTTGTTACAATCTTTGAGATTGCCCTTTTTAAGAATCTTAACAATGATTCCCTTTTTCCCACTTATGAGGCAGCTTCTCTGCTTTTGAAATGACATTGAACATTTTCTGGAAGTGTATTAAATTATGGCTAACAATTGCCTTGAGGATCTCAGCTGTTAACTTATCCTCGCCAGCAGCCTTGTTGTTGTTCATTTGTTTGAAAAAAGTCTCTATTTTACCCAAGGTGAAATCATTTAAGTTTATATCTAATTCTGCTGCTGGTGTTTCATCTTGAAAATCTATTAAATCGTGGAGTAGTGGACGGTTAAGAATTTCTTTGAAGTGTTACGCCCAACATGCTTTTATGTCTGTGCTTGTTGTTAGCATTGAACCAGATTTGTCTAGAATTGATGCTCCACTGGATGTATATTTTGTCAGCAACTTTTGTGCAGTATAGAGAGTTTTGCTGTCTCCTGTAATTGCAGCTATCTCTGCTTTCCCTGCTAAATTGTCTATATAAGCTCTTTTATCTCTTCTTGCCAAACTTTTTACTTTGTTGTCGTATTCTTTGTATTTTGCTTTTGCCAGGACTTTTTTTCCAAGATCTGTCTTTATATTAGTCATGGCTCTTTTCGCTTCTCTTCTTTCCTTGATGTATTTCCATGTAGTGTCATAAATCCAAGCTCGTTTTTCTATTTCCTTCCATCCAGCACTTGATTATGCTGCTGTCATTAGTATTTTGCTCTGTGAGTCCCACATTTAATTGATATTCTTGTTTAGTTCACTGAGTCCTGTATAACAATTACTTATCTCTATGTTAAAATTCCTCTTGACGGCTTCATCTTTCAGTTTAAAACTTTTTTTTATGTGTAGTTATCTCTTCTTTTGGCTTTTCAATTGTAATCTTATTTTCCCAATGCATAGGTTGAGGTCACTATTAATATCAGCACCTCTGCATGTTCGTACATCTATCAATGATGTTCTGAATTGTTGTTTAATACATTAGTGGTCAATTTGATTTGAGGTTCTATCATCAGGAGATATTCATGTTGTTTTGTGTATATCTTTGTGTGGAAATAATGTTCCATTTATAATTAAATTTTATATTAAACATAATTCTATTATTCTTTCTCCTTTCTGACTTATAGTACTGCACCCTTTTCTCCCCATTACAAGTTCCACTCCTGTGTGGTTTTTTCCCACTTTAGTGTTGAAGTCTCCCATTGCAATTAAAATATTGTGTTTGGGTATTTTGTTTATAAGTTGTTGTAGTTGGTTATAAAAATCATCCTTAGCTTCATTCTCAGCTTCATTTTTAGGTGCATAACATTGAATAATTGAACGTCTTCCATATTTTGTTATGTAGCGTGGTCATATCAGGCAGTTATATACGGGTTCCCATTCTAATAAACTTCTTGCAGCTGTGTCTGTTATCATTATACCTACTCTTTCAAGGTGTTTTCCATCTTCCCTTCCTGAAAATATTACAATTTTATTGTCAACTGATTTCCTACCTGTGCTTTTATAGAAAATGGAAAAACAGGATATAAAATGAAAAATGATAGTGTCAAAATAACTAACAACCAAATTACAAAACAGACTGTGGCTATATGTTGGTGTTAAGATATAGACTTCTATCACTGGTTGCTATCAATCAGAGCTTCTTAACAAACAGCCATCAATCATGTATGTGAATATATATTTAAATTAAAAACATAATCCATACCCAGTTTTACTTTGTAGTACCATTACAATGTTGTTGTGGATCTAAATGAACTAGCTTATTCTTCCATATGAAATTAACTTTTCATCATAAAAAAAAATTAAGAACAAGTTAAGTATGTTGATTGTTACCTACCTCATTCTTTCCCTCTTTCAATTAAAGAATTCACTTTATTACAACATATATAATATATATATATATATATATATATATATATATATATATATATTTCAAAATTATAACATTAAAAACAAATACATTTTGAAAGTTTTATCAAATACTCTATATTAATGAATTTATTAGATTACCACACAAATGATGTGAATTTTATAGACAAAAAGACATTGCTAAGTACAACAAAGAGACAAGTTGTAAATGTGATCTTATGAGTATCATAGAGTCATGATGAGCTATAGTGTTCCACTAACACACCAGAAGGTTTATAAAAACATTGAATGGCAAGAGGTTGTGCAGAATAACTGTGGGACACAAGTCAATGGTAATCAGCTGCTCTGTTTGCTCTTTGGTGTTTTCTTTATATATTTTCTCAAATGTAGGTGAGACCTGTGTGAATATAAAGGGAAATAATCTTGACAGATAACACAGTATAGACTATTGTTTAATTATTTTCATGATCACATCTACTCTAGTTAATAATAAATAAGAACTTTGTAAACTACATCAATAACCAGATATTTTCTGCTTTGAGTTTTGTCACTTTTAAAACAGAACTTCTATCCTTGGCAACAGATCAACAAAGAAGTCAGTGCCAATACACCATTCAATTAGAAGGCTGTTTTCAAGTTTTGCTGCTTACTTGGGTTTCTATATGAACATTTTGTCACAACCATATGCTTATCTTGTTTATATCATTACTCAGTATCTGAAACTTATTTCTTTTTGCCCAATATATAAAATAAAATTTATCACCAGAGAATCCCTTTTATACCCAGACAATGCACATTGTACTATTTCTTCTTCACAGCATTCACCAGTTAAGTGGGTGTGGATATGTTGTGTCACTAGTTTTCACAAACCCATATTTATGCCTTTTCGGCCCAACAATGCAGTGATAGATTTTCTTCGAAATTTTTGTCCAGGTAGCAGCCATTATGGTTTACATTTTTTCAATATTTAATTGCCAAGGGTTGTTTAACGTGCACAAGAGCAAACAGTACCTCCTGCTTAACATCGGTATCTGAAATAGCTAGACATTGGATCTCACTACTCATGTTGCAGTGTAGGGGATAACAATAAAATTAACAAAGTTTAAATAGAGTAATTTCCCATATTAGAAAAGGGAAGTTGAATCTGGCAAAGATACAAAGTCTTTAACTGAGTTGCATGCAGTCTATCTATCTATCTATTGACCTTTCGAGCCGTAACCGGCCCATAGGGCGTAGACCAAGATACACCTTCTCCTATATGAATTTTTGTTCTAGCAGTTTTCTTTTAAAGATATTTTATCAAATCTCGCCATCTGTCTCTGTTCTGTGCAAGCAGTTCTATCTCATTGAGGGAGCCGATTCCTGCTGCTCTTGCCTCTCTCATCAATGTTCTTCTCAGTGTCTCCCTGGGTCTTCCTCTTTTTCTTTTACCTGTTGTTTCCCATATGAGGGCTTGCTTTGCTATTCGATTGCATGCAGTCTACTCACAGGATTTTCTTTTCACCAGATCACATGACTTGAGTTTAAGTGAAAATTTTTGATAAGCCAAGGTTCGGCAGATATTAAGAATTTGATCTTTGACAGTGAAGTTATTACAGTATATTCATTAGAAAATTGGTTCACAAGGACTTGTGAAATAGGTTAGAAAAAGTAGATTTTCCCAACAGATACTATCTGACTGATAGGGTCGAACGAAAGAAGGTGATTAGCATAGAGGTTTGTATCCAGATTCATGTATACATTCTTGATATTATACAAGTCATCATTTGTCATTGATATGAGTCTCTTAAATATGTTAACTGAATTGAGAATGCAAAATGCATGAATGATTATGCCTAAATTGACATTATGGAAGATTTGTCAAGCATTGGCAGTAATGAAATTATACAAAGAATGATTTGTGAATACAGTTTGACACATATCAAAGTAGGGAGCCGCAATAGCTCAGTGGTTAGTGAACTGGACTATAAAGGACAAGAACTAGGGTTAGATTCCAACTGATGGCTTCTGGGTTCACCCAGCCTTAAATGGGTACTGGAATTTTTCTGGGAAAGTAAAGCAGCACGGGCATAATACCAACCACATTACCCCAAATATCATGTGCTGGAGGTCTGTAAAGTTTATGGTCACTAACACCATATTCCCTATACACCGTTTGGCATGACAGGGCTCTTTACTTTTTTTTTTTTAAACTACATATCAAAGTAGGTGTATCAATAGTCTCCTGAGTGTTGCAAGTTTAGGTAATGTTATAACTGAAACTATGAGACTCTGTAATTGAATTAGTTGAGTCTGAAAAGAGTCGAGATTAACTCATTTGATTAGAGATATATGCTTACTAGTTGAATAAATGACTTATTCAATGTGTCTATGAGGTAGGAAAATCCTGTCCTACATTGTATAATGAGTCCATGGGAATGCAAAGTGTCATTTTACTTAACTTTAGAGTGAAAATCTCTATATATAGATGGTCAATCTGATTCTTACTTCTGTCATCAAGTGATAACCAAATTGATTTGTATATCTCTTTATGTGGAAATAATTATCCAAGTATAACTAAACCTTCTGTTAAGCACAATTCAATTAATCTTTCTCTAATTGGCTTGTTCATGTGCTGAGAACAGATAACAAGAGAATTCCAAAACAGACTCTTTTATGGGAAACATCAGGAAGAAGAGGAAGACTTAAAAAGACATTAAAAAGAACCCTTATAAGAGAAGCAAAGTTGGCAGGCATAAACTCATTAAATAAAATCGAATATCCTGCCCAGAATAGAGATGGATGGCGAAAAACACTATAAGCCCTATGTGACATCTAACGGCATGGGAAAAATCAAGAATTGGCTTGTTGTGTCAATTCCCTCTTTTCCCATTGCCTTTTCAGCTCCTTTGTTGTCTTCTCCGACTTTGGCATTAAAGTCACCCATTTATACATAAATATGTATACATGTCACCCATACATGCTTAGGCATTTTATTTATAAATTGTTGTAGAAAAACCCATCCTCAATTTAATCTTCCACTTTATATGGAGATGCATAGCATTGTATTGTGAGCCTTCTATTCCAGTGAGTTCTTATCACTTATTCGCTTGTCCCATTCTAATACTGTTCTTGCATCTGTATTTATCATCATTATTCTTCTTGGTGTTTCTCATCTTCCCTGCCTGAATATACTATTCTTTATCAACTCAAAGAGACATGCATTACCACAGTCTCCGTCTGGCATCTCTTGGATCAAGGGATGCAAGGCAGTTCATGATTTGTCAGCGCTAGTGTTTCATCTAAAGATGAAAAGTAGACATTCAGTAACATCTGAAGGTACTCCTCTATCAAAGAAATAAGAGAGATTGACCAGCGACAATGAAAAATCAGCTGACAGTCTCAATACGAAACGATCTTGTAACCTCAGTTAGCAGATTTAAGAGATTACATCACTAACACCAGAAGGACATCCCAGTTTTATTCAATCTCTGTGTCAGTTACAAAAACACTTCACACATGAACCACAGGCAAGCCTAACCAGCCTCCGTATCATTCAAGAGACAATGGTGAGTCATAAGTATCAAATACCATCAGAAGTCAGCAAGGTAGTCAACATCTGTAGTAATAACATATGATCCAATCATATCTGAACTGTACATCCTCCATCAAAAAGCCCCAACAATTTCTCCTCCTCTTAGATCACCAATACTTGTCATCAGACTTGAAATGTTTGATAAAAAGTCTGAAGGCTGAAAGCAGTAATCTTCATCTATTCTGTATCATGAAAAGGTTTGTCACATAACTGCTGAAATTGATGTACAAATGTCTATTGTACAGACAAAGAGAGATTAAAAAACTATAGCAAAAGTATTAGAATAGCATATGAGCTGTTAAAAAAAGTAATGCCAGTATTGTAAGTAAAAAAGTAAAGTACCCCCGTCATGCCAAGTGTTGTATAGGGAATATGGTGTTAGTGACCATAAATTTTACAGACCTTCGGCACATGATTTTTGGGGTAATGTGGTCGGTATTACACCCGTGCCGCTTCACTTTCCCAGAAAAAAATCCGGTACCCATTAAAGGCTGGGTGAACCCAGAAGCCGTCGGTTGGGATCGAAACCTACCCCTTGTCCTTTGTAGTCCAGTTCACTAACCACTGAGCTATTGCGGCTCCCTAATGCCAGTATTGTATTAAGTACTAATTGTATTGTAATATAGCACTATAATAAGGAAAATATCTTTCATTAAGTTAATCAAAGTCCTTCTTGTAGCCTCTTTTGGAAGCACAGGCTACAAACAAGTTCTCTCCACCCATCCTTACTCATGGACATTTTCTCTATTTCCTTTCACTCCAGGTTAATGTTCTTGTTACCTGCCAAGCATGTCGTAAAAGCCAACTAAGGAGGTTTGAAATTGTCACCTGTGTAATCAAGGATGTGCATAGAGCAACCTTGTCAATGAAATTAACTTATGCATTTTTGTAAATGTTGTGACAAATGGTAAAGCAGATATAGGGAATTCTTGGCTGCAATGAAACTGGTTTCGTTGAAAGAATAGAATAGAATAGAATAGAATAGCATGTTCCTGACCATCACATTTTACTTTTATCCAGTATTTAGTTGATATTTATCTATCAAATTTGTCACTTGGGCCAATTTTGTTAGTGTGGTCATTATTCTGACATTCCAGAAACTAATTTTCTTTACAATTTAACTATGAATCAGATTAACCATCGATGTATTAGAAGACAATTCAGAATATCCTTGTAGATGTAAAAGTATATAGAAAGGTGGATGTTAACTCCCAAATGTCTGAGGTATATAGCTTTTTGTTAATTTTTTACCACGGTGACCCCGATGTTAGCTGAGCCCTTTACAAGATATTTTTGGGGGAACAAGTGATAAAAAATTATAAGAAATTAGATAATCTCAAAATTAATGTGTATGACTTTAATAAAATGTAAACAAAATTATTTTTATTAAAAGGAAAAACATTAGCTTGTGGCACAATGTTTGCAGATCAAAGGGAGTTTCCAGTAAAGTTAGAATTATACAGTACCAGGGAAAAGTGCTAGATGAGATGGGTTAGAAGAGACAATATAGGGATTATTCAGTGAAAGGATAATACAATTTTTAATATGATCACCTCTATGTTCAAATATTTACATTCTAAAACATCATGCATATGTAGAACAAAATGTCATAGTATCTTTGAAAAAATAAATGTTGACCTGCCAGTCATTGTCAGTAGACATTAGACTTTAGAAAGGAGTGGCTTCATTACAGGTTGGGTATTCCCATATCTGATAAGCTCCCATTCCAGCAACCAACAAATTGTTCATCCTGATCCTCCATATTGTTCTATTGAACATATTGCATTCTGTAAAATTACGTGTTTTTACATTCATAAAAACTGTTCTATTGAATGTACTGTATTAAACTGTACAAATGGCACACAGCTCAAAATAGACACTTTAGGGTCACTGTAATAGCCGTCATGGCAGCATAATCTCTATGCGCCAATTCCAATATTGACTTAATGATTATTAGGTGTGCCCAAAAGTCACTGTTCCAACAAATGAAGTCAGTCCACTTTAGTAAAACACTAGATCTGACCACAGTCCAGCTGGTGACAAGTTTGCAGTCGAACACAAACCACACATCCCATTCTAGGGCAAAAGACAGGACCTGGTACCATTCCACCACACTCTATGGCTAGTCACCTGCCGCACTATCTCAGCACATGGACGCCAAAAGTTGATTTTGTGGTAAGGTAAATGCAGCTGGACTACTGTCTCCATAAAAGAAAACCCCAACCAGAAAGAATCACTTTAAACCACAATGCAACAAAAACGCCACTAGTCCAGAACCTGATTCGACTAATCGACTATCTTAGCCACTGTACCAACCAGAAGTCCAATTGTTGTCAGTGATTATAATAAGTATAGGGATTGATCAAGTAATTTCTAAACATATATCTATCTATTGACCTTTCGAGCCATAGCCAGCCCATAGGGCATAGACCCAGATACTCTTTCTCTTATCTAAATTTTTATTCTAGCAGTTTTAAATCCTTGTAAAGATCTTTTATCAAATCTCACTAATTGTCTCTGTTCTGTGCAAGCAACTCTATCTCATTGAGAAAGCCGATTCCTGCTGCTCTTGCCTCTCTGATCAATGTTCTTCTCAGTGTCTCTCTGGGTCAGCCTCTTTTCCTCTTACCTGTTGTTTCCAACATGAGGGCTTGCTTTGTTATTTCTGTTATTTCTAAATATAAATATCCCTTAAAAAAACCAATAAGTACCAGAAAACTTTATTTGACAATTTTATGGACATAGCTAGGGTTAATGCATTTATATTATTTCAAGAACATCAAAAACAGCACCAGATGTGCAGATTTGGCATGGTCTAAGAAGTTTTGACAGCTTCCCTTCACCAAAGAACTCGTAAAAAAAACTTGCTGGTAGATAAAACTATTACTGTCCCCTGTATTTGATTTCTTTTTTGATGTATTTCTATATTTCAGTATTTTTTTTCTGTATTTTATTTTCTTGATTGTAAAGAAAGTAAAAGAAGCCAACCCAGAGAGACACTGAGAAGAACATTGGTCAAAGAGACAAGAGCAGCAGGAATCGGCTCCCTCAATGAGATAGTGTTGCTTGCACAGAATAGAGACAAATGGCGAGATTTGATAAAATATCTTTACAAGGATTGAAAACTGCTAGAATAAAAATTTAGATAAGAGAAAGAGTATCTGGGTCTATGCTCTATGGGCCGACTACAGCCCGAAAGGTCAATAGATAGATAGATAGAAAGAAAGTAAATGACTGTCATCAGGTTGTTTCAGTTACATATGATTTGTCAATAAATTGTTTTCTTTGTTACCAAACCAAAAAATAGAAATGAGAAGTAAAATTATATGTCAAGCACGCAATAAGCATTTCTGTTTCAGCAGCAAGATAAAATGTCTTCCTGCAAATCATAATATGACTGATAACTAATGTAGAAGTTTTCCTAACTAACAGGTTTCTTTCATTCGTTGCATGTTTGGGTTTGTGTATGAAAGTGTAATGTGTGAGTAGTTGCATGTGCACAGTCATGTATGTACCTTATTAAATTATGGTTAATCAAAGGCCCCGGTATCACTGCAAACAAATTAAAATCCATAATTGCTCAACCGTCTGTGCCAGTGGAATCATCCAAATTAAAACTCATCTCATTGAAAGATCCAAAAAGAGAAAGGCAGCTGCAGTCCACATCATAGCTGCTACAGCATTTGCCAAAGGACATAAACCAAGTGGCACCAAAAGTGAATGCAGCTGAACTGTCCTTCATATGATATCATCATGCATCGTAAGCAATTGGAATATTGAAATATGATCTGGATGAAAAACACAGCTCATAGTGTGCACAGAGCACTAAACTCAGTAGCTCCGGCAGAGTGCCAGACTTGGATTTTGAGGAAACTGCAACAATGAATACTTTTTTAGACTGAGCCTCAATGGTTCCTGCTGCCTATCCACCACATTAGCCGAAAGTCATGTACCTTATTAAATTAACAATTATATTTTATAACCTTTGTGAATATCATCATCATCATCAAGTGCCTCTCCGCAACGAAAGTTTGCTACCATGGATCGCTATTCCACTGTCTCTTGCTTTGATGGTGCAGGTTGTCATAGATTGACTTGTCCATCTTTTGATGTTACTCGTCCATGTTAGTCCTGGTCTACCTCTGCTTCTTTTACCTTGTATTTTCCCTTCCAATATTACTTTTAGTAGGCTGTTGTGCCTTTTAACGTGCCCCAAAAATTTCATTTGTCTTGTCTTAATTGTATTTAGTAGTTCTCCTTTTATTTTTAGTTGTTTTAAAACTTCATCGTTTGTTTTCTTTTCCATCCAATTCTACCTATTCTTCTATAAATCCACATTTCAAAGGCTTCAATTTTCTGTTCTGTTTTCTTGTCTAATGTCCATGTTTCTGCACCATACAGGAATATTGAGAAGATGTAACATTTTGCTATTCTTAGTCTCAGCCCTACTGCTATTGTTTTGTTGTTAGTATATTTTTCATGGCATTAAAATTACTTTTTGCCATACCTATTCTTTTGTTTATTTCAATTTTACATTTTCCATCATTGGTTATAGAATGTCCAAGGTAGTTGTAGCTCTGAACTGTCTCCAGATGTATTCCTTCAACTGTGATATTTACATGTAGGTCTTGAGAATTTTCTTTGTTTATGATCATAGTTTAAGTCTTTTTGATATTCATATCTAGTCCATATTTTTTGCTTGTTATGTTTATCACATTAAGCAATTGTTGTAGGTCTTTAGGATTTTCTACTAGTAGAACAGTATCATCAGCATATATTAGGTTATTGATTATCTTTCCATTAATGTTTAGGCCTGGCATATTTGAGATGTTAAAGATTTGCTCAGTGTATAGATTGAACAAGCTTGTTGATAGGATGCATCCCTGTCTTACTCCTCTTTTTATATCCATGGGTGTAGAGTTCTCTTTTGTGAATATATATAATATATATAATATCACATCTTTTCAAAAATAACATGGTATCCTTCATTTATAACATTACGTTTGCTGTTTTAGATGTGTCTTTATAATATAGGGAGCAATTTGACTATTACTTGTTAATTTTACAAGCAATTTAAAAATGTGTATAAAAGAATTAAAGATATTATAGACACTGTAGTTTAGTGTCATGCATGAAGAACAAGCAAGATTTAGAAAAGGAAGAAGCTGCCTTGATAATATTTTCTATCTATCTATCTATTGACCTTTCAAGCCATAGCTGGCCCATAGGGCGTGGACCAAGATACTCCTTCTCTTATCTGAATTATTGTTCTAGCAGTTTTAAATTCTTTTAAAGATATTTTATCAAATCTCACCATTTGTCTCTGTTCTGTGCAAGCAGCTCTATCTAATTGAGGGAGCCGATTCCTGCTGCTTTTGCCTCTCTCAGCAATGTTCTTCTCAGTGTCTCTCTGAGTCTTCCTCTTTTTCTGTTACCTGTTGTTTCCCACATGAGGGCTTGCTTTGCTATTCAATTATTATCTCTTCTTATCACATGTCCAACATAACAAAAGATGGACACTTGGTCTCAATTGGAATACCTTGATTTTGCATCATTGTGCTTATCAGTAGCAACATGAACATGATGAAATAAAAAAATAAATGCCCTTTCATCAATGGCTAACAAAATAAGACATGAAATCAACTAAGAAAAGACAAAAATAATGAAAAATTAAATTGGCTCAGAAAAAGAAAGAAACACAAAGAAAGAAATTTGAACACACGATGCGAGGCGACATTCCTCACCTTCCCAGGGTAATACCCTGGTACCCATTTCTGTCAATGGCTGGGTCGACCGTAGGGGTATTTTTTTTCCCAACCACAAGTACAATCCACACTGCTCTCAGTGGGAATCGAACACGGGTTGTCCGAACATCGGTAGTCCAGTCGGGTGGTTTTCCCAACTCAGGCTACAGAGGCCCCCTTGAAAACAAATGTCCCAGAAAAATAGTTTGTATTTCATAGAATGAATTCAATTCTAGTGCAGAAGTAAGAGAAATAGCTATATGTCTAAAAACATAATCTATAATCAAAAAAGAAGGTGGGCGCATGTTGGCCATGTGATGAAAAGAGATAACAAGAGAATCTCAAAACAAGCCTTAAAATGGGAAACAGATGTCAAAAGAAAATTTGACCAATCTAGAGAAACACTAAGAGAACACTGTGGGAAGAAGCATCAATAGTGGTCATCAGCTTCTTTGATGAAGTGGAGAGGCTTGTCCAGAAAAGGAATAAGTGGTGAGATACTTTTGAGGTTCTGAGAAAAGTCTGATGTTTAATAGCAAAGATAATTTAACATGAAGAGTCTAGAATATCTTCCCAGTGTGCCATCTTAGTAAAAAAAAGTAAAGTACCCCCGTCACTCCAAGTGGCGTATAGGGAAAATATGGTGTTAGTGACCCTATATTTTACAGACCTTCAGCACATGATTTTTGGGGTAATGTGGTTGGTATTACGCCCGTGCTGCTTTACTTTCCCATAAAAAATCTGGTACCCATTTAAGGCTGGGTGAACCCGGAAGCCGTCGGTTGGGATCGAACCCTACCCCTTGTCTGTTGTAGTCCAGTTCACTAACCACTGAGCTATCGCGGCTCCCGTGCCATCTTAGGCTTGAAAAACAATATATAGAAAGTGTCGTTAGAGAAAGAAATGAAACAAATTAATCCCACACAGGTTCAAAGAACCAAAACAGGCTATAAGGTGATTCTGAGGGGAAATTTGGATGAGCTGATAGACAGGTAAATTGATAGACAAACAGACAGACAGGTAGGTAGGTCATTACTCACACCCAGAAAAGAAATCACAAGTACTGCTATGCAGGGAACTCTTCTGAAAAGAGGAAAGAGATGTAGACCAATGTTGCAAAGAACAGTGAATGAAGAGATAAACTGTATAGACTAGATTTGGAACACTTCATGATTCATAACCATGGACCATACAATTTTAAGAACTTTGTTTTGGACTTTAAAGATACCAGATCAGCCACTGACTCCATTGTCAGCCCATGACTATATTAATTACAAATGTACATAAGATAAAACATGCATAAAAGATATAAAGGTTTTACAAGACAATAAACGACTTACATTGAAATAATAGGAAGGTTTTCCTATGATGACTGATTTACAGGTTATCTGTTTGACAGAATCTTTTTCTGTAAGGGATTTCCATTTGATACCTTCATTGGAAAGTGAGAAACTGAAATACAATGGAAATATTATGTATTATATCTGGTTACATATTTCACATTTAACAAGTACCGATTCATTTATGAAGAATGGAGACAAGAATAAGGAGCTTTGCCCTTCATATGTAATATCATAAATCAAGCATAATATGGGTTGAATACATAAATAAACTACATTTCTAGAGAAATCACAAGTAAAAGAATACAAAAAAGTTATGTGTGTATACAAACTCTAAAAACACCATCTGCAGCAATGGCTTCATTTATGCTCATAAATAGAGAGGGAGGGTGGTAACTGAAATGGTATTGATAAAACAGTAGTCAACAATTACCTTACCTCATCATTAAGGGTTAATTTCCTTGGAAAGTTCAAATGAGAAGAGTAACAGTGGTATGACTTTATATATATATATATATTTATATATATATATATATATATATATATATATATATATATATATATATATATATATATATATATATATATATCATACATTTACCGGGCCTACTGGCGTAGGTGATCATGTCTCTCCACAACTTTCGATCTCGACAGTTCTTTATCATTTCTGTTGTTGACCTTCTGCAAGCCATTCTCTTAAGCTGTCTGGTATTTTCTCTCTTTGTTTCCCTCTATCTCTTCATCCCTCAATTTTTCTAGTTGTTACAATATATTCCAGTTGTTCTCTTCTCATTACATGGCCAAAAAATGATGATTGTTTCTTCCAAATATTGGAAATTAGCTCTCTTTGACCTCTTTCAGAACATTTTCATTATTCTTCTTAGCTGTCCATGGTATTCTCAACATTCTTCTGTAAAACCACATTTCTACAGACTCCAGTGATTTTCTTGTCTGTTGTCCTATTGTCCATGATTCACATCCATATGTTAAGACTGGCTCTACATAACATTTAAGAACTATATATTATATATACTAAATCTTTAAATCCATGTTGATTGAAATAAAATTACGCATAAATTAAACATAAAATGTATACATTTATTGCAACTACCACATGTCAGATAGTGTCTTGCAGTTTATAGATGATGAAGCGAATTATGAATACACAAAATTTGATCAATAACAAAAACAAGAACAAAATAAATGTAAAAACACAAAATTTATTAATATACATAAAATGGGACTGGGTATTCTAGAAGTAAGATTGTTCGTCTCTGGACAGGAAGGTTACAGGTTCAAATCTTGCTACAGATGGTGGGAATTTTCCACTTTGAATCTGTGGTTTCCTCATAGTTTTACCCTCTTTTGGTCTCTGAGTAGTGAGATTCACTCTCTTGAATAACAGTGAAAAGTAGGAGAACCCATGGCAGTTAAAAGTAAAACAGATTAGGACAAAAATGGCTGCTGCGCAGGAAAAAATTGTCTGTAGCTGTCCCGCAGCCTTGCAGATATGCTCAGGAGATTAAAAAGCTAAGGGAGGGTACCCTAAAGTAAAACAATCGCACTGCCTTGTAGGTGAGACCTTTCAAAGACTAGCGGCATCAATTGTAAACAAACCGATAGAAGGCAACAGAAAACTACTATAGTAACTTTTTTGTATAAACATAGGCTGCCACAATTTTAGAATTCATCACAACAACGTTAATCAGGATTCCAATGGAATACCCTTATTCAGTATGAGACACCATGTACAACTGGTGATATCTGATCATCATCAAGCTGATGTAAGAAAGATAAAGATAAAAAAACTACTGAGTATAGGAACTTGGAATGTTAGAACACTCATGCAAAAGGGAAAACTGGAAAACATCAACCAAGAAATGAAAAGGATGGATTTACATTCATAGGGAGTGTGTGAAATGAGATAGACTGGATTCTATCTATCTATCTATTGTCCTTTCGAGCCGAAGACGGCACATAGTGCAGAACTACAATCTCAAAAACAGAAACCTTGCGTGCCAAAATGGCACATATTGCAGAGATCACTGCTTCTAAAATCTATGGTTCTGTTTCCATAACAATGCTTTTTACAATGACAGCTTGTCAAGCCATCGATCAACCTCCTTAGTCGCCTCTTACAACATGCTTGGAAGGTCACAGTGTCACTATTCTTTACTTCCCACATAATGAGGCCCCGGTAACGCACAGGAGACTGGATTAGGGAAGATATATTCTAATGAATACAAAGTCATCTATTCTGGAGGTACTGAACACCATAGAGGAGTAGGTATCATCTTGGATGCAGAAAGAGCAAGAACAGTGAAAGGCTTCTGGCAAATATCTGACAGAGTCCTTTTAGTAAAATTGAATGGAAAGCCAATAGATATTAATCTCATACAATCTTATGCACCAACAGCAGACAGTCCAAAAGAAATGTTGATAAATGTTACCATGAGCTTAATATGACACTTCGTCAATGCAAATCACATGAAAACACCACAGTTCTATGGGATCTAGGCAAAAGTATGTAAATAAAAGGTTAAAGAAGTAGTTGGTTACTATGCCTTAGGTGAAAGAAATGAAAGAGGTGACAAAGTTATTGACTGGGCTAGAACACACAACATGATGATAGGAAACACCTGATTTAAGCAACACTCAAGACATCTTTGGACATAGAAAAGCCCAGCAGATAATACATGTAATCAAATTGACTTTATAATGATAAACAATAGATTTAAAAACATTCTGGTATGTGAGAAACGACCCAGAGAGAAACTGAGAAGAACATTGATCACAGAGGCAAAAGCAGCAGGAATTGGCTCCCTCAATAAGATAGAGTTGCTTGCACAGAACAGAGACAAATGGTGAAATTTGATGAAAGATCTTTCCAAGCATTGAGACTGCTAGAAAGAAATTTTAGAAAAAGAGAAAGAGCATCTGGGTCTATGCCCTATTGGCCGGCCACAGCTTAAAAGGTCAATAGATAAGAGATTACAAGATAAATATAACATCACAATTCAGATCAGGTACAATGCAATAGAGAAGATACAAAGCATTGATGAACAGTGGAAAATGCAAAAAGAATCAAAGCAGCAAACATCAAAAAAGTCCATTCCACCAGTGAGGACAATTTCAAGAAAGAAATGGATGACAGATGACATTTTACAGTTAATGGATATAAGAAGAAGAAATAAGGATAACAAGGATGAGTCTTCTTCTTCTTCTTTCTCTTTTCGCTGATATCTAAAAGGTGTCATGGTTTATATCATTTGTCGTTCTTGAGCTGCTCGAACTGTCTGAATTAGTGATTTTCCTTTGTTGTTACATGTCTCTGACACTGCATCTATCCATCTTCTTCTGGGTCTACCTCTTGGTCTTTTTCCATGCATTCCTGAGATTAACGCCCTTGATGGTGATTGGTGAGGATTCATTCTGACCATGTGACCAAACCATTTAAGTTGTTGTTCTATATATTCTTGGCAGGGTTTTGTTCCTACCATTTTTTTCTTATGGTTTCATTTGGTATTCTATCTCTTCTTGAGTTGTTTGTTACTTTTCTCAAGCATTGCATCTCACATGTATTGATCTTACTTAAATGTGATTTAGAAAGGGTCCATGTTTGACTTTCATAGCACAAAGTTGGAATGAAAATGCTAATAATCATTTGTTGTTTAGCTCGCATAGAAATGTTTGGATGTCTTAGCAATGGTGAAAGCTGGTATGTGACAGCATTTGCTTTTTGTATTCTCATGTCAATTTCTCTGTCTATTTTTCCATCTTCTGTGAACATTGTGACAAATACTTGAATTCCTCTACTTATTTTATTCCCTTATCTTTGATCTTAATGTTTAATTGGTGTCTTAATTTGCTTATTCTCATAGCCTCTGTTTTTTGCTGTATCAATTTTCATACTGTAGTTTGTGCATCCAAGTAAGGATGATTACAAAAGATTAAATAAAGAAATTGTAATAGTAGTAGGAAACTCTTTGTACAGAGCTTCGCAGCAGGAGGTAATCTGATCATCAGTAGAAGAGAAAAGATACCTGACAACTTATAAGAATGGCTTGGCAGAAGATCAACAACAGAAATGATAAATAACTATTGAGATTGAAAGTTGTGAAGAGACATGATCACCTACGCCAGCAAACACGATACTTGATGATGATGTAAACTAGCAACACAACGCATTCCGGCCCATTTCACAGGTGGAAGTTAAGAAGAAGTAGAAAATATAATGTAGTGATAAACTTTGAGAAGAAGCTAGTGAGTTGGGAAGACAGGAAGATTGAGGGTGTTCAAGATCTTATGATATCATAGCCTACGTTTTTTCATGTAAAAGTGGAGCAGATGACATAGTTGGTGAGGCACCTACCAGTGCCCTATTGAAGAACCTCTTTGTAGACCACATTAAAGGTTCTTCCCCACCACCACCATCCTCCCCCTAGTATCCTGACTGTGGAGTATGATAGTTTTCATGTGTTTTCCCACAACTGGTAAATGTAGCCAGGCCTACAGAGATGATCAACTTTTCCTGAGACTCAGGGCACCACCCACCCCCAATTTTTAGTAGGAGTTCAGAAAACTGCTTGCAGGATATTGCACTCAAATGAACATTTATATTCTATTGGAGAGAAAATTTGCTGATGTGATTACTTGATCATAGCAACTGAAGTCTTGATGAATTTGGCTAAGTGTCTTGAAACATCCCTGTGTTATCTCAAAACAATGAGCTTTAATCCTGCAGCACTTAGACTATGTTACTTTGTTTTGGAATGTTACACATGGGTGTGCCTTCACGGAATTGTAGCAGCAGCTTGAAGGCAGCATGGGCCATCTAACCTCCCTCCAAAGTATAGAAGTATTGATAGAAGATTCAATGGCCAAGGCTATGGCAATATTACTCCTAACCTTTGCAGCAAGCAAGTTGATGAGGAATGTCTTCCCAATACCTGCAGAAATATGTCAGCTTGAAGTGTATATGGATGGGGCTGAATATCAAATACTGCACCTAAGGACAGAAAATACAGACTTTTATTTACTTAACTACTACTGTCCAAGCAACCACCCACTAGCACTAGACACAATTCCATTAAAAGAAAGAATAAATGTATGTGGAGGCTTTAACAGCCATACACAGAGCTGGGGCTATGAACATATGGACAAGAGAGGTGAAGAACTTGAAAATTGGCAGGACGACAATGAGCTTATACTGCTAAACCAGAAAACAGATCCACCAACATTCTATTCCATATCATGGCATACCACATCTACACCAGACTTTGCTTTCCATTCACCAGACCTGGATTGAAATATTACACATATTGTTGGGAAACAACTTGGAGGCAGCAACCATCGACCAGTCTTTTTAGTGGTGCAAAATAAGGCCATCAGGGAGAACAGCACTCTCTCCAGATGGAATTACAAAAAAGGCAGACTGGAAAATGTATCAACAATACACCAGTGTACTGACTAATGATCTAAATACAGACAGAGACATCAACAAAATAGTTGATGAATTCAGTAGATTAATAATATAAGCTGCCAGTGAAACAATACCTACAGGGGCATGAAAACACTACAAACCATACTGGAATAGTGAACTAGAGCAACTGCACAATGATATGGGAATATCTCAAAAGCAAGCTGAAAATAATCCTTGCCAGGAAGATCACAATAACTATCAGCATGCTAAGGCCAAATTTCAATGGGCTAAACTACAAGCCAGACAGAGAAGCTGGAAAGAGAAAATAGAGTCCTCAAATCTTGAAAGAAGACACAA
Source organism: Megaustenia siamemsis (assembly GCA_032433765.1). NCBI lineage: Eukaryota > Metazoa > Mollusca > Gastropoda > Stylommatophora > Ariophantidae > Megaustenia > Megaustenia siamemsis. Next base: position 48,725,237 of record JAVIAB010000059.1, on the reverse strand, counting down.
GAAAAGTCTGGAAGCTTGTAAAACAGCTGAATGATGAGGGTACAGAAAGGAACACCAAAATTACACTGAAGAAGGATGGAAACGTCCTAACAGATAAGCAGGCAGCAAATCTCTTTGCAGACTCCTTTGCAAATGACAATAATATTGAAATTAGCCTAGAGAAGTGACAAGAGACCCGTTTAAGACAACCAAATGCAACACAAGATGAGACCACACATGAAGTCATGAAAATACCCATTTCACAAAGATAGTTAGAGGTGGCAATATCCAAATTAAAAAGTCACCAGGCAGTAATGGAGTGTCCAATAAAATTATTAAGAACTTGGGAACTGCAGCTAAAGCAAAACTACTGCAGATCTAAAAATATTTGCTGGATCACAGGTTGAGTGCCACAGGCATGGAGAGAAGCAATTATGATACCATTACTAAAGCCAGGAAAAGATGGTTCGACGACATCCAGCGATAGACCAATCAGTCTTACAAAGTGTTTGTGTAAAACAATGGAACGTATAATCAAACTCAGACTGCAGTTATTTGGTTATGGTTATGGAAGGCCCTGGTATCACTGCAAACGAATTAAAATCCATAATTGCTCAACCGCCCATGCCAGCGTAATCATCCAAATTAATATCTCATCTCCCAAACAAAGAAATGTAACTATAGTCCCCATCGTAGCAGTCTTCTCAGCACACATCAAAAGACATAAGGCGAAACCATGCAGAAAGTGAACACAGCCAACTGTTCCTTGTCATACGATATCATCATTCATTGTAAACAATTGGAATATCGAAACATGATCAAAACGGATGAGGCACACAGCTCAGGTGTGCACAGAGCACTTAACTCAGTAGCTCCTGTAACAAGCTGGACTTGGAATATGAGGAAACTGCAACAAGGAACACTTTTCATGCATAGCCTTCAATTGTTCCAACGCCTATCCACCATATACCGGAAGTTCACGTCCTCTTGAAAATGATGATCGTCATATTTTTTAAAATGTATAGTGCTTGATGATGTTAGGCCTTCGTTTTTGACTCCAATTCCAAACATATAGACACACAGTTAGTCGTCAGATTATCCCTGTCACACATCAAACAACAGACCGTAAGATTACCGTATGGCCGGTCTAGGGATATACGATGAACCATTACGATGATGTAGCACACAACAATACACTGCAGTGGTACCTGGAAAGTGAAAACCTCCTTGTCCCACAGCAAACAGGTTTTAGATGGTGTTAATCTACCGAAGATCAGGCAACCTATCGTTCCCATGAAATTGAGGATGTGTTTTAAGAAAAGAAACTAAAGAAAATAGTACTTGCAGTATGGATAGACCTAAAGAAAGCATTTGATAAAGTATAGAAGGAAGGGCTTTTGAAGAAACTGAGAAATTACGGAGTAAATGGCAGGATGTACAAATCGGTCAAAGCATACCTGCATAATAGGAGAGCCAGTGTGCAACTAGATGGTTTTAAGAGTAAGAAAGTCTTACTGCGCCAGGGCGTCCACAGGGAGGGGTACTATCTCAAACATTTTTTCTAGTCTACATCAATGGCCTAGTTACTGAACTACCACATGATATCAAAGTGGCAATGTATGCAGATGACTTGGTAATGTGGTGCACAGAGGAGTATGCAACACTGGTCTCCAATTTGTTGGTACGAGCTATGAATCCATGGACAAATAGATGGTGTATCAACATCAATACAGACAAATGCAGTACTACACTTTTCACTCTCTCCCCAAAACAAAAAGCAGGACCCATTTACATAAACAATGAGCCTGTGAAAGAAAACATATAAGCTACATATCTCAGAGTTACATTTGACAACAAACTATCTTGGAAACAGCAGATAAATAATGCAACCCAAAATGCAAGGAGGAATTTGGTTATTCTAAGAAAGCTGTATGGAACCACGTGGGGTGTGAGTTTGAAAATACTCAGTAAAGTTTACCAACAAAGTATACGCCCACATTTAGAATATGGATCATCTGCATGGTGCTCCGCATCAAACACCACACTGCAAGAGCTGGATAAAGTATAAAACCAGGCACTTAGGGTCATCACAGGAGCAATGAAATCAACATCAATATTCTATCTATCTATTGACCTTTCGAGCCGTAACCGGCCCATAGGGCGTAGACCAAGATACACCTTCTCCTATATGGATTTTTTGTTCTAGCAGTTTTCTTTTAAAGATATTTTATCAAATCTCGCCATCTGTCTCTGTTCTGTGCAAGCAGTTCTATCTCATTGAGGGAGCCGACTCCTGCTGCTCTTGCCTCTCTCATCAATGTTCTTCTCAGTGTCTCCCTGGGTCTTCCTCTTTTTCTTTTACCTGTTGTTTCCCATATGAGGGCTTGCTTTGCTATTCGGTTATTATCTCTTCTCATCACATGTCCAACGTATGACCATCGTCTTTTCTTTATTACTGAAGATATTAGTGGTTGATTGGCGATTTCTCTAATTTCCTCATTTGTTTTGAATTCGTTCCATGCTATACCAAGTATTTTCCTTAGACATTTATTTTCGAATGCGTTCAACTTTGTTTCTATATCTCTTGTTGTTTTCCAGCTTTCACACGCATACGTAAGGGTTGATAGTACATTTGATTTGAATAGCCTAAGTTTTGTGTTTGTGCTGATAAGTTTTGATTTCCACAACTTTTCAAGGCTTCTGAAAGACATTGCTGCTTTAGCTATTCTGATTTTAATTTCTTTGCTCGTATCCCCTTCTCGATCAATGTGACTTCCAAGATAGATAAAGTGATCGATCTCTTCAACTGGTTTGTTTTCCATGTATATTTTGTCACCTGTTGGAATTAAACTAGTCATGACTTTAGTCTTTTCATGATTGATCTCAAGCCCAATTTTGCTGGCTATTGATGATAGTTCATTTGTGTTTTCCTGCATCGTTTTTATCTGACTGCTGATGAGAACTATGTCATCAGCAAAGTCGAGGTCTTCCAAATGGTCTCCTTGTATCCATTCGATGCCTTTATTACCAGTGCAGCATTTCTTCATTATGAAGTCCATAACAATTCCAAATAACAAGGGCGATAAAATACATCCTTGTTTAACCCCAGTTTCTATTGGGAAACATTCGCTTGTTGGATAAAACTGCTTCTCTTAAGCCGTCCCAATGCAAGATTTTGGAATTGGTCCTTCATTGGATGTCTCGGCATGCATGAACATCAATATGTTGGATGAAATTGTGAAATGATGGAGAAATTGTGGAGGATACCAGCACTGAGAGAACAGAGGGACACAAAGGTGCTGATACAGGAAGAAAAATGTTCATGCATGCCGAGACATCCAATGAAGGACCAATTCCAAAATCTTGCATTGGGACGGCTTAAGAGAAGCAGTTTTATCCAACAAGCCAAGCATATTTATAGACAAACACCAGACATACCAAGAGTTGTTAACCCCCTACTGCCCATACCAGAACAGACTCCCTGGACAGAGGAATGTGGATTGTCAATACAATTACGGACAGAAGTGAAAGGAATACTTGACAAAGAAGAACAGAATAATATACAGTGTAAAACAATAACTCAGTTTCTTGGATGATGAATATCCACAAGACCTATGGATTCGTGTGTACACTCAGCACAGAATGCAGTAAAGAATGGGGGAGCAGGTGCATACATATATATATATATATATATATATATATATATATATGGCCCTTTTCATCTTGTCAGACGGTCTAGTGGAGGCTATTGCGTATTTTTTTGAGGTATTGTTTTTGCTGAACAGCTTCTCTCGTGGCTAATTCTACCAATGTTTGACAAACACACGCGGTCACATAATGAACAGGTCAGGCTCGCTGATCCACAGGGTTTACCATCCTTTTTCATGAGTCTCTTCTCTTCTAAGTCCTGTCTTAGAACAGTCTCAAATGTTGTTATACCGTTCCTTATACATGCTCTCCATGATGTGCGATCACTTGCCAGATGTTGCCAGTCATTTTCACAGATGGAGAAGTCTTTCAGAGATGATTTTCAGATATCTCTATATCGTAGTTTAGGTCTGCCGATTTGTCTTTTCCCGTGTGTTAGTTCACCATATAGTATTTGCCTAGGAATGCGTTTTTCTTCCATCCGTTGGACATGCCCCAGCCATCTTAGCCTTCGACTTCTGAGCATCGACATGATTGTTAGGGTCTTAGCACGTTGCAGGACAGTTAAGTTGGTTATTTTGTCTTGCCATTTCATGTGCATTATTTTGCGGAGACATCGCATGTGGAAGACATTTAGTCTTTTTTCATGGTTTGAGTATGTTGTCCAGGTTTCGGATCCATATAGTAGTGTGCTAAGCACACATGTTTGATATATTAGGAGTTTAGTCTTTCGAGTTAGTTTCGTGTTGTTCCATGCCCTTTTTGTGAGTTTGCCGAAGGTCGTAGCTGCCTTACCAATTCGACAGTTTATTTCTTCATCAAGAGAGATGGTTTGCGTAACTGTGGATCCAAGATATGTAAATTTCTGTACTGATTCTAGTGGGCAGTCTTTTAGAGTAATAGATAGAGGTTTGAAGTCACCTTGATTTAGTTTTGCCTACTCTGCCTGGGCACAGGATATGGAGATAGTGCTTTACCCAGTCGCACTATCCCCCTCTCGACTTCGTTTCAAGGATTTCCGAAGGAGGGACAAAGTCCATACGTTCGGAATTGAAAGAAGGTGCAGGGGATGCCAGAAAGACGATTAACGCCGTCCACTGCCTTGGGGTCCCTCCCTCCGGATTTTTACTCTGGGTGTACTCCCATAACCTTCGATTCTAACTAGAAACTAGTCCACAAGGTAGTGGAGGGTTTTGTGGTCGAAGTTTCCCTTCTTCTAGACGGGTTGCCAGCCAAGGTTTACGAGTCCCGTCTACCCGGAGCGATATCTTATCTAAAGATACGCCTTTGTCAGGCTCAAGTGCCCGGACGTCCGAGAGAACACGTTACCGGTCAGTGCAAGGCATACATAGAGTACCAAAATAACACTAGGGATATGAATAAAATAGCAAAAGGGAAATATTGTCACAATTACGATGCAGAAATCCAAGCAATAAAGTTGGCAATAGAAAAACTGCTGAAAAGTAATCTTAGCTCACAGCCTGTAGTGTTTTTGACAGATGCAAGATCAGTACTCCAGGCACTACAATCCAGAAAATTGCCAATATCTGCAGACCTTATGCCTTTTATAATATGAATAGATGTGAACAAGTTATCATTATACGCCTCAGAACAGGACACAATCGACTCCACAGTCACATGTATACAAAATTCAAGAGATCTGCACCTCAACTACATGTACTTGTGACAGGCACCCCAGACTGCTGAACACATACTTCAAGATTGTACTGAATATAGTAGACTGAGGAAAATCCATTGGCCCATAGATACAACACTACAGACAAAACTATATTGGTCACTGCAAAATTATAAAAAGACAGTAAAATTTATACAGGAAACGACATTGCAGATGCAATGTATCATGTAAACATCCAATACTTCAGGCAAACGAAAGATAGATAGATTAAATTTACCAACTCCAAAGTGATTGAGACAAGCTGGCCATGAACTATGGTCAGCACCAATTCTAGCATTGAAATCCCCCAGTAGAACAGTGTGATCTTGTCCTGGTATACTTTCCATGTCATCCAAAGATCTGAGGCAGGGCCAGAACAATATAGTGCCATCTGCATTGCAGGAATTGCCAATGCAATGTTGAAATCAACACTGAACTACCACTGAACCACTGGACTCCATCTCTTGATTTTTCCTCAGGGTTTATTCCTAAAGTTTATTTTGTGAGTGGGTAGACCTGCTAGACAGCAGGGTTTATAGTCAGAGTTCTCTAAATTGGTTGCCATTTTTAGGCTAACTAGTCGCATCAACTCGGGAGGCACCTCCAACTCGCCAATGATTACTTCACAAGCATTTTATAGAAATAGCTACGAATTCACCCCAACCTATGTAATCACACTGTAATTCTTAATCTGTAATTGTTCTGCAGCACACTGCTGGTTATTATATATTTGAAGCACACCTCTATATCTATAGGTTGTTCACTATTCCAAAGGTGGATGCGTTCAGATGTTGGTTTAAAAAAACCTATTTAAATGTATTGTATTATATCTATCTATCTATCTATTGACCTTTCGAGCCGTAACCGGCCCATAGGGCGTAGACCAAGATACACCTTCTCCTATATGAATTTTTGTTCTAGCAGTTTTCTTTTAAAGATATTTTATCAAATCTCGCCATCTGTCTCTGTTCTGTGCAAGCAGTTCTATCTCATTGAGGGAGCCGATTCCTGCTGCTCTTGCCTCTCTCATCAATGTTCTTCTCAGTGTCTCCCTGGGTCTTCCTCTTTTTCTTTTACCTGTTGTTTCCCATATGAGGGCTTGCTTTGCTATTCGATTATTATCTCTTCTCATCACATGTCCAACGTATGACCATCGTCTTTTCTTTATTACTGAAGATATTAGTGGTTGATTGGCGATTTCTCTAATTTCCTCGTTGTATTATATACACTATATAATTTAACTCCTGCATAAATCCTAGGTCCATTGATATCCATCCAATCATCCACCTATCTATCCACTCATCTATCCATCCATATTTATTTTTAATATCTTCTAATAAAAAAAACTGAAAGATGAAGCCATAAAGGAAAAGTTTAACATAGAGCTAAGTAATTGTTATTCAGCACTCGGTGAAATAGACTTAGATATCAATGAAATGTGGGACTCACAGAGCAAAATACTAATGACAGCAGCAGAAGCAAGTGCCGGACTGAAGAAAATGGAAAAAACGAGCTTGGATCTCAGACACCACATGGAAATACATCAAAGAAAGAAGAGAAGCAAAGAGAGCCGTGACTAATGTAAAGACAGATCTTGGAAAGGTTCTGGCAAAAGCAACATACAAAGAATTAGACAACAAAGTGAAAAGTTCGGCAAGAAGAGATACAAGAGCTTATATAGACAACTTGGCAGAGAAAGCAGAGACAGCTGCAATTACAGGAGACAGCAGAACTCTCTATACTGTACAAAAGATGCTGACAAACACCTATACATCCAGTGGAACACCAATTCTAGACAAATCTGGGTTAATGCTAACAACAAGCGCAGACATAAAAGCCCGTTGGGCGGAACACTTCAAAGAAATTCTTAACCGTCCACTACCTCACAGTTTAATAGATTTTGAAGCTGAAACACCAGCAGCAGAATTAGATGTAAATTTAGATGACTTCACCTTGAGTGAAATAGAAACCACCTTAAAGCTAATGACCAATAACAAGGCTGCTGGAGAGGATAAGTTAACAGCTGAGATCCTCAAGGGATAGCCATAATTTAATACATCTCCAAAAAATGTTCAACATCATTTGGAAAACAGAGAAGACGCCTCATAAATGGAAAAAAGGAATCATTGTTAAGATCCCAAAAAAAGGGCAATCTTAGAGATTGTAACAACTGGAGAGGCGTGACACTTTTGTCAGTTGCCTCAAAGTTATTCTGTAAAATCATCCTAAATAGAATAAAGGATTCAATAGATACAGTAATGCGTGAAGAACAGGCTGGGTTTAGAAAAGGGAGAAGCTGTCTTGACCACATTTTCACTCTACGACTTATATTGGAGGAACACATTGAAAAGCAAAAACCTTTTGTACTTAACTTCATCGACTTCAAAAAGCATTTGATAGTATTCATAGAGATTCTTTGTGGAAAATGCTGAAGCAATATGGTTTACCATCAAAAATCATAAATATTATCAAAGACATGTATGATGGTCACACATGTGCAGTTCGAACAGAGGAAGGACTGAGCGAATGTTTCCCAATAGAAACTGGGGTTAAACAAGGATGTATTTTATCGCCCTTGTTATTTGGAATTGTTATGGACTTCATAATGAAGAAATGCTGCACTGGTAATAAAGGCATCGAATGGATACAAGGAGACCATTTGGAGGACCTCGACTTTGCTGATGACATAGTTCTCATCAGCAGTCAGATAAAAACGATGCAGGAAAACACAAATGAACTATCATCAATAGCCAGCAAAATTGGGCTTGAGGTCAATCATGAAAAGACTAAAGTCATGAAAAGTTTAATTCCAACAAGTGACAAAATATACATGGAAAACAAACCAGTAGAAGAGATCGATCACTTTATCTATCTTGGAAGTCACATTGATCGAGAAGGGGATACGAGCAAAGAAATTAGAATCAGACTGGCTAAAGCAGCAATGTCTTTCAGAAGCCTTGAAAAGTTGTGGAAATCAAAACTCATTAGCACAAACACAAAACTTAGGCTATTCAAATCAAATGTACTATCAACCCTTACGTATGCGTGTGAAAGCTGGAAAACAACAAGAGATATAGAAACAAAGTTGAACGCATTCGAAAATAAATGTCTAAGGAAAATACTTGGTATAGAATGGAACGAATTCAAAACAAACGAGGAAATTAGAGAAATCGCCAATCAACCACTAATATCTTCAGTAATAAAGAAAAGACGATGGTCATACGTTGGACATGTGATGAGAAGAGATAATGATCGAATAGCAAAGCAAGCCCTCATATGGGAAACAACAGGTAAAAGAAAAAGAGGAAGACCCAGGGAGACACTGAGAAGAACATTGATGAGAGAGGCAAGAGCAGCAGGAATCGGCTCCCTCAATGAGATAGAACTGCTTGCACAGAACAGAGACAGATGGCGAGATTTGATAAAATATCTTTAAAAGAAAACTGCTAGAACAAAAATTCATATAGGAGAAGGTGTATCTTGGTCTACGCCCTATGGGCCGGTTACGGCTCGAAAGGTCAATAGATAGATAGATAGAATAAAAAAAATGTAACAATCTTTTTTCTGAAAAGATAATAATTTTTTAATTTGTACTAAAGTATTTGTATTAAAAAAGACATTCTTAATCATTGTAATTTAATCATTAAAGTACTTCACACATATTAAAAGCTAAATAGTTTAGAAGGGAGCTGGTTTGGTCTCGAGGTAGGACACTAGTCTCGAGGTAGAGAGGTTGTGAGTTCAAATCGTGGCTGCACAAGTCGAGATTTTTATTTGTGATTTCTCACTGAGGCAACCATCCCTAGCCTCAGCAGAGAGGCCCGGCTTGAAACGTCAATCACTATCTAAACTAAACTCATAGACAGAACAAATATGAGTACCTCCAAAGACGGAGTTATCTGCCTGTGCTGCAGAAGATCCCTGTTCACACAGCTGCCAGGGAAAAACGAATTAACAAGCAAAATTAAGTTTCTAGTCTCTAGGGACTTCGTCAGAGGTGAAAACTGACGAACAGAAAAAAACAAATAGTTTAGACTTTAAAGTTATTTAAATATGGTGATGACTTTCGGCTCTGCGGGCTGATGAACTGATATTGAACTTTGTGTTTTAATGAAGGCTTCCTGTAATCTTTCATATTAACCCCTTCCCTTCTATCACTATATATTTAAATCCATCGTAAAACTTTCCTAGGTACTGAGACAAATACTTGTGTCTTCACTTTAAAATAATACCATTCATTTTGTAAGGGATGTAATCAATATTTACTGTCATGATGTTTTATGATTGTATCCCTTCCACCAGTTTTATCATTTGAATTTTTTGGTTGCTGTATTCAGGAAAATGCAATAATAGTAATCTTGAGGTTAGACGTGCAATGTCTTAACAATGAAGTCAAGTGGAAAGAGGTACCCTTCTTCAAACTGTACCATACAAAACTGAAATACTGATAATAAAATGTAAAAAAAAAACAGTAAAGTTAATAAATTATTAAATATATTTTCTATTTGTTATGTTCTTGTAGCTTTTTTATATAAGTAAAAAGGACAAAAACATCGAAAGATTTTCAATTTTCCTTATGAAAAATGAAAAAGATCACACATTTTTTCATTTACTTATTTCTAACTCATAATAAACACATAATGTTTACATATTCAGATTCCACATCCATTTAAACTAAACAAACTTAAATAAATCTTAGTGCAGTGGTTCAGAGCCTTTCTAAAGGTTTGTTATTGTCCTCATTTTTTGCCTGATACTGGATGGAACTTACATTTTATTTTTCTACCTGAAGAGTCCGGTAGTGAAGGGGTTTTAAGAAGAATTTTTTTAGTGCAAAAATGATTAATCAAAGGGGAGATTATTAATTTAACATTTATAAAAGGAAGTAACTACATTGGCAAGAACAATTTTTTTAATGAAAAAATAGTATTTACAAAATATTGATCTAAAAAGTCAAGTTGCGCTTGTGGCGTGCATTTTTTAAAAACCACAAATAAATTAGCAATAGAAAACAATAATGACCCCCTAAAACTGATATAGATTTTAAAAGTAGCGATCTCTGCAATCAATATGTTTTGAATATGTGCCATTTTGGCACGCAAGGTTTCTGTTTTTGAGATTGTGGTTCTGCCCTATGTGCCGTGTTCGGCTCGAAAGGACAATAGATAGATAGAAAAATGATATAGGCTACTACTTAAAATTATACTTTGTATCTAAAGTATTAATTAGCACAAAGATACTTTAATGGACTGCTACACCAATATATCAATGCACCATACCAGGGATCCTCTGTATTTGGTTTGAAGAATATTTCCCCAGTGGTGTTACTGACAACATTCAGAGGAACGGGAAAGGTTTGATACGGATACACCTCTCCGGCAGTTCTTTTGTTATACCCATCCGATTGCTTGATCTCTATTGGTACATTTAAGTGGTTCTTGATCTTTAATTGAACAGAATAATAAATAATTGTATGAATTTAACTAAAAAACAACTAATTAATATAATTTTACAAAAAAGAGATACGAGTCTCTATGGAACATTATTATTATTTAGTAGGTCACTATATACAAATAAATGTAGGATACTATATACAAAAACAAGTCAAAATAGAGCACAAAGAAAAAATTAAAAGACACAAAATAAAAAACTTAAATGTTGAAAGTGTGTTTCAATAAAGATTTGACACTAAATGGGTGATAAATTTCCAAAAATATACACATTCAGTAAAAATGATAATAATACAGCCTTTGGTGTCTTGACAGATGATTGGTAGCAAGAATTCATGATAGGTCTGTAGTTTGATAAAATATAAATGTCTTATGCTGGATGCTGTTTTGCTGAACAGTTTCTCTCATGGCTGAATCTGCCAATATTGAACAGACAGATTTTACCAAAGAATGAACAAGATGTATTCATGGTACCTGGCTTCATCTCTTTTCTCCTGCACCTTTAGTCTTCTGAATTTGATATCAACACTGCCTTGAATGTTGCTGTGCCATTTTTTATTTTTGTTCTCCATCTGCAGCCAGATCCTCCTAATTTCTTTCACTGATAGAGAATTTACTTAAGGAAGCCCTGCAAACATCCTTATATCTCAGGATTGGTCTGCCCTTTGGTCTTTTTCCCCATCTCTAAGTTCGCCATACAATATTTGTTTGGGAATATGATTGTTTGCCATTCTTCTTACATGATCCAGCCACCTTAGTCTACAACTCTTAAGTGTTGTCATGATGGATATGAGAGTTTGGCTCAATGTAAGGCATTTAGAGTTAATCACTTTGTCCTGCCATTTGATGTTCATAATTTTTTGAAGGCAACGCACATGAAAGCTGTTTAACCTTCTCTCCTACCCTGCATAGGTAGTCTAAGATTCTGATCTGTATAGAAGTGTACGAAACACACAACTTTGGTAAATTTGGATCTTAGTCCTGAGTGTTAGTTTGGTGTTGGCCCATGCTCTATCTTTCATCTTTTTATTCTTCTTTCCTTCCTCATCTGCCTTTCAGCATCGAAGGGAGATATAATTTGTGGTCTTTTAATCTTCTGGTCGCCACTGCTGCTGTTATGTTTCCTAGTGCTTCTAATATTCCATCGATCCATCTTTTTCGTGGTCGACCCTTGGGGTCTGGTGTTCTCACAACGTTTGCTGAAGGCTTGTGTTGTGTTTTGACTTTTCTGCCTTGTCACGTGGCCAAACCATTTTATCTGTTGTTTCTTTATATATTCTATGGCGGGGGCTATTCCTAGCTTTTTTCTCAGTTCTTCATTTCTGATCTTGTCTTCCAGACTGTTCCCTGTCATTTGTCTAACACATTTCATCTCAGTAAAAGTTATTTTTCTTATTGTTCTTGCATCTAGGGTCCAGGTCTGTCATTGGTAGCACAATGTTGGGATGAAGATTGTATTGTATAGTGCTCATTTTGCCTCTATAGTTATTTCCTTGTTGGACAATAGTGGTGATAACTGTCCAATGATTTGACAAGCTTTGTTGCATCTTGAATCTATCTCTGCTGTTTGTGATTGTTTGTCACTAGACCACCCAAGTATTTAAATTTCTCTAATTGTTTTAGTTGCCTGCCTTCTATAGTTATATTGATGTTCTGTTTATTTTTGGTGACATTCATGACTTCTGTTTTGTTGATGTTGATTTTCATGCTGTATAGGGCTCTATCTTTAAGTTTACAAAATGTTGAAACTGCCTTTCTGATTCAGGAATTTATTTCTTCTTCAAGGAGACAGTTGTGACCATAAAACCGAGATAGGTGAACTTTCGCACAGATTCAAGAGGTTGTGTTATTTAATTATATAATTATAGGAATGGCTACACACTATCGAATCACCAGTTTTCTGGATTCTTATTGACAGACAAAATAAATCACATGACTTAGCTAGATTGTCAATCATTGACTGGAGGACAAACTCATTATGAGCAACTGGTGCTGCATCATCAGTGAATAGAAATTCTTTGATTAGGGTCTCATTTCTTTTCAATTTTGACCTCAGGCATGTTTGATTAAATAAAAAGTGGTCAGATCTTCTATGGATGTAGATGTCTCCATAAACGGTTTCAAATGCATTGTGTAGTAGGGCAGCAAAAAATATTAAGAATAGGGTAGGGGCAAGGACACATCCCTGTTTGACTCAAACAATTCACCTCAAGGGATGGGAATATCTGCCATCGAACTGGATGGTGGCAGACCTACTTTTGGGAAATGACTTGATCATCTTGAGTAATGCAGGAGGGCAGCCAACATTTTCCAACACCCTGTATAGACTTGCTCTGCTCACGGTGCCAAAAGTCTTTGTGAGATCAATAAAGGCTATAAATAGAGGTCTTCTCTGTTTCTTGCACTTCTCTGCAGTTGGCGGAGAGCATAAATCATATTGGTGGTTAACTGTCTAGCTCTAAAACCACACTATGTCTCAAGAAGGATATGTTCTGCCAGTTGCTGCAGGCACTTTAGAACAATTCTTACAAACGCCTATCCAGGTATACTCTGGAGGGAGAAACCCCTTGTCCTTTTTATTTTTGTATAACGTTATAGTCTTCTTGACTTCTTTCATATATGTCCCGGAGTATATCTTCACTTGGAGCCACGATAGCTCAGTGGTTAGTGAACTGGACTACAAAAGACAAGAGGCTGGGTTCAATCCTGACTGATGGCTGCCAGGTTCACCCAGCCTTAAGTGGGTACCAGATTTTTTTCTGGGAGAGTAAAGCAGCACGGGCATAATACCGACCACATTACCCAAAAATCATGAGCCGAAGGTCTGTAAAAATATGTAATTATTATATTATCATATTATAGAATATATAAAGAAACGACAGATAAAATGGTCCGGCCACATGACAAGGCAGAGTGATCAAAACATAATTCAACGAGCCCTAAATAAAAGTTGTGAGAATACCAGACTAAAGGGTTGACCACGAAAAGATGGATCGATGGAATATTAGAAGCACTAGGAAACATAATAGCAGCAGAAGCGAACAGAAGAGCAAAAGACACCAAATTATATCTTCTCTTGATACTAAAAGGCAAATGAGGAAGGAAAGAAGAAGAAGCTTTTCAGCTCTGACATACACAAGTAAAGGTGGATAATATATTTTATTTGAAAATCCTAAGCTTCGTGTTCCTAGGAATTTGATTTCAATAATTTCCCAAAGTTTTTGAAAGTCATTGCTGCCTCTGCTAATTTAATTCTAATTTCTTTCTTTGTGTCTCCCTCTTGATAAATGTTTTCATTTCCAATTAAAAATTTCAATCTATAGAAAGCTATTTACTTTTTAAATTGATTTTCCTTCCAGCTATGATTTCCTTCTAGACATTGACAAATTTGATTTTTCATTATTCTCACATTTTCTTGGTAAAATTAAAGTCTTATTTTGCTAGCCACTGAGGAAACAGTACTTTTTTTTTCTTGGGTCATGTTCTGATAAGAATAATGTTGTTTACAAAAATCAAAGTCCTCTGGTGCTCTGCAACAACAGAACTGAAATTTGTCAGCAGCTCATAGCTGATGGCTTGCACCAGAATTTGTAAACCTGCAATATCCAGACCTTACTCCACCTCTTCATGGTGCTCCTTGAAACAAACTAACAACAGTTTAGTACGGCCAAGTGAGTAGCTATTGAGAGGAAAAGGCAACTTGGGGAAGTGTTGTGCCGAAGTCACATTTTTTTTTTTTTTTTTTTTTTTTTTTGTATTTGCCAGCTTTTACCTCTGACGAAGTTCCTAGAGATTAGTAACTGAATTTTGCATGTTAATCCATTTTTCCCTCGCAGCCATGTGCACAGGGGTCCCTTGCCACACAGGCAGATAACTCCGACTTCGGAGGTGCTCATACTTTTTCAGTCGATGAGTAATTGACGTTTCAAGCCGGGCCTCGCTGCTGAGACCAGGGGGGGAGAAGAGATTGCCGCAGAGAGAAATCATAAATAAAATTCCCAACTGGTGCAGCTGGGATTTGAACCCATAACCTCTTTTGTCTTGAGGCTGGCATCTAGCCTCAAGACCAACCAATCCCCCTAAAGTCAAATGTGTTGGGCAAAAGGTGCAAATATCACAGTTATGCAAGCCACAAAACAATGCATGCCCACTTAGCATTCTTTCAAGGGCAGATGACAAAGTCATCAGGTGAACACGAACATGCAAAAAAGTCCTCTAATTGAGACTCATGTGACCACTCATTGACTGTGCTACCTGCACAACATTTCCTCATTATGAAGTCAATGACAATTTAAAACAACAAGGAAAATAAAATATATACATATTTCATACTGTTTTCGGTCCAGAACAATGATGAGTCCAAAAGTAAAATTCTTTCATGAGGATTATTTTTTTTGTGGTATTCCATATAATCTAATAGGCATGTCATAAGAAGTGACTAAGGAGGTTGATCGATGGCTTGATAAGCTGTCATTGTAAAAAATATTGTTATGGAAACAGCACCATATATTTTAGAGCAGTGATCTCTGCAATATGTGCCATTTTGGCATGCAAGGTTTCTGTTTTTGAGATTGAGGTTCTGCCCTATGTACCATCTTTGGCTCAAAAGGACAATAGATAGATAGATATAATCTAATTATATTCCATATGAAGTCTATATGTATGTTGTTCAAAACCTTTTTCTGAAGTCAATGAAATGTACAACAAACAGGTTTTGCTTTTCAGTAGGTTCCTCTAGTTTAATTCTTAGATTTTTACTTCTACATAAGTGCATTTCCTTAGACACATGCATTAACTGACACTCATCATATACAATTTTGATATCCTCAAATAATTCACAAAGGATGAATCTCAATCTAAAAACATGACTTACCTGTAAAGCTGATGTAAAAGAAATAACTTTTTGTCCAACAAATGCCTCAATGGTGACCATAACATGATCCTTATCAAAAATGAAAACCTTCTTCTTGGCTTGCTTGATATAAACATCATGTACCATGTCACTGTTGGCTATCTAATATATATATTTATGTAAAATCAAACAAGACAAGGTTATTAATACAATTAATAGTTCTCAAAAAAAGAGAAACTGTCTATTGTGCAGTTACACCTTCAGAGTTTTATAGAGTTAACCGAGTAGCTACTTTATATATTAACAGGTACAGAGACAATCTATTGTAAATAATGTTGACAAACTGGCTCATGAATTGTTTTATTTTAATTGCTATGTTACTTTTAAATAAACTATGAAATGTTGAATCTGACTTATATTATTGGTCCGCACAGCTCTTGCCATGTTAAAGGTATTAGAATAACATTCTTAACCATTTAAACAGTCACACTGATTAATATTGATAAATATACACTGAACATGATTATGGATATAAATTAAGTGTTGCTGTTAGCCTAGTCACATATGAGCACTGCAATGACATGTTAAACTCATTAACTACCAAGAGAAATGCAAATATCATCATTCTCTGCTATTCTTGGTACTAAACATATAAAATCTCTGGTACAGACTGTGACATAAGGTAGTCTGTAAGTTGAATACACTGTATTACTTTTCTATGGCTACAGATGTCTAAAATACACAGTGGTAACACATTTCTGCACCTTGCAGAGCAAGAATAAAATTTCACTACTTTGCACAATCTGTAACCATCTTTTACAGGGCATTCCAAATCTTATTTACATTATACATATCTGCTTTTACTTTTCGCTATCAGGTCTGTATCTGCTAATACCAGTTTTAATCGCTAAGAGTGAAAATGAGTTACAATAAATGTTAGACATTATAGTGAAAGAAAGCAAAAATAAAGAATCGGCCTTAATAGCAAAAAGACAGAAGTAGGAACTTCCGGTCAATATGGCGGATAGGTGGCAAGAACCATTGACGGCTATGTATGAAAGTGTTCCTTGTTGCAGTTTCCTCATATTCGAAGTCCAGCTTGTTGCAGGAGCTACTGAGTGCACACCTTGAGCTGTGTTTCTTCCGTTTTGATCATGTGTCAATATTCCAACTGTTTATGATGAATGATGATATCGTATGACAGGGAACAGTTGGTTGTGTTCACTTTCTGTGTGGTTTCGCCTTATGTCTTTTGGCGTGTGCTGAGACTGCTATGATGGGGACTATAGCTACCTTTCTTTGTATGGGAGATGAGTTAGTAATTCGGATGATTCCACTGGCACGGGCAGTTGAGCAATTATGGATTAAAATTCATTTGCAGTGATACCGGGGCCTTTCATAACCAAAGACAGAAGTAATGGTAACAACAAAGAAAAAGACATCACCTCAGTGCAAAATAAAGACAAGTTGGACAATATTAAAACAGGTAAATGAATTTAAATATTTGGGAACTTTGTTAACCTCAGATGGAAGATGTACAACAGAGGTGAGATGCAGAATGGCTCAGGCAAAAGCAGCTTTCCAAAAATAAGGAAGATAGTATGCAATTCATTTTTAACAATCATCATCATCATCATCATGTGCTTTACCGGTTGGCGTTGGCGATCATGTCCTTCCACAATCTTCTATCCACAGTGCATCGTATGAGTTCTGTTGTTGACTGTTTTCCATCCCATGACACCAAGCTATCCAGTATTTTCTCTCTTTGTCGTCCGCGATCTCTCTTTACTTTTATTTTGCCAGTTGTAAACCAAGTATTCCAACTTTCCTCTTCTCATGATATGCCCAAAAAATGTTGATTGCTTCTTTCTGATGTTTTTTAAGAGCTCCCTTTTTGTGTTGGCCTCTTTGAGAACTTTCTCATTGGTCTTTTCATCTGTCCAGGGAACTTTCAACATTCTTCTGAGAAATCCCATCTCTGTGGCCTCTAATCGTCTTTTCATTTGTTTGTCTATTGTCCATGATTCGCTCCCATAGTTCAGAATTGGTTCTATATAGCATCGATGACCTCTCTTTCTCATTTCTATTGACATGGATTTGTTACATAAGATATTTTTCATTTTCTGAAATGCTATTTTGGCCTGAGCTATTCTGCTTTTTATTTCTGTGTTGCATCTTCCATCTGATGTTATCACTGTGCCCAAGTATTTCAAACGTTGCACTTGTTTCAGATTTGTCTTGTTTATTTTTATGCTGCATGATGGTGATGATTGTTTCTTCGATATAACCATTACTTCTGTTTTCTTACTATTCAGACTATTCTTGTTGCTTTCTTTTACTATTATATCTATCATTTCTTGTAGCTCATTCTCTGTCTCTGCTATTAAGACTGTGTCATCCGCATATCATAAATTACTTATGTTGTGACCGTTGACTTCAATTCCTTTTTTGTCTACTATTGATCTCATAATATGTTCACTGTAAAGCGAAAACAAATTCGGCGACCGAACACAGCCTTGTCTGACTCCTTGTTTTATAAATTGAAACTGTCCTGTTTGGTTGTTAATTTGCATAGCTGCTGTTTGTTGCCAGTACATGTTTTTTTATGATTCGCAGATCCTCTGCCATCAATGTTTAATTTCTCCAGCATATTTATTATTTCCACATGCTTTACTTTGTCAAATGCTTTCGTGTAGTCTATAAAGCACATATATAGATCTTTCTTTACCTCCATAGATTTTGCTATCGATGTTCTTAAGATGTATATTGCATTATTGGTGCCCTTTCCTTCCACAAATCCACATTGTTCCTCACTTATTTCTGGTTTTATTTTGTTCCTTACACGTCTCATGATTATTCTTAGTACTATTTTAGTAATTTGGCTCATGAGACTAATAGTGCGATGTTCTTCACTGATATATTCTGTCCATCTTTCCATTGTCTTCTCCTGTCCCATTATTATATTTCCTTCCTTTGATTTCACACATCCTGAAACTTTGACTTCTTTTCTTCCTGTTAATTCATTTAACTGATTGTACATAAATTTTGAGTCTTTCTTTTGTTGTTTTTCCATTTCTTCACATTTCTGTTTTAACCATCCTTCCTTTGCTTCTCTGCATTTGTTTTGGATCTCTTTGTGCAATATTTTGTATGTCCGTTCTTCTTTCTTATGTTTTCTTCTTTCGTCCATTAGTTGTAATATTTCTTCTGTCATCCATTTATTTTTGTTGATTCTTTTAGTCACTGGTATTACTTCTTTTGATGTTTGTTGAATCGATTGTTTGAGCATTTCCCACTGTTCCTGGATGTCCTGTATTTTCTCAATAGCATTATATCTATTTTGTACTATCATGCTGTACTTATCACTCATCTGTTTATCTACTCTTAGCATATCTAGTTCTAATTTAATATTTCTTGGTGATTTCTGTGCCTTCCGCAGTTTTATTCTTATCTTTCCAATTACTGATACATGGTCACTATTGCAATCTACTCCTGGCCTTATTTTAACAGATGTTAGCCCATTCCTGATTCTTCTCAATACCAGTATAAAATCAATTTGATTGTGTGCTTTTTTGTCTGGGCTTTGCCATGTCCATAGTCGCTTAGGGTGTTGTTTGAACAAGGTGTTACCTATAATCATTTCATGTGTCTTTGTCCAATCTATCAATCTATCCCCTCTATTTGTAACAATAGAAACCAGAAAAAGAGTTCTTAAATGTTATGTAGAGTCAGTCTTAACATATGGATGTGAATCATGGACAATAGTAGTCTGTAGAAATGTGGTTACAGAAGAATGTTGAGAATACCATGGACAGCTAAGAAGAGTACTGAAAATGTTCTGAAAGAGGCCAAAGCAAAAAGAGAGCTAATTTCAATATCAGGAAGAAACAATCATCATTTTTTGGCCATGTAATGAGAAGAGAACAGCTTGAATATATTGTAACAACTGGGAAAATTGAGGGATGAAGAGATAGAGGGAAGTAAAGAGAAAAGATACCAGACAGCTTAAGAGATTGTCTTGGTAGAAAGTCAACAACAGAAATGATAAATAATTGTCAAGATTGAAAGTTGTGGAGAGATATGATCACTTACACCAGCAGCCCGGTACTAGATGATGATGATGAATATTCTCACGTCCTCTATTTCAACACATTAAAATGTCAATAAGTTTCTATTCTTGTCACATTTCTCACACAAATGCAAGAACAATTTTGTGTTTAATAAATACACAAACAGATAAAAAATTGTTATAGAAAAAAAATTTACACAACTATACAGGTCATAAACATTATTTTATAGATACATAAACATATACACACACACATTGCATTACAGAAACATTCGCTCATCACTTTAAAAAAATAATTCTAGTGAAAAAGCCTTTTCATAAATATGACTGCAATTGGTTCAGCAAAATACACTCAGAAACAATAACAACATTCTGCTGAAATGCAAATACTTATATAAAACACAAGAAATGATGCCTGAGTCCATCGATTAGAAACAGAGTAGTTATACCTTAAAGCTGATTTTCTTCCTTTCTGGCTTTGTTGATCTTATGATGGAATTGTCTTTGAATTCACTTTTGTTAGTATTCATGTAAATATCATGGTCACTCCTGAAGCAACTCAAATTAACCAGACTTTTATCAGAAATTAGCTGTAAGAGAAAGTTATTTTTATACATTTGTTTTGGATGTGAAGTTTGAACATGCTTTATAATGCAATTGCTAATAGATCAAAAAGATAAAACAACTATTTTTAAAATCAATTGGATAGTCTGTAATGTGATGATAATACAATACACAACTGGATGAAGTAGTAATTGATGAAAATGTGTCTAACAGTATTATAATGATGGTATCTTCTGTGCAGACAGATGAGCTCGAATATTCAAAAGAAAAGTGGGGGAAGGTGGGGTTCCTCCATAACTTAATGTGCACAGGGAATATGGTGTTATTGCGCATACATTTTACAGGTGATATGTATGGTATCACACCAAGCTGCCTTATTTAACCAGAAAAATATTGTATGGATTTAAGGCTGGGTGAACAAAGGAGCCATCAATCATGATCCAATCTGACCTCTCATCCTTGGTAGTTCTGTTTACTAATCACTGAGCAACCAAAGCTCCCATTCAAAAGAAGAATTGTTACATAATTATAATTCAGCATTTACATAAAGTACAGTTGGCACTTTAAGTACAAACCAAAGATCATAATGGTTACATATCATCAACAGAAAGTTTAATATTATTTCAGCTTGTCCAAAATCTCCTAGAATTCTTGTTCATATTGCTTGATAACATCGAGTACTACATATCATTACAATGTCTCTAAAACCATTTTTTTTTTACAATTTATGAATTTTGTTAAATAAAGAATTAACAAGTTTATTTTAAAATCATCAATAATGATTCTTAAATATTAATTTATTTACTCCTGCCAACATAGAAGAAACAAACTAACTTCTACTCTGAATAATCAGGCATCCATGAAAACGTGAACAATATTCAAGAGCATCTGAACAAACTTCATTATGCAGACAAACAATTCAGTATGAAAATTAACACTGACAAAATGAAACATTAGTATAGAGATCTGGAACAGACAACTAAAGAAATTATATAAATTAATAATCTAGATAATTTAATGATAGGGGATGGGGGTTGGGGTTATGCCTTGCTCATGACTCCCATGCTTCAACCTCCTGCTGCATTCAACCTGAAAATTTATAGAATGTTGTGTCAATAATAGAAGAGACTCTGGTCTACATTAAATTTCTGATGGAATGTACTGCCCATCTTGATCCTTCCTATGTCATTAAACTTTGCATAAGACTTTTAGTGTTTTTTGCCACCTATCTTTATTCTGGGCAAGATGTTTGATCTTATCTAATGAGTCTATGCCTGCCAAACTTTGCTTCTCTTACATGTGTTCTTTCAGTGTCTCCCTAGGTCATATTCTTTTTCTGTATACTGATGTTTCCCATAGAAGAACCCGTTTTGGAATTTTCTTGTTGTCTCTTCTAAGCAAATGTCTGACATATATACATTCATTTTCTCTTCCTAATTGTAAATGAGATCATTGGTTGCATGGCCATTTCTTTTATCTCTTTATTATTACTGTTCATACCCAGTTGCAAAAGTCCTAAATGGCTTGACTCTTTTGAGTGAGGAGCTTTTGCAAGCGTAGACACACACAAACGTTGATGACAATTAATCTACTTATCAGGGCTTGACCCAAAACAGTGAGGCATGAGAGCTGCTGATATCAGTTATGTCCGACCATTTTATCTTTGATTTGTTGGTGTAAGATACTGTAAATGTTTGAGTAGTAAATATTTCTAGTCACCTTGTCATCCAAGCCTTTGATTACTCAGGGATTATTGATAGGGCCTTTCAGCCCTACCTGCTTTAAAAGGTAATAAAGCAATGAACTGGCCAAGTGAAATGGTATAGTAACCATCAGATTCAATCTTCTTGCAGATGGGCTCTTGCTCAACAAGTAGTCCTCAATGACTTAGTCATTGGGATACACCATTGGCATAGTATGACTTTTATTAGCAGTTAATCAATTGTTTCAACACTCAACAGTTGTTAATTAATTTTATAAAAATAAATTACAATTAGTAGACTTTTCTCCTCTGTGATCCTTTTACTGTCTCTTGTTCTGCCTATCAGAGTGACTTATCAACTTATAGCTTTCTACCTGCAAATCTACTCTACTTACTTTAATTCTAACTGCAGCTGAACTCTAATATTGATTGCAACTATATGTAATAACTTTTTTTAACCACTGACTACTGGCATGTCTAACCTACTACGTGAGTCATGAGGAAGAGTGCATATGTAAGGGTTGATAGTACGTTTGATTTGAATAGTCTAAGTTTTGTGTTTGTGCTGATGAGTTTTGATTTCCACAACTTTTCAAGGCTTCTGACTGAAAGACATTGCTGCTTTAGCTATTCTGATTCTAATTTCTTTACTTGCATCCCCTTCTCAATCAACACAACTTCCAAGATAGATAAAGTGATAGATCTCTTCCATTGGTTTGTTTTCCATGTATATCTCTGTCATCTGTTGGAATTAAGCTTTTCATGACTTTAGTCTTTTCATGATTGATCTCAAGCCCAATTTTGCTGGCTATTGATGATGGTTCATTTGTGTTTTCCTGCATCGTTTTTATATGACTGCTGAAGAGGACTATATCATCAGCAAAGTCGAGGTCCTACGAATGGTCTCCTTGTACCCATTTGATGCCTTTGTTGCCAGTGCAGCATTTCTTCATTATGAAGTCCATAACAACTCCAAATAACAAGGGTGATAAAATACATCCTTGTTTAACCCCAGTTTCTATTGGAAAACATTCGCTAAATCCTTCCTCTGTACAAACTGCACATGTGTATCCATCATACATGTCTTTGATAATATTTATGATTTTTGATGGTAAGCCATATTGCCTCAGAATTTTTCATAAAGAATCTCTACGAAGCTTCTCCCTTTTCTAAACCCAGCCTGTTCTTCACGCATTACTGTATCTATTGAATCCTTTATTCTATTCATGATGATTTTACAGAATAACTTTGAGGCAACTAACAAAAGTGTCACGTCTATTCAGTTGTTACAATTTCTGAGATTGCCCTTTTTTGGGATCTTAACAGCGATTCCATTTTTCCACTTATGAGGCAGCTTCTATGCTTTCCAAATGACATTGAACATTTTCTGGAAGTGTATTAAATTATGGCTAACAATTGCCTTGAGGATCTCAGCTGTTAACTTATCCTCGCCAGCAGCCTTGTTGTTGTTCATATGTTTGAAAAAAGTCTCTATTTTACCCAAGGTGAAATCATCTAAGTTTATATCTAATTCGGCTGCTGGTGTTTCATCTTCAAAATCTATTAAATCGTGGAGTAGTGGACTGTTAAGAATTTCTTTGAAGTGTTACGTCCAACATGCTTTTATGTCTGTGCTTGTTGTTAGCATTGAACCAGATTTGTCTAGAATTGATGCTCCACTGGATGTATATTTTGTCAGCAACTTTTGTGCAGTATAGAGAGTTCTGCTGTCTCCTGTAATTGCAGCTGTCACTGCTCTCTCTGCCAAATTGTCTATTTAAGCTCGTGTATCTTTTCTTGCCGAACTTTTTATTTTGTTGTCTAATTCTTTGTATGTTGCTTTTGCCAGGACCTTTCCAAGATCTGTCTTTACATTAGTCATGGCTTCTTTTCTTTCTTTGATAATCCAAGCTCGTTTTGCCATTTGTCCGGCACTTGATTCTGCTGCTGTTATTAGTATTTTGCTTTGTGAGTTCCACATTTCATTAATATCTATGTCTACTTCAATGAGTAAAAAAAAAAAAAGTAAAGTACCCCCGTCACACCAAGTGGTGTATATGGAATATAGTGCTAGTTACACTAAATTTTACAGACCTTCGGCAGATGAATTTGGGGTAATGTGGCTGGTATTACGCCCGTGCCGCTTTTCTTTCCCAGAAAAAAATCCGGTACCCATTTAAGGCTGGGTGAACCGGAAGCCATCGGTTGGGATCAAACCCTACCTCTTGTCCATTTTAGTCCAGTTCACTAACCACTGAGCTATCGCAGCTCCCTATTTCAACGAGTGCTACATAACAATTACTTAGCTCTATGTTAAAATTTTTCTTGATGGTTTAATCTTTCAGTTTATGTATCAATTTTCCGTGTAGTTGAATTCTTCTGTTGGCTTTTAAATTTTAATCTTATTTTCCCAATGCACAGGTTGTGGTCACTATTAACCTTAGCACTTCTGTATGCTCTTACATCCATCAATGATGATCTGAATTGTTGTTTAATACACAGGTGGTCAATTTTATTTGAGGTTCTATCATCAGGAGATATCCTTGAATACTATCACAGAATTATTGTCTGTGCATAAGTATTTATAATCATTTGTTATTGTCAGAAAAAAATGAGGAAGGTGCAAATTATTACCTTAAAGGTAGTGTCAGGAATTAGAACTATGTCTCTGTCTAACCTATTCTTAAAATGATAGGGATAAGTTTGTTGACCAATTGTTCCTTCATATTCTGTTCGCTGGTATATTTGACTATAAGCCTGAAATAAATGTACAAAGTCATGCATGATTATTTTAAACATAATTATTTTTTGTCAACAGTTTTATTAATATAAAAACTATGTGTAATCACTTTCTATAACTTGCTTTTCATTTGAATTTATTTACTTTTGGAATTGTGTCACAGTAATTTTAAAGCATCACTACTTTATGTTTATTATTTTCATATATATGTAACTTAAACTGAGAATAAACAGCTATAATAAAATACAACAGTGAGAACTCTGCATCTATTGATATAAAAAGAGGAGTAAGACATGACTGTATTCTATCACTATGACTATACAACTTATACACTGAGCAGATCTTCAAAGACATCATGGGGATGCCAGGACTAAACACCAATAGATATATAATCAATAATCTAAGATAGGCTGAAGTTACCATAGTAATGGCAGAAAATCCAGAAGACCTACAACTAGTGAACAAATTTAACAAGACAAGCAAGGAATTTGGATTGGAAATAAATATTAAGAAGACTATTATTTTTAAATTTTTTTTTTTCAAAGTATTTTCATTAATTTATGTAAATTTGAATGTTGTAAAGGATTAAACTATGATTATTAGCAGAGAAAAGACACAAAATATACAAGTAGATATTAAAGTAGAAGGAAAGAACCTAGACGAGTTCAGGAATATAGATTTCTTGGACATTCTATAATACATAATGGAAAATGTAAGACAGAAATAAACAAAAGAATAGGAATGGAAAAAAGCAATTTTAACAACATGAAAAATGTACTCACATCAAAACATATAACAGCAGAACTGAAACTATGAATTGCAAAATGCTATATTTATTTGAAATTCCTGTATGGTGCAAAAATGCGGACATTAAATAAGAAAACAGAGCAGAAAATTTAAGCCTTTGAAATGTGGATCTATAGAAAAATGGGGAGAATTTGGTGGAAAGAAAAGAAAACAAAGAAGGAAATTATGGATCAGCTGAAAATGAAAAAAGAACTACTTAACACAATTCAAAAAAAGATACCCGAAATTGTTTGGCTATGTGAAGAGACATAATACCCTTCTAAAAGTCAGCTTGGAAGAGAAGGTTCAAGGTTGAAGAGGCAAAGGCAGACCAAGACTTTAGTGGACTGATAACATACATCTAGAGGTGGACAGGTGAACATATAATGTGGAACGTCAAGACAAAAGACAGAGTAAAATGTCATTCCATGGTAGCCAACATTTGATATGGAGATGACACCTAGTGAATGAATTTTCTTATTAACCATCATAATTATTATTTGCTCAGCACTTTATAAAGCACAAATCATCAACTTTTTATTAGTAAAATAAATATTTTGCTTCCATTTTGAATAACCTCTCAAGCTCTTTTCATTCCTTCATTTTTCTTCACATATTCTCCTTTCAGTTCACCTTCCCCAGCATTTGAGATTTTACAGTTATTCTTTTATTTTTTGGTAGATTTCATAAAAAGATTTCTCTTGCAATGTTGCCAGGTATACTCTTGATGTTTGTTCTATCTAATGTTTTATCTTAAACTTTTTCACTATTTGAATTTATTTAGCTCTTTTCATGAGTTTTAAATATTGGTAATAACACATAATCATCTAGCCTATCTGCCCTACATAAGGCCCTGATTATGAAAATGTGTATTACTTGATCATCATTTGTACAGTTTTCTATGTTTATGAGAAATAAGTAAAACAATGATTACATGATATTTTTAATAGTACATTTAATACTTCTTTAAAACTTTAATACTTCTTTAGCTTCTTCTTTAATTTATTTTAAAGGATATGTAAAGAAATTTCTTCTTGCAGTACATAATACAAATAAATCTGCAAATCAGCTTGCACTATATACATCCATTTTTCTTTTTTCTGGACACTTTTCTACATTACTCAAATTCAATCATTAAAATTCATTCTCTTCCTCTCTTTCACTTTGTAGGTATCAATCTTTCAACTGTCTTCAAGCAGTTTTCCTTATCTTTATCATTTTTCCTCTCATTCTCACATCATTTGCAGCTTGCAATTTTTTCTTACATTTTCAAGCTGACTGAGTATTTTCAGACATGTTTTGCTTATTACAAGTTGTAAAGGTTCAGTTGCCATAATATTAATGGTTGTTTTTGGAGTCACAAGGGCTTCATTCTGTACATTCCTTTCAGAGTTTGTGTTCTTCAGCACCTGAAATGATATGACACCCAGAAGTATTGAATAAGAAATCATGATTTTTAAGGCACAGTTACTTTAAAATAGTATGGGCATAATATAAAATTTTAATTCAGAAATTTAAGGATTATAAAGCTAGATATCAGTCATTCAACTTTCCTAAAAATATACAAATTTATATTTAAAATTATACATTGAGCTTAGAGTTATATCTTTATTTCTTTCCTCATAATTATCTCCCCTAAATATTAGCTAACTTATGCAGACCACTACAGAAATAAGAACTGTTTGAGAAATATGCTAAAGCAACCAGTGAAACAGAATTAGGAATTAAATGATAAGAGACAAAATTAGCATAAAACTAAACTTGAAGTGCACATAGCAACAAAAATGTTAATTGTTTGCTCAGCTTTAAAGTTTGCCTTGTGATTCTCAAACGTAAAATGAATAATCATATATGAAGAAAAGGATTGCAGAGACATGGGCAAACCCAGAATAAGATGGAGGTTAACATCAAGAAATCTCTACAAAATCATCAAATATTGTTGGTTAAGGCTGCCAACAGAGCAAGACATAAAACTATTTATCTTCTTCAACACCTAAAGGTATATAAAAGGGTGTAAGGAATTCAAATATTTAGGCACAATGTTCACAGAAGATGGAAAACTAGACAGAGAAATTGACATGAGAATACAAAAAGCAAATGCTGTCACATACCAGCTTTCACCATTGCCAAGACATCCAAACATTTCTATACCAGCTAAACAACAAATGATAAATAGCATCTTCATACCAACTTTGTGCTATGAAAGTCAAACATGGACCCTTTCTAAATCACATTTAAGAAAGATCAATACATGTGAGATGCGTTGCTTGAGAAAAGTAACAAACAACACAAGAAGAGATAGAATACCAAATGAAACCATAAGAAAAATAGTAGGAACAAAACCCTGCCAAGAATATATAGAACAACAACAATTTAAATGGTTTGGCCACCTGGTCAGAATGAATCCTCACCAATCACCATCAAGGGCATTCTTCTCGAGAATGCATGGAAAAAGACCAAGAGGAAGACCCAGAATAAGATGGATAGATGCAGTGACAGAGACATGTAACAACAAAGGGAAATCACTAATTCAGACAATTCGAGCAGCACAAGAACGACAAATTATATAAACCACGACACCTTTTAGGTATCAGTGAAAGAGAAAAGAAGAAGAAGGAAGAACAAAATACAGATGATCTTCCTTTAATACTAAAGTTTATCAGAACCTGTGAAAAAGTAAGCCATTGATATCAACAAAATTTTACCATCCTACTTGCTTTGTATACTTATTGAAAAATGTGTGTGACTTTGATGGACTTTCTACAAAAGTATAATCTGGTAGTCTATGCAAATGAGGACATGCCATTGCTTGTTTGATTCCTTTTCCTTTTATGTTTGATAATCACATGCAAAATACATTTCTTGCTTCAGCAGCAAGATACATTGTCTCCCTGCAAGTCATAATATGACAGATAACTGATATAGATGTGTTTCTAACAAGCAGGTTTCTTTCATTCATTATATGTTTGGGTTTGTATATGAAAGTGTGTAAGTGTAAGCGTTTGTATGTGCACAAGCATATACATACCTTATTTAATTAACATTTGCATTCTATTGTATAACCTTTGTGAATATATATATATATATCATATAATATGATTATGAAAGTATTTTAATTAATTTATGTAAATTTGAAAATTATAAATCACTGTATTAAAGATTTTCATAATAATTTTCATACTTATTTTTTTCCTCCTTAGTAACTACTTATATTGTGTGTTTTTAGGTCAGTGTTTATTTTTAGTAACAAACAAACAAGGTCACATCATTAAAGATATAATTCCAAAAACATTAACACTAAACAAAAGCTCATCCAACCTCCTTTTCAACAATATATAATAAGTCTAGGTTCAAACTAAAGATTTACTTCTGTCTTCTTCTTCTACCTTTCAGCTCCCTGTGGAGCATAGGTCTTCAACAAACACTTTCCAAGTTGTTCTGTTTCTAGCCATTCTTTTAAGATCATTCCGTGTCTTCCCCATCATCTTCATCTCTGCTTCTGTCAGTAAAAAAAAAAAAGTAAAGTACACCCGTCACGCCAAGTGGCGTATAGGGAATATGGTGTTAGTGACCATAAATTTTACAGACCTTCGCCACATGATTTTTAGGGTAATGTGGTCGGTATTACGCCCATGCCGCTTCACTTTCCCAGAAAAAAAATCAGGTACCCATTAAATGGCTGGGTGAACACGGAAGCCGTCGGTTGGGATCGAACCCTACTCCTTGTCCTTTGTAGTCCAGTTCACTAACCACTGAGCTATCGCGGCTCCCTTGCTTCTGTCAGTATTCTCCAAGAATTTCTTGGTATTCCTCTTTGTTTTTTCCACTGGGGATTCCAAAAAACGACCTGTTGTGTAACACTCTCAGTTGGCTTCCGCAGTGTGTATCTTATCCAGCGCAATCGTCTTCACTGTATCTCTTTATCCACTGGTATTTGACTGGTACATTTCCATAATTCTATGTTAGTGATTTTGTCCTGCCATTTCCATCCTTTTATTCTACATAAGCATCCATTAATGAAAGTCTGTATCTTCATGATTGTTAATTTTGTTGTTCTCCATGTTTCACAACCATATAATAGGACTGACTTAACATTGGAGTTAAAAATTTTTATTTTTGTATTTAACCTAATTTCTTTGAACTTCCATATGTTTTTTCCAGTGCAACAAAAGCTCCTCTTGCTTTTGATATCATTTTCTGTTCTTCCCTCTTTATCTATATTACTACCCAGATATATATAAGATTGTACGTCTAGAAGAGGTATTTCTCCTAATTTTATTTGGTTATTGCCAACTGCATTAATTCTCAAAATGTTGGTCTGATCTCTATTAATTTTCAGTCCTCTGTTGTGATCTATTATCAAGTATGCTAATTTTATCCTGCATCTGTTGATGGCTGTGTGATAGGAGAGCTATGTCATCAGCAAAGTCTAAATCATTAAATTGTTTGGTCAGTAAACACTGAATTCCACTTCTGTTGTTTTGAGTTATTTTCATAATCCAATCTATAATCAGTAGAAAGAGAAATGGAGACAGAAAGCATCCCTGCCTTACTCCTGTTCTTATTTCAAATGCTTCTGTAAGCTGCCCTTCATGCACCACACTACATTTCATTCCTTCATGCATTGTTTTTATCAGGTTAATAAACTTTATGGGGATTCCGTGATAACTCAGCAACTTCCAAAACGTTCCCCTGTCTAAACTATCAAATGCCTTTTCATAATCTATGAATCCACTATAAAGTGGGGACTGTAGTTCTAAACTTTGTTCAACTATTATACATAGAGTAGCTATTTGATCAGCACATGATCTGTTCTTCCTAAAACCTGCTTGTTCATCTCTCAAATGTTTCTCTATGGCCTCTTTTAGTCTCTCCAGAATGATTCTGCTTAATATTTTTCCTGGCACTGATAGTAGCATAATTCCCCTATAATTTGTGTACTCCTGTAAACTTCCTTTCTTTGTTAGTTTGATCATATAACCTTCTTTCCAGTCCTTAGGTATTTCTTCCCTCTCCCAAATTTTTTCTAATAGATTATGTAACATCTTGGTAGAGGTGTTAGTATCTGCTTTGATGGCTTCCGAAGGAATTTCATCTGGTCCTGTGGCTTTACCATTTTTTAATAGCTGGATGGCTTTCATTATTTCTTCTTTGCTTGGTTTTCCACAGTTAACATGTAACTCTTCTTCTGCTGGTAGTATATCTGGAGGATTATCTGAGCCGGGTTTGTTCAAAAGTTCTTCAAAGTGCTCTTTCCATCTCTCCATTTGTTCCCTTATATTACTAAGCAGATTTCCTTTCTTATCTTTAATAAAGGCATTGATCTGTTTGTATTTTCCACTTAATTTCTTTGTGCTGTTGTACAGTTCTTTCATATTCCCTTTATTTGTTACTTCTTCTGCCTCTTTTTTTTTCGGCCCTAAAACAACAACAAAAATAGGATTCTGGAATGTGCGAACAATGGCCGCTCCGACGAAACATGCACAGGTCGCGAGCGAGATGGACAGATACGATCTAGATATTTTAGGATTAAGCGAAATGCGCTGGCTTGGAACAGGTAGGAGATCTATTGATAATAAAATAGTAGTTTTTTCTGGAAGGGAAGATGGAAAACACCGTGAAGGAGTAGGCATAATGATGACAGACAAAGCTGCAAGAAGTTTATTAGAATGGGAACCGGTAAACAGCCGTCTGATACGAACACGATACAAAACAAAACATGGAAGACTTTCAATTATTCAATGTTATGCGCCTACTAACGAAGCTGATGATGAAGTTAAGGACGATTTTTATAACCAACTGCAACAACTTATAAACAAAATACCAAAACACGATCTTTTAATTGTAATGGGAAACTTCAACGCCAAAGTAGGACAAGATAACGCAGGAGTGGAACATGTGATGGGGAGAGAAGGCTGTAATACAACAAGTCAGAATGGAGAAAGATTAATAGAATTATGTTTAATAGAAAATTTAGTTATAGGTGGGACATTATTTCCACACAAAAATATTCACAAAACAACATGGATATCTCCTGATGATAGAACCTCAAATCAAATTGACCACCTATGTATTAAACAACAATTCAGATCATCATTAATAGATGTAAGAGCTTACAGAGGTGCTGATGTTAATAGTGACCACAACTTGTGCATTGAGAAAATAAGATTAAAATTTAGAAACCAACAGAAGAGGTCAATTACACATAAAATTGATAGTCATAAACTGAAAGATGAAGCCATAAAGGAAAAGTTTAACATAGAGCTAAGTAATTGTTATTCAGCACTCGGTGAAATAGACTTAGATATCAATGAAATGTGGGACTCACAGAGCAAAGTACTAATGACAGCAGCAGAAGCAAGTGCAGGACTGAAGAAAATGGAAAAACGAGCTTGGATCTCAGACACCACATGGAAATACATCAAAGAAAGAAGAGAAGCAAAGAGAGCCATGACTAATGTAAAGACAGATCTTGGAAAGGTTCTGG
Organism: Megaustenia siamemsis; assembly: GCA_032433765.1. Classification (NCBI taxonomy): domain Eukaryota; kingdom Metazoa; phylum Mollusca; class Gastropoda; order Stylommatophora; family Ariophantidae; genus Megaustenia; species Megaustenia siamemsis. The sequence goes on along the minus strand of JAVIAB010000059.1, from coordinate 48,693,285 downwards.
CAAAAGCAACATACAAAGAATTAGACAACAAAGTGAAAAGTTCGGCAAGAAGAGATACAAGAGCTTATATAGACAACTTGGCAGAGAAAGCAGAGACAGCTGCAATTACAGGAGACAGCAGAACTCTCTATACTGTACAAAAGATGCTGACAAACACCTATACATCCAGTGGAACACCAATTCTAGACAAATCTGGATTAATGCTAACAACAAGCGCAGACATAAAAGCCCGTTGGGCGGAACACTTCAAAGAAATTCTTAACCGTCCACTACCTCACAGTTTAATAGATTTTGAAGCTGAAACACCAGCAGCAGAATTAGATGTAAATTTAGATGACTTCACCTTGAGTGAAATAGAAACCACCTTAAAGCTAATGACCAATAACAAGGCTGCTGGAGAGGATAAGTTAACAGCTGAGATCCTCAAGGCAATTGATAGCCATAATTTAATACATCTCCAAAAAATGTTCAACATCATTTGGAAAACAGAGAAGACGCCTCATAAATGGAAAAAAGGAATCATTGTTAAGATCCCAAAAAAGGGAAATCTTAGAGATTGTAACAACTGGAGAGGCGTGACACTTTTTGTCAGCTGCCTCAAAGTTATTCTGTAAAATCATCCTAAATAGAATAAAGGACTCAATAGATACAGTAATGCGTGAAGAACAGGCTGGGTTTAGAAAAGGGAGAAGCTGTCTTGACCACATTTTCACTCTACGACTTATATTGGAGGAACACATTGAAAAGCAAAAACCTTTTGTACTTAACTTCATCGACTTCAAAAAAGCATTTGATAGTATTCATAGAGATTCTTTGTGGAAAATTCTGAAGCAATATGGTTTACCATCAAAAATCATAAATATTATCAAAGACATGTATGATGGTTATACATGTGCAGTTCGAACAGAGGAAGGACTGAGCGAATGTTTCCCAATAGAAACTGGAGTTAAACAAGGATGTATTTTATCGCCCTTGTTATTTGGAATTGTTATGGACTTCATAATGAAGAAATGCTGCACTGGTAATAAAGGCATCGAATGGATACAAGGAGACCATTTGGAAGACCTCGACTTTGCTGATGACATAGTTCTCATCAGCAGTCAGATAAAAACGATGCAGGAAAACACAAATGAACTATCATCAATAGCCAGCAAAATTGGGCTTGAGGTCAATCATGAAAAGACTAAAGTCATGAAAAGTTTAATTCCAACAAGTGACAAAATATACATGGAAAACAAACCAGTAGAAGAGATCGATCACTTTATCTATCTTGGAAGTCACATTGATCGAGAAGGGGATACGAGCAAAGAAATTAGAATCAGACTGGCTAAAGCAGCAATGTCTTTCAGAAGCCTTGAAAAGTTGTGGAAATCAAAACTCATTAGCACAAACACAAAACTTAGGCTATTCAAATCAAATGTACTATCAACCCTTACGTATGCGTGTGAAAGCTGGAAAACAACAAGAGATATAGAAACAAAGTTGAACGCATTCGAAAATAAATGTCTAAGGAAAATACTTGGTATAGAATGGAACGAATTCAAAACAAACGAGGAAATTAGAGAAATCGCCAATCAACCACTAATATCTTCAGTAATAAAGAAAAGACGATGGTCATACGTTGGACATGTGATGAGAAGAGACAATAATCGAATAGCAAAGCAAGCCCTCATATGGGAAACAACAGGTAAAAGAAAAAGAGGAAGACCCAGGGAGACACTGAGAAGAACATTGATGAGAGAGGCAAGAGCAGCAGGAATCGGCTCCCTCAATGAGATAGAACTGCTTGCACAGAACAGAGACAGATGGCGAGATTTGATAAAATATCTTTAAAAGGAAACTGCTAGAACAAAAATTCATATAGGAGAAGGTGTATCTTGGTCTACGCCCTATGGGCCGGTTACGGCTCGAAAGGTCAATAGATAGATAGATAGAACACCATATTCCCTATACGCCACTTGGCATGGCGGGGCTCTTTACTTTTATTTTTTACTTTTTCTTGTTCCTTCTTTCTTTAATTTTATTCAGGGTCTCTGTTGTCATCCATGCCTTATTCTGGCGTTCTCTTTTCCCCAGCGTTTCTTTGCATGTCTCTTTCCATATATCCTTTACCTGTTTCCAACGATCTTCTATATTTATTGTATTTTCTAAATGTTGGAGGACATGGTATTTGCTTGATATTGTGACTGTGAATTTCTCTTTAATTCCTTGTTCTTTAAGAAACCCTACATTGAAATACTTTCTACCCTTATTCATTGCAGTATATCATTTTAGTTTAAATTTAAGCTTGTGGCTATCAGAAGATGATGATCTGAAGCTACATCTGCCCCTCTATATACTTTTACATCCTGTAAGGATGACTTATTATCATCGTCGAGCACCATCTCTGCAATGAAGGTTAGTTACCATGGAGCGCCATTTTGCTCTATCTCTTGCTTTGATGGTGCAGGATGTCATAGGCTGATTTGTCCATCTTTTGAGGTTACTCGTCAATGTTAGTCTTGGTCTGCCTCTGCCTCTTTTACCTTGCATTTTCCCCTCCAGGATTACTTTTAATAGGCTGACTTAAACTTATTATTAATACATATGTGATCAATTTGATTTTCCGTTCTATGATCTCGTGACACCCATGTAGCTTTATGTATTCTTTTATGTTGGAATATTGTTCCTCCTAGGCTCACTTGATTAAGGGTACAAAAATTCATAAATATCTCTTCATTCTCGTTATGTCTCCAAGTCCATGTTTTCCCATAATCTCTTCGAAGCCTCTGTTGTCTGATCCTCCTTTAGCATTTAGATCTCCCATCAAAATTATAATATCCTTGGCTCATCTTTCATAATCTGACATTGTAACTGTTTATAGAATTCATCTTTAACTAAATCATCCTTATCATTGGTATGTGCATAGCATTGAATAATGTGTAATTTTATTTAGTTTTTTTTTAAATTTTAAATGTAGTAGTCTCAGTAGTCTTGGCCCTACTGCTTCCCATTCTATCAGTGTCTTCTGTGCATTCCTTGATAACATTATAGCTACCCCTTCACTATGTTGTGCTCCAGGTTCCTGGTGTCCTGATCATCTCTCCTGTATTTAGTTTTATTCTTTCCGTTCCTAGCCATCTTGTTTCACACATTCCCAGATTCAGGGTACGTACATTCCAGGTGCCAATTCTGGAGTATTTCATGGCAGACAAATGGTGAGTCGACAAACCCTGACTCCTTATGACATTCTCCGGCTTGTGTCATACAGAGAGCCTTTATCTTTCCTGGATGGCAGATTTACTTTTAATTTCTTTGACTTGTCCATATTTGTGAAGTTTTTTTCAGCTTATTTTTTTACAGTATGGGATAGCCAGTCCCATGCCCTCTTTTCTCACCTCTTACGAACATGCCTGATAGGGTACAGGCCACTATTCTTTACTCCCCTTTTGGGCCCCGACAGCACACGGGCGATTTACTTCTGTGGTTGTCCACAAATCATTATCATCATGTATCAAGCCTGCTGGCATAAGTGATCATGTCTCTCCACAACTTTCAATCTCGACAGTTATTTATCATTTCTGTTGTTGACGTTCTGCCAAGCCATTCTCTTAAGCTGTCTGGTATCTTTTCTCTTTGCTTCCCTCTATCTCTTCATCCCTCAATTTTCCCAGTAGTCACAATATATTCCAGCTGTTCACTTGTTATTACATGGCCAAAAATTATGATTGTTTCTTCCTAATTTTGGAAATAAGCTCTCTTTTTTATTTGGCCTCTTTCAGAACGTTTTCATTACTCTTCTTAGCTGTCCACAGTATTCTCAACATTATTCTGTAAAACCACATTTCTACAGTCTCCAATGATTTTCTTATCTATCGTCCTATTGTCTATGATTCACATCGATATTTTAAGACTAGTTCTACATAACCTTTAAGAACTCATTTTTCTTGTTTCCATTGTCAAAAATGGATTCCATAGTATCTTTCTCATCTTTTGGAAAGCTGCATTTGCCTGAGCTATTCTGTATTTCACCTCTGTTGTACATCTACCATCTGAGGTTAACATTGTTCCCAGGTATTTAAATTCATCCACAAATAGGAACCTGAAATATTCAAAAATACTTGAAAAAACCAAGGACTTCTAAGAATTAATTAGTTAGTCCTCAATGCACATTATAGCTTGGATTCCCTTCCTCATTTTATCTCTCAACATGTACTGACTGACAATAGCAGTTATATGTTGATTTACCAATCTTTTTTGATTCTCCATGTAATGCTATAGTCTGGCATTACACCTTTTGAAGTGATGCTCTTGCAGTCTATTCACAATTGTAAATTCACATTTACTGCCAAAATAACTTACTCGTCCTCCTTCTGTGAGGTCACTGGGAATGTCAGCCCATTCCATTGCTTATTCATTTTCCACAACAGTTAACCCAGTGAGTCTGTCTGCTTGCTATTTTCTTCTTAAACCACCCTAGCACAAACATGAAACACATTTTAATCAGTTTCAACCTCCTTAGAGAATTCAACCATTGCCTTCAAGCAAAGCCCATTTCTAGAGCATACTCATTAAATCACTGTGAAAGCAATTGTGGGTAAAAATCTGTGCCTCAAACTAAGCTATTGCTTTTATTACTTCCATGACCTCCAATGTCAAATTACTTGTAGTCAAGGTAAATACACCTATGTTTCAAGCACGTTGGTTTATTGGTTTCAAGCAAAAAGGTTTCTTTCAGGTACTGGTTAAGGCACCAACTGATTCAGCAATAGAGATTGGCTCTAGAGATAGCATATTCCGACAGTTTGTGACTTTTTCAGAAACTTGAAAAAAATAAGTCTCTTTACACAACTCCGGATTGATCCATCATAAACAACTATTACGAATAAATGATTAATTGTTGAAGCGCTCCTGTGGTGTTAAAGAGTTTAGTGTAAAATATTTTATTCATCATTTGTTTAACATTTTCAATATTTTCTCTAAAAAACATAAATTTTCAAAAGGAGTAAAGGCAACAAGATGCACCAAGATGCATATAGATGCGAAGCTGCTGTAAAGCTGATTAAAATGACAATTTAAAAAAAAAAAGAAAAAAGTGGTATGGTAGTTGCTATACGTGGTAATTAACAAAACAAAAGTCGATGTTTCGGCCAAGTAGGCCTTCAGCTGGAACAACAAACAAAATATATATAAGGATATGTACACAAATCTAACTACATGGTGATAATATGCTATATACTCAAGAAAAGAAATAAAAAAGCCACTTCCCAGTTGTCCAGAGCGTGGTCAGCTTCTGAATGAACTAAAATAAGTGGGCGGGCTGACCATCCATATATCTCACAGGCCAGGCAGTCAGGTGAGAAGACGGAAGGGTTCTAAAAATATGGGGAGGTGGGTACAAGATACCCTATAAACTGTGTATATCTAACTGTGTGTGTGCACAACGAACAGATGTGTAAAAAAGCATGTGTACCTGACCATACATGTGTACAAGCATAAATCCGTATACATTACCACAAAGCACACAAAATAAAACCCAACAGTGTCCAAATGTAAACATATATAGGTTCGGTAGCACATGGGGGGTAAGAAATGTGTGGTAAGTGTCCTATGTGTATGAGATCGATATGTTCATGCCATGTTGGTCAGGTCAGGTAATTTTAGCTGCTACTGTATGCAGTAAACAGTACAACCTGTGGCTGCCTTGCAGGTAAGCTCGGGAGAGTAAAAGGCTAAGGGAGGGTACCCTGAAGTAAAACAATCCCACTGCCTTGTGGGTGAGACTTTTTAGTCAAAGGCTAGCGGAGCCAACCATAAACAAACCGACGGAAGGCAACAGAAAACCACCATCGTAACTTCTTTGTACAATCATGAATCACCACAACAATAGAAATAACGACAGCAACGTTAAGGGGGATTCCAATGGAAAACCCTCGTTCGGTAGGGGACATCATGTGCTACAGGTGATACCCGATCGTCATCAAGCTACTATAAGCAAAATAAAGATAAAACAAACTCTAAAGATAGGTACTTGGAATGTGAGAACACTCATGCAGAAGGGTAAATTAGAAAACATCATACAAGAAATGAAAAGAATGGGTTTACAATTACTGGGACTTTGCGAAATGAGATGGGTTTACAATTACTAGGACTTTGCGAAATGAGATACACTGGATCAGGGGAGATGTATTCTGATAAACATAAAATAATCTATTCTGGAGGTACCGAACACCAAAGAGGAGTAGGTATCATCTTGGATGCAGAAAGAGCAAGAACAGTGAAAGGCTTTTACCCAATATCTGACAGAGTCCTTTTAGTAAAATTGAATGGAAAGCCAATAGACATAAATCTTATACAATTTTATGCACCAACAGCTGACAGTCTAGAGGAAACAATTGATAAATTTTACAACGAGTTAAATGAGGCACTTCATAAATGCAAACCACATGAAAAAACCATAGTTCTAGGGGATTTTAATGCAAAAGTAGGAAAGGAAAGAGTTGAGGAAGTAAAGTAAAAAGTAAAGTACCCCCCGTCACGCCAAGTGGCGTATAGGGAAATATGGTGTTAGTGACCCTATATTTTACAGACCTTCAGCACATGATTTTTGGGGTAATGTGGTCGGTATTACGCCCGTGCTGCTTTTACTTTCCCATAAAAAATCCGGTACCCATTTAAGGCTGGGTGAACCCGGAGCCGTCGGTTGGGATCGAACCCTACCCCTTGTCCGTAGTAGTCCAGTTCACTAACCACTGAGCTATCGCGGCTCCTACTAATTTTTAGGGAATTAGTAAAACCCAGGTGTCCTCGCCAGGATTACGAACCCCGGCTGTTGCCGTGGTAAGCCAACCGCCTATCGATTGCGCTAACCGGACACCCAGTTGAGGAAGTAGTTGGTCATTATGGCTTAGGCGAGAGGAATGAAAGAGGTGAGAAACTTATTGACTGGGCAAGAACACACAACATGATGATAGGAAACACCTGGTTTAAGCAACATCCAAGATGTCTGTAGACATGGATAAGACCAGGGGACAATGCACGTAATCAAACTGATTATATAATGATAAGCAATAGGTTTAGAAACAGTCTGATGTGTGTGAAAACTAGACCAGGGGCAGATTGCAATAGTGATCATGTACCAGTTGTGGGAAAGCTTAGAGTAAAATTAAAAACAATAAAACGAGCCTCAGTTAACATCAAGTTAAATTTAGATTTACTAAAATCAGACAAGAAGCTGCAAGACAAATATAAAATCACAATTCAGAACCGGTACAATGTAATAGAGCAGATACAAAGCATTGATGAACAGTGGGAAATGCTAAAAGAATCAATGCAACAAACATCAAAAGAGTTCATACCACCAGTGAGGTCAAATTCAAGAAAGAAATGGATGACAGATTACATTTTGCAGCTAATGGATACAAGAAGAAGAAATAAAGAAAATAAAGATGAGTATAAGAAATTAAATAAAGAAATTGTAGTAAAATGCAATGAAGCAAAAGAAGCATGGCTAAAAGAGAGATGCAAAGAGATTGAAATGCAACAAAAATGAAATGCTAAAGCTATATACAAACAAATTGAGGAATTAACAGGAAGAAAAACGCAATCAAAAACTGAATGTCCAAGATCAAAGGAAGGAGAACTGTTGATTGATCAAGAAAACATAAGGGAACGATGGACAGAATACATTAAAGATCTTTATAATGATGAACGACCAGAAGTAAATATTAAGGATAATGGAGAAGGACCAGAAATACTCAGAGAAGAAGTGGAAGATGCCTTGCGCAATATGAAAGCAGGAAAAGCTCCTGGACCAGATAATATAACTAAAGAAGAGATTGAAGCCATGGGTGATTTTGGAATAGAAATATTATCAAAAATATTGAATGATATCTACAACAGCGGATATATACCAGACGACATGCTCAAATCAATATTCATAGTCCTACCAAAGAAATCAGGTGCGATTGAATGCGATGATCATCGCACAATAAGCCTTATGAGTCATATGACTAAGATATTACTAAGAATCATCATGCGAAGAGTGCGAAACAAAATTGTCCAGAAATTAGTGATGAACAGTGTGGTTTTGTTAGAGATAAAGGAACAAGCAATGCCATTTATATCATAAGATCTTTAGTAGAAAGAGCCATAGAGGTGAAAACAGATCGATACCTATGTTTCATAGATATTAGTTACCAAAGCATTTGACAAAGTAAAGCACCAAGAAATAATCAAAATTTTTAGAAAGCATAAATGTAGACTGCAAAGATCAAAGAATAATAAAGAACATGTACTGCAACAAACAGCAGCCATAAGAACTGGAAACCAATTGGGAATGTTTCAACAAATAAAACAGGGTGTTAGACAAGGTTGTGTGCTGTCACCAGATTTGTTTAATATTTATAGTGAGATTATTTTAAGATCCATAAGGGGCATACCTGGAATAACAAATTGGAGGTCATAATATAAATAATCTAAGGTATGCTGATGATGCAGTCTTAAATGCTAAGTGTGAAAATGAGTTACAAGAAATGTTGGACATTATGGTGAAAGAAAGCAAAAATAAAGGACTCAGCCTTAATAGCAAAAAGACAGAGGTAATGGTAACAACAAAGAATAAAGACATCACCTCAGTGCAAAATAAAGGCAAGTGGAACAATATTAAAACAGGTAAATGAATTTAAATATTTGGGAACTTTGTTAACCTCAGATGGAAGATGTACAAAAGAGGTGAGATGCAGAATGGCTCAGGCAAAAGCAGCTTTCCAAAAAATGAGGAAGATACTATGCAATCCATTTTTGACAATAGAAACAAGAAAAAGAGTTCTTAAATGTTATGTAGAGCCAGTCTTAACATATGGATGCGAATCATGGACAATAGGACAACAGACAAGAAAATCACTGGAGTCTGTAGAAATGTGGTTTTACAGAAGAATGTTGAGAGTACCATGTACCGTTCTTAGCTTAAGAAGAGTAATGAAGATATTCTGAGAGAGGTCAAAGCAAAAAGAGAGCTAATTTCCAATATTAGGAAGAAACAATCATCATTTTTTGGCCATGTAATGAGAAGAGAACAATTGGAATATATTGTAACAAATGGAAAAATTGAGGGGCGAAGAGATAGAGGGAAGCAAAGAGAAAAAAATAACAGACAGCTTAAGGGAATGGCTTGGCAGAAGGTCAACAACAGAAATGAAAACTAGCTGTCGAAATCGAAAGTTGTGGAGAGACATGATCACCTACGCCAGCAGGCCCTGTACTTGATGATGATGATGGGTTGGGGGTTGGGGGGGCTGTTCAGCGAACCCAACTGGGCAATGAGGCGATTCTTAAGGGTGAACCGGCTGCGATTGCTGGAGTGACACGAGACAATGCCAGTAACTTGCATGTCAGGTTTACCCCTATGGCCAGGAGAGTTGAAATGGACAGATCTTGGCTGCCAGTCTTTTGCTCAACACGAGCAATGAGCTCTTGATATTTCCCATCCTGTGGCACTCACCCCATCCACCTGCCGTTCCTCTGATAGGACTATATTTACCCTCACCGACCACCCTAACAACTTGGCTGCGGTGAAGATTCTTAACCAGTACCGCTCCATTCTCCACTCAGATCCCACTACCCGCCTACTTTTCAGTGATTATCCTTTGGTCGCCTTTAAATGCGACAGGAGTCTGAGAGACATGCTTGTCATGAGCTGCCTCCCCCGTTCAAACCACAACTTCGTTCTGTTCGTTGTGGATGTTGAGTTTGCAGAACTTGTGACTACGTGCTTTGCACCGATTTGATCTTGTTCCCCAATAGACAATTCAATATCAAGGAGGGGTTCACTTGTGTGTCACGGAATATCATCTACGCCATAATATGTAAGCTTTGCCAGATGATGTATGTGGGCGAGAGTGGAGGACGCCTGTGTGATAGATTTTGTGAGCATCTACGTGATGGAGAGCAAAAGACTGGCAGACCAGTGTCTGCCCATTTCAACTCCCCTAGCCATAGTGGTAAGCCTGACCTGCAAGTTACTGGCATTGTCTTGTGTCACTCCAGCAATCACAGCCGGTTTGCCCTTGAGAATCGCCTCATTGCCCAGTTGGGTTCGCTGTCCTCCCAAGGCATGAACATATCACTCTCATACACATAGGACACTTACCACACATTTCATACCCCCATGCGCTATGGAACCTATACATGTATGTGTATTTGTCTGCATATGTATTGGCACATTTGGACACCTTCGGGTTTTCTTTTGTGTGCTATGTGGTAATATATACGGATTTATGTTTGTATGCATGCAAGGTTAGGTACACATGCATTTTTACACATCTGTTCGTTGTGCACACACACAGTTAGATATACACAGTTTATAGGTATCTTGTACCCACCTCCTCAAATTTTTAGAACTCTTCCGTCTTCTCACCTGATTGCCTGGTCAGTAAGATATATAATTGGTCAGCCAGCCCACTTATTTTAGTTCATTCAGAAACTGACCACACTCTGGACATGTTACAGTGTCAATGAGCCATGAAGGATAATGGGAAGAGTAGATGAAGAAAATGATGATCGTCAGAGGAAGATTAGAATGATACGACGATGATAAGAGGTATAATAGTTGTAGGCGGCGTAGGATGAAAAGACTTAAGAATTAGCTAGGATACGTAACCAACTATCCGAACCCAGACGCCGTGGTGTAACCAACTATAAGACTACAAGAAAGTACGAACTGGTGTTCAGCCTGAACGTGGAAATCTAGACAGATGTATACGCTGGCCGATGAAGTTACATAGCACAATGAAGCTGGCTGATGAGCTCCGTCGAACAGGTGATGACACGAGATAGCTTTCACTGAGGCTAGCCCTGAAACATTCTTTGATGTGCCGAGTCGAGCTAATTCAAGGGAAATTCCTACCTATATCAGCAAGCGCCTTGAAGTCCAGAGATGGGAGTCCGAGATGAAAGAATTCTGACAGAGAAACCGCCGCACATGGTCAAGGGCCAATGTAAGCTTTAGTTGCAGGGGAACGAAGTTTAGGAAGATTGATAGTATCGACAAGACTCCTAAAGCAAAGAGACTATTGACATAATTAGAAGGTGGAGTTAAAGAAATAGTGATTGGAGGCGGACGAAGGATAAGCCGTGTTTAGATTAGATTCCCATGATCCTTAGCCAGGTGAGAGTGGCTAAGATGGACACAAAAAGACCATGAGAAGACTTATCGGGACCTAGTGTCTAGACTCAGCACTTAGGGAAGAACATACACTTGTCACTCACGACCACGAAGCAGAAGGGTACACATGAGTGAGGATGTAGTAGAAGGGACTAGATATCTGCCTCGAGGCAGAGGATAGGATTAGGAGTTAGAAAACTTAAGTTAACCTTTTTCGCCCATGAAGCCAGAGGAGGGCAGATACTAGACAGAAATAGTAGACGAGAGCAAAAGAGATTAGATACCTGCCTCAAGGCAGAAGATAGAATTAGGTGTCAGGCAGATTAAAACAGTTCGTCAATGAAGTTACTTATGATAATCATCGCCGATAGGCTCCATCAAGTAACGCTATAGTAACATCAGATTTATAAGAGAATTTAGAACTTGTTGATTATATCAGAGACATATTGTCAAACCATTGTCAAACCTCATGTGAAAGTCATTAATAAAGACTGTGTTTATACTTGTTCAAAAACGATGATGACAAGTTATATATACATGTGTGTCTCTGTAGATATATATATAGTATAGATAGAAAGTATAAATAACAAGATAGATCAACATGTCACTGAAGATCATCAATAAGATATCAAACTGATAAAGAGACTCATTAACATCGCAAACAAAGAACACCCAGCAACAGACCACTAAGAAGTGACTTTTAAAAATTTCCTTTCTTGAGTGTCTTGTATATTATCGCCATGTAGTTAGATTTGTGTACATATCCTTATATATATATTTTTGTGTTGTTGTTTGTTGTTCCAGCTGAAGGCCTACTTGGCCGAAACGTCGACTTTTATTTTGTTAATTACCACGTAAAGCTGTTACCATACAACTTTTTTCTTTTTTTTTAAAAAATTGTCACAAATTTCATACTGTGATTTAGAAACAAATGACCTTGACCTACCTCTAATGAGAGATTCCATTTATGAAAAGTTGATGTTTTAGTGTCAAGCACTGGCTCTAAAATAGGTTCCCAGATTCCAATATTCTCATTGTTGTAAGCAATCTCAACTTCAAGTTTGCATTTAAAATACATCTGCATGTTTACATAATATATTTATATCAGTAATCACCTATATAACTTTATATTACAACATTTCATCTTTGTATGATCATTGTTTTTTGTGCATGTATATTTGAATAAATGGTTTGTAACAATATAAGTGTTACAAATGTATAATCTTCAATAGAATTAGCCTCACCACATTATTCACTATAAATTAGAAAAGACTAAACAAATATTTATTTCATAATAAAAACATTTAAGAGATGCACTCTTCATTACTACTGCGAATCATCATATATGAGATTTTAAAGATAAATTTACATTTGTAGCCTTGTCAATTTTTGCTACCAGCAAAAATCATTTGCTGCTATTTAAAAATGCATCAATTCATCACTCTAAAATTTACCAGGAGTTAGCAGTATTGTTTTATTGGTTTCAAAATTGTTTTGACAGAATGCATGGAGACACCTAGTGCAAAATACTAGGAGCCTATGGAATTCCAAAATAAATAGTAACATCGGAAGTCTGTATCTGTTCACTTGTATAGTCCAATGACAGAAGCCAGTCATTAAAATGGGAGAATAATGAGGCTGTCTACTGACAACTATCTTCTATTTGACTGATATAGATTGGATAATATGGTTACAGACAATGTTCTCAGTAGTGAAGACTTATAATAAACAATATTATCCACATCTACTAACATTTCAAAGGAAAAAAAAAACACATTTCATAAACATAGTAAACAACTGGATAAACATACAAGACAGAAGTCATGGCATTCATTTTAAGGAACTTTACACTTACTGTCAAAAGATAATCAGAAGCCTGCAGCAATTATATTCACATAAGTCAAATGCACTATGACATCAGATGAGGTAGTTGATGAAGATAACAACATAAGGATAAGGAAATCCAAAACAAAATTTGAATGTGACATCCCTTTGTTAATGATATTAACAGTAAGTTTTTTTGTTCAAATCAGAGTCATCTGTATCGCTATTTTTGTCTGTCTAGATGTGCACAAAGTAAAAAAAATGTGAACTCAAACAAAGGGAAAATTCATCATCTCTTGAGGCTGATAGAATCCTACATCTAATACATTGTTTATTTATTAACTTACTTGTGTTGTACATGAAACTATCTCTACTGCATTTTCTCATTACTGAGGTCTGCCAGGGGACTTATAGGACCACAGAATAAAGGAAGCTTGTCCGCTAGGTGTTCAGGTCTGAGTTTTTATTTCACCCCCAAAAGAAACAACTTTTGACCCTACCAGGATTCAAACCAGTGTTTTCTTTGTTTGGAGACCGCCAAATTATTCATTTGGCTACCTACTCTCCTATTTGTTGTATATGACGAATAAAAAATTGCTTTCTAACATTCTTTCAGTGTGTCAGATGTCCCACAGAGTGCACATTATTGCTCATCAGTCTCCAATCTGGACAAACTTTCAATCTCAGTAAGAGAGTTTATACTTGTTATTTTTACCTCTCTTTTCAGAGTTCTCATTGTCTGATGCTCTCTTTTCCATTTTCCTTTTGTTTCACATTTGAGTACTTGCTTTGTGATTCTCTGGTTATTTCGTGTGGCCAACATAGGAGTATATCCACCTTTTATTCCTGATGACTCTAGCTATGACCATTTCTCTCATTTCTACACACCTTGCAATTATTTCACTGTATACAAAGTATTTTCATTAGACATTTATTTTAGGATGCATTTAATTTATTTTCATAATGGTAAGTGAAACACTTTATTGCTGCATGTCCTGTGCAGTTGATCTTTCCAGATTAATTTTTTTCACCATCATATCAGTCCTTGTGGACTCATCATCATCATCATCATCAAGTACCATGCTTGCTGGTGTAGGTGATCATGTCTCTCCACAACTTTCGATCTCAACAGTTATTTATCAATTCTGTTGCTGACCTTCTGCCAAGCCATTTTCTTAAACTGTCTGGTATCTTTTCTCTTTGCATCCCTCTATCTCTTCATCCTTAAATTTTCGCAGTTGTTGCAATATACTCCAGCTGTTCTCTTCTAATTACTTGACAACAAAAATGATGATTGTTTCTTCTCAATATTGGATATTAGCTCTCTTTTTGCATTGGCCTCTTTCAGAATGTTTCCATTGATCTTCTTAGCTGTCCATGGTATTCTCAACATTCTTCAGTAAAACCACATATCTACAGCCTCCAGTGATTTTCTTGTCTATTGTCATTATTGTCCATGATTCACATAAATATGTTAAGACTGGCTCTATATAACATTTAAAAACTTTTTATTGTGCACTAGGAATGGTAAAATTTTAAAGCAAAATTTCAACCACTTAACTATGTAGTTTTTTAGTCAGGTAGTAAAGCTGATGCCATGGTGTAGTGAACACTATGCACAAGCAGTATCTGTGGAGTCAAACAAGAGATTAGTGTATGATGAAACAAATCCAAGTTAAGTACTGACTACCAATTTTATGATTTTATGATTTTTTTGTTGAGACGAGAGAAAGAGATACCAGACTCTCTGATTTCAATGACATTCAGAATGTTTTGTTTGCTTATTTATTGCCTATGACAGATACCGTTTTGTATCAAGTGGGTCCATAAGCATTTGTATGATAATTTTAAAAAGTGGCTGAAACGAACAATTTTTATAATTAAGTTTACTCACATCAGAAGTCCAGTTATGAAACTTAGATGAAAAGGAGGACTCAACAATAAGCTGAGGAACTGTTCTGTGTCCAACACCACTTTCTAATTTTAGAACAATGTTTGGAGCTTCAGTTATCAGCTAAAGTGAATAAGTACAATGTTGTTGGTGAGTCAAGGAAGAGGTTCAACAATTCATGATATGCATTAAAAAGTTTTTTTAATATAAGTAATTTTCTAAATATTATATAAACAAATTAAAATCAGCACATCCAAAACAGAAGCTATGAAAAAAAGTTTGTTATCTGGGTCACTAAGCATTCATGTGAACAGTACCAAATTTAGAAGTTGAAGAATTGAAATACTTGAGCTGCATTTTCACAGGAGATGGATGTCTTCTTGATAGAAAATTGAAACAAGATGTTAGAAAGTCAAAGTAGTGACAAGCCAAATGGTCCTATTACACAAACATCAAAATGGCAAATATTATATTTCTGTTTTTCTTCAAAGTCATTGATGTCTCACTTTGTGTGAACTTCCATGATGATGTTATATTACTTTTCTTATATTTAAGGATTTTGTATTTTGTTATGTTTGTTTTTGTCTCAGTTTAAGATCTTTGGATCAAAACATCGGTTCTTTGGTTTATTTGCCTTGTTCCTAGATCTAATACATTAAAATAAAAATATTTATTTTAGTTAGAGACTGAGAAATAGCTTCTTCATGGCAATGAACTAATTATAAGAAAGAATCAATTGTTAGAACAAGGCAAATAAATACACATACATAAAAATAATAGTAATACTAGATGGCAGTGCAGTGAGAATATCAATAAAATGATGAACAAATCCAGAGCATATTTTGCTAATTTAAAATACATTAAAAGAAACTTCCAGTATAACAAAAAAGAGGTAAAGACATACAAACGCATGCAATTGTTAAGCTGTTGTAAAACTATACCACTTTTTTTCCTTTCACCTTTATCATCAAAGGAAAAAAGTAGTACAGATACAACTTTACATAGGTGAGAGACAACATAAAATCAAAACAACATTGTGGCTCAGTAGGCCTTCAGCAGGAACAATGGACAACACACACACACAGATATGTAAACAAATAAAATTAACACTACACAGCAAAAAGAACAATGAAATATCTGAAAAAGAAAATTTTTAATTAAATTAAAAATGAAAATAAAGAAATTTCTCTCTAGTGACCAGGTCAGAGAGTGATTTTATTGTTGCCATCTAACATCGCACTACTAGGTGTGCTGGTGTAGAGATTTTATTGTTGCTGTTTTACAAGGCACTAATAGGTATATTGGTGGAGAGATTTTATTGTTGCTGTTTTACAATGCTCTACTAGGTGTGTTGGTGTATAAGATTTGTTGTTGATTTACAAATCATCAGTAGTTGATTTGGCTGCAGAGATTTTCTTATTTTCTTACAAAGACCACAAGGTATATTGGCCAGTGATTATATTTTGATCCACAACCAAAAGCAAGGAAATAGAGAGAGAGAGAGAGAGAGAGAGAGCGAGAGAGAGCAAGAAAGAAAGATAAAGAGAGAGAGAGAGAAAAACTTTGTGTATGCATGTCTTAAGTGTGTGGGCATTTGCTCTAGCTCAGAAAATAAAATAAATAATATTATATTATGAATGATATTATATATATATATGTATATATATTTATATATATATAAATAAAAGCTGCCTACATTTAGATATCTTGGTAACATTTCTTTGAGCTGGTTTCCATAGTAGCGAACTTTCCTTTGCAGGAATTTTTCTTTAACATACAGGATGGTGATAGATTGCTATTTGGCAATATAAAAATAATAAAGCAAACATTATAATGTTTATATAGGAAAGATACAATGATAGGAGTAAGTAGCTGGATAGTAAAACAGGAGTAAGGAGGCAGACAGTAAAATATGCTAGTGATCATATGTGCAAACATTTTAATTGTTATAATATAAAAGTAGATTGTGAAACTGCAACAAATAATGTGTGCTAAATAACTAGCTAGGAAATGTATTAGGATAATTGTATGTAATTGTTCCTCATTTATATTACAGTTCAGTTCAAAGGAGAAACAGTAAAAGAAGAGAATGGTGCTTTTGAGGTAACCAAGTAGTTTAACCATGGATATCATGGCAGTAACTAAAACAATGGCCTGGCTAGAAACGCAACATTTTACTCATGTTTGTTTCCTGAGTGACTTGATGAGCATGCTTAGGAAAATTGAAGATGACTGTGCTCGAAGGCAGTGGTTGGTGTTACTATAGAACTCAGGATTGCAATTTGTTTCACTTTCTTCCATGAACACTCAAGCATGCAAGGAAAGAAACAAGCTGATAACCTGGTTGGAATGGCTGTCATGGATCGCAAACATGCAATGACACTCTGGATGACATTCTTAATGCCCTCAGAGAATTAGGGCAAGTTAATGATTCAATTAATGATCATGAATCTACAACCATATTCAGACTCACAAACATCAGATCAAAATTGGAGATGCCAAAAATAAACACTATGTAGGGAGACAAAGAAGAATAGTATGTCAAGACATAACAGGAGTCATTAGTCTCTACACACTGAGGGAAAAACTGGGAAGGAGATCTCAGCATTTATGGATGTGTCTGATGTGTAATGAGAATGATTCACTGACTAAACTAAACTCATTTTAATGATATGCAAAAAATAATAAGTTATAATGAAAATTATAATTTGTAATATGAATAAAATTGGCATAATGAAACATACTACAGAACAAAATTATGCACACATTATAAACAATATTTAAAAGTTAATTGGATCAAACAAAATTACAGATATTTTGTTTTTCTAGATAATGAAAAACAACTGGATAAAGCAGGATCAAATATAGACCTACTAAAATGTATGCTGGATACAATTGATAAAGTATAAGATTCAATAAATCAGATGATAGGGCTATTTTTAAGTTGGAAGATGAGAATCACAATGTGCAAAACACAGCACAATGCGATGTTCTTTCCTTCCTCAATTGCCTTTCAGCGTCGAGGGGAGATATAATTTGCGGTCTTTTGTTTGCCTCTCCTACTGTTATATTTCCTAGTGTTTCTAATATTCTGTCAATCCATCTTTTTCATGGTGGGTCCTTGAGTCTGGTGTTCTCACAATGTTTATTGAAGGCAAGTTGTGTTGTGTTTTGATCATTCTGCAATGTCATATGGCCAAATAATTTTATTTGTTGTTTCTTCATATATTATATCTTCTTCTTCTACCTTTCAGCTTCCTGAGCTTAGGTCTTCAAGAAACACTTTCAAAGCCATTCTGTTTCTTGCCATTCTTTTAAGATCATTCCATGTCTTCCCCATAATATCATCTCTGCTTCCATCTGTCTTCCTCTTTGTCTTTTTCCTTAGGGATTAAAAAAAAAGGCCTGTTGTGTGATACTCTCAGTTGGCTTCTGTAATGTGTGTCCTATCCAGCGCCATCATCTTCGCTGTATCTCTTTATCCACAGGTATTTAACTGTTACATTTCCATAATTCAATGTTAGTGATTTTGTCCTGCCATTTCCATTCTTTTATTCTGCATAAGCATCCATTAAAAAAGGTCTGTAGCTTCATTATTGTAATTTTTATTTCAGGTCCAGGACTGGCATTGGTAGCACAACATTGGGATGAAAATTGTATTTGAGAGTGCTAGTTTTAACTCAAGAGTTATTTTCCAGCTTTAACATGGGCATGTACATATTGTTAATTTGTTTGATTTGAATATTCTAAGTTTGGTTTTCTTGCATAGTATTTTTTATTTCCATATTTTGTCCAGGTTTTTAAAATTCACTACTGTTTTTGCTATCCTACTTCTGAACTCTTTCTTTGTTTCACCTTCTTGATCCATATTGCTATCAGTAGATATGTATAGAGGTTAAGGCATAAAGATGCATAGAAATGTGAAGGTGCTGTAAAGCTTAAGAATTATCTTGAATATTTTGAATGAATATTTTGGTGCCTGACCAAGTTCCAGACCACAGGGAAGTGACTTATTTTCCTTTTTTGAGAGTCTAGCATATTATCGTCATATAGTTAGATTTCTGTGTATATATTTTTATATTGTTTGTTGTTCCAGCTGAAGGCCTTCTTGGCTGAAATGTCTACTTTTCTTTTGTTTCTCACCTATGTAAAGCTGTTACCATAACACTTTTTCATTTAAAAAAATTGTCATCAAAATATATATATAGTGGTCTGCTTTTTCCAATGCCTTATGACTGAAATATATATTGCCCTGTGGAATATTGTTATTTTTCATTATTTTTGTTGTATCCCTGTTGATTTCAAGTCCTATTTTTTCCACCATGGATGATAAGGTATTTGTGATATTTTGCATCTTGTTGACATTGTCACTTAGGAGCACTATATCAACTTAAAAATCTAGATTTTCTAAGTAATTCTTGTTGCACCATTTATTGCCAATTTTGCCTTTGCAACATTTAGCCATTTTGTAATCAATGGTAATTCCAAATAGCAATGGTGACAATATACATCCCTGTTTGATTCCTGCTTCAATTTGAAACCAATCATTCATTCCCTCCTTTGTGTAAACTGTGCAATTAGCCATCATATATGTCTTTTATAATGTTGGAAATTTTTGGAGGTATTCTGCAATATTCTACAAGGACAATCTATGTATGATGTAAAACACTTTCTTAAAATAAATGAAACTGCAGATTAATGGTTGTTGTTTTTCTGTATGTTCTTCTGGTATTATCTATCTATCTATTGACCTTTCGAGCCGTAACCGGCCCATAGGGCGTAGACCAAGATACACCTTCTCCTATATGAATTTTTTTTGTTCTAGCAGTTTTCTTTTAAAGATATTTTATCAAATCTCGCCATCTGTCTCTGTTCTGTGCAAGCAGTTCTATCTCATTGAGGGAGCCGACTCCTCTCTCATCAATGTTCTTCTCAGTGTCTCCCTGGGTCTTCCTCTTTTTCTTTTACCTGTTGTTTCCCATATGAGGGCCTGCTTTGCTATTCGGTTATTATCTCTTCTCATCACATGTCCAACGTATGACCATCGTCTTTTCTTTATTACTGAAGATATTAGTGGTTGATTGGCGATTTCTCTAATTTCCTCGTTTGTTTTGAATTCGTTCCACGCTATACCAAGTATTTTCCTTAGACATTTATTTTCGAATGCGTTCAACTTTGTTTCGATATCTCTTGTTGTTTTCCAGCTTTCACACGCATACGTAAGGGTTGATAGTACATTTGATTTGAATAGCCTAAGTTTTGTGTTTGTGCTGATGAGTTTTGATTTCCACAACTTTTCAAGGCTTCTGAAAGACATTGCTGCTTTAGCCATTCTGATTCTAATTTCTTTACTTGTATCCCCTTCTCGAACAATGTGACTTCCAAGATAGATAAAGTGATTGATCTCTTCTACTGGTTTGTTTTTCATGTATATTTTGTCACTTGTTGGAATTAAACTTTTCATGACTTTAGTCTTTTCATGATTGATCTCAAGTCCAATTTTGCTGGTATTATCCATAGAGTAAATATTTGATCAAGACAGCTTCTCCCCTTTCTGGTAAACCCACCTCTCCCTCCACTTGATCATCTAACATGTAGTTATAGATAATTATGCTTGACCATTTGTTGTCATTGTCCCTGTATTCTGAAAAAGGTCACAGGCCGAAACATCAGTATTGTGTTGTGTTCCATCCTTGTAAAGCTGTCACCATACCTTAGAGTGTTTATCACACCCCACTACTGGCTCCCTGCATCTTATACAGCTGACTCTCAATATTCCAGGTGCAGACAACTGTCCAAATGGGTATCAAGATATTTTCTTCTATGTTCTTCTTATTCACCTTAAAGCAAAATTAATTTGCTTAAAAATACATACCTTTTTTTTAATTGTACAGACATGATTAAGGTATATTTGAATTTGTAGTTTTAAGGACTATCATATTTTAAATTATAAGTAACTGTCTTGAACATGTTATAAAATATAAGCTTTTAATTTATTTAATTATAACTGCATAAAGGTATCTACTGAGCATGTCACATTCACATAAACAAACAGTTTAAACCTTCTGTCTTTTATATCAGTGTGTGAAGTAGGGCAGTGTTTTTATTTTGTTACCACAGCCGTATTATTCTGGTAAAACAGACAGTTTATAGTTATTATACATTACTAGGAGAGCTGATTTATGTATTTTTGTCCAGTAAGTTTTCTGCAATCATGGAGAACAATTTGTGGCTTTTTTGTTAGTACAGTAACACAGTATTGATTTAGTAATGAACACATGATTACTTTGTTTATCAACAGAGATCTCAATGCCCAACCACCTGTTCATGTGACTCAGAAGTTTCACACTTATGCTGATATACATTTAAACAGTACATGAAGAATAAACCAACAAAATGGAGAATGAAATTGTGAGTAGCAGTTGATCATAGATGAAGTAACAGGATATAAATATAACTTAGAAGTATACACAGGCAAAGATTCAGCTCCTCAAAACAAGTTTTGGTATCTGATGTTGTTATGAAATTAGGTAAAAGTCTCCTCAGTCAGAGATATGGAACATTTATGGATAATTATTATACTTCTTTTCATTTATTTATAAATTTATTAAAAGAAAAAGCATTAGCTTGTGGCACTATTAAAGCAAATCAACAGAGTAAAATATATGTGGCACTAGGGAAAAATGGTAAAATGTCAGATGAGATAGGTTAGAAGGGGCAATATAAGAATTATTTAGTAGAGGGATAATAAAATTAATATGATTACCACTATGCTCTAATCCCTAAATTCTAAAGACATCATGCATATGTATAAAAAAATGTAATAGTATCTTTGAAAAAAATAAATGTTGATCTGCCATTTGTTGTTAGTGATTATTTTAGGTAAGTGGAAGAAGATAAATCTGATCAAATAATTTCTAAATACAAATCCCTTTGGAAAACCAATAATTGATGGACAATTTTATTCTATTATTTTATAGATATAGATAGGGTAAATGCTTTTATATTATTTCAAGAACATTAAAAGTAGCTTTGGTAAGGAATAAAGTGTTGATAGCTTCACTTCACTAAGGAGCCCATAAAGGAACTTACTGATACAGAAAACTATTACTCTCCCTCTGCTGAGATTGTAAAGAAAGTAAATAGTGACATCAGGTTGTTTGAGCTATATCTGATTTTGTCACCAAATCTTTTCTGCATCTTGATACATAGAAGAGCCTGTTTTGAAATTCTTTTGTTGTCTCTTCTCAGCACATTATGCCCGACATATGTCCATTTTCTCTTCCTAATCGTTGATGAGGTCGTTGGTTGCATGGTCATTTCTCTTATTTCTATATATCTTGAATTCACTTCATTGTGCACTGAGTATTCTTCTTAGGCATTTGTCTTCAAAAGATTTTTAAGTTTAGTTTTCTCTCAATCTCTTTTGCTGTTTTCCAGCTTTCACATGAATAGGTAAGTGTTGATAATACATTTTAGTTGAATATTCTAAGTTTAATTTTCTTTCTTAGTATTTTTTATTTTCATATTTTATCAAGGCTTTTACAATTTGCTGCTGCTTTTACTATCATGTCTCTGATCTCTTTTTATGTATCGCCTTCTTGATCTATATTACTAGATATATATTACTACAAGATATAATAGTGGTCTACTTTTTTTATGCCTGTTGATTTAAATATATATTTCCCTCTGGTGTATTTATTTATTTTTCATAACACTACAAGATTCTACAAAATCCATGGTCTCCCTGTTCAGAGAAACCCCTGGGTTAGTTTAAGGGTGAGATTGTCAGTCCAATGGCAAACTGTTACACAGCAAGACAGAAACTGTTACAGCTGCTATAAATTCTGATATGTGTTTTTAAAAAAAAAATGCTCTGAAAGGTTCATCTCTTTAAGTCAAAGATTTAAGCTTCTTTGAACACATTAAGCTAAAGTGATTAAAAAAAATTACAGCAAGAATAAAATAACAAGTACAAAAGAATATATTTAAATGATTACAAATTTCCTACAACCTGCAATTATAATTGATATTCTTGGTCTTAATTACTTTTTTCTCTATTTTCACAAGTAGATGTGTAAATGCAAAAGATCTAAAACAGATTATTTTAGAAATAAAAATGGACACCAGTTAAGATCAGACTGCTTTCGTCAACACAATAAACAAATGAGTACATTACCATGTCATTAGGAGATGATGGAGCTGAAATTTCACCTTTAGAAGCTCTGTTGTCAGGGATGGTTACCCCTGCATCCAATACTGAGTATTTTGTAAAAATAAAATGTTTTTCAAATTAAAAATATTATTTTTAGGCATGCCACATAATCAATACCAAATTGTAAGATGTATTTATGCAAATATTTATTAAGTATTTCCTTACTTTGTGTGTATTTAAAATAAAATTTCATCAAATGTTCCAAGACTGTTTCGAAAACAGCATTATATAAAGAAAGTTACTTCAATTGATTCTTTCACTTTGTTTCTAAGGGTAGAAGGGGGAAGTAGGAGGAGAAAAGACAATCATAAAAAAATATAACTACAAATGGTGAGAGAGAGGAATTGAAATGAAAGAAGAGCACTTCCAACAGTGAATGAGACTAAAGACAGCTCATTATATGACAGTTTTTGTCATTTTATGAGTGTTAGTTATGCATCGGATTATCCTCATCGTGCATCAAAAAACTGTCCATAAGTGCTTAGATCTCCTCCCCAGCAAATTCTACAGTGTGAAGAAATAAACTCGTTTATAAGGCCTCCCCCATTCTCCTCGTAGTTCCCCATTTTGAGCGGAGTGTTAGAGGTATACAATCGTGATATATGCCCATTCAGCATCCATTTAAAGGCAAACAATGAAGAAGAGTAGTCATCAGGGAAAATATTCCACAAAGAAATAAGAAGATGGGCTTGCAATCAGCTCATCTCTCCAAAACAAGTTAAAATACTTCCACTTCAAGAATGAGAAGTTAGGAAGGGGGCTGCATTGCAGCAGTGGTTAGGGAATTGGTGTGCTGGGGACAAAAGATAATCTGATTTCAAAACATGGCTTCAATGTTCACCCAGTCTTAAATAAGAACTAGACTCTTTTTTGGAGGGTTAGAAAAATGACAACACTATAGTCCGTTCAGAAATTCATAACCACACTTGAATTAGCTTTACGTGATAACCGTTTGTTATTTTGCTTTCAACTTTTGCATGTAATCTTATAATATTGACGTCGTTATAGAAATATTTTTTGCTCGGAGAAATTTGATCTAGTTTAAAAGTTTTCTTCTTTAGGCTATATTAAATTCACCCTGTTCGAATTTGACACCATTTTAGGATATATACATTAATTTGGTGCAGTCGTTCACGTAAAATAGTTTGGCTATTGCAGAAACACTAAGTTCAGGAAAATCCCGTGCACAAAACTGAATTGTTATTGAACGACGTGACGCACCACGGCCTGGGCATTAATTACCGAAGGGAAGGCGTATCTTTATTAATTTTGTGAAGACTCAGTAGACAATTTGTTGACTTTAAATACCAACATTTATATCTAAATTACAATGAGTTTGAAATGCAAATTTATAACTATGCAAAAGGTTACTGTTTTACTATATCAGCACTTCCTTAGGGAATTCAAGATGGGACAAAGTGCCTACTGCATCAAATACAAAAGAGCAAATTAGGACATGGCTTGCGAATGAAAATGTCAAATTTGACGACACATATTTAAAACCCGAATTGTTACAACTTGTGAAGAATACGATTAAGAAAAAGGTGTACCATGTTGACAAAATCATTGAGAAATACGGCCACACGTGAAGTGAAGGAAATGCGCGAAAATGATTATGATATTGTTTATTTAGATGAAACTTGGATCAACGCTCATCATACAAATGAAAAGGAATGGCAGTTAGCAGATGGAAGTATTAAAAGACCAGTACCAAGCAGTAAAGGGCAACGTTTGATAGTTGCACATGCAGGTAGCAGACATAATGGGTAGTTGCAGAATGCTCATCTCGTTTTCATTTCAAATCCATAGACAATAGAGACTACCACTCCGAAATGAATGGGCACATATTTAAAGACTGGATCGAGAAAAGTATCCTTCCAATATTAGATCGACCTTCTTGTCTGATAATGGACAATGCTTCATACCATAACGTAGTTAACGTAGAAGATAGAATCCCAACATCATCAAGTACAAAAGATGCAATCAAAACGTGGCTCATAAAAGAACACATACAAGTTAACGACAGCTACTTGAAACCCGAATTGCTTAGCCTTGTAAAACAGACACAACGTACAAAGATATTTAAAATAGACAAGTTAATTCAAGAACATGGCCATAGATGTTTGAGACTACCTCCATATCATGCACACTTAAATCCTATAGAACTAGTTTGGGCAAAAGTTAAAGGACACGTAGCATATACAAATAAAACTTTCAAATTATGCGATGTTGAGACACTTACAAATCAGGCTCTATCAAATATAAATAAAAGACTACTGGGTAAAATGTGAGGATCATGTGTTACGACAAGAAGAGGAATATTGGAAAAAGGATGGTTTGTTGTTTGTTCAGCCGAAAGCAGTAATCGACCTATTTGACTCGTCTGATTCTGAATGATCATTACTCTGATTAAGTCTACAGATAAATAGTTTGATTTGCAAAATTTCCTAGTTGATTTGTTAAACAGTTTATTGTTCAAGACCACCCAAGCAATCAAAAATATGTTATAAGCAAACCAACAACCATTACTTTGAATGGAAGCCTGCTTGAGTCAGTACAGAAGTTCAGCTATCTTGGATCCACTATTACAGCCACACTTTCCTTAGATGAGGAACTAAATGTACGTATTTGAAAGGCAGCGACAACATTTGGGAAACTCACACCAAGAGCATGGAACTATATCAAATTGACTCTACGAACAAAAGTTCTATATATAATTTAAAATTTGTATACTTGCCACCCAGTAAAATTTTATGGACACGCCTATGGGTCATCGTTGCACTAGATTACTGTAAAACATTTTGATTAGGGTCAAAATAATAGTTACATGGGCAAAGATCAAAGGAATTCGCCGCTTTAAGAAAACCGTTATAGCTAGACATCGAGTAACACATATGTTCTCGTGACATGGACATTTTAACACCGTATGCCAAAAATCATGTGAAATCATCAAGAACTTTTTGAATTATAAATCATAACATCTCGGCAAACGATTCTGAACGGACTATAGCATAATACTGACGATATTTTTCTTAGCCCCCATCATGCCAAGTGGCGTATAGGGAATATGGTGTTAGTGACCATAAATTGTACAGACCTTCAGCACATGATTTTTGGGGTAATGTGGTCAGTATTACGCCCATGCCGCTTTACTTTCCCTGAAAAAAAATCTTCTACCCATTCAAGGCTGGGTGAACTTGGAAGCCGTCGGGTGGGATCGATCCCTACCCCTTGTCCTTTGAAGTCCAGTTAACTAACCACTGAGCTATCGCGGCACATACTGACGATATTACTCAAAGAAATTGGCTTTATGTCATGAGATGTGATAGGATTCTTTAATTATTTTTTTTTAATGACACAACATAGCACAATCTGGAATTGAGCAGCCTCTATGAGACAAACTTCATAGCTAGCATAAGTTTAATATTCGGTATCCTCTGTAGTATATAAAGAATATAACATATATCAGAGAGGCCAAAGCAAAAAGAGAGCTAATTTCCAACATTAGGAAGAAACAATCATAATTTTTTGGCCATGTAATAACAAGGGAACGGCTGGAATATATTGTGACAACTGGGAAAATTGAGGGATGAAGAGATAGAGGGAAGCAAAGAGAAAAGATACCAGACAGCTTAAGAGAATGGCTTGGCAGAAGGTCAACAACAGAAATGATAAATAACTGTTCAGATAGAGAGTTGAGGTTGACATGATCACCAATGCCAACAGGCATGGTACTTGATGATAATGATCCTTTGTGAGATCAACTGTATGACTGGCAGTTTAACACTCAGGAGTTTCTGTAAGACCAGCTTCAGACTAAAGTAATTTTAAAGAACATCTTTTGTGGAAATACTTTAACTGCTCCTTTTTTCAATCTCCATATGTAAGTATGCCACTATTAAGGAAAACAATAAACTCTTCTGTGTAGCATTTGGACCACAGATCCTTGATTTTGGAGAATATATAAAAATAAAAAAGAAACTGTAACTAACAAACTGTGTAAGGTGTCCAAAATAGGTTACAAGTTGGGCTAGCAACCTCACCATATAAAGTAAGTCAACTGCCACCAAATGTACCAAAATAAGATCAGATACAATTGTGTGTACAAGTTTTTTGTATGTCAGATCACGTCGAATCATTTAACCATCAAATATTCTTAACGAATGTCATTGTCTTTACATTTATATCTTTTGGTGCCTCTACAATACTTTGTAGTTCATTTGGATTAAAGCTAGATTATTGTTTACTGTGTCTCTTTCTTTCTGTATTTGACATTCTTTTTCGCTCTCTCTGTGTTTTTGTGATTGTGTGTTAGAGAGTGATGCTTGAAAATATGTAGTGCATATGGGTCGTTTGTGGTCATAGATGGTCATATGTGTATTGACTTTTTTCCTTGCAATTCATTTTCTCATTCCATCCACAATTTTATGCTGTTTATGACATTGGTACCTTGAGCAATGTAAATGCTTTAAATTTAACAATCCTATAATAGTATATCAAACAAAGTGTCATCAATACTAAAATGTTAAGTCAATCTAGAATTTGTTTCTTTTTTCCCAAAAGTTGCTAGCATTTGCTGTCTGCTTTTGGTTTTGCACTTTATTAGGCATGATTCAAAGTATGTTCCAGGATATTGACGTAGGGCTTCACAGCTACAAGGAATTCAATTCTTGCCTGCTTAGTGCAAAATTATATATATATATTTTTAGTGCCTTTTTATGATTTAAAGTAGGATATTTTAAATATAAATAAATATTCTTTAAAATGATATTATCCAGATATGTGTAAAGTATAAAAACACATTTCTTAATGATATAATCAGCTAAATGTAAGGTATGAAAAAACTTGTATGTGAAGTGTAAATCAATATTTTTTAAACATTGTCATTCAGATCAGTTTAAAGTTTTAAATATTTGTGATAATCTTACTGAATTCATAACAAAATATAACATGTTTGAAATGATCTTATTCAACTTTGTGTAAAGTATGAAAAAATATGTTTTAATGATCTTACTCAAAATTTGTGCAAGGTATGAAAAAAGAATAAGAATTAAGAGTGTGGCATGTCATAAATCCCAACCGACGGCTTCCGGATACACCCAGCCTTAAATGGTACCAGAATTTTCTGGGAAAGTAAAACAGCACAGGCGTAAAATTTATGGTCACTAACACCATACTACCTATACGCCACTTGGCGTGATGGGGGTTCTTTTACTTTTTTTTATGTTATAAATGAAATAGACAAAATAAATAACAGTGCAGTATGGAGCCATGATCGCTCAGTGGTTAGTGAACTGGACTACAAAGTACAAGGGGTAGGGTTCAATCCCAACCGACGGCTTTTGGTTTCACCCAGCCTTAAATGGGTAAGGATTTTTTTCTGGGAAAGTAAAGCGGCAAGGGCGTAATACCGACAACATTACCCCAAAAATCATGTGCTGAAGGTCTGTAAAATTTATGGTCACTAACACCATATTCCCTATATGCCACTTGGCATGATGGGGGCTCTGTACTGTACTATGGAAGGTGCAGGTATAAGACTTCAGGAATTAAAATCCAACATGAATACAATTAGTATGGTTTAATTGAGAATGTAGAGCGTGTGTAACTAGTAAACTACAGGAGCTATTAGCATGCATCTTTTGTGGCAATTTATAGATTTTGTTGGTCTACTTAGAGAGCAGTGAGATTGGTACCAGCAATCAATAAGTAAAGTAAAAAGTAAAGTACCCCTGTCACGCCAAGTGGCGTATAAGGAAAATGGTGTTAGTGACCATAAATTTTACAGACCTTTGGCACATGATTTTTGGGATAATGTGGTTGGTATTACGTCCGTGCCACTTTACTTTCCCAGAAAAAAATCCGGTACCCATTAAAGGCTGGGTGAACCCAGAGCCATCGGTTGGGATCGAACCCTACCTCTTGTCCTTTGTAGTCCAGTTCACTAACCACTGAGCTATCGTGGCTCCCAGCAATCAATAAAGTAAGAAAAAATATTTGTGATGATCTTATTCAGGCTAGTGTAAAGTACGCGCTCATATAATTAAAAAAAAATATTTTATTGGACTTGTATAATTAAAAAAAAATATTTTATTGGACTTTGTATAAATTATAAATACTTTTGTAACAGCCTTACTGAGCTGAGTGTATTGAGCAGTATTGTTTTTTGTTTTGGACAAACCCCAGAATAATATGCCTACCTGACTGAGTGAACCAGTAATCACAATTTTGTAAATCTCGTGTGTTCCATATATTAGAATAATCTCTATGTTTTGGTACAGGTGCGTCTTTTTCCTGGCAGCATTTTTTTGAAAAGATTAAAAATAAAACAAAAAAGATATAGACAAACAGTTTAATGCATTATGGGTGGTATATGTAATGAAAGATCACGCTTTTGCCATCTAAGTTAAAAAGTCATAAAAGGTTGTCAATATGGGAGACCATTCAGGAGATACTTCATTCAGGCTTGTGGCATGATTCTTGCAAAGGTTTCCCGTATACATACAGTGGGATACCTCACTCAATAATTAAGTTTTATCTTAGTCAATAAGAACAACACTTCTGTTAGTATTGGCTAAAATGTCATCTTGTAGCAGGGCAAGATAAAATTAAAAGTTGCATTTAATTAAATTTGTTAAAGAACTATGGACAGCAAAATAGGCAAAGGGTATATGACCAGACAGTGTGGGTGATAGATATAGACAAGGTCAGCAAAGAGTGTCTACTAGAATATGTGGGTGTAGAGAAAAGAAATATTAAGATAGTTCACAGCAGGTGGGTGGCTAGGAGTGGCCAGTATATAAAAAATTGTATCTCATCACCCAGGTTAGAGAGAGAGCAGACACAATTGGAGAGAACAGACACAGAGCAGAGGGATTCCACAGGAAGGCTGCAGTACAAGGGGAAACATGTCAACAACTAGTGTAGATAGATAAGATGTTAGAACAAGACCAATGTTAGATCAAAGTTAGAGCAGCTTATTTAGTTGGAGTCCACATCAGGACTTGTGTATGAACATTATTAGTAGAATTATTGTAATCTATAATAATCTAGGAAATATAATCTATGTGTTCAATAAATAGTAGGAGAAATTGATTCAAGCGGTCATCCAGACCACCAGGTAGTACTTTTGTAGCAATGTGGAAATCCTATAATTATGAAATTGTTTTAATGTGAATTGTGGACACAGTGCTGTAAAATAGTACAATAATAAATATGTTATGATGTTATTGAACACCTCAGGCATTTGTCACTTATCAAGAATGAAAAGAAAAAGATTTTACTTGCTTGCTTGTGTTCACCTGATGACTAAAGAAGTACACCTCTTCATCATCTGCCCTTAAAAGGACTTTAAGTGGGTGTGTCTGCACAATGTTAGGATGAAGATTGTATTATACAGTGCCATTTTGCCTCCAGAGTTATTTCCTTGTTAAACAATAGTGGTGATAGCTGTCCAATGATTTGACAAGTTTTGTTGTATCTTGAATCTATTTCTGTTGTTTGTGAATTGACATTTGTCACTAGACCTCCTAAGTTTTTAAACTCCTCTACTTATTTTAGTTGTCTGTCATCTGTAGTTATGTTGATGTTCTGTTTCTCTTTTGCGATATTCATGACTTCTGTTTTGTTATGATGATTTTCATATTGTATTTTGTACTTGTGCTGTTGAGTCTATTTAAGTGTTCTTGTAGGTCTTTTATTTTTCAGTGTATTAGTGCCTGATCATCTGCAAATAGAAGCTCATTGATCTCCTGTCTCTGATGGGTTGGCTAACTCGCATATATAGTCCATGTATGTAAAAAACAGTAGGGGGGATATTATGCAACCTAGTCTTACACCTGATCTAACTTCAAAGTGGTCTGTGTAACCTGCTGCTGTTCTGACTGTGCAGCTGCTGTTGATGTAGAGACTAGGTTGGTTAGATGTTGGCTTACTCCATATGTTGTTAGTATCTCCCACAGTTTGTCTCTGTTACTTGGTTGAATGCTTTTTCCTGGTCAATGAAAGCTATGTACACATTTTTAATGTGTTTTTCTGCTAGCTGTTTTAAGGTGGAAGGTGTCAGTATATTCTCTGTTTTTTTTTTCAAACCCTATTTGGTAATTGCTTAACTGTAGTTCTATTATTAATCTGAGCCTTTTTTCCACAATTTTGGTGTATAGCGTAAAGTTTATAATATGTATATCATCATCATCATGTGCCATACCGGTTGGTGTAGGCGTTCATGTCCTTCCACAACCTTTTATCCATCGTGCATCATATCAATTTTGTTGTTGAGTGTTTTCCATGCCATGACACCAAACTATCTAGTATTTTCTCTCTTTGTCATCTGAAATCTCTTTTTCCTTATATTTTGCCACTTGTAACCAAATATTTCAACTTTCCTCTTCTCATGATGTGTCTGAAGTATGTTGATGGTTTCTTTCTGATGTTTCTTAGGAGCTCCCTTTTCATGTTGCCCTTTGAGAATTTCCTCATTGATCTTTTCAGTTGTCCAGGGAACTTTCAGCATTCTTCTGAGAAATCCCATCTCTGTGGCCTCTAATCACCTTTTCATTTGTTTGTTTACTGTCCATGATTCACTTTCACAGGTCAGAATTGGCTCTATATAGCACCAATGAACTCTCTTTCTCACTTCTATTGCCATAGATTTGTTGCTTAAGACATTTTTCATTTTCTGAAAAGCTATTATGGCCTGAGCTTTTCTGCTTTTTATTTCTGTGGTGTATCTTCCATTTGATGTTATTATTGTGTCCAAGTATTTGACGCGTTGCACTTGTTTCAGATTTGTCCTGTTTATTTTTATTCTGCATGATGGTGAAGATTGTTTCTTCGATATGACCATTACTTCTGTTTTCTTACTATTCAGTGTTAGACCTTTCTTGTTGCTTTCTTTTACTATAAACTATCATTTCTTGTAGTTCATTCTCTGTCTCTGCTATTAAGACTGTGACATGTGCCTATTGCAAATTGTTTATGTTGTGACTGTTGACTTCAATACTTTTTATATCTACTATTGATCTCATAATATCGCTGTAAAGTGAAAACAAATTCAGCAATAGAACACAGCCTTGTCTGACTCCTTGTTTTATATATTGGAACTGTACTGTTTGGTTGTTAATTCTTATGGCTGCTATTTGTTGTCAGTACATGTTTTTTATGATTCACAGATCCTTGCCATTAATTTGTTTTATTTCTCCAGCATACTGATTATTTCCACATGCTTTACTTTGTCAAATGCTTTTGTGTACTCTATATAGCACATATATAGATTCTTTCTTTACCTCTATAGCTCTTTCTATCAATGTTCTCAGGATGCATATTGCATTATTGGTGCCCTTTCCTTCCACAAATCCATATTGTTCCTGACTTTTTCTGGTTTTATTTTATATATGTATATATATATATATGGAGCCGTGATAGCTCAGTGGTTAGTGAACTGGACTACCAAGGACAAGGGGTAGGGTTCGATCCCAACCGACGGCTTCCGGGTTCACCCAGCCTTAAATGGGTACCAGATTTTTTTCTGGGAAAGTAAAGCATACTGATCACATTACCCCAAAAATCATGTGCTGAAGGTCTGTAAAATATAGGGTCACTAACACCATATTTCCCTATATAAAAAAATATCTTGGAAACAGCAGATAAATAAGGCAACCCAAAAAGCAAGGAGGAAATTGGCTATTCTAAGAAAGTTGTGTGGAACCACATGGGGTGCGAGTGGGAAAATACTCAGTAAAGTTTACCAACAGAGTATACGCCCACATTTAGAATATGGATCATCCGCATGGTGCTCAGCATCAAACACCACATTGCAAGAACTGGATAAAGTACAAAACCTGGCACTTAGGGTCATCACAGGAGCAATGAAATCAACACCAATATTGGAGATGGAGAAACTGTGGAGGATACCAGCACTGAGAGAACGGAGAGACACAAAGGTGCTGATACAGGCAGAAAAATTTGTATGCATGCCGAGACATCCAATGAAGGACCAATTCCAAAATCTTGCATTAGGACGACTTAAGAGAAGCAGCTTTATCCACCAAGCCAAGCGTATTAGTAGACAAACACCAGACATGCCAAGAGTTGTTAAACCCCTTCTGCCCATACCAGAACAGACTCCCTGGACAGATGAATCAGGATTATCAGTTCAAATACGGACAGAAGTGAAAGGAATAGTTGACAAAGAGGAACAAAATAGTCTACAGCGAAAAACAATAACTCTCAGTTTCCTGGATGAAGAATACCCACAAAACCTATGGATCCGTGTGTACACAGATGGATCAGCACAGAATGCAGTAAAGAATGGGGGAGCAGGTGCATATATAGAGTACCCAAATAACACTAGGGATATGAATAAAATAGCAACAGGGAAATATTGTCACAATTATGATGCAGAAATACAAGCAATAAAGTTGGCAATAGAAAAACTGCTGAACAGTAATCTTAGCCCACAGCCTGTAGTGTTTTTGACAGATGCAAGATCAGTACTCCAGGCACTACAATCCAGAAAATTACCACATCTGCAGACCTTATTGACTGAACTCTGCAAGCACCACAGGGTTGCCCTGCAGTGGATCCCGTCTCACTGTGGAATACCAGGAAATGAGAAAGCAGATCAGTTGGCAAAGGAAGGTTCAACAGGCACACAACTAGATACACCAGTTACATACCATCATAAGAAACAGATAATCAAATCAATCAGAGGACCACAAGCCCCATATCAGGATGCCTTTCATAATATGAATAGATATGAACAAGTTATCATTATACGCCTAAGAACAGGACACAATCGACTCCATAGTCACATGTATACAAAATTCAAGATCGGCACATCAACTACTTGTACATGTGGACAGGCACCCCAGACTGCTGAACACATACTTCAAGACTGCACTGAATATAGTAGACTGAGGAAAATCCATTGGCCCATAGATACAACACTACAGACAAAACTATATGGGCCACTGCAAGAATTACAAAAGACAGTAAAATTTATACAGGAAACGACATTGCAGATATAGACAATACTTCCGGCGAACGAAAGATAGATAGATTACCCCAAAAATCATGTGCTGAAGGTCTGTAAAATATAGGGTCACTAACACCATATTTCCCTATACGCCACTTGGCGTGACGGGGGTACTTTACTTTTTATATATAAATATATATATATATATATGAGTTATTTGTGGGTCATCTTCATTGCACTCTGCACATGACCATAGGTGCTCAGATCCTCTCCTCAACAAGTCTTGAGTGTCCAGTGACTGACGACTCCAGTTCTGTGTTGGTTGATAAGTTCTCTTATATGCCCACTATGTTTCTTGTTTTTGACTGTACCCACTTAAACTCCCATCTCTTTTATCTGAAGGTGTGATGTGGACTCTGGCATGGTTGTCAAGTCTTTTGCCCTTCTTCTATATATATATATATATATATATATATATATATATATATATATATATATATATACATGTATATATATATATATATATATATATATATATATATATAAAAGATAAATGCTCTCAACACATCACATTTAAGTAATTGAATAACTCACAGTTCTTGTAGCATGTAACTTTTTTTTCGATTGTATTTAGTGTTCCTTTGTCATTAAGTTGTTGACTTGTAATCTTCTGTTATTATTCTACGAATGCTTCTGTGGCTGTTCTTGTTGATTCGTCATTTTAATATATACATATAAATTTAGCTGGGAGCTGCAATAGCTCAGTGGTTAGTGAACTGGACTACAAAGGACAAGAGGTAGGGTTTGATCCAAAAGACAGCTTTGTTCACCCAGCCTTTAATGGGTACCAGATTTTTGGGGGGGAAAGTAAACCGACCACATTAACCCTAAAATCATGTGCTGAAGGTCTCTAAAATTTATGGTCACTAACATCATATTGCCTAAACGCCATTTGGTGTGACAGGGGTACTTTACTTTTTTTAAAAAAATATAACTTTAGCTATAACTTTTGAATTGATTCATTTGTTCTAAGTGTTCTATTGTTCCATCTGAGTAGCTAACTGTGTAACAGTCATATTTTGACCATTCTATTCTAACAGTTTCATTCTGATTATTTTATGGACTCCTGACACTGACACAATAAAAATAATATCATTTTAAAAATTATAGTCAACAATATTATTACCCTTCCATATCACAATAACTTATTTAAGTTTAAAACAACCAAATAAAATGTAGCCCATCCAATACCTCTGAGTGTAGTTAGGGAAACCTCAGTGAATCTCCACCAGTGTAATGTTTTCAGGTTTGAAGGCAGGGGCAGTTGCAACTAGAATGATGATAGCTTGCATAGCTGAATACATCATGCTAGTAGTGGTTTTTCCAGGTTTCCTTTTCTATAATCAGGCCTATCTAAAGTAGGCTATACCTAGGCAGTCTTACTGTTAAATAAAACCATAGAATGTTATAGCCATAAAAATTCAATACTCTGACACTGATAATTTATATCTTTGGTGTATTGATATAACATCAGTACATTTTTGTTATTTTAGGGATGTTCATGTGGTTTGGGTGCCCTTTAAGCCACCATATCTTTTCATGCAGACCCAACTTACCGGAACAGAAGTCATGCTATCAGCAATGGCTTTGAAAAAGTGAACTGTAGTAGGAGTGATTGTCAGTATGCAGTTTGTTATATTGATGTCCACATGATGATCTTTGGACTGTTTTCCACTTCCCATGATGGCAATGTCCAGTGGAGCCAGTAACTAGTAAGAAACAATATCAGGTAGTTGACTTTACTGAAGGTAAATAAATTATTGTATAATGACCATTACTAAAATTACTGCATTTAACTTATTGGTAACCTGAATAGTTAAATGACAGCAACATCCTTCTGTACTTCATCAAATATGTTGTTGCCAATCCTTCTCTTTAAGCTCGAAATTGTGTTTTTAAAAAAAAATGTGTTTCATTTGGATTCAACATCAGACTCCAAATATGCAACTTACTGCAGTACAGCCTTATCTCAACAACTGTGTATTGTAACTTGACAAAACACTTTTGCCAGGCCACTTTCATAAGCATTACTTACACATCAAAGGTTGACCACTCTCTAGCCTTCATGGTAAATGCTGTCACATATTCCCTTGTTTATCTCTTGTTGCTGCCAGTGCACTTTAGACTTTGTCTGCCCCTACCTCACTTACCTTGCATTTTATTCTTCTAGATGACTTTGAGCAGTTGATTGTGACTCTCTATGTGTCCAACAAATGTCATTTATCTTGCCTGAACTGTGCTAAAGAATTCTTTTCTTAATTTTCAACTATTTCAAAACTTCATTATTTTTTTGTTTTTGATCACCAAATTCTTCATGATCTTCTATCAGTGGACATTTCGCATAAATTTTCAGCATACACTCACACAATCTATTTCATTACTATTGTGAGTCCATTCTTGTAATCCTCAGTATAATTAGTTTGGAAAGACTTTAAATGTCTTGGCTGAGTGAATTGCAGACAAAAGTTGTGTTTGGGAAACAAACATAAAAAAAAAAATTGTTTTCATTTTTCCATATGGCTTTAAATATGGCCAGCGAACACTGTGTAGTCATCATCTTCATCAGAATGCCCTTTGCAGAATGTTGCATACACCACAGCCAATCTGAAAGAATCACTGTCTCTAGCCAGGTCTGCCACTTCTTCTGTTGTTATGTTCAAGGTCACTTTGATGTCTTCAAACTACCTTCTTCTTGGTCTGCCCTGTCTTGTCATCCTGGAACAAAGCTTACCATTACTGTTCTTTCCAAATCACTGTGTCTTCTGGCGTGGCCATTGTATTTTAAGTTCCACTGTAGAATGGTGTTTATAAGCCAGTTCTTTTTAAATGTTTAAGTCTTTTGATGTCTGCATTGCTTTTTTTTTTTTAATATCCAAGGCATCTTAATGATTTTTCTGTAGAATTTTGTTTGAATGAATTGATTTTCTTCTTTGCTGTTTGCAAGACTGTTCATCATTCACAACCATATGTTGCTATCGGGAAGATACATGCCCTCAGTAATTTTAATTTTTTTGCCTTGCTGGTATTGTGTCACAAGTTCTTCATGGCATTTAATTTTTGTGTTGCTATTGCTAATCTTCTTTTGATCTTTTTCTGGCAGTCTCCATTGTTAGATCCCAAATATTCACAATTTGTTACAATTTTAAGTTCTTCACTGTTGATGCTGATTTTGGGTTAGTTTTTTGCTTTGTCGGAGAACATTATCTTGGTTCTGTAAAGCCATTTACAGGTTTTGCTCTTCACTATGCCCTTTAACACACTCAATTATCTCTTTTAATCCTTTTAACTCTTTCCATACATTTCTCAACACTGTGCGCCATGACGAGTATGTTTGGCCGCATGGTACGTCACTCTCAAATTGATTAGTATGAATCGCCATCAAACCATATTCTTTTTTACATGTCTTGTATCATCCTGGTATTGGTAAAATCTAATAGCTTGTTCAATTATCTAAAAATTCATATATAATATGTTATCTATCTATCTATCTATTGTCCTTTCGAGCCGAAGACGGCACATAGGGCAGAACAACAATCTCAAAAACAGAAACCTTGCATGCCAAAATGGCACATATTGCAGAGATCACTGCTCTAAAATCTATGGCACTGTTTCCATAACAATACTTTTTACAATGACAGCTTGTCAAGCCATCGATCAACCTCCTTAGTCACCTCTTACGACATGCCTGGAAGGTCACAGTGTCACTATTCTTTACCTCCCTCATAATGAGGCCCCGGTAACACACGGGATTAATATGTTATATATTAGATAAATATAAATATATAGATTGATTCTTAAAACCATGAAAAATGTTGTCTCTGAAATCTCTTCTGTTGCACTGATAAAAAAAACTTCCATATAGAAAGAGTTGATGATGAATGGCATTCAATGGTGATGATGATAGGAAAGCTAATATCTTTCATGATGTTCCACAAATTTCTGATGTTGTTGACCTTGCTGTAAATCTATGAAGCATATATGCAGTTCTAATTGATGTGTCTCGTGTTAAAGATGTGATTCTGGGTGCCTTTACTATGTCTGAAACCCGCCCGAACTACATGAACTTCCTGTTATAACTTCCATTCTAATACTATTTATGATGATCAGTAAGAATATTTTGCTGGCATGGCTTCTGTGTAAATGAATGAGCTAATAGCAGCCAGCTATTGGTCATTGGCTCCAAGCATTAGTGTCAGAGAACCTGTTATGAACCATTGACTGCTAGCATCAGTACAGTCAACCTGCTATAAACCATTTACTGCTAACATTGGACCAGTAAGCCTGTTATGAGTATTTTATTGCTAGCATCAGTACCAGTCAACCTGTTATGAACCACTGATAGCTAGCATCAGTGCCAGTCAACCTGCTATGAACCACAGACAGCTAGCATCAGTGCCAGTGAATCTGTTATGAACCATTGACTGTTAGCATAAGAGTCAATGAACCTGTTATGAACCGTTAACTGCTAGCATCAATGCCAGTCAACATCTTATGAACTATTAACTGCTAGCATCAGTGCCAGTCAATATCTTATGAACTATTGACTGCTAGCCTCAGTACCAGTCAACATTTTATGAACCATTAACTGCTAGCATCAATGCCAATCAACATCTTATGAACCATTAACTGCTAGCATCAGTGTCAGTGAACCTGTTTGAACCACTAACTGCTAGCATCAGTGTCAGTGAACCTGTTATGAACTATTAACTGCTAGCATCAGTGTCAGTGAACCTGCTATGAACCACAGACAGTTAGCATAAGTGACAGTGAACCTGTTATGAACTATTAACTGCTAGTATAAGTGACAGTGAACCTGTTATGAACCATTAACTGCTATTATCAGTGAAAGTGAACCTGTTATGAACCATTAACTGCTAGCACCAATACCAGTCAACATCTTAAGAACTATTAACTGCTAGCATCAGTGCCAGTCAACATCTTATGAACCTTTAACTGCTAGCATCAGTGCCAGTCAACATCTTATGAACTATTAACTGCTAGCATCAATGCCAGTCAACATCTTATGAACTATTAACTGCTAGCATCAGCGTCAGTGAACCTGTTATGAACCATTAACTGCTAGTATCAGTGACAGTAAACCTGTTATGAACCATTAACTGCTAGCATCAGTTTCAGTGAACCTGTTATGAACTATTAACTGCTAGTATCAGTGACAGTGAAACTGTTATGAACCATTAATTGCTAGCATCAGTGTCAGTGAACCTGTTATGAACTATTAACTGCTAGTGTCAGTGACAGTGAACCTGTTATGAACCATTAACTGCTAGTATCAGTGACAGTGAACCAGTTATGAACCATTAACTGCTAGCAACAATACCAGTCAACATCTTAAGAACTATTAACTGCTAGCATCAGTGCCAGTCAACATCTTATGAACCATTAACTGCTAGCATCAGTGCCAGTCAACATCTTATGAACTATTAACTGCTAGCATCAGCGTCAGTGAACCTGTTATGAACCATTAACTGCTAGTATCAGTGACAGTAAACCTGTTATGAACCATTAACTGCTAGCATCAGTTTCAGTGAACCTGTTATGAACTATTAACTGCTAGTATCAGTGACAGTGAAACTGTTATGAACCATTAATTGCTAGCATCAGTGTCAGTGAACCTGTTATGAACTATTAACTGCTAGTGTCAGTGACAGTGAACCTGTTATGAACCATTAACTGCTAGTATCAGTGACAGTAAACCTGTTATGAACCATTAACTGCTAGCATCAGTTTCAGTGAACCTGTTATGAACTATTAACTGCTAGTATCAGTGACAGTGAAACTGTTATGAACCATTAATTGCTAGCATCAGTGTCAGTGAACCTGTTATGAACTATTAACTGCTAGTGTCAGTGACAGTGAACCTGTTATGAACCACTAACTGACCCATCAGTGTCAGTGAACCTGTTATGAACCATTAACTGCTAGTATCAGTGTCAGTGAACATCTTATGAACCATTAACTGCTAGCATCAGTGTCAGTGAACCTGTTATGAACTATTAACTGCTAGCATCAGTGTCAGTGAACCTGCTATGAACCACAGACAGCTAGCATAAGTGACAGTGAACCTGTTATGAACTATTAACTGCTAGTATAAGTGACAGTGAACCTGTTATGAACCATTAACTGCTAGTATCAGTGACAGTGAACCTGTTATGAACCATTAACTGCTAGCACCAATACCAGTCAACATCTTAAGAACTATTAACTGCTAGCATCAGTGCCAGTCAACATCTTATGAACCATTAACTGCTAGCATCAGTGCCAGTCAACATCTTATGAACTATTAACTGCTAGCATCAATGCCAGTCAACATCTTATGAACTATTAACTGCTAGCATCAGCGTCAGTGAACCTGTTATGAACCATTAACTGCTAGTATCAGTGACAGTAAACCTGTTATGAACCATTAACTGCTAGCATCAGTTTCAGTGAACCTGTTATGAACTATTAACTGCTAGTAT
Source organism: Megaustenia siamemsis (assembly GCA_032433765.1). Classification (NCBI taxonomy): domain Eukaryota; kingdom Metazoa; phylum Mollusca; class Gastropoda; order Stylommatophora; family Ariophantidae; genus Megaustenia; species Megaustenia siamemsis. The sequence continues at coordinate 48,652,698 of JAVIAB010000059.1, read as the reverse complement.
CAGTGACAGTGAAACTGTTATGCACTATTAACTGCTAGCATCAGTGTCAGTGAACCTGTTATGAACTATTAACTGCTAGTGTCAGTGACAGTGAACCTGTTATGAACCATTAACTGCTAGTATCAGTGACAGTAAACCTGTTATGAACCATTAACTGCTAGCATCAGTTTCAGTGAACCTGTTATGAACTATTAACTGCTAGTGTCAGTGACAGTGAACCTGTTATGAACCATTAACTGCTAGTATCAGTGACAGTAAACCTGTTATGAACCATTAACTGCTAGCATCAGTTTCAGTGAACCTGTTATGAACTATTAACTGCTAGTATCAGTGACAGTGAAACTGTTATGAACCATTAATTGCTAGCATCAGTGTCAGTGAACCTGTTATGAACTATTAACTGCTAGTGTCAGTGACAGTGAACCTGTTATGAACCACTAACTGACCCATCAGTGTCAGTGAACCTGTTATGAACCATTAACTGCTAGTATCAGTGTCAGTGAACATCTTATGAACCATTAACTGCTAGCATCAGTGTCAGTGAACCTGTTATGAACTATTAACTGCTAGCATCAGTGTCAGTGAACCTGCTATGAACCACAGACAGCTAGCATAAGTGACAGTGAACCTGTTATGAACTATTAACTGCTAGTATAAGTGACAGTGAACCTGTTATGAACCATTAACTGCTAGTATCAGTGACAGTGAACCTGTTATGAACCATTAACTGCTAGCACCAATACCAGTCAACATCTTAAGAACTATTAACTGCTAGCATCAGTGCCAGTCAACATCTTATGAACCATTAACTGCTAGCATCAGTGCCAGTCAACATCTTATGAACTATTAACTGCTAGCATCAATGCCAGTCAACATCTTATGAACTATTAACTGCTAGCATCAGCGTCAGTGAACCTGTTATGAACCATTAACTGCTAGTATCAGTGACAGTAAACCTGTTATGAACCATTAACTGCTAGCATCAGTTTCAGTGAACCTGTTATGAACTATTAACTGCTAGTATCAGTGACAGTGAAACTGTTATGAACCATTAATTGCTAGCATCAGTGTCAGTGAACCTGTTATGAACTATTAACTGCTAGTGTCAGTGACAGTGAACCTGTTATGAACCATTAACTGCTAGTATCAGTGACAGTAAACCTGTTATGAACCATTAACTGCTAGCATCAGTTTCAGTGAACCTGTTATGAACTATTAACTGCTAGTATCAGTGACAGTGAAACTGTTATGAACCATTAATTGCTAGCATCAGTGTCAGTGAACCTGTTATGAACTATTAACTGCTAGTGTCAGTGACAGTGAACCTGTTATGAACCACTAACTGACCCATCAGTGTCAGTGAACCTGTTATGAACCATTAACTGCTAGTATCAGTGTCAGTGAACATCTTATGAACCATTAACTGCTAGCATCAGTGTCAGTGAACCTGTTATGAACTATTAACTGCTAGCATCAGTGTCAGTGAACCTGCTATGAACCACAGACAGCTAGCATAAGTGACAGTGAACCTGTTATGAACTATTAACTGCTAGTATAAGTGACAGTGAACCTGTTATGAACCATTAACTGCTAGTATCAGTGACAGTGAACCTGTTATGAACCATTAACTGCTAGCACCAATACCAGTCAACATCTTAAGAACTATTAACTGCTAGCATCAGTGCCAGTCAACATCTTATGAACCATTAACTGCTAGCATCAGTGCCAGTCAACATCTTATGAACTATTAACTGCTAGCATCAATGCCAGTCAACATCTTATGAACTATTAACTGCTAGCATCAGCGTCAGTGAACCTGTTATGAACCATTAACTGCTAGTATCAGTGACAGTAAACCTGTTATGAACCATTAACTGCTAGCATCAGTTTCAGTGAACCTGTTATGAACTATTAACTGCTAGTATCAGTGACAGTGAAACTGTTATGAACCATTAATTGCTAGCATCAGTGTCAGTGAACCTGTTATGAACTATTAACTGCTAGTGTCAGTGACAGTGAACCTGTTATGAACCATTAACTGCTAGTATCAGTGACAGTAAACCTGTTATGAACCATTAACTGCTAGCATCAGTTTCAGTGAACCTGTTATGAACTATTAACTGCTAGTGTCAGTGACAGTGAAACTGTTATGAACCATTAATTGCTAGCATCAGTGTCAGTGAACCTGTTATGAACTATTAACTGCTAGTGTCAGTGACAGTGAACCTGTTATGAACCACTAACTGACCCATCAGTGTCAGTGAACCTGTTATGAACCATTAACTGCTAGTATCAGTGTCAGTGAACATCTTATGAACCATTAACTGCTAGCATCAGTGTCAGTGAACCTGTTATGAACTATTAACTGCTAGCATCAGTGTCAGTGAACCTGCTATGAACCACAGACAGCTAGCATAAGTGACAGTGAACCTGTTATGAACTATTAACTGCTAGTATAAGTGACAGTGAACCTATTATGAACCATTAACTGCTAGTATCAGTGACAGTGAACCTGTTATGAACCATTAACTGCTAGCACCAATACCAGTCAACATCTTAAGAACTATTAACTGCTAGCATCAGTGCCAGTCAACATCTTATGAACCATTAACTGCTAGCATCAGTGCCAGTCAACATCTTATGAACTATTAACTGCTAGCATCAATGCCAGTCAACATCTTATGAACTATTAACTGCTAGCATCAGCGTCAGTGAACCTGTTATGAACCATTAACTGCTAGTATCAGTGACAGTAAACCTGTTATGAACCATTAACTGCTAGCATCAGTTTCAGTGAACCTGTTATGAACTATTAACTGCTAGTATCAGTGACAGTGAAACTGTTATGAACCATTAATTGCTAGCATCAGTGTCAGTGAACCTGTTATGAACTATTAACTGCTAGTGTCAGTGACAGTGAACCTGTTATGAACCATTAACTGCTAGTATCAGTGACAGTAAACCTGTTATGAACCATTAACTGCTAGCATCAGTTTCAGTGAACCTGTTATGAACTATTAACTGCTAGTATCAGTGACAGTGAAACTGTTATGAACCATTAATTGCTAGCATCAGTGTCAGTGAACCTGTTATGAACTATTAACTGCTAGTGTCAGTGACAGTGAACCTGTTATGAACCACTAACTGACCCATCAGTGTCAGTGAACCTGTTATGAACCATTAACTGCTAGTATCAGTGTCAGTGAACATCTTATGAACCATTAACTGCTAGCATCAGTGTCAGTGAACCTGTTATGAACTATTAACTGCTAGCATCAGTGTCAGTGAACCTGCTATGAACCACAGACAGCTAGCATAAGTGACAGTGAACCTGTTATGAACTATTAACTGCTAGTATAAGTGACAGTGAACCTGTTATGAACCATTAACTGCTAGTATCAGTGACAGTGAACCTGTTATGAACCATTAACTGCTAGCACCAATACCAGTCAACATCTTAAGAACTATTAACTGCTAGCATCAGTGCCAGTCAACATCTTATGAACCTTTAACTGCTAGCATCAGTGCCAGTCAACATCTTATGAACTATTAACTGCTAGCATCAATGCCAGTCAACATCTTATGAACTATTAACTGCTAGCATCAGCGTCAGTGAACCTGTTATGAACCATTAACTGCTAGTATCAGTGACAGTAAACCTGTTATGAACCATTAACTGCTAGCATCAGTTTCAGTGAACCTGTTATGAACTATTAACTGCTAGTATCAGTGACAGTGAAACTGTTATGAACCATAAATTGCTAGCATCAGTGTCAGTGAACCTGTTATGGACTATTAACTGCTAGTGTCAGTGACAGTGAACCTGTTATGAACCACTAACTGACCCATCAGTGTCAGTGAACCTGTTATGAACCATTAACTGCTAGTATCAGTGTCAGTGAACATCTTATGAACTATTAACTGCTAGCATCAGTGTCAGTGAACCTGTTATGAACCATTAACTGCTAGTATCAGTGACAGTAAACCTGTTATGAACCATTAACTGCTAGTGTCAGTGACAGTGAACCTGTTATGAACCACTAACTGACCCATCAGTGTCAGTGAACCTGTTATGAACCATTAACTGCTAATATCAGTGTCAGTGAACCTGTCATGAACTATTAACTGCTAGCATCAGTGTCAGTGAACCTGTTATGAACCATTAACTGCTAGCATCAATACCAGTCAACATCTTATAAACTATTAACTGCTAGCATCAGTGCCAGTCAACATCTTATGAACTATTAACTGCTAGCATCAGTGCCAGTCAACATCTTATGAACTATTAACTGCTAGTATAAGTGTCAGTGAACCTGTTATGCACTATTAACTGCTAGCATCAGTGTCAGTGAACCTGTTATGAACCATTAACTGCTAGCATCAATGCCAGTCAACATCTTATGAACTATTAACTGCTAGCATCAGTGTCAGTGAACCTGTTATGAATCATTAACTGCTAGCATCAGTGCCAGTCAATATCTTATGAACCATTAACTGCTAGCATCAATGCCAGTCATCATCTTATGAACTATTAACTGCTAGCATCAATGACAGTCAACATCTTATGACCTATTAACTGATATCATCAGTGCCAGTCATCATCTTATGAACTATTAACTGCTAGCATCAATGCCAGTCAACATCTTATGAACTATAACTGCTAGCATCAGTGCCAGTCAACATCTTATGAACCATTGACTGCTAGCATCAGTGTCAGTGAACCTGTTATCAACCATTGACTGCTAGAATCCATTCCAAAACTCACGTTCCTCATCAAAATGCTTAACTTAATAACTGTTTGGCTTCAATTGTTGAAATTTTTTATATAATCTGTTTATTACCATGACGTTACATTAAAAAATTTATTGGAAACAAAAAGGATGGTTTTTATTTTTACTTATTTGTAGTATATAAAAACAGACACATATAATGATACTAGTGTAATAAAATGATTATAGTTTCTCCTGGTTAACATTACATAAAGAATTTCAAAATCCTTATTTTTGCACACTTAAAGAGCAAAGCCTAAACGCCCTGCGTGTTCTAATTCATTTACAAAGGCGTTGTAAAATAAAACTCGTCATGGACTAGGAGTAATTCATCATCATCATCATCAAGTACCGGGCCTACTGGCGTAGGTGATCATGTCTCTCCACAACTTTCGATCTCGGCAGCTATTTATCATTTCTGTTGTTGGCCTTCTGCCAAGCCATTGTCTTAAGCTGTCTGTTATTTTTTCTCTCTGCTACCCTCTATCTCTTCGTCCCTCAATTTTTCCAGTTGTTACAATATATTCCAGTTGTTCTCTTCTCATTACATGGCCAAAAAATGATGATTGTCTCTTCCTAACATTGGAAATTAGCTCTCTTTTTGCTTTGACCTCTTTCATAACATTTTCATTACTCTTCTTAGCTGTCCATGGTACTCTCAACATTCTTCTGTAAAACCACATTTCTACAGACTCGAGTGATTTTCTTGTCTGTTGTCCTATTGTCCATGATTTGCATCCATATGTCAAGACTGGCTCTATATAACATTTAAGATAGGAGTAATTACAATAAGTGTAAAGATTAAATTCTTTACACTTCAAAACATTGCGATAACATTTTAGCAATGTTTCTGCAGAAAGAGTAAATGGGATTTCCCTATCATTCTTTATCAAACCCTGAGAAGAGACCAATTCATATTTTGGAGTTAAGTAAATGGTCATTTTATTGCTGGGTTCAAGAATGTGAATATTTATGTCCAAGGAATACAAAACAGAGAGGAAGAAAGGAAGTATTAGATAATTTTGATTAAGACTTCATATGAAGACAAGTTTTTCAAATGTATGCTCTGAAGCAGTGAAAATGGATAAAAGGAGAAGGCAGAGCTGGTTACATAAAATTGCCATCTAATTAGAGATAACTAAACCAGGTGTATTGGTAAAAAAAATATTGCGGTTCTCTGTTAACAATGACACAATGTAACATATTTCTATTTCACACATTCTCAAGATGGAAAAGGCAGAGCTACAATCTGCAGGACAAAAGCTGAGAGTCAACGAATTGATGTGATGAGTGTGTAAAGATAACAGACATTTAAGTTAATTAAAAAATAATAATAATTGTTTACAACATGGAAAACAATTATGAAAATGATTGAGTGAGGTCAATAATGTAAGCATGATTTTTTAAATAAAAAATTCCAAAATAACTTTAACATTCATTTTTATAACAAATGATGCACAGAAATATGATGATATGATGACAGAGATATGATGTCCAGAATTTTAGTGTTCATAGACATAACAAATATTGTATAGAAGCTACAAGAAACTGTCATACATAGTTTAAGATAGGTAGTATTTCCCACATGTGCTCATAGTAATTGTAACATATTTCCAGCAACTCTTTCTCTACAGTTGATATTATGCGACTCTTCTCTTGGGTCCATTTAAAATACCTGAAATACTGCAAGAAATAAAGATAATGAATGTTGTTAATAACAATAATCATTACTTGTATAACCATCTTTTTTTTAAATTTTCTGTTTTCATAGAAATATTGTGCTATAACTCAGCACCTTCATTTGTTACTTTCTTTTATCTTACTGCTTATGCTATGTAACATTTACAGAGAGGAGAAATATGTAATTTTTTGGGCATCACTAGTTGTGTAACTTGAATTGTTATCATGTCAATTTTACTTCAAGTCTCTTTCATTCCATCTCTCTCTGGGTTTCCTTTTTCCTCTATAACCTGATGTTTTCATGTAATGTGCTCAAGTTCCACACTGGTTAGATTTAATTCTGCCCAAATGTCAAAACCATTTTTTTCTTTGTTGTTCAATATAGTCAACAGCTGATATTCATCATCATCATCATGTGCCTTACCGGTTGGCGTAGGTGATCATGTCCCTCCACAATCTTCTATCTACAGTGCATCGTATCAGTTCTGTTGTTGACTGTTTTCCATGCCATGACACCAAGCTATCCAGTATTTTCTCTCTTTGTCGTCCACAATCTCTTTTTCCTTTTATTTTGCCAGTTGTAACCAAGTATTCAAACTTTCCTCTTCTCATGATGTGCCCGAAAAATGTTGATTGCTTCTTTCTGATGTTTTTTAAGAGCTCCATTTTTGTGTTGGCCTCCTTGAGAACTTCCTCATTGGTCTTTTTATCTGTCCAGGGAACTTTCAACATTCTTCTGAGAAATCCCATCTCTGTGGCCTCCAATCGTCTTTTCATTTGTTTGTTTACTGTCCATGATTCGCTTCCATAGGTCAGAATTGGTTCTATATAGCATCGATGAACTCTCTTTCTCATTTTTATTGACATAGATTTGTTGCATAAGATATTTTTCATTTTCTGAAATGCTATTTTGGCCTGAGCTATTCTGCTTTTTATTTCTGTGGTGCATCTTCCATCTGATGTTATTATTGTGCTCAAGTATTTGATGCGTTGCACTTGTTTCAGATTTGTCTTGTTTATTTTTATGCTGCATGATGGTGATGATTGTTTCTTCGATATAACCATTACTTCTGTTTTCTTGCTATTCAGACTGAGACCTTTCTTGTTGCTTTCTTTTACTATTATGTCTATCATTTCTTGTAGCTCATTCTCTGTCTCTGCTATTAAGACTGTGTCATCCGCATATCGCAAATTATTTATGTTGTGACCGTTGACTTCAATTCCTTTTTTGTCTACTATTGATCTCATAATATATTCGCTGTAAAGTGAAAACAAATCTGATGACGGAACACATCCTTGTCTGACTCCTTGTTTTATATATTGGAATTGTCCTGTTTGGTTGTTAATTCGTATAGCTGCTGTTTGTTGCAAGTACATATTTTTTATGATTCACAGATCCTTGCCATCAATGTTTAATTTCTCCAGCACATTTATTATTTCCACGTGCTTTACTTTGTCAAATGCTTTCATGTAGTCTATAAAGCACATATATAGATCTTTCTTTACCTCTATAGATCTTTCTATCAATGTTCTTAAGATGTATATTGCATTATTGGTGCCCTTTCCTTCCACAAATCCACATTGTTCCTCACTTATTTCTGGTTTTATTTTGTTCCTTACACATCTCATGATTATTCTTAGTAATATTTTAGTCATATGGCTCATGAGACTAATAGTGCGGTGGTCTTCACAATCAGTGGCTCCTGACTTCTTCGGTATGGCTACAAAGATAGATTTTAGTAGATCTTCGGGTATGTGTCCAGTGTTATATATGTCATTGAGTAATTTTGTTATGACTTGTACTCCTAGCTCTCCTAATGCATTTATCTCTTCGATTGTTATATTGTCGGTACCTGGAGCTTTGCCTCTTTTCATGTGTTGAATTGCGTCTTCCAATTCACTCTGCATTATTGGTGGTCCTGTGTCTTCATTTGAATTGTTTAATTCTGGTCTTTCATCATCATAGAGTTGACTGATATATTATGTCCATCTTTCCATTGTTGTCCAGCTGATATTACCTCCACCATTATCTTAAAGCCTCATTTCTAATCTTATCTCCTCTATAATCACACCTGTTGGAATGTCACACTTTACAGAAAAAACATTCTTGAACATCCTGTTTATTTCCTCATGTTGGTCGGTTTAATAAATGCCTGCAGCAAGTTTTTTTTTTTAATTGTAGAAGTCTTTTCTGAAATCTACATAAAAGTATGAGTGACGTTGTGGAGAACAAGCGTATTCTTGATTTCCAGACTGCAGATTTTACCTGGCAGAGGACAGACAAAAATAAGGGCAGGGCTCTTTTTGAACAATATCACAGAAAGATCAGAAGGACTTGATGGGTTGTACCAGAACAGATATTTCAAAACTGTGTGAGGATTATGAAATGGATGATGAACTATGTTTGAGTAGATATTAGGGCAGTTTTACTTGGCATAAAAAAACAGTGCACCAGGTCCACATGGTATCTGTTATGATGATTTCAAAGATTTGTCTGATAATGATAATGAGCTGGAGGAATTGGTTGACATCTACAATAGCAGTATCAAGAATTCAACAATTAATTATGAAAGATTGGCTGCAGTTACTTGATACTCCTACTGAAGCCTGGGAAGGTCACATGAAAATTTAGAGTTATCGAATAATCATAATACAAAACACACTGGAAAAGCCGCTGGAGAAAACAGTTGCTAGGATGTTAGCCTGTTACTTTGAAAATCAACGTTTTCTTCCATTCATGCTTAGAGGCTAACTTCTCTGTAGAGAGATCTGGGCAAAGTCCTTGTTTAGTGTCTTTCTGCGCAGAGTAACATCCCCTTGCATTCTATTTAGTCATTCTATCATCATCATCATGTACCGTACTGGTTGGCATTGGCGATCATGTCCTTCCACAATCTTCTATCCACAGTGCATCGTATGAGTTCTGTTGTTGACTGTTTTCCATGCCATGACACCAAGCTATCCAGTATTTTCTCTCTTTGTCGTCCGCGATCTCTCTTTCCTTTTATTTTGCCAGTTGTAACCAAGTATTCCAACTTTCCTCTTCTCATGATGTGCCCGAAAAATGTTGATTGCTTCTTTCTGATGTTTTTTAAGAGCTCCCTTTTTGTGTTGGCCTCTTTGAAAACTTTCTCAGTGGTCTTTTTAGCTGTCCAGGGAACTTTCAACATGCTTCTGAGAAATCCTATCTTTGTGGCCTCTAATCGTCTTTTCATTTGTTTGTCTATGGCCCATGATTCGCTTCCATAGTTCAGAATTGGTTCTATATAGCATCGATGAACTCTCTTTCTCATTTCTATTGACATAGATTTGTTGCATAAGATATTTTTCATTTTTTGAAATGCTATTTTGGCCTGAGCTATTCTGCTTTTTATTTCAGTGTTGCATCTTCCATCTGATGTTATCACTGTGCCCAAGTATTTCAAATGTTCCACTTGTTTCAGTTTTGTCTTGTTTATTTTTATGCTGCATGATGGTGATGATTGTTTCTTTGATATAACAATTACTTCTGTTTTCTTACTATTCAGACCTTTCTTGTTGCTTTCTTTTACTATTATGTCTATCATTTCTTGTAGCTCATTCTCTGTCTCTGCTATTAAGACTGTGTCATCCGCATATCGTAAATTATTTATGTTGTGACCATTGACTTCAATTCCTTTTTTGTCTACTATTGATCTCATAATATGTTCGCTGTAAAGTGAAAACAAATCCAGCGACAGAACACATCCTTGTCTGATTTCTTGTTTTATAAATTGAAATTGTCCTGTTTGGTTGTTAATTCGTATAGCTGCTGTTTGTTGCCAGTACATGTTTTTTATGATTCACAGATCCTTGCCATCAATGTTTAATTTCTCCAGCACATTTATTATTTCCACGTGCTTTACTTTGTCAAATGCTTTCATGTAGTCTATAAAGCACATATATAGATCTTTCTTTACCTCTATAGATCTTTCTATCAATGTTCTTAAGATGTATATTGCATTATTGGTGCCTTTCCTTCCACAAATCCACATTGTTCCTCACTTATTTCTGGTTTTATTTTGTTCCTTACACATCTCATGATTATTTTTAGTAATATTTTAGTCATATGGCTCATGAGACTAATAGTGCGGTGGTCTTCACAATCAGTGGCTACTGACTTCTTCGGTATGGCTACAAAGATAGATTTGAGTAGATCTTCAGGTATGTGTTATATATGTCATTGAGTAGTTTTGTTATGACTTGTACTCCCAGCTCTCCTAATGCATTTATCTCTTCGATTGTTATATTGTCAGGACCTGGAGCTTTGCCTCTTTTCATGTGTTGAATTGCGTCCTCCACTTCACTCTACATTATTGGTGGTCCTATGTCATCATGTGAATTGTTTAATTCTGGTCTTTCATCATCATAGGGTTGACTGATATATTCTGTCCATCTTTCCATTGTCTTCTTCTGTCCCATTATTGTATTTCCTTCCTTTGATTTCACACATCCTGAAACTTTGACTTCTTTTCTTCCTGTTAATTCATTTAACTGATTGTGCATAAATTTTGGGTCTTTCTTTTGTTGTTTTTCCATTTCTTCACATTTCTGTTTTAACCATTGTTTTGGATCTCTTTGTGCCATATTTTGTATGCTCGTTCTTCTTTCTTATGTTTTCTTCTTTCGTCCATTAGTTGTAATATTTCTTCTGTCATCCATTTCTTTTTGTTGATTCTTTTAGTCACTGGTATTACTTCTTTTGATGTTTGTTGAATCGATTGTTTGAGCATTTCCCACTGTTCCTGGATGTCCTGTATTTTCTCAATAGCATTATATCTATTTTGTACTATCATGCTGTACTTATCATTCATCTGTTTATCTACTCTTAGCATATCTAGTTCTAATTTAATATTTCTTGGTGATTTCTGTGCCTTCCGCAGTTTTATTCTTATCTTTTCCATCTACTGGTACATGGTCACTATTGCAATCTGCTCCTGGCGTTGTTTTAACAGATGTTAGCCCATTCCTGAATCTTCTCTGTACCAGTATAAAATCAATTTGATTGTGTACTTTTTTGTCTGGGCTTTGCCATGTCCATAGTCGCCTGGGATGTTGTTTGAACCAGGTGTTACCTATAATCATTTCATGTATCTTTGCCCAATCTATCAATCTATCCCCTCTATCATTCACCTCTCCAAGGCCATGCCCCCCCAGTCACATTCTGCACTTTAGCTGTTCCTACCTTTGCATTGAAATCCCCTAATATAATAGTTATTTCTTGGGATTTACACATTGTCGCCTCTAGTTCTTCATAAAAAGTGTCAATGTCTTCTTCTTTGCTATTATTTGTTGGTGCATAAACTTGAATTATGTTGATATACATTGGTCTACCTCTCAATTTTACTAGCAGAATTCTGTCTGATACTGGCCAAAATCCTTTCACTGTTTTGCTTCTTTCTCTATCTAACATGATGCCTACTCCTCTTTTGTGTGTGGTTCCCCCAGAGTAAATTACATTTCCACTGTCACATTGTAATAATCCTGCTCCTTTCCATCTAATTTCACATAGTCCCAAGATGTTCAATTTCATTCTCTTGATTGACTGATGTTTTCTAGTTTTGCAACCTGGAATGCTGATCTAATGTTCCAAGTTCCTATTGCTAGTGTCTCTTTATTTTTTATCTTGCTTACAGTAGCATGATGACGATCGAGTGTCACCTGTAGCACATGACGCTCCCTACCAGACGAGGTGGCTGTGAAGTCCCATTAACGTCGTTAGCTGTAAATATAAAGTTGTGGTTTGTCATGATTATTCCAGGCAATATAAGAAGGTAGTTTGCCATTCCTTTCCTTCTTGGCAGTGACTGTACTACTAGTCAGAGATCGCAGCCATTGTCTCTATACATGAGATCCTCTGCCTGCCATCGCGGTGTGGGGACCATAACCAGCATTACTTGTCGGCTGCTGCCACAACACCATCCACCACCTGCTCAAATGGCATCACATAACCCTGGTAGGGGGGCTAAATGGGAGCTCCACCTAGTCATTCTATAATCTGTCATTAGAAGACCCCAGGGTTAGGAATAGGGAAGGAGATCTAAGTACTGCTACATTATTATCTTTATCATACACAAATTAGTCAAAGCCTGCGATAGCTCAGTGGTTAGTGAATTGGACTACAAAGGACAAGAGTCAATCCTGATCGAAGGCTTTCTGGTTCACCCAGCCTTAAATGGGTACCGGATATTTTTCTGGGAAAGTAAAGTGGCACAGGTGTGATACCGACCACATTACCACAAAAAATCATGTGCTGAAGGTCTGTACAAATTATAATCACTTTTTTTTTGTTTTTTGCTTTATACACAAATTAAATCAGTCACACTCATTCAGATTTTGTTTGTATCCTCAAATGAGTGATCATTTATCTTCTTTGATACATTATAAACTAATAATTGTATAGTTTGCTGTACATACACTTTTTCGAGTATCTTCCTTCTCAAAGGTACAAGTAATCAAACTGAACTTGTGGATTCCTCCATTAACATCCAGTTCTTCAGCAGACATGGTCACATGAAATTCCACCTCCAGCTGTACAGTGCAAAAGATTAAATAAATAAAAATACTCATCTTTATATTACAATCAATGCTTTAGTTCTTAACTCTTTCCGTACGGAAGCTTTTTATCAACGCAATGGAATAGATTTTAGAGACAAAATTGTTCATGGTTTTAAAAATCAATCTACATATTTATATTTATTTAACATATAACATATTATATATGAATGTTTAGATAATTGAACAAGATATTAGATTTCATCAATATCAAGATGATACAAGATATGTAAAAAGAATATGGTTTGATGGCGTTCACACTAATCAAATTGAGCGTGGTGCACTATCCGGCGAAATGTACGCTGCCAAAATAGGTATGGTGCACAGTGCGGCGAAACGTTCGGAAAGAGTTAAACATAGACTATGATACCTATCTCTGAGTCATGTTTTCATGATAGCATTGTAAAAATTACTACCACTTAAATGTTACATTTGGAGTTCCAAAAATAGTATTTTCTTTGAACTTTCACTACACAGCTGTGTGTTTACCCAAGCAGACACATGGGAATTGGATACTGTAATTATTTCCTGGGTTATGGTAGATTTATGGCCTACAATTTTAATGCATGGCACTGTGGAAACCAGATGTGTTACTTTGTCTATTCACTTGGTCACCATCAGTCCGCCAATCCAGCCAACCATTGTTTGCTGCCTAACATGTGTTACCAAGGTTAGTTTGATGTCTCACCAATGGCCAAGGAGATTTCCTGTCCCCCCTCTATAAGAAAAAAAAATAAGAATTTGATTCAATCTCTTACTGATGATATTAAGACTATCTGTTAGATGTAAACTCACAAAAGTTGTGCTCAATCCCCTATGTTTATCATCCACTTTTGATTTTACCTGTGGCCCGAAATGTGCGACTGCCAGCATTGGTAGTAAACATTAAAGATGTCAGAGACAAAATTTTTCATGGTTTAAGAATCAATCTACATATTTTGGTAGTAAACATTAAAGATGTCAGAGACAAAACTTTTCATGGTTTAAGAATCAATCTACATATTTATATTTATCTAACATATAACAAATTATTTATGAATTTTAAGATAATTAAACAAGGGTATTAGATTTCACCAATACCAAGATGATACAAAACATGTAAAAAGAATATGGTTTGATTACGGTTCACACTAATCTAATTGAGAGTAACACACTATGCAGCGAAACGTAAATGGCCAAAGTCGGCATGGCGCACAGTGCGTCGAAACATACAGAAAGAGTTAAAATATTGCACAGTTTACTTATTAAAAAGTTAATACAGCAATGCATATTACAATGTGTGTGCGCACACGGATGCATAATAATTATAAATAGTGTAAAGGGTTTATATGTGCCAAATCAAAAACCTAAAATGTGAAACAAGCTAAAACAATATTGTCCTTTTTTTATTAATGAAATTATGTTTCTAAAAATACATGATTGCAACAGTATAAACTGAAAAATTACTACAGAAAAGGGTGCAAAATTGTTACCATGGCTTAGAGCAGACATTGACATTTCTGTCTTTGGACCAAACACATCCAAATTTCATCATTGTCTTCACATGTCAATCCATCATTTAGTAAGATGATTTTGTAATGTTTATTAAAGGCCTGTTGTGTTGTATTTTGGTCTTTCTGTCCTATCAAGTGACCAAATCGTTTCTAGTTGACCAAGATGGCGTTTGTTTTAATTTCTGAGTGTAGTTTATGTGGTTAAAGTGATTGAAAATAGTATTTCCAATGGATTATATTTTTTTTTAAAAGTTGTGTAAAATTTTCTACTCAAGGAGGAGGATAAGACCAGATAAGTACTTTTTAAATGTAAACAGCTAAAAATTTATAGTTAGACCGTATAAGATCAACATGTGAGACCTTAGCAACCAACCATGTGGGGGAAACATCAGCCAGGCTAAACCCCTAATGTGTGTTTTTTAAGTTAAGCTCTTAACTTATAACTGACTCAGCAGGTCGGTAAGGGATAAATGTTTTATGCTCAGAGAAATCACAGAAGATGGAGATAAATATAAAGTAGCAACGGTCAAAATATGCAGAATAAAAAATAAAATAAAAAAAATAAAATTGAAGTTGAACTTTTAGAATAAATGACAAAAGGGAAAATTAAAATACTAGGATTAGCAGACACCAGAGTAAAAGGATTACAGATAAAAGAAAACACACATGAACTACACTTTAATATTCTCAAGAGTCGACAACACACAAAGAGCAACACATGGAGTAGGCTTTATCATCGACACAGAATACACAAAGAACATTCTAGAAATAAAATACTACTCAGAAAAAGTTATCACAATCAGACTACTAGAAGACGATCGAAAAACAACTTACATGCAAATCTATGCACCATGCAACAAGGAAAAAACAGCGAATATTCTATGACAGATTCAATAAAATTATTAACAAGATTGACGAAAGCGACGACATGTTAGTGATGGAAGATTTTAATGGAAGGCTTGGGAAACACAACAGTGAGAACAGAGATATCTTGGGACCCTTTGGCGATAAGACAGCTGAAATAAATGAAAATGGAAGCAGACTGCAGGAAATATATAATGAAAATGATTTATTTATCACCAACACAT
The DNA here is from genome assembly GCA_032433765.1 of Megaustenia siamemsis. Classification (NCBI taxonomy): domain Eukaryota; kingdom Metazoa; phylum Mollusca; class Gastropoda; order Stylommatophora; family Ariophantidae; genus Megaustenia; species Megaustenia siamemsis. Next base: position 48,637,095 of record JAVIAB010000059.1, on the reverse strand, counting down.
TCTTCAAACACAGTGAGTAGCAATTATACACCTGGTACAAATGGAATGACACAACATGCAGAAGCCAGATAGATTTTATACTTACAAGAAAATAGAACAAGAAAAGATTAACCGACAGCAGAGCAATCCCTAATATCACAGATGGCATGGACCACAAGATCAAGATGGTTATGATCACACTCAGACAGCCAAAAATAAAGAAAATATAAGAAAACAAACAAAAGAAGTGAAAAGAACAGAGAATAAAAATAAAACAATTAAAAGATCAAAAATCAAGGAAAACCCTATAAGAAAAACTAACAGAGGAATTCAAGAAACTCCCTAATGAAGTATGCACAGTAGAAGAAAAGTGGAAACAATCTAAGGAAACAGCAACCAACATCTCTAAAACAGTATGTGGAATGAAGCTAAGGACAAAAGAAGGGAAAAAGAGCACCCCATGGTGAAACGATACAGTCAGTGAAGCAATTAAAGAAAAGAAGAAACTGTTTAAAAATTGGAGGGAGAATAAGAACCAAGAAAAATATGAAAATTATACCTTAGTTCGAAAAAGAGTTAAAATTTTGGTCAAAGAAGCTAAGTAAAAGAATTGGACAGAATTCTGACAAAATATGAGCAGGAACTTCAAGACAGCCACAAGAGATTTCTACAAAGCAGTAAGAGCCACATGTGCAAGAAAAGAAAACCATGATCCAACTGAGCTCATAAATGACAAAGATGGACAACCAATATCAAATAACCAAATAAAGAAACAGTCTGAGAGATAAGATCAGAAATGAAGAACTGAGAAAAAAGCTAGGAATAGCTCCCGCCATAGAATATATAAAGAAACAACAAATAAAATGGTATGGCCACGTGACAAGGCAGAAAGATCAAAACACAACACAACGAGCCCTCAAAAAACGTTGTGAGAATACCAGGGCCAAGGGTTGACCACGAAAAAGATGGATTGATGGAATATTAGAAGCACTAGGAAACATAACAGCAGCAGAGGAAAACAGAAGAGCAAAAGACCGCAAATTATATCTCCTCTCGACACTGAAAGGCAAATGAGGAAGGAAAGAAGAAGAAATGACCAAACAATTTTATTTGTTGTTTCTTTATATACGCCATTGTGGTTGTCTTGAAGTCCCTGCTTATGGCAAGGGTTATTCCTAGCTTTTTCCTATGTTCTTCATTTCTGATCTTATTTCTCAGGCTGTTTTCTGTCATTCATCTAGCACATTTAATCTCAGTAGAGGTTATTTTTTCATATTGTTTTTGCATCTAGGACACAGGACTGGTATTGGCAGCACAATGTTGGGATGAAGATTGCATTGTAGAGTGCCAATTTTGCTGATAGCTATTTCTTTGTTGGACAGTAGTGGTGATAGCTGATCAATGATTTTAGAAGTTTTGTTTCATCTTGAACCTATTTCCATTGTTTGTAAATTGTTGTTTGTCTCTAGTCTTCCTAGGTATTTAAATTCCTCTACTTGTTTTAGTTGTCTGCCGTCTATAGTAATGTTGATGTTCTGTTTCTCTTTTTCAATATTCATGACTTCTGTTTATTTGATTTTCATGTTGTATTTTGTGCCTGTGCTGCTGATCTTGGGTTTTAGAGAGAGCACTAGAGTTTAATAGATAATTTTCTTTGAGAAGCAATTAAATCTTTCAGACATGCTGAGTACTGTTTAATTTGAATGTCATCCTGTGAATGGTATGATTGTGGTCACACAGCCAAACCAGAGGAGCTAATCTGATTCAGTTTTCATTGGTACTGTGAGCGAGTAACAGAGATAAGACCTGGAAGGTGCAAATGAAAAAAAGATACCATCTGGAAAGAGTTGGCTGGTTATATAAAGCAGTTACAAATAGATAGTTAGAAATGAAATAGAGAAATCAATCAACTAGTTAAACATGAAGCTAGTCAGAGATAGATTGACACAGAAGAATTGGTCCACACTTGATAGTTTTAAAAGAATGTAGAAGTTCTGATAGGAATAACTAGATAGACAACTGGCTAGCAGTTGTAGATGAATATTTCCACTAGGAATGTGTCAGTATGCTGTCTACTGTAATTTCATGTTCCTGAAGTAGAAATGATATTTTCTTATATCATTAAATCTATTAGTTTGCTGGCTAGTTTTTGGCCAGACTCTAGAACAGTGTTGTTATTGCTGTGATTAAGATGTGATTGATGTGATGTCAATAAAGAGTTGTCCAATCACTACATGACGTCCACATGTCTTATACCAGAGGTCTCAAAGAAATACACCACGGCATAGTCACGGAAAAAGTTCATTAAATATACTGTCAAACATTACATAACTCCATGTCCAGGTACAGTTATCCATCATTATTATCAGGGCTTTTCAGTTATCCCCTGGTATAGGTTAAATGTTGGCTTATTCTGTATGTTGTTAGTATCTCCCATAATTGTTTTCTATTTACTCGGTTGAATGCTTTTTCTTGGTCTATAAAAGCTAATTACATATTCTGATCATGTACTATTATCTTTTCTGCTAGTTGTTTAAGGGTGAATAGTGCATCAGAACATCCTTTATTTGTTGAGAAGCCCTTTTGGAAGTCACTGGTTAACATTTTAGGGCACAACATTTCAAAAGAAAAAGAAAGAAAGTAGTAATTACTTTAAAAAAAACATGTGAGGGGGCACAATACTTGTCCTGGGTTCTGGCAACACATATATCTGCATTACTCAAGGTGTTAGCAACCCACACTACACCACTGCTAGCTGGCATAGCAATTATTTATTATCTCTACAGTTGATTATTCAATTCTATTGCTGACTTATCACCAAACCATTCTCTTAAATTGAATGTTATCTTTTCTCTCTGTTGTCCTCTACCTCTAATTTCCTCAATTCTTTCAGCTGTCAAAATATAGTCCAGCTGTTCAGTGCTCATTTCAAGGAAAAAAAATTATTGTTTCCTCCTGATGTTGGCAACAAGTTTTCTTTTTATACTTTGGTCTTTTTTTTAATAACATCCTTGTTACTTGTTACAGTTGTCCATGGTGTTTGTAACTTTTTTTGTAAATCAACAGTTTTGTGGCCTCCGATTATTCTCTTGTGTGTTATCTGATTGTCCAGGATTTACTTCCTTATATCAAGGCTAGTTCTACTTAACAGAGAAGAACTATATTTCTTATATCCATTTGTCAATTATAGGTTGTATATTTTGCTTCATCATATTTTGGTTTGGAATACTATTTTTGCTTGAGTATTGTGCACCTGTCAGAGAAGAAAATGTCTCTTGTGCTATTCACACCAAGCTTCTGCTTCACTGAAAAAAATCAAGAACAAGCTTTGGTTATGTATTCATTGTCCAGAATCAAGCCTCACTCAGTGTTAGTAACATCAACAAATCTACCAGCGATTTTGCTGCAGCAAACCCAAGTGTACCCTGGACAGTACACCCATGACAACATACTCCATAGAGAGCTATCCAGGAGTTACACCCACTCTCACTGTAGAGTGCATCTGTTGATTCATCTTAGCATACTTTATTCATTCTTCATTAAAAAAAGAATAATTCAAGTACTTTGTAGCCAGCCATGATATTACTGCCACTACAGCTTCCATTTTCTTCCTCAAACTAGACATCATTATACAGTTGCTGCTATTGTAAATGGCCACTACCTTGCCATGTTGATATGCCACAAATATTCAACTCTAAGACACAGAACCAGTCTTGTAAATGATGAGATCCTGAAGTGATGACAGGTTTCTGATAAATTCCTGTTTCAAGATCTAGAGTTACAGACCTTGTTGCCACACTTCCTGCCAAGATGAATTAGTACTTTAGTTGGCCTCTTTTTTCATGTTTCATCTCTACCCATTCATTGCCAGTTGTAATGTCATCCAAATCGCATATACATAGAAAAAACTGAGGTTATTTGAAATTCTCCTGAGCTTAAATGAGGTTGGTTTTGCTAACTAACCACAAATCAAGATAAAGAAAAAAAGAGCTTTGATGAGTGTTTGTTTAGTCTACACAAACCCGTACAGAAAGATCACTGGTCTACTTATCATTCTATGGTATACATACATTAATTATAAGGCTGTCTGTGTGAGGATCCATCTGGTTCTCTATTATATATATCTCTGGTTTTTCCAATTTCATATTCAATTCAAGGATTCCCTCCATTGGTGGGGTGATTTTCAAATGGGCCACTGTTCACAATAAAAAGAAAAAAAAATTAGAATGTGTTAACACTGATTAACAGTAAAATGATATTGAAACAATAATTTCAATTAAAGGCAAACCTAATTTCACAAAATATTAGACACAAAACAAATAACATGTTAAAATTAAACAATACAAGTATTCATTTACATGAATTTCTAAGAGATTTATAAAAATCTAAATCAACTATTGTAGATAGTGAGTTCTTATGTAATGAATGAGTGACTACATGAATAATCCCATACATAATTTTCATAACACAATATATATGCATACTTTTCCTTCTGTTAACAGTTCAAAGTGTTTTGGAAACAATAGACAGCACAAGCAATAAATATTTTGGCATCTAAACACCACTTATAATGTGACAGTATCCAAGAACAATTTGTAAAAAATGTAGTTCTGTAAAGATTATAATTTGACATATTCAGGGCTTTTTCCTAATAAAAAGTTAACCAAAGTTCAATCACTTCATCCCATAAAATGGAAAAATTGTGACATCAAAGGTCTCTAAAGCTGTGGTCTGCTTGAATTTGTTGAATAGATATATATTTATCATATCAAAGTGTATCATACTATATCTTAGGTCTTACAACATGTATAATATTATATTTATAAAATGAAAATTAAAAACAAGAAGTAAGTCAGTTATGAGGTTCAGTTCGTTCGTTCGTTCGCTTTCGTCAGCTTTGACCTCTGACGAAGTCCCACCCACTCAATTTTGTGGGACTGAATTTTGCGTGTAAAGTCTGTTTTATCCCATTACAGGATGCCCCTCGCCATGCAGGCAGATTTACACCGACTTCAGAGGTACTAATTTTTAGGGAATTAGTAAAACCCAGGTGTCCTCGCCAGGGTACAAACCCCGGCTGTTGCCGTGGTAAGCCAACCGCCTATCGATTGCGCTAACGGACACCCTATGAGGTTCAGTGATTTTGTCCATAAAACTCTTAAGAATCTTTTTTTTTTAAAAAAATCAAATGAATACCTTCAATAAGAGTTTTCAAATTGGGTTAATCACAATAGTCATGCCATTTTCAATAGTTATTCCTAGCTCTACATTCTATATCACTGGAAACAAATGAATCATCATCATGTGCCATACCGGTTGGTGTAGACGATCATGTCCTTCCACAATCTTTTATCTACAGTGCATCATATCAGTTCTGTTGTTGACTGTTTTCCATGCCATGACACCAAGTTATCCAGTATTTTCTCTCTTTGTCGTCCGCGATCTCTCTTTCCTTTTATTTTGCCGGCGGTAACCAAGTATTCCAACTTTCCTTTTCTCATAATGTGCCCGCGAAATGTTGATTGTTTCTTTCTGATGCTTTTTAGGAGCTGCCTTCTGAACAAAAGAATACGTACGGCAAAAAATAATTTTAATGCCATGAAAGCTATCCCCCCTACTGTTTATTACATACATGGAAGCTAGTTACTATGTGCAAGCTAGCCAACCCATCAGAGACAGAGGAGATCAACGAGCTTTTATTTGCAGATGACCAGGCACTAATACATGAAACAACAGAAGACCTACAAGAACACCTAAACAAACAACAGATCAGGCACAAAACACAACATGAAAATCAACATCAACAAGACAGAAGTCATGAATGTCGCCAAAAATAAACAGAACATCAACATAACTATAGAAGGCAGGCAACTAAAACAAGTAGAGGAATTCAAATACCTAGGAAGTTTAAGTAAGTAAAGTAAAGTACCCCCGTCACGCCAAGTGGCGTATAGGGAAATATGGTGTTAGTGACCCTATATTTTACAGACCTTCAGCACATGATTTTTGGGGTAATGTGGTCAGTATTACGCCCGTGCTGCTTTATTTTCCCAGAAAAAAAAATCTGGTACCCATTTAAGGCTGGGTGAACCCGGAGCCGTCGGTTGGGATCGAACCCTACCCCTTGTCCGTGGTAGTCCAGTTCACTAACCACTGAGCTATCGCGGCTCCCTTAGGAAGTTTAATGACAAACGATAATTCTCAAACAGCAGAGATAGAATCAAGATGCAACAAAGCTTGTCAAATCATTGGACAGTTATCACCACTATTGTCCAACAAGGAAATAACTCTGGAGGCAAAACGAGCACTATACACTACAATCTTCATCCCAACATTGCTACCAATGCCAGACTTGTACCCTAGATGCAAGATCAATAAGAAAAATAACCTCTACAGAGATGATGTGTTAGGCGAATGACAGGAAACAGTCTGAGAGATAAGATCAGAAATGAAGAACTGAGAAAAAAGCTAGGAATAACCCCCGCCATAGAATATATAAGGAAACAACAGATAAAATGGTTTGGTCACGTGACAAGGCAGAAAGATCAAAACACAACACAACGAGCCTTCATTAAATGTTGTGAGAACACCAGACCCAAGGGTCGACCATGAAAAAGATGGGTCGATGGAATATTAGAAGCACTAGGAAACATAATAGCAGCAGAGGCAGACATAAGAGCAAAAGACCGCAAATTATATCTCCCCTCAACGCTGAAAGGCAGATGAGGAAGAAAAGGAGAAGAAGAAGAATGCCATGAAACATATACTAACATCAAAACAAATAACGCCAGGGTTAAAACTAAGAATAGCAAAATGTTACATCATTCTCAATATTCCCGTATGGTGCAGAAACATGGACATTAGACAAAAAAACAGAACAGAAAATTGAAGCCTTTTAAATGTGGATCTGTAGAAGAATAGGTAGAATTGGATAGAAAGAAAAGAAAACAAACGATGAAATTTTAAAACAACTAAAAATAAAAAGAGAACTACTAAACACAATTAGAACAAAACAAATGAAATTTTTGGGGCATATTAAAAGACACAACAGCCTAATCTCTCTCCCTCTCTCTCTTTGCAATCAAGACTCAATCAGAGTAGGATTCCGGACTCTCTCATGAAGTCAGCTGTCTGTTTAAGCGAATCGATCGCCCCATATAGTTTTTCTTCCAGGGAGGTGGGCGTGGACCACATTGCTCTTCTCAGGTCTGTGTACTGGGGGCAATCATGTAGAACATGTTTTGTAGTCATATTGTCCAGTGTACAGTGACATAGGCTGGTTGTACCTATTATGAATTTGGTGAACAAGTGATTTCTCATTTCTATTGTGGCCAGTGCGTAGGCGAATTATGATGATTTGATCCCTCCTTGATATTTGGTGGTATCCGTCACTCTCGTTATGCTTTTGGTGTTCTCGTTTCCATTTTTCATGGAACTGACCCTTGAGGATGGATTTGGCTTCATCATAACTGAGTGGATGGCTCTCTTGCGGTAATATCCCTCCCTCTTTAGCTAATTTGTCTGCGTGTTTGTTCCCGTGTATATTACAGTGTGATGGTATCCACTGAATGACTACTCTCTGTAAGTTATTGCATAGTTGGTCCAGGGTAGTTCTCAAGTCATCTAGTTTATTGTTCTTGGGGCTTTTTAGAGCTGATAATACTGACAGTGCATCAGTCAGAATCACCAATTTATTGTGCATGTTATTTTTGTGTTGAGTAGCCAGCGTTGCAGCATCTATGATGGCCTCAGTTTCTGCTGAATGTTGTTTGAAAATTTTCCAGTAGCTATTGACTTGGTGACCTCGTCCTGATTATTCAACGTCAAGAACACACCTCCCCCTCCATTTCTGGTAGCATTTGTAGCAGAGCCATCTGTGTATATGTGGGACCAAGAGTCCTGTGGGTTGGTATCGTGTATGTGTTTCTCTGCTACGTGTTTTCTTTCTGTGTCTGATTGGGTGCCTTTTTTCATGATTCCTGTTATATTTTCCTTAAGTTCTGGTATTTTATGCTTTCCATGAGGAGACATATCAGATGGGCCCAAGGGTTTCGATATATTGTTTGGGAAATTACTGGGTCTCCAGTAGTTAGTTCATTAGCAATTGCAGCGAAGTTGCTCCTCTTTAGTCGTACACTTCCGGAACCACCAGTTATTCTTTGGTGCATGGGGTGGCTAAGGAGCCTTCTATATTTCTCCGCTTGTTGCAATACTTTAGTGACCCGTCTGTCATCTAAGGGTTGTAAACCTGTTGCTGTTTCTAGAGTCTTGATTGGTGTAGATTTCATAGCACCAGTGATGATACGGGCAGCTTGGTTCTGTTAATTGTGCTAAGGTGTGATTTGGAAGCCATAGCCCAGGCTGTGACTCCATACTATAGAACTTGTGACTCTTCCTACAGTCTTTTTTAAATATTGCTGTCTGCCCCCTAGTCCGTTCCTGCCAATTTCTTCATAATATTTTTTTCATTTTCTGGCTTTTTTTCTTGCTCTGTCTATCTGATTTTTCCAAGTCATTCTGCAATTCATGGTGACGCCAAGATATGTTGGGTTTTGGTCAATAGGGAGTGTATGGTCTTTTATCTTCAAGTTTGCAGAGAGTGTGTTTCTTGATAGGCTGAAAATTGTATATGTAGTTTTTTTTTCGTTGATTGGTAAGAACCAGGTGTTCGTCCATTTTTCAAGTTCACCTAGGGCATCTTGCATCCTGGATCCAGCCACCGACATACTTTCCTCGCGAGCCCATAATGCCAGATCATTTGCGTATATTGCTGAGTGTATTCTGGGTGGAATGTCCATTACGATGTCATTTATGAAAATTAAAAATAGTGTTGGGGACAATACTCCGTCTTGTGGGACACCTTGTTCGATAGAGACCTTCTTACTTAGTTGACCTTGAACTTGTACTCTGGCCATTCTATTCTGAAGGTATTGAGAGACCCAATTGAATAAACGACCCTGGATGCCAAGTCTAAAAAGATTGTTCTTTAAACCCTCTCGCCAAACCCTATCAAAAGCCTTCTCTATGTCGACTCACACTGCCAGTGTGTGTTTCTTTTCTTGTAGAGCATCCTCTATTTACTGTGCAATGTAGGTGACCAGGTCTTCAGTTGATCTGTGCTGACGAAAGCCACTTTGTTGTGGTACGATTTGTTGTTTTGTCTCTAAATGCCACATAAGTCTTCTGTTAACCAGCCTTTCCATGAGTTTACTCAGGCAGCTCGGTAGGCTAATTGGTCTATAGCTACTTGGGTCTAGTGGGTCTTTTCCACACTTGAGGATGGGCACCATAACAGCTTAATAAAAGTAATATTGGAAGGGAAAATACAAGGTAAAAGAGGCAGAGGCAGACCAAGACTAACACGGATGAGTAACATCGAAAGATGGACAAGTCAACCTATGACAATCTACACCATCAAAGCAAGAGACCGAGTGGAATGGCGCTCCATGGTAGGCAACCTTCGATGCGGAGACGGCACTCAATGATGATGATAATGTAGACACATGCTCTGAGCTGGCTGCTAGATGTCTGCCTTTTAGGAACTAGGAATTGATATGTTGTAAAGGCTAAAAAAAAACACATGGGATGGAATCAATGCAATCACTGTCTTCACTTCTAGAGAAGCTCTTGTCAGTTTGAGAGTAGGCTCATGGGAGAGAAGACATGTTCACATTCAGAAGTAGAAATTGGAATGTGCTGGTAGTGTTTAATTGCTGCAACAGTGCAAGAGCTATTTTCTTCTCTGTAGATAATTCACAAAAACTCCTTGCATACTATATCACTGGAATTCTAAGCCTCTAACACAAACTTTCCACTTCAATCTCACCAAAAGTAACATTGTTCATTCTGGCATTTGTGTCTCTTCTTTAAACAAATGGTAGTTGTCATATAGTACTGTAGGGTCAAAAGAATTATTCACATTTGTTGATATACCGTCTACTCAAATCTTCAAAGTCACTCCTTTAAATTGGGGGACTGGTTGGTCTCGAGGCAAGATGCCAGCCTCCTAAGAGAGGTTGTGGGTTCAAATCCTGGCTGCACTAGTTTGGATTTTTATTTATGATTTCTCTTTGCGGCAACCACCCCTGGTCTCAGCAGCGAGGCCTGGCTTGAAACGTCAATTACTCATCGATGGAAAAATATGAGTACCTCCGATGTCGGAGTAATCTGCCTGTGCGGCGAGGGACCTCTGTGCACACGGCTGCCAGGGAAAAATGGATTAACACGAAAAATTCAGTTCCTAGTCTCTAGGGACTTCGTCAGAGGTAAAAGCTGGTGATGGAAAAAAAAAACTCCTTTAAAGTTTAAATATTTGCTGCTCACACAACTTCAAGATAAAAAAGGCACGCTATCCTTTTCTTCTCTTCAGATAGCCACCCTCAAAATGAAAGAATTGGCCCCTTTGATAATGAGAAACTGAGACAACACAGTTCTTTTTGAAGTAGAGATAAAAAAAATGTTGCAGCTTTATATTAGCATCCAACGAGTGTCGATCACTGCATACTGTAACTCTGTGTTTCTCAACCTGGGGCCATTACCTAGCCATCCTCTTCTCTTTAGTCTTATGCAAGGTGCGTCGTTGAAATTCAAAGGAGTATAAGTTAAACTTACAGGTTTGCCAATCAATGTATTAAAGAATAAATCTTTTCTCAATGCTATCATAGCTGCTGTGTTTAATTTCTTCTTCATCATCATCATGTGCCATACCGGTTGGCGTAGGCGATCATGTCTTTCCACAATCTTCTATCTACAATTCATCGTATCAGTTCTGTTGTCCATGCCATGATACCAAGCAATCCAGTATTTTCTCTCTTTGTCGTCTGCGATCTCTCTTTCCTTTTATTTTGCCAGCTGTAACCAAGTATTCCAACTTTCTTCTTCTCATGATGTGCCCGAAAAAATGTTGATTGTTTCTTTCTGATGTTTTTTAGGAGCTGCTTTTTTGTGTTGGCCTTTAATTTCTTAGCACTGTAAAAATTTATAGTGATCGACATAACCCTTGATTTGTGTCTATATACATAAATATATAGAAATATATTTTGGAAATAGAAAAAGGTTTTATGGCATTTCCACTTAAAATATATAAATAATTGTATAGGTTTTGCCATAGCATAATTTGTTAATGTCTTTGGGAAGTTCTAACGCTGTTTTATTTATGAAAAGTGATATTTATAATTCTGCAGCTGCAAACATTTGTACAATTTGTCTCCACTGTTTCAAAATTTCATTCCCATTCCCACTACATAATTTACTGAGTACATCATGGCTATCTCAACAAAGAAGAAATGTTGACAATATTCAGTTGAGTATCTTGGCAATGATTTTATTCCAACCCTGTAAGACCATGGTTGGAATAAAAGAGGCGGCCATGGAACAGTGTAAATCCCAAAAAATAACTGTTGTATTAGGGGATTTCAATGCAAAGGTAGGAACAGCTAAAGTGCAAAATGTGACTGGGGGGCATGGCCTTGGCGAGACGAATGACAGAGGGGATAGATTGATAGATTGGGCAAAGACACATGAAATGATTATAGGTAACACCTGGTTCAAACAACACCCTAGGTGACTATGGACATGGCAAAGCCCAGACAAAAAAGTACCCAATCAAATTGATTTTATACTGGTACAGAGAAGATTCAGGAATGGGATAACATCGGTTAAAACAAGGCCAGGAGCAGATTGTAATAGTGATCATGTACCAGTAGTTGGAAAGATAAGAATAAAACTGCGGAAGGCACAGAAATCACCAAGAAATATTAAATTAGAACTAGATATGCTAAGAGTAGATAAACAGATGAGTGATAAGTACAGCATGATAGTACAAAATAGATATAATGCTATTGAGAAAATACAGGACATCCAGGAGCAGTGGGAAATGCTCAAACAATCGATTCAGCAAACATCAAAAAAAGTAATACCAGTGACTAAAAGAATCAACAAAAAGAAATGGATGACAGAAGAAATATTACAACTAATGGACGAAAGAAGAAAACATAAGAAAGAAGAACGAGCATACAAAATATGGCACAAAGAGATCCAAAACAATGGTTAAAACAGAAATGTGAAGAAATGGAAAAACAACAAAAGAAAGACCCAAAATTTATGCACAATCAGTTAAATGAATTAACAGGAAGAAAAGAAGTCAAAGTTTCAGGATGTGTGAAATCAAAGGAAGGAAATACAATAATGGGACAGAAGAAGACAATGGAAAGATGGACAGAATATATCAGTCAACTCTATGATGATGAAAGACCAGAATTAAACAATTCACATGATGACATAGGACCACCAATAATGCAGAGTGAAGTGGAGGACGCAATTCAACACATGAAAAGAGGCAAAGCTCCAGGTCCTGACAATATAACAATCGAAGAGATAAATGCATTAGGAGAGTTGGGAGTACAAGTCATAACAAAATTACTCAATGACATATATAACACTGGACATATACCCGAAGATCTACTAAAATCTCTCTTTGTAGCCATACCGAAGAAGTCAGTAGCCACTGATTGTGAAGACCATCGCACTATTAGTCTCATGAGCCATATGACTAAAATTGTACTAAGAATAATCATGAGACATGTAAGGAACAAAATAAAACCAGAAATAAGTGAGGAACAATGTGGATTTGTGGAAGGAAAGGGCACCAATAATGCAATATACATCTTAAGAACATTGATAGAAAGATCTATAGAGGTAAAGAAAGATCTATATATGTGCTTTATAGACTACACAAAAGCATTTGACAAAGTAAAGCATGTGGAAATAATAAAAATGCTGGAGAAATTAAACATTGATGGCAAGGATCTGCGAATCATAAAAAACATGTACTGGCAACAAACAGCAGCTATACGAATTAACAACCAAACAGGACAATTCCAATATATAAAACAAGGAGTCAGACAAGGCTGTGTTCTGTCACCGGATTTGTTTTCACTTTACAGCGAATATACTATGAGATCAATAGTAGACAAAAGAAGGAATTGAAGTCAATGGTCACAACATAAATAATTTGCGATATGCGGATGACACAGTCTTAATAGCAGAGACAGAGAACGAACTACAAGAAATGATAGACATAATAGTAGCAGCAACAAGAAAGGTCTCAGTCTGAATAGTAAGAAAACAGAAGTAATGGTTATATCGAAGAAACAATCATCACCATCATGCAGCATAAAAATAAACGAGACAAATCTGAAACAAGTATGTTTCAAATACTTGGGCAAAATAATTACATCAGATGGAAGATGCACCACAGAAATAAAAAGCAGAAAAGCTCATGCCAAAATAGCATTTCAGAAAATGAAAAATATCTTATGCAACAAATCGATGTCAATAAAAATGAGAAAGAGAATTCATCGGTGCTATATAGAACCAATTCTGACCTATGGAAGCGAATCATGGACAGTGGACAAACAAATGAAAAGACGATTAGAGGCCACAGAGATGGGATTTTTCAGAAGAATGTTGAAAGTTCCCTGGACAGATAGAAAGACCAATGAGGAAGTTCTCAAAGAGGCCAACACAAAAAGGGAGCTCTTAAAAAACATCAGAAAGAAGCAATCAACATTTTTCGGGCACATCATGAGAAGAGGAAAGTTGGAATACTTGGTTACAACTGGCAAAATAAAAGGAAGGAGAGATCGCGGACGACAAAGAGAGAAAATACTGGATAGCTTGATGTCATGGCATGGAAAACAGTCAACAACAGAACTGATACGATACACTGTAGATAGAAGATTGTGGAGGGACATGATCGTCTACGCCAACCGGCAGGGTACATGATGATGATGATGATGATGTAAGACCATATAATTTGCGGTCTTTTGCTCTTCTGTTCGCCTCTGCTGCTATTATGTTTCCTAGTGCTTCTAACTAATATTCCATCGACCCATCTTTTTCGTGGTCGACACTTGGGTCTGGTGTTCTCACAACGTTTGTTGAAGGATCGTTGTGTTTTGTTTTGTTCTTTCTGCCTTGTCACATGGCCAAACGATATAGTGTCTCGTTTTGCCTCCAGAGTTATTTCCTTGTTGGACAATAATGGTGATAACTGTCCAATGATTTGACAAGCTTTGTTGCATTTTGATTCTATCTCTGCTGTTTGAGAATTATTGTTTGTCATTAGACTTCCTAGGTATTTGAATTCCTCTACCTGTTTTAGTTGTCTGCCTTCTATAGATATGTTAATGTTCTGTTTATTTTTGGCGACATTCATGACTTTTGTTTTGTTGATGTTGATTTTCATGTTGTATTTTGTGCCTGAGATGTTGAGTTTATGTTATATATAGTAGGTGCAATCCATTTTTGACAATAGAAACAAGAAAAAGAGCTCTTAAATGTTATGTAGAGCCATCTTACCATATGGATGTGAATCATGGACAATAGGACAACAAACAAGAAAATCACTGAAGACTGTAGAAATTTGGCTTTACAGAAGAATGTTGAGAATATCATGGACGGCTAAAAAGAGTAATGAAAACGTTCTGAAAGAAGCCAAAGCAAAAAGAGAGCTAATTTCCAATATTAAGAAGAAACAATCATCATTTTTTGGCCATGTAATGGGAAGGGAACAGCTGAAATATACTGTGACAACTGGAAAAATCGAGGGACGAAGAAATAAAGGGAAGCAAAGAGAAAAGATACCAGACAGCTTAAGAGAATGGCTTGGCAGAAAATCAACAATAGAAATGATAAATAACTGTCGAGATAGAAAGTTGTGGAGAGACATGATCACCTACGGCAGCAGGCACGGTACTTGATGATGATGATCTATTTCTCAGGCCTTTTTCAGTCATAGTTGACTGGATTTTGCAGCGCCCCTAAGAGATGTTATTTTTTCTTTCACAGTGAGTTCTCTTTTTCTATGAGTCTGTCTGATTTTTGCTTAAGTTGGAGCTTTATTGTGTTTCCTAAGATTGTGGTCTGCAGCTATGTCTTCCCAAACTGCAGGGTTTATGTTCAGAATCTTCATGTCACGTTTACATACATCTATAAATCATAGTTTTGGGCGCCCTCTAGTCCTTTTGCCATCTGCTAGTTGACCAGTAAGATATATTTTGGTTTGCGACCATCCTACATACAGAGTAAGTGTAAGCCAAGCCAGCATAACCTATGTTGTTTGAGCAGCGTGTAGATTTTTAGGAAGCCTGTGCAAGTGAGGACCTCCACATTTGTCACTGTGTCCTTCCAGGTGATACCAATAATATGGCACTAACATAACAAATGGAATGCACTTAGCCTTCTCTAAGGCCAAGCATAAGTTGCCCATCATTCACTGCCATACAAAGGGATACTGATAATGCAAGTGTTATAAACTGTGACCTTTGTTTTAATTGTCTGTTTTCTGTTTTGCCAAATGCACCTTGAAAGACGACACACACACACACCCGCACACACACCAACCACCCACCCACCCCACGCACGCACCCATGCACACATACACCCCACACACACATACATATGTATATATAAAACCCATCTTTCTAGATACATAATATATATTTATATATCTGTATAATAACAAGATCTATTTGTGGAAAAAGACAGGCATTGACTTTGCAAAGTCTCAAAGAATGACTGAAGATAGAGAGAACTGGAGAAGGTGGACTAAATCTTTTAATAGTGCCCCAATGAACCCCAGGTTTATGGGATGAAGTAGAATTCAAATCAAGAATAAATACAATAAAATCCACTCATTACAAGACTGGTTATAATGAAAATCCTGATGTAACATCAATTTTAAAAAATCACCTACATTTGCCTGCAAATTGGTTACATGTCTCCTGCCTTTCTTCCCCCATGCCAATCCTGCTGTCTCTTTTTCAGGGGGCCCTTACACTTTTTAGCTCTTTCTTGGACTTCTTTTGGCACATCTAGACTATTGACCACTTATGTGACCAACAGGGACTTTGGTCCTGGTCACTTCCTCTTCCTGTCATTTCTTCACATGGCCCTTTTGAGTTAGATTAGTACTTGCATTGTGAGTGTGTGCTTTTATATTTTTTATATTGCACCCTATGAAGGATTTTGCAGAAACATTTCAGTTTGTCTCATCTCTCCGTAGCTTCAGCTGCTTAATACCATTTTATATATTCTTTTATTTTAAATCAGTTACAACACATTGTGAAATTTGTCTAGCCAAAAATAAAACTGTTAACAATGTGCACTTTTCTTGGCAGTGTGTAAATTGTGGGGCTACATGGGTCAAGCATGACTCTTGAGAAGTGGATGAGAGAGGTATGGTTTAGAAAAACAAAAGCATACTGTACAGGTTGTGGCTGTGGTAGAAGTGATTGCATTTTTTTTATTGGATAGGCCAGTGGCCAACAGGCTTTCATCATAAAGGATGTGTATTGATACACATAGAATTCTCCTGACACTTGTTCAAATCTATTCCAAAACCATTAAAATTGTGATGGCTTCCAGTGCTGGCAAGATTTCTTCTTTTTTCCTTCCTCATCTGCCTTTCAGCGTCGAGGGGAGATATAATTTGCGATCTTTTGCTCTTCTGTTCGCCTCTGCTGCTGTTATGTTTCCTAGTGCTTCTAATATTCCATCGATCCATCTTTTTCGTGGTCGACCCTTGGTTCTGGTGTTCTCACAATGTTTGTTGAAGGCTCGTTGTGTTGTGTTTTGTTCTTTCTGCCTTGTCACGTGGCCAAACCATTTTATCTGTTGTTTCCTTATATATTCTATGGCGGAGGCTATTCCTAGCTTTTTTCTCAGTTCTTCATTTCTGATCTTATCTCTCAGACTGTTTCTTGGCAAGATATGCTAGTGCATATCCCTTCAAATAAAAATGATGTTGATAGAGAAAAAAGTTTAATTCAAAAGTAGAAACTTGCCAGGAACCTAACATTCCTCAAACTACATACAATCCTGAAGGATAAAAACAATATTATGTCATCATTTACAAGCGGTAATATCAAACTTTTTTTTAGGGTGCACAAACCGCCCAAACTGTTTTTTAAGATTACATAGTACATTCCTCTATTTTTAAACATAAATTGGAGATATAAGAATAAAATATATAAAAATAAGATATGGTTATAATGACAATATTTTGATGGTCCCAACAATCTCGCTATAACCTCATTCTTCTGTACTACGAAAAAAAAACTGGAGTACTCTCATACATATACCAAATCAATGCACTGTTCGTACACAAAATTACAAAAGGTACCAGAGTCTCTGTTTTCCAAATAAGCTTTCATTTCTGTAGTAACTCCTTTGTTGTAATTTGGGTCCTTCTCAGGTATTGCTTTGGTGAAGAAATCAGCTACCTTCATCATGAACTCAGCACAAATGCAAATATGTAAAGAGCAAATGTGAATATTTACTGAAATTGCAAAACATATATATATAGAACATGTTAATACATACTGTTTATAAGTATTAATTGTAATGGACAGGAGTTTGGGGAGGATGTTAATATAACTTTTAAAAGTTATGGGAACATAGTACACAATTGACTAACAATACTATGCAATAGCTTTCTATATCTTTGGTAGACTGCTAAATAGTACCTTTGGTACATGTACACGGGGCATCAAATTTTTATTTATTTATTTTATACATAAGTAAAGTAAAGTAAAGTACCCCCGTCACGCCAAGTGGCGTATAGGGAAATATGGTGTTAGTGACCCTATATTTTACAGACCTTCAGCACATGATTTTTGGGGTAATGTGGTCAGTATTAAGCCCGTGCTGCTTTACCTTCCCAGAAAAAAATCCGGTACCCATTTAAGGCTGGGTGAACCCGGAAGCCGTCGGTTGGGATCGAACCCTACCCCTTGTCCGTGGTAGTCCAGTTCACTAACCACTGAGCTATCGCGGCTCCTTATTTTATACATACTAAAAAAAGTTTATTCTGCAACTTTATGTGAATGTATCATAATCAGCACCATACAACAATCTAGTTTCAGTGGTGTACTTTCAAGGAAAACCAAGCATCAAATGGATAGACAATATTATGGAAATCTTGCAGCAGCAGAGGCTAAAAACTACCAGTGCGTAACACTTGACTAGGATAGAAAATTCCAGCTTTCCTCAATGCATCTCAGCATATGACAATAAAATAACAGTAACATCTATGCATAGGTTGAAGTCTATAATCATGACATACATGTAGCATAAGACTTTCCCATCACAAGAGCACTTTCATCATCAAAAGACTAAAAACCAAATCGATGATATGTATGGTTCAAACAATATAAGATGAAACATTTTTATTCTACAACAGTTAAAAATGGCGGGGAGCCTATTGCAGAATTGAAGTGCTCTATCTTTAAGAAAGAGATGGAGAAATGTTCAGAGAAATTTGAAAGATAACAGGCAATTTCAGACTATCAGTTCAAGTAATTAATTACCACATTGGCAACACACTAACTGAACAAAAGGATATATTGCAAAGATGGCGCAATAATGAAGATACTTAATTAAAAAAAACAATCAAATATATTAATAGAAAGTGAACAAAAAGATCCAGAACCTATGCTAGATGAAGTTCATTTCACAATAAAAAATCTGAAGAGAGGGAAGTAACCAGGAAGTGATGATATTCCAGCTGAATTCATCCAATATGGAAGGTAGGCCAGCATTCGTATTTACCATGCACTGTGTGTGAAGATCTGGAAATATGCCAAAAGACTTGAAAAGACCAGTGTACATTCCCATTCCAAAGAAAAGAAATCTGAAGCTGTGTTCCAACTATAAAAACTATTACCCTAATAAGCCATGCCATAAAAATGCTCTTTTGGATCATCATGAGCAGAATAGCAGAAATGTTAGAACAAGAACTTCATATAGTTCAAGCAGGCTTCAGACATAGTACCATACTTGCGTTTAAATATGTGGTAATGATATTAAAGTGTGAGACTAAGTGATTATATGAATTAGCTAGAGTCCAGTGCCATGGACATAACTATATATTATTGAGAGAAAGAGTTATGATGCTCCAGTCAATTCAAATGTGATACTAAGTGATTATATGAACTAGCTAGAGTCCATTGTCATGGACATAACTATATATTAGTGACAGAAAGAGTGATGATGCTCCAGTCAATTCAAATGTGATACTGAGTGATTATGTGAACTAGCTAGAGTCCAGTGCCATGCACATGACTATGTATTGGCAGAAAGAGTTGTGATACTCTAGTCAATTAGTAATGTAGTGTAGCTAAAATTTGTAGTACATGAGTTTTGTCAGTCTAGGCTAGTGTGGCCGTTAATAGACGATAATGTGAATCAATCATGTACCACGATGTGCAAGCGATTTAGGGAACAGACAGTTCCTACCATGTATAGACGGTTGTTAGCCGCATAGAGACATTAATCAGAACCATTTGTGTACAAGATATGTACAAGAGACAGTAGAGAATAGCATAGTTTCAACCATGTGTAGACGATGGTAGCAGCATAGAGACATTAATCAGAACCATTTGTGTACAAGATTTGTACAAGAGACCTTAGGGAACAGCATAGTGTCGACCACGTGTAGAGGGTTGATAGCGATATAATTGCAAGAATGTTATATATCATGCCATGATGTCACAGATGTATTGTTGAGGCCAGGCATGTGGTCCTGCTGTAAAATTAAATTCAGTTGTGTTCTGTTCAAGAGAGTTGGTTTCATCATTTGTCTTGGCACTATATTGTCTTCGCGAAGAACGGCCAAAGGAAAGGGTTGCAGGTAACAGCAGCACAACATGAAGTCCAGACTACACGATCAAGGAGCCTGATGGGAGAGAATTACATCCTCCTGGAGAACACTAGGGCGAGCTCAGAATAACCTGAGTGGTCCTGGGCAGCCGATCATCATCATCATAGTGCAGCAGAGCCGGGTGGTTTCAGAACGACCACCTGGTGCTAACCAAGAAGGTGCTGGGGGTTTCAGTGTGACCGCCAGTACCAGTTGTACTCATCATCATCTTGCAGCCGTGCCGGGTGGATTCAGAGGGACCACCTGGTGCGAACCAGTAACATAGCTGGGTGGTGTCAGTGTAACCGCCCAGCTGCGAGGAGATCATTGATGGGGGTGATGTGACTGTCACCAGCTGGGTCACGACGCTGTGGCATATTGCAGGCAGGTCATATCCAAGACGGGCAATTTCAAATTGAGTCACATGGCTGGAATAGGGAGAACGTCATCATATGTAACTTCACGATAGCAATGTACGGTTGTGAATCATAGAATATCTCACAAACAGCAAGGAAGAATATTGATTCATTTGAAACAAAATGTTACAGAAAAATTCAATGAAGATGCATTAAAAGATTAAAAAATTTAAAAATAACTGGCTTATAAATACCATTCTACAGAAGAAATTAAAATACTATGGCCATGTCAAACGACACATCAGGCTGGAAAGAACACAAATGGAATACATGGTTTCCTAGGAGATGCATAAGGGGAGACAAAGAAAAAGATCTTTTCAAGACATCAAGGAGACCTTGAACATTGATAACAGAATAAGTGGGAGACCTGACTGCAGACAGAGATTCTTTCAGATGAGCTGTGGTGAATGCAATGTTCTGCAAAAGATATGTAACCTGATCATGATGATGACCATGATCATATTACAAAGACAAAGGACAATATTATAACAAGGATAGAAAGAATCACTGAATGTAAAATACAATATTAGATCGCAAAACTAAAACACATTGGTGCTTTTAATTATCTTATACAAAGATATACTTAAAGAAAAACCATTGAAATGAGATGCTCCCATAAAATCCTCAGAAGCTCATTCTGTGACAACATTACAAACAGCAAGGTTTAACACAAGATTTGGCAACAAGATTGGACCAGATGAAGAGCTTATAGCAATATCAAAGAAAAGGAAGATATTGCAGTTATGGTATATCATAAGAAGCCAAGATAATCTTACAACGAACAGCAAAAGGTAGAAGGTGGAGAGAAACAACCACTGAAATGGAAAACACTTAATGTCCTCAGAAACTGGACTGGAAAATATTCAAACAAAACGATACTTTTTAACAAATCATGTCACAGAAAATGCACAAAGAACATTGAAAATAATGCACTCAAGAGTGTCAGTAGCATAGTATCTAGTGCATTGACTTCATATTGCAGTAGTCATTGTTTTAGTTCTGGTCATCAACTCTAAAGTCAATCTCTGGTTCTATCAAAATAAATGTTTGGTTCACCGAGTTGTGGAAAGTAATCTTTGTAATTCCAATTGCGTAAACATTTTGAAAATCTATTAATATGAACAGTACTTGGTTTCTAAGTTTGTGCTTTAATTAGTTCATCATTATCATAATAAATAAAATATAATTTTTATTTTAAGACCAGAGCTAAACAATTCAAACAAAGACACAGGCCCATCAATAATGCAGAGTGAAGTGTAGGA
Organism: Megaustenia siamemsis; assembly: GCA_032433765.1. Taxonomy (NCBI): domain Eukaryota; kingdom Metazoa; phylum Mollusca; class Gastropoda; order Stylommatophora; family Ariophantidae; genus Megaustenia; species Megaustenia siamemsis. The sequence goes on along the minus strand of JAVIAB010000059.1, from coordinate 48,615,736 downwards.
CACAATTCAACACATGAAAAGAGGTAAAGCTCCAGGTCCTGACAATATAAAATCGAAGAGGTAAATGCATTAGGAGAGCTGGGAGTACAAGTCATAACAAAACTACTCAATGACATATATAACACTGGACACAAACCCGAAGATCTACTACAGTCTATCTTTGTAGACATACCGAAGAAGTCAGGCACTGATTGTGAAGACTATCGCTCTATTAGTCTTATGAGCCACTTGACATAAATATTACTAAGAATCATCATGAGACGTGTAAGGAACAAAATAAAACCAGAAATAAGTGAGGAACAATGTGGATTTGTGGAAGGAAAGGGCACCAATAATGCAATATACATCTTAAGAACATTGATAGAAAGAGCTATAGAGGTAAAGAAAGCTCTATATATGTGCTTTATAGACTACACAAAAGCATTTGACAAAGTAAAGCATGTGGAAATAATAAATATGCTGGAGAAATTAAACATTGATGGCAAAGATCTGCGAATCATAAAAACATGTACTGGCAACAAACAGCAGCTATACGAATTAACAACCAAACAGGACAATTTCAATTTATAAAACAAGGCGTCAGACAAGGATGTGTTCTGTCGCTGGATTTGTTTTCACTTTACAGCGAACATATTATGAGATCAATAGTAGACAAAAAAGGAATTGAAGTCAATGGTCACAACATAAATAATTTGCAATATGCAGATGACACAGTCTTAATAGCAGAGACAGAATGAACAACAAGAAATGATAGACATAATAGTAAAAGAAAACACCATGAAAGGTCAGCCTGAATAGTAAGAAAACAGAAGTAATGGTCATATTGAAGAAACAATCATCACCATCACGCAGCATAAAAATAAACAGGACAAATCTGAAACAAGTGCAACGTTTAAAATACTTGGGCACAATAATAACATCAGATGGAAGATGCACCACAGAAATAAAAAGCAGAAAAGCTCAGGCCAAAATAGCATTTCAGAAAATGAAAAATATCTTACGCAACAAATCTATGTCAATAGTAGTGAGAAAGAGAGTTCATCGGTGCTATATAGAACCATTTCTAACCTATGGAAGCGAATCATGGACAGTAGACAAACAAATGAAAAGACGATTAGAGGCCACAGAGATGGGATTTCTCAGAAGAATGTTGAAAGTTCCCTGGACAGCTAAAAAGACCAATGAAGAAATTCTCAAAGTCCAATACAAAAAGGGAACCCCTAAAAAAACATCAGAAAGAAACAATCAACATTTTTTGGGGGAAACCATGAGGAAAGAGGAAAGTTTGAATACTTGGTTACAACTGGCAAAATAAAAGGAAAGAGAGATCGCGGACGACAAAGAGAGAATATATTGGATAGCTTGGTGTCATGGCATGGAAAACAGTCAACAACAGAACTGATACGGTGCACTGTGGATAGAAGATTGCGGAAGGAAATGATCGCCAACACCAACCGGTATGGCACATGATGATAATATCATAATAAGTGATCTATATATTTTTGTATCTAATTCATTTGGTGAATTCAGTGTTAGTTTGTGCATTTCTTTATGTGGGGAAAGTGTAGGCTTACTCGTGTCACCATATAATATAATAATTTATCTATCTATCTATTGACCTTTCGAGCCGTAACCGGCCCATAGGGCGTAGACCAAGATACACCTTCTCCTATATGAATTTTTGTTCTAGCAGTTTTCTTTTAAAGATATTTTATCAAATCTCGCCATCTGTCTCTGTTCTGTGCAAGCAGTTCTATCTCATTGATGGAGCCGATTCCTGCTGCTCTTGCCTCTCTCATCAATGTTCTTCTCAGTGTCTCCCTGGGTCTTCCTCTTTTTCTTTTACCTGTTGTTTCCCATATGAGGGCTTGCTTTGCTATTCGATTATTATCTATTAAATAATTTATACAACATTAAAATATCAATTTTACCTTATTCTCATTTATTTATTATGTCTATTCTCTATTTTCTTATGACTTTCTCTTTGAAGTAATACGCATAGGCGTTCCACTTATGCCAAGGTTTTTATGATGCGTGCACTGTTACAGTAAGTTACACATGTGTGCTTAAGTATTATTGTATATTAAATTATAATGCATAAATACACATAAGCTTACACAAATATTTTGATTAGCTTTATTTTATGTACTGTTTGGTTTTAATATTTGAGTTGGAATACAAATTACAAAACCAACTTACTTGTTCTGTCTTTGATTTTGCTCTGTTCAAAGACGACATGGATAACCATATTTTCTTTGTCTTCCTTATCACGCATTTTCAATGCTAGTCTGCTTAATCCTTTGAAAGCTGTTCGTCTAATCAGCCTTTAAAGCAGAAAATGAATGACACTTGATGTATGATTAAACTTATAGCTATTGTCTCTGCAAAAGATACATAATTTTTCAACCTTTTAAAACACCATGTTTCCAGGATCATTTGTTTCTATATCATGGTTTAAAAACTACAGCTGCCCTTTTTAATACTGCTTGTGCAAAAAATGACACCACATCAGTAAAGTAGTTGATAAGAAAGTTTGATATGACAAGTCTTGTGACAAGACATATCTTCTCAGCCCTATGAGGTGAATTGTGGAGTCAAACAGGGATGTGTCCTTGCCCCTTCTCTATTTTGAATATTTTTCGCTACCTTGCTATACAAAACCATCTTTGGAGACATCTACATCGATACAAGATCAGATGGCTCCATATTTAATCTAGCATGCTGTGGTCAAAATTTAAAATAACTGAGACTCAAATCAAGTTTGAGGGTTTCTATTTGCTGATGATGCAGCAGTGGTTGCACATGGAGATTCCATCCAGCAGTCAATGAGTGACAATGCAGCTAGATCATGTGATTCATTCTCCCTGTCAATAAGTATACAGAAGACTGTAACACTTCAACAGTGTGTAGCCAGTTCCGCAATTATATAATTAAATAACACACCCATTAAATCTGTGATAAAGTTCACCTATCTCGGTTCTATGGTCACAAATACTGTCTCCCTTGAAGAAGAAAGTAAATTTCCAAATCAGAAAGGCAGTTTCCACATTTGGTAAGCTTAAAGATAAAGCATGTCATCATCATTGAGTGCTGTCTCTGCATCGAAAGTTGACTACCATGGAGCGCCATTCCACTCTTTCTCTTGCTTTGAAGTGGTACAGTTTGCCATAGGCTGACTTGTCCATCTTTTGATGTTACTCGTCCATGTTAGTCTTGGTCTGCCTCTGCCTCTTTTACCCTGTATTTTCCTTTCTAATATTACTTTTAATAAGACTGTTGTATCTTTTAACATGACCAAAAAATTTCATTTGTCTTGCTCTAATTGTGTTTAGTAGTTCTTTCTTCATTTTTAGTTGTTTTAAAACTTCCTCGTTTGTTTTCTTTTCTTTCCATCCAATTCTACCTATTATTCTATAAATCCACATTTTTGATTCCTGGTAGAGTCAAAATAAAAGTTATTTCTATCAAATAAGACATTTAAAACTGTGACCTGTTGTTCATCATGTGGCAACTGCACTGCGGCATAAGAGTTTTTATTTTCCAGCTCCCAAAGGAAATCTGCTGGCAGAAACATGATGTTTGGATAAAGGCTGTAGTTTATTATTTTTAAGATGCTCAAGAGGTCTTTAGTAAACTGAAGTACTTTTGATACTTTTATATAGATGTTAATATTGGAACACAAGAGCAGAGAAAAGACTGTCATAATTTCATATAGTCTGCATGAGGAGAAAATCTTTGAACGTGTTGGTCAAATAACCAAGAAATGCTTAAAAGGAGGTGCAACAAACATGAGATAAAATGATTACATATGAAGCCGAATAGGTCATCTGTTCAGAGGAAATCTAGAACAAAAATAAAAAGAAATGCAATGAAGAGATGACTCCAGAAGAAGGTGAAAGAGGGGTAGATCAAATAAAACCTGGTAAAGGACATTGGTAACAGGGTGATTAGAGTCGCCAGGCCTGTTGCCTGCACCATAATGAGGAAAGAAAATGTATTGTTGTCCTACAAAATGTAACAAATTCTACAATCACTGACTTTTGACTTTCTCCAACCCATGAATGCAGAAATATATGTATATATGGCCCTTTTCGTCTTGTCAGACGGTCTAGTGGAGGTTATTGTGTACTTTTTTAAAGTTGTGTTTTTGTCAAACAGTTTCTCTCGTGGCTAATTCTACCAATGTTTGACAAAAACACACAGCCACAGAATGAACAAGTCAGGCCCACTGATCCACAGGGTTTTCCATCCTTTTTCATGAGTCTTTTCTCTTCTAAATTTTGCCTTAGCACAGTCTCATATGATGTTATTCCATTCCTTATACATGCTCTCCATGATGTGCGATGACTAGCCAAATGTTCCCAGTCATTTTCACAGATGGAGAGGTCATTCAGAATTGATTTACAGATATCTCTATATCGTAGTTAGGAGTAGTAAGGAAAACCGGTATACATTCGCGAAAGTGCAGCACATTTTATATAGGACCTATATAAAACATAGAAAAAGAGTTCTTAAATATTACGTAGAGCCAGTCTTAACATATGTATGTGAATCATGGACAATAGGACAACAGACAAGAAAATCACTGGAGTCTGTAGAAATGTGGTTTTACAGAAGAATGTTGAGAGTACCATGGACAGCTAAGAAGAGTAATGAAGATGTTCTGAGAGAGGTCAAAGCAAAAAGAGAGCTAATTTCCAATATTAGAAAGAAACAATCATAATTTTTTGGCCATGTAATGAGAAGAGAGCAACTGGAATATATTGTAACAACTGGAAAAATTGCGGGACGAAGAGATAGAGGGAAGCAAAGAGAAAAATGATAAATAGCTGCCGAGATCGAAAGTTGTGGAGAGACATGATCACCTTCGCCAGCAGGTCCAGTACTTGATGATGATGATATAAAACATGTCTGCACATTTTATAATGTGTCTGCATATTTTTTTTCTGGTGGGCGTTCTGGCGGTGACCACTCCGGCCGGTGAACTGTGACCCGTGATTCGACCGAACTGGGTCGGCTGTGGTTGTTTGGTTGACAGGTGCGGGCGTCTCGTGATGTAATGTGGTATTCTTATGGATTTAAATGCTGACGTGTAGCGGTGACCTTGTTAGGGGGACTAGGAAAGATTAAAACGCGTGTTCAAAAGAAAGGGGAAACATGCTGACGCGTGTTATCTCTCTCTCTCTCTCTTTATTCCTCACTTTATTCTTTATAGGTTTTTAGTGTTAGTCCATAGCTTCACTGTAACACGTGTTTGAATATCAATAAATAATTAGATAAAATACCTCCTTTAACCTGTATAACAGAGACATTATACCCCAGCAAACCCTCATCAGCATCATCAAGTACCGGTTGGTGTAGAGTGATCATTCACAACTTTCGATCTCTAACGAAATAATAAAAGTGAGAGTTTTAAAGTGTTACTCTTAAATAAAACATGCAGCCCACCCGTATAAGGCTTACATCGTAGGCCTCTATCAGCTGAAAACATGACAAGTAACGCGTATATGATTGGGTTCACTGACCACCGGGGTGACGGCGACGTGCTGTAAGGCGAATGTTTACTTTTCAAATCTATTAGCGTGTCGCGGTTCTAAAACTTGGGGAAAGCGGTATTGCAGGGGTGAATATGTTGTTTGCCATGTGTTTATATTTTGAGGAAAGGAGTACCTGAATCAGTAGTTATCTCGGGTGTAAGTGTGGTTGAGTATTATCCCTTAAGGTATCTGTGTGCTGATATCGGATGACCATAAGACCAGGTGTGGAAATTTAAATAATGTGTTGGTTGTGATAATTCTAAAAATGGAGAAAAGGGGTGTTTTCCCTTTCATTGTTCGTCTCATCATCATCATCATCATCACCATGACCATCTAAATGTACTCTCTCTCTCTCTTCACATTCAAGTTAAAACAAGTCAAATAAAAAAAATAATTTATTTAATTTCACAGCCTTTTTATTAATACAGTAGAGAACAGATATTTGAAAATATATTACTGTCCGATTGATGAATTTATTAATTTTAACCGTCTGGGCTTCCTCCCTCCTGTTTTGGTGGTACTGTCTGTTTGTGTTAAATGTCTATCAAACACATGTGCATAGGAAGGTTGATTAGCGTTCAAACACAACCCCCCTCCATTTTGATAAAACCTTGATCAAAGATGGAATATGTTATTGTGACTGTTGAATCACCCGGGGCATCCATGCTGACTGCAGTATCTTTCGTCTGGTTAACAAGAGTGAGGTTCTGGTTAATAAGAGGTGGCGTGTAGTTGAGGTTAGCATAAACAGATAAAATTTCATCTCGCATCTCAACTAGCGTGATAAATTCCTCTTTCGAGAGTGTTATTCCAGTTCTGGTAGGAAACGTAAAAAAAACTCTCACCGCTATATGTCCTTATGTTTATCAAAGGTCTGTTACGAAAAACACAAACTGAGAGTTACGAAAAACACAAACTGAGACTGCCTTAACGCGATCCTTTGACAATGGAATTATATTCTCATTACCACGTGACATGAAAATGCGCTGATCACAAAAATCAAACAAAGTTGGCATATTCACGCTACACGACTCCATATTCAAAGAAAACAAACACAACCCACTCGGTAACAGACGTTGGTTATCTGTGTGTGTGTGTGCGCATACACTATGATCAATTGAGCTTTATACCTCACTCTAATCGGGTCGGGGACCGTCTATTATAGTAACTAATGCAATATGTTATAATGCGTGATTAGACATGTTCAGTGAAGATCCCCCCCCCCCGCCACTCGGAAGTGACCCCTCAGACTGAGCCAAGGGCTGATGTGTGGGAAATCCCGGCCGACCTGGTCGATGATGTGTGAAGATATTGTTTATGTGTGCGTGTGTTTAACAATTCGGTCTCAGGTAAGGCGTACTGAGACTAGGAAACCCCGTAGTGTTTATATGGGATGTAGTTTTTAAAACAGAAGTGAAAAGAATGGGTTTACAATTACTAGGACTTTAAGAAATGAGATACACCGGATCAGGGGAGATGTATTCTGATAAAACAAAAAATAATCTATTCTGGAGGTACTGAACACCAAAGAGGAGTAGATATCATCTTGGATGCAGAAAGAGCAAGAACAGTGAAAGGCTTTTACTCAATATCTGACAGAGTCCTTTTAGTGAAATTGAATGGAAAGCCAATAGACATAAATCTTATATAAGTTTATGCACCAACAGCAGACAGTCTAGAGGAAACAACTGATAAATTTTACAACGAGTTAATTGAAGCACTTCATAAATGCAAACCACATGAAAACACCATAGCTCTAGGGGATTTTAACGCAAAAGTAGGAAAGGAAAGAGTTGAGGAAGTAGTTGGTCATTATGGCTTAGGCGAGAGGAATGAAAGAGGTGAGAAACTTATTGACTGGGCAAGAACACACAACATGATGACAGGAAACACCTGGTTTAAGCAACATCCAAGACGTCTGTAGACATGGAAAAGCCCTGGGGACAACGCACGTAATCAAATTGATTATATAATGATAAGCAATAGATTTAGAAACAGTCTGGTGTGTGTGAAAACAAGACAAGGGGCAGATTGCAATAGTAACCATGTACCAGTTGTGGGAAAGTTTAGAGTAAAATTAAAAACAACAAAACGAGCCTCAGTTAACATCAAGTCAAATTTAGATTTACTAAAATCAGACAAGAAGCTGCAAGACAAATATAAAATCACAATTCAGAACCGGTACAATGTAATAGAGAAGATACAAAGCATTGATGAATAGTGTGAAATGCTAAAAGAATCAATGCAACAAACATCAAAAGAGTTCATACCACCAGTGAGGACAATTTCAAGAAAGAAATGGATGACAGCGACATTTTACAGCTAATGGATACAAGAAGAAGAAATAAAGAAAATAAAGATGAGTATAAGAGATTAGGTTAGCGGGGTAGGGTTCTGCCCTACCAAAGGAGTAAGACGTCTCCTTTTCTCCGCTAGTCTTCGGGACACCCCTGGGCAAGGTGGAGCTCCCCGTTTAGCCCCCCTATCAGGGTTATGTGAAGCCATTGGAGCAGGTGGTGGATGGTGTTGTGGGAGCAGCCGACAAGTAGTGCCGGTTATGGTCCTCACACCGCGATGGCAGGCAGAGGATCTCATGTATAGAGACAATGGCTGCGATCACCGACTAGTACAGTCACTGCCAAGAAGGAAAGGAATGGCCAGCTACCTTCTTAAATTGCCTTGAATAATCATGACACATCATATTACTAAGAATAATCATGAGACGTGTAAGGAACAAAATAAAACCAGAAATAAGTGAGGAACAATGTGGATTTGTGGAAGGAAAGGGCACCAATAACGCAATATACATCTTAAGGACATTGATAGAAAGATCTATAGAGGTAAAGAAAGATCTATATATGTGCTTTATAGACTACACGAAAGCATTTGACAAAGTAAAGCATGTGGAAATAATAAAAATGCTGGAGAAATTAAACATTGATGGCAAGGATCTGCGAATCATAAAAAATATATACTGGCAACAAACAGCAGCTATACGAATTAACAACCAAACAGGACAATTCCAATATATAAAACAAGGAGTCAGACAAGGATGTGTTCTGTCACCGGATTTTTTAAAATATATAATAATATATTAATTATATATACTATAATAATATATATTATATTAATTATATAATAATATTATTTGTTTAATATTTATAATGAGATTATTTTAAGATCCATATGGGGCATGCCTGGAATAACAATTGGAGGTCATAATATAAATAATCTAAGGTATGCTGATGATACAATCTTAATCGCTAAGAGTGAAAATGAGTTACAAGAAATTTTGGACATTGTAGTAAAGGAAAGAAAAAATAAAGGACTCAGACTTAATAGCAAAAAGACAGAGGTAATGGTAACAACAAAGAAAAAGACATCACCTCAGTGCAAAATAAAGATATGTGGAACAATATTAAAACAGGTAAATGGATTTAAATATTTGGGAACTTTGTTAACCTCAGACGGAAGATGTACAAAAGAGGTGAGATGCAGAATGGCTCAGGCAAAAGCAGCTTTCCAAAAAATGAGGAAGATACTATGCAATCCATTTTTGACAATAGAAACAAGAAAAAGAGTTCTTAAATGTTATATAGAGCCAGTCTTAACATATGGATGCGAATCATGGGCAATGGGACAACAGACAAGAAAATCACAGGAGTCTGTAGAAATGTGGTTTTACAGAAGAATATTGAGAGTACCACGGACAGCTAAGAAGAGTAATGAAAAAGTTCTGAGAGAGGTCAAAGCAAAAAGAGAAATAATCTCCAATATTAGGAAGTGACAATCATCATTTTTTGGCCATATAATGAGAAGAGGAAAGTTGGAATACTTGGTTACAACTGGCAAAATAAAAGGAAAGAGAGATTGCGGACGACAAAGAGAGAAAATACTGGATAGCTTGGTGTCATGGCATGGAAAACATTCAACAACAGAACTGATACGATGCACTGTAGATAGAAGATTGTGGAGGGACATGATCGCCTACGCCAACCGGTATGGCACATGATGATGATGAATGAGAAGGGAACAACTGGAATATATTGTAACAACTGGAAAAATTGAGGAACGAAGAGATAGAGGGAAGCAAAGAGAAAAAATACCAGACAGCTTAAGAGAATGGCTTGGCAGAAAGTCAACAAAAGAAATGATAAATAGCTGCCGAGATAAAAAAATTGTGGAGAGACATGATCACCTACGCCAGTAGGCCCGGTACTTGATGATGAGTTTTTAAAATAGGTGTGAGTTAAAGAGGGGAAACCTCGCGTGCTGACCTAAAATCACTTGTTGTCATTGTTACATAAAATCCCATCCTGCGTCGTGGAGAAGGGAAAAAAAAATTTTTTTGTGGGTGGTATAATAACTCCTGTGTGTTACCGGGGCCTCATTATGAGGAAAGTAAAGAATAGTGACACTGTGACCTTCCAGGCATGTCGTAAGAGGCGACTAAGGAGGTTGATCGATGGCTTGACAAGCTGTCATTGTAAAAAGTATTGCTATTGAAACAGCCATAGATTTTAGAAGTAGTGATCTCTGCAATATGTGCCATTTTGGCACGCAAGGTTTCTGTTTTTGAGATTGTGGTTCTGCCCTATCTGCCGTCTTCGGCTCGAAAGGACAATAGATAGATAGATAATCACTAAAGTGTCATCTGTGAGGATGGATCCCCGATGGAATCACCGATTCACAGCTCTGATAGCCGGGCCTACAGGGTGTGGGAAAAGGGTATTTGTGCAAAAGTTTATACAGAACCTTCACGAGTTAGCTGTCCCTGTACAGTAAGAAGTTATATGGTGTTATGGGGAATGGCAACCAATACACGAGACAATGGGGTCAGCGAGTTTTATCGAGGGTCTACCAGACATCGATAAATTAGAAGGTGGTAAGAAGAGAAGACTGATTGTCATCGATGACTTGATGTCGGAGACGAACGAGAGGGTAACAAAATTATTCACCAAAGGTAGTCATCACATATATATTAGTGTGATGTACATTGTTCAAAACCTATTCGGAAAAAAAGGAACATCGAACCATAAGCCTCAATACACACTATTTAGTCCTTTTCAAGAACCCGAGAGACGGAAGTCAAATTATCAATCTGGCTAAACAAATGTACCCACGACGGGTAGGGTACCTCCAATATAGTTTTAATGACGCGACAACGTCTCCTCACTGTTACTTGTTGGTTGACCTTCGTCAGGATACACGGAACATCTTAGGTTGAGAACAAAGATATTCCCAGGGGAGAGACGGGAGAGAATCGTCTACGTGCCAAAGTAACAAAAAAGTGCGATGAATCACTTAGACGGCACGGTGAATGTTGAAATATATACACGACGCCACGCCGAGCGATTTAAGAGCCATATTGAAAACAGCCTTTCCCAAACTCATTAACTTTTTGTGCGAGTGTTGTCATAACATATTAAAAGGTAATGTAGACTCACTCAGCGACAGAAGTGCGAGCTACGTCGACACGAGAACAAGTTGAGACTTCTCACTAAGAAGAAACCGACTCTTAAGCGGAGGAAAGAGATTCTACAAATCGGTGGGTTCATAGGTGCTTTTATCCGACCTATATTAAGTGTTCTGGGCGGAGTCATCATCATCAAGTAACAGGCTTACTGGCGTAGGTGATCATGTCCCTCCACAACTTTCGATCTCGGCAGCTATTTATCATTTCTATTGTTGACCTTCTGCCAAGCCATTCTCTTAAGCTGTGTGTTATTTTTTCTCTTTGCTTCCCTCTATCTCTTCGTCCCTCAATTTTTCTAGTTGTTTTAATATATTCCAGTTGTTCTCTTCTCATTAAAGACAAAAATCAGAACGTTTAATGGGTACGTGGGAACATCTGCGGTTTAGGTGATAAAAGTACAGAAATAGTTGAATTTATGAAGAAAAGGAATATAAAAATATTAGGATTAGCAGACACAAGAAAGAGAGGCAAAATCACTAAAGAAATACACCAAAGCTACACACTCGTCACGAGCGGAATTAACAACGTGGCGGAAGTAAACAAACACGGGGTCGGTTTCATTATTGAAAGTAACACTGCCAAAAACATACTAGAAATAGATTACATCTCGGAAAGAATAATAAGTATCAAATTAGCTGAAAAAGAAGGAAATACCACTTACATTCAAACATATGCTCCATGCAACTACACATATAGTGAGGACAGCAAACAAGAATATTTTGATGAATTCTCAGCCACAATAAAGTCAAAGACACATATAAATTGTTTGAGATTTCAACGGTAGAGTAGGACAAAGGAGAACACCATGGGAATTATACCTAGGACCATTTAGTGACATTAGAACAGAGTGTAATAGTAATGGTGAACACCTTCTAAATATTTGTGCAGAACATGATCTTTATATAAGAAAAAAACGTTTAATCAGCACAATTGTAACCAAATACTTACTTGGTATAAATGGAATGACACGGACAAGGCCTCCCAAATCGATTTTATTTTGACTAGAAGACATCAAAGACATAACAGACTCAAGATCTATACCAAATGCAATATTAGATACCGACCATAAGCCTTTTTTACTATGGCAAAAAATAGGTTATGAAACAACTGATTGCAAGACCCCAGGCACAAAGAATAGATCTAAAAGCATTAAAGGATGTAAACGTACAAAATGAAATAGAAGAATCCGTAACCAACAAATATAAAACCCGAATGCAACCAACAAACATAGAAGAAGCATGGAAACAGTTTAAAGAAGATCTAATAGAGTCAACACAAGAGAAATGCGGTCTGAAAAATATAGGAAAGAGCAGAAAGAAACTTACAAGATGGTGGAATGTGTAGTAAAATCAGCAGTGAAACACAAGAAAGACAAGTATAAAACGTGACAAAAGACAAAAACAACAGAAGACTACAATCACTATAGACAAGTCAGAAATGATTGCAAAAAGATCATAGAACAAACAAAAGCAGACTCTTGGAAAGCTTTTGGTGAAGAATTGGCAAGAACTTGTAGAGAAGAACCAAAAGAATTTTTCAAAAGTGTAAAAGCAATGAGAGTAAGAAATAATGATTATAACACAACCACTATAATAAACGACAAGAACGGTAGACCAATCAGCAGCAGGAAAAAACATAATTATCAGATGGAGAGAATACTTCAAGGAACTATTAAATCAGGGAAATACAAACGGAAATACAGAGTTTAAACATCGGCAGCATGATGAACAGCAACCGAATATACTTAAAGCAGAAGTAGAATGGGCTTTGAAGCAGAATAAAAAGAACGAAGCAGCTGGTATAGATGGAATAACAACAGAAATGCTACTAGCCTGTAAGGAAACAGCTATAGGTTGGCTTACGATAATATTCAATATGGCGTGGGAAGAAAGAAAAGTCCCAGACGATTGGCAAAAAGCTATCATTGTCCCATTTTGGAAGAATAAAGGAAGCAAAAGGAAGTGTGAAATGTACAGAGGAATATCCCTATTGAGTCAAGTTGCTAAAATGTATGCTAAAATATTGGAGAGGAGAGTAATATACATAATAGAACCCCAATTAAGTAATAATCAATTCGGATTCAGAAAAGGCAAAAGCTGTACAGATGCTATATTTACATTGAGACAACTATGTGAAAAAACAATAGAATATGACATAAACCTATATATAATGTTTATAGATCAGGAAAAAGCGTTTGATCGTACGGACAGGAACAAACTTTGGCAAACTTTAGATACCTACGGGGTAGCAGGACAACTACTAGATAATATAATGGCATTATATAAAAACAGTCAAAGTGCCGTTAGAACATCGGACGGTCTGTCAGAATGGTTTCAGGTTACAACAGGAGTAAGACAAGGATGTGTCCTCTCACCACTCCTCTTCATCATATATATGGACAAAATAAATCAGGAAACAACCAACAATGAGGAAAAACCAAATAATAATATAGAGGTAGAAAGTTCCAACATCAACGAGCTACTATTCGCAGATGACCAGTGCCTAACATATGAGGACGAAAACCTGCTACAACAACATATAACATCTCTAGATAAAAGTTGCACAAACCACAGTATTAACACAGCAAAAACAGAGGCTATGAGAATAAGTAAATTAAGACACCCATTAAACATCAAGATCAAAGATAAAGAAATAAAACAAGTAGAAGAATTCAAGTATCTGAGCACAATGTTCACAGAAGATGGAAAACTAGACAGACAAATTGACATGAGAATACAAAAAGCAAATGCTGTCACATACCAACTTTCACCATTGCTAAGACATCCAAACAATTCTATGCCAGCTAAACAACAAATGATAAATAGCATTTTCATACCAACTTTGTGCTATGAAAGTCAAACATGGACCCTTTCTAAATCACAATTAAGAAAGATAAATACATGTGAGATGCGATGCTTGAGAAAAGTAACAAACAACACAAGAAGAGACAGAATACCAAATTAAACCTTAAGAAAAATGGTAGGAACAAACCCTGCCAAGAATATATAGAACAACAACAACTTAAATGGTTTGGTCACCTGGTCAGAATGAATCCTCACCAATCACCATCAAGGGCGTTCTTCTCGAGAGTGCATAGGAAAAGACCAAGAGGAAGACCCAGAAGAAGATGGATAGATGCAGTGACAGTGACATGTAACAACAAAGGAAAATCACTAATTCAGGCAATTCGAGCAGCTCAAAAACGACAAATGATATAAAGCACGACACCTTTTAGGTATGAGTGAAAAGAGAAAAGAAAGAAGTTCTCTTCTCATTACATGGCCAAAAAATGATGATTGTTTCTTCTTAACATTGGAAATTGGCTCTCTTTTTGCTTTGGCCTGTCTCAGAACATATTCATTACTCTTCTTAGCTGTCCATGGTACTCTCAACATTCTTCTGTAAAACCACATTTCTACAGACTCCTGTGATTTTCTTGTCTGCTGTCCTATTGTCCATGATTCGCATCCATATGTTAAGACTGGCTCTACATAACATTTAAGAACTCTTTTTCTTGTTTCTATTGTCAAAAATGGATTGCATAGCATCTTCCTCATTTTTTGGAAAGCTGCTTTTGCCTGAGCCATTCTGCATCTCACCTCTTTTGTACATCTTTCGTCTGAGGTTAACAAAGTTCCCAAACATTTAAATTCATTTACCTGTTTTAATATTGTTCCACTTGTCTTTATTTTGCACTTCTACTTTGATCTCGTTTCACTAAGACCGGTCGGGGATGTGATGGTACCTCTCCTCAGGAGCGTGCCTGCTCTCAACAGAAATCGCACCGTGGTGTTTCAGATCTACGATAACCTCACTACGTCCCCCTGAGCAGATTTTCCTTCGACACCGTGGAAATCCTTTTAGGTGATGTCTTTTTCTTTGTTGTTACCATTACTTCTGTCTTTTTGCTATTAAGGCTGAGTCCTTTATTTTTACTTTCTTTCACTATAATGTCCAACATTTCTTGTAACTCATTTTCACTCTTAGCGATTAAGACTGTATCATCAGCATACCTTAGATTATTTGTATTATGACCTCCAATTGTTATTCCAGGCATGTCCCTTATGGATCTTAAAATAATCTCACTATAAATATTAAACAAATCTGGTGACAGCGCACAACCTTGTCTAACACCCTGTTTTATTTGTTGAAACATTCCCAATTGGATTCCAGTTCTTATGGCCGTTGTTTGTTTTTAGTACATGTTCTTTATTATTCTTAGATCTTTGCTGTCTACGTTTATGCTTTCTAAAATTGTGATTATTTCTTGGTGCTTTACTTTATCAAATGCCTTGGTGTAATCTATGAAACATAGGTATAGATCTGTTTTCACCTCTATGCCTCTTTCTCCTAAAGCTCTTATGATATAAATGGCATTGCTTGTTCCTTTATCTCTAACAAAACCACACTGTTCATCGCTAATTTCTGGAATGATTTCGTTTCGCACTCTTCGCATGATGATTCTTAGTAATAATCTTAGTCATATGACTCATAAGGCTTATTGTGCGATGATCATCGCATTCAATCGCACCCGATTTCTTTGGTAGGGCTATGAATATTGATTTGATCATGTCGTCTGGTATATATCCGCTGTTGTAGATATCATTCAGTATTTTTGTTATTATTATTTCTATTCCAAAATCACCCATGGCTTCAATCTCTTCTTTAGTTATATTATCTAGTCCAGGAGCTTTGCCTGCTTTCATATTGAGCAAGGCATCATTCCACTTCTTCTCTGACTATTTCTGGTCCTTATCCATTATCCTTAATATTTACTTCCGTTCGTTCATCACTATAAAGATCTTTAATGTATTATGTCCATCGTTCGCTGACTCATCTTTATTTTCTTTATTTCTTCTTCTTGTATCCATTAGCTGCAAAATGTCGCTGTCATCCATTTCTTTCTTGAAATTGTCCTCACTGGTGGTATGAACTCTTTTGATGTTTGTTGCATTGATTCTTTTAGCATTTCACACTATTCATCAATGCTTTGTATCTTCTCTATTGCATTGTACCGGTTCTGAATTGTGATTTTATATTTGTCTTGCAGCTTCTTGTCTGATTTTAGTAAATCTAAATTTGACTTGATGTTAACTGAGGCTCGTTTTGTTGTTTTTAGGGAACAGGCAAATAATTGCAATACCATACCTTGGAGTGTTTAGCACACCCCACCACTGGCTCCTTGTTGTTTTTAATTTTACTCTAAACTTTCCCACAACTGGTACATGGTCACTATTGCAATCTGCCCCTGGTCTAGTTTTCACACACACCAGACTGTTTCTAAATCTATTGCTTATCATTATATAATCAATTTGATTACGTGCGTTGTCCCCAGGGCTTTTCCATGTCCACAGACGTCTTGGATGTTGCTTAAACCAGGTGTATCTCATTTCGCAAAGTCCCAGTAATTGTAAACCCATTCTTTTCATTTCTTGTATGATGTTTTCTAGTTTACCCTTCTGCATAAGTGTTCTCATATTCCAAGTACCTATCTTTAGAGTTTGTTTTATCTTTATTTACAGTAGCTTAATGACGATCGGGTATCACCTGTAGCACATGATTTCCCTTACCGAACGAGGGTTTTCCATTGGAATCCCCCTCAACTAGTACTCGGCGGATTACTAGGTGCGTAACAATGGCCAAAAAAAAAAATGATTTTGATGGATCCTCGATTGCTCGAGGGTCTGAATCAGACTACTACCACCTACACCCCACCCGAGGCGATCAATGACAACTCGAGAGATTTAGATGATGAAATGCAACGTGTCCTAGTCCGCAATGATTTAGCACACGTTGATAAGGCCAGAGTGTACCAACGTGCTCTGCATCAGTATTTAACTAGATTGGAGCAGTATAAACGACGGTCATTTGGGCTCGGTCGATCTCATTCAACACAACACATCAAATGAAAAAAACCTTCTCCACCACCATCACTCGAGGTACCACCAGAGCAGATCAAGACACCAGCAGCGGAAACCCCAAAGATAGGTAATGAAAACACTCCGCAGGTAACCATGTATAAACTGAGACCTAAAAAAAGAAAGAGCGAAATCCCAACACCAAAAAGGGAACGGTGTAGAAAATATTGAGACGTCATTACTTTGACCCTACTCGTCAAGGGGCGTATAGTGGTGCTACGGCCCTGCAACGTAACACCAAACTAGGACATAAAGAGATCAATCGGTGGTTGAGTCATCAGGGTGCCTATACCCTGCATAAACCAATTCGTCGCAGATTTGAAAGGCGTCCCATTATAACGAGTGGACCTCAACATCAATATCAGGCAGACCTAATTGATTTGAGACATTTGAAAAAAAAAAACCACAACGACGGGCATTCCTATTTGGTTTCTTTCGTGGACGTTTTCAGTAAACTCGCGTGGTCTGTACCGATACGAACCAAAACGGGGAAATCCTTAGTGGAAGTCGTCGGTAAGATATTTCTTGATGCGAAACCCGCGAGTTTTCAAACGAATAAAGGGCCAGAGTTTCTGAACAGAACATTTAAGAAATTCCTCGCTGACAACGTTCATTTTTTCACTACACAGAACGAAGATATTAAGGCCGCCGTGGTGGAACGCTTTAATAGGACTCTGAAACAACGGATGTGGCGATATTTCACGAAATCCAATCAACTGTCTTATGTCCGAGTCCTACCCGCCCTACTTCGAAGTTATAACCATTCGTATTACAGAAGTATAAAAATGGCACCGGTCGACGTCAGCACAGACAATCAAGAACAGGTATGGAACACGTTGTATAGTTTAAAACGCAGCTTTAAATTTGAAAGACCCCTGTATAAGGTCGGTGATCGAGTTACACTGTCCTGGGCAGAGCCAGTTTTGAAAAGGGTTATGCCCTCGGCTTGGACGGAGGAACTGTTTTCCATCAGTCGAGTAAATGAAACAAACCCAGTTACATATGTGTTGAAAGACGATAAGGGCGACGAGATAAAGGGGTCATTCTACACACCAGAAATTTAAAAAGTTGGAGACAAGCACGAGTACAGAATCGAGAGTATCATAACCGAGCGGCGCACATCATTCGGCCGAAAAGAGAATTTAGGCAAGTGGTTTCGGTACGATTCCTCATTCAACATTTGGATACCGACAAAGGACATTGTCAGATACAAAAACTAGAGATGAGAGAAGAAGAATGGGGAACTTTAGGAGAGCCTGTTTTACGAGCTGTCAACTCGGGAGTGAGGAGAGAGCGAACCATGCTGTGGTCGGTGTTTTGGAAACTATCCCTTCGCTTAGAGCTTGTCTTTACTTGTCAAGTGGTAGTTATATGTGCCATTGTCGTGGTCTCGCTGTTCAATCTGACCACCGAAAAGCCAGACGCAAAGGACGGAAAACTGTGGATAGCCCTACTGAGCAGCTGTTTGGGGTACATGCTACCGAATCCAAAGTTGGAGAGGAGACGGTGAAACAAGTAAGATGAGTTTTTATGTCACCCTACCCAGCAATGCAACCATAGATATTTTTAAGGATAATAACCCCGGCCACTTTTTCGTTAAACTCCCTCAGACCATTGACATTTCGACGCAGTATAAGATCGCACTGGTGGAGATACAGTTTCCGCTTCATTTTTTCCAATGTAATAGAGGATGGTGTCTGGATTCGTTACGAACCTCTCGCTAACAATAACTTTTCGGCGTTAGATCTCACTTCACCGTGACCCTGGGGTTATACAAGATACCCGATGCTTTCATCGGCGCGTTGAATGCGTTGATCATAAAAGAGGCGGAGTCGAGCGCGGGTGTAAAAGCGGCAAAAATGAGATTCCTTCACGCAAAGGAGGTGAATAAAGCCATCTTGAAACTCTACGAAAAAAGGGGTCAGCGTTACAATAAGCGACACTTCGAAAAACATGTTAGTCTTCCCCACGACCTGCATAACAGACGCAGCTCCCGATATCTACAGCTTGGGCGCAATGGACTTGGAAAGTGTTACGAAAAATGTCTACGTCTACTGTGATCTCATTTCACCCAGACGGGTCGGGGATGTGATAGTACCTCTCCTGAGGAGCGTGCCTGTTCTCAACAGAAATCACACCGTGATGTTTCAGATCTACGATAACCTCACTACGTCCCCCTGAGCAGATTTTCCTTCGACACCGTGGAGATCCTTTTAGCCAACGAACATGGAAAAACCATCCCATTCACCAGCGGGGCTTCGGTGCTAACGGCACACTTTAGAGTGAAGAAACATCTCGATCTGGTATAATTGTGAGACACACACCTCTTCATCGCGATGTTGAGTTATACGAAGACTTTTACTGCTGTCAGGCGGGTGATGGAATGCCCGTGTTTATAGGAGGTTAAAATCAGCGGTTGGGGAATCGGGAGGGCTATTTTACCCTGGTTAAAAACAGGGGGTAAAGCCTTGATCAGAGAAGGATTGGGGACCACCGGTCTGCATGTCGCACAGGACGCATTAGCCGGGAGAAATGTCGGTGAAGCTTTCAAAGAACGAGCTAAGGAGGCCGGTCAGCGGTTGATACACGGGGCCGTAGACCACCTGAGTGGTAACAACCAATCATGAAGTGGTTTACGACGACGACAAAGCAGAAAGCGAGTTATGAAGGTACCTCTCCCCGAAGAACCCGTTATGAAGAGGATAAAACTGACAGCTAGACAGTTCCCCCTTCATTTGGCGCACAAGAAAACGAAGAAGAGGGTGTCGGTGACAAAGGTTATTTTCGATGAATAATGTCTCTCATTCACCCCAAGTCGTGTCAATGTCTTCACTCTGGTTTGGATTTATTTAGCGTTCCACCCACACATACATCTCTAGACTCTAGCCAATTTATTTAAATTTGTCCGATCGGGGCCTTATCGCATGGCACACCCATTGAGTTTTTAATTTATGGAAACAGCGAGGAGTATCTAGATCTTTTCAACACGTTTTTGCATCTGCGGGTCATGATAACCTTCCCCAACGTGGATAGTGTACCATCGGATGCTGAGGTAGGGCCAATCAACAATTATCTTCATAGTCTATTTTCACAAGTCGACGTATCTCTAAACGACACGTTGGTTACATCATCGGAGAATACCTATCCTTTTAGAGCAGTGTTTGAGGCTACGCTAAACTACAGGGAGGATGCAAAAACGGGATACTTGACGGCCGCTCTTTTCTACAAAGACACTGCGGGCCACCACGATAATATGAAAGAAAATGAGGGATTTAAAACACGGCGCAATTTGACTTCGGGTAGTAAAGAGGTTGAAAATGAATGGTCGTTCGCACTCTGATGTCTTTGTGCAGGATCGTTACATGTTAAACATCGATTGAAAAATCAAACTTACGCTCTCTAAGGATGTGTTTAACAACATTGCACATGATAGGTCCGTGGGTTAAAAGTGTGTTATCACATACGCCGGGCTCGTGGTCAGGAAAGCTAAGCTAAACCCCGCGATTTCTCTAGCCCACGAAAAGGCTCTTTTAAGCGGGAATGCTCGGTACCCGATCAAGAGGGTTACCATCAAAACATTTTCCATCGCTAGCGGGATGTTCTCCCACAGTCAAGGCAATTTATTTTTGTCTCAAACACCAACCAGTATAGTGATAGGTCTGATTACCGTCTGTGCCTATAATGGTGTTATACCGCTAACCTGTTAAATTTTCAACACTTTGGTTTGACTTATATGAACCTGACGGTCCACGGGAGATGTATTTCCGGAAAGCCTCTAACTATGGATTTTGAACGAAATTAATACGCGAGAGCCTTCTTTGGTACAAATCTGGCCATGGGTCTGATTGGTAAAGACGCTGGGAATAACATTGATTATCAAGAGTTCAAGGACGGATTTTGTCTATTTGGTTTTGACCTCTCCTCCAGCCTACTAGACGGGTCCCACTTTGAGCTAGCCACAAGCGGGCCCTTGTCGATAGAGCTAAAGTTCGCCGCTCCCACAACTACTCCCCTACAAGTTATCGTCTACGGCGAGTTGGACTCAGTACTCGAGGTGTCCAAGACACGGCAGGTTCTAACAGATTTCGCCGTTTGAGAGAAAGAAAATGAACACAGGGGAGATTTACAACCTTTTGATGTCAAATATTTTCGTTCGACGTTGTTTCCTTGTTAGTGTCCTTCCACGAAACCACTTACCGCCCAGCATCGACCCAACCGTGACTGCAGCCTTTGTCATAAACACCAGCCCTGTCCACAAACCTGGTGAGCATTGGGTGGGCCTCTTTTACAACGGTCTCGGAGAATGTGAGTATTTCGATTCCAACGGTTAACTCCAAGACACATGGATATTTTAAACTTTATCGAGCGGAATTTCCATTGACGTTCCATTCGTGTACAACCCACAGGTGTTGCAAGATTTGTTTAGCAACACGTGTGGTATATATTGTGTTTATTATATAATTTTTAAGTGCCGTGGCACGAAGCTTAACAGAATTATCATGCCTTTTTTCGTCGAGACAACACATTAACGACCATATCATTATCGTTTGCTCACCCCGTGGATATTTCGGCTTCGAGGGCCATGGATGCCCAAATTCATCAACCTGACAGTAGCATATATATATATATATATATATAGACATTTAACACAAACTGACAGTACCACTAAAACAGGTGTGAGGAAGTCCAGACGGTTAAAATTAATAAATTCATCAATCGGACAGTAATATATTTCCAAATAACTGTTCTCTGCTGTATTAATAAAAAACAAAGCTGTGAAATTAAATATAGAAAGTATGTTTTATTTGACTTGTTTTAACTTGAATGTGAAGAGAGAGAGAGAGAGAGAGAGAGAGAGAGAGAGAGAGAGAGAGAGAAAGAGAGAGGGTATATTTAGGTGGTCATGGTGATGATGATGAGACGAACAATCAAAAGGGAAAACACCCCTTTTCTCCATTTTTAGAATCACCACAACCAACACCTCGTTTAACTTTCCACACCTGGTCTTATGGTCACCCGATATCGGCACACAGATACCTTAAGGGATAATACTCAACCTCACTTACACCCGAGATAACCACTGATTCAGGTACTCCTTTCCTCAAAATATAAACACATGACACAACATATTCACCCCTGCAATACCGTTTTCCCCAAGTTTTAGAACCGCGACACGCTAATAGATTTGAAAAGTAAACATTCGCCTTACAGCACGTCGCCGTCACCCCGGTGGTCAGTGAACCCAATCATATACGCGTTACTTGTCATGTGTTCAGCTGATAGAGGCCTACGATGTAAGCCTTATACGGGTGGGCTGCATGTTTTATTTAAGAGTAACACTTTAAAACTCTCACTTTTATTATTTCGTTAGAGATCGAAAGTTGTGGATGATCACTCTACACAAACCGGTACTTGATGATGCTGATGAGGGTTTGCTGGGGTATAATGTCTCTGTTATACAGGTTAAAGGAGGTATTTTATCTAATTATTTATTGATATTCAAACACGTGTTACAGTGAAGCTATGGACTAACACTAAAAACCTATAAAGAATAAAGTGAGGAATAAAGAGAGATGCTAGAGCCTGTATCATCTCTATCTGTATATTGTCAGGCCCTGCTGCTTTTCCCTTTTTCATTGTTTTTATGGCTTTTTCTATTTCGGATTTCATGATTTTATAGTTGTATGTGCATTTTATGTCTGGCTTTTTGTCCCTTTCGTCATGAAATAATTCTGTTATATATTCTTGCCATCTATCTATTATATCTTTGTTGTCTGATAGCATTCTTCCCTCTTTGTTTGCTATACATCCGATTCCTGCAGCTTTTTTGTCTTAATTCGTCATTTTCTTTATTTCTGTGTGCATCCCTCTTAAGTTTTGTTTACTTTTCATAGTTTCGATTTCTAGACATCTTTGGTTAAGCCAGTCTTCTTTTGTCTTTTTGCACATTCTCCGTATTTCATTGTCTATATCCTTGTATCTGGCAGTGTTTTTCGCTTGTCTTCTTTCTTCCATTTTTTTCTAATATTTTGTCTGTTATCCATTTTTGATTTTTTTTACTTTCCTTTTTGGGCAAGGTGTTGCAGGATTCTTGCATGCTGTTTTTTATGCATTGCCATTTTGTTGTGACTTTTTCCCCAGGATTTTCTCTTCTGTACTGCTCAATCCTCTCTTCTAGTAGCTTCTGATATGTGTTCTTTACTTGTACAGTATAAGTTTCTTGTATATCTTTCTGGTTTAACGCTGTTATATCTATTGGTGTTGCTGCATTAGTTTTTTTTTTTTCTTTAATTTGATTTTCATTTTTATCATTACAGGATTGTGGTCTGAATTAATATCTGCTCCTGAGTAGGTTTTGGCTTTCTTGAGGCTGTTCCTGAATCTGTCTTTTATCATTATGTAATCTATTTGATTTATCTTCTTGTCTCCAGGGCTTTTCCATGTGTATAATTTCCTTTTCTCTTGCTCAAAAAAGGTGTTGCATATTATCAGTCTGTTTTCTTCGCAAAATTGTATTAATCTTTCTCCTCTGTTATTTCTTTTTCCTAGACGATGATTTCCTATTATGGTCTTATATTTACCTTTTCCTACTTTAGCGTTCATATCACCCATTATAATCAAGATGTCTGATGATTTCACTTGCTTCATAACTGTGTTTAGATCTTCATAGTATGCCTCTATTTGTTCGTCTGTATAGTCTTGAGTAGGTGCGTATGTTTGTAATATTGCTATGTCGAATGGTTTTGCCTTCATTTTTATTAGTATATTCCTATCATTATATGTCAATTGAGTATTTATATATTTTTGTAGTTCTCGTTTAATTAGAATGCCTACTCCTCTTTGATGTTCTTTTGTATTTCCTGAATATATAAATGTATATTTATCGTCCTGTGTGTATCCATTTTCCTTCCATCTTGTTTCCGAGATTCCTAAGATATCTATGTTTAGTCGTTCTGCTTCTACCATAAGATTTTTTAGTTTTCCTTGTTGGTATAAGGTCCTAACATTCCATGTAGCTATTTTTAATTCGTTCTTAATACAGTAGTTAGAATTTCTCTCCATGGCTTTCTTTGGATTGTTACGTGATGCGGCTGCACTCTCTTTCACGGTGGTCTGCCATTTTCGCCTTTCGTGTTCTGAAAATGCCTCATGTGTACCACATACTTTGCTGTTTTCGCTTTCTGGGCCGTTGATTATTTCAATTAATTCTTCCGCTCCATCCACCGTCGCAGACTTTTCACATACGGGTTGAACACACCCGACTATCGACGCCATTGTTGTCGAACCATGTGCTTGCCTATCGAACCGCGAACACACGACACAAAGAAAGAATAAATCCACTTAAATATCTATAACGTTCGCAGTCCATCCTACAGTCAGAAGTAAAACATTACACCAATTTGAGAATAGCAACACATAAGTTCACAACTAGACTGTCGCGTAAATCATTTAAATATCTCAGCAAGAGCCGAATTATAAAAAACGACAACACGTAGTCGCCATGACACCGGAAGTGTCTACAAGACGTAGGCAATTAAAACGATTTTAAATGATTTACTTGTTTTGAAAGGATGTTACAGTCTTGAGGTGTTTGGGTGTACAGTGGGTATATTCTATAGGCAGAAAATAATATAAAAATACAGGCACTACAAAGAATCAAATGAATGGACAAACAATTAAAGAGTTTTAATTGCCAGTAACTAAACATTCACTGGTATGATAATGAATGAACTACACAACTATCAAAGAGAGAGTGGTTTTGTTATATCAACAGAGTATCTCCCCATGTGTTCGTAGTAGGCAGGTGTGTGTATTTTGAGCATACCTCTAAAGGTAATGCAGCTATAAACACAAATAGGTCTGTTGATTGCATAGGTGGAGTTATTTGTGGGTCATCACTCCGAACATGTCTATATGTACTCAGATCCCTTCCTCAGTAAGTTCCACATAATCTAGCGAATGCCGACTCCAGTTCTGTGTTGGTTAATACGTCTTCTTATATGCCCACTAAGTTTCTTGTTTCTGGCTGTGCTCATCTTAACACCCATCTTTTTCATCCAAAGGAGTGATGTGGACTCATGGTTGTCGAAATCCTGTGCCCTTCCCACATCTTGGAGGGCATTGATGAATATCTGCCTGATCCATTGGTTGATCGTCTTCAACAACAGTGAAGGGTGTACTCGATTGGTGCGAGGACTAGTCTCTGGAACAGAAGGAAGGGTAAGTAGCCTCTGCTCGATGTTGGCAGCTGCCATAACCTTCAAGGTGGCTAATCCTTTGCATGATTTTGTTATCACATGGTCGGCAAGGTCCCAAAAACACAGGTTGTGATCAAACTTAACTCAGAGGTACGTCATCAACCTGTCCTTGGTCATTTCAACAGCTTCTATTCATACTACCGGCGTTTCTGTGTTGACTATATGATTGTTAAGAGAGCAACCATGCAACTGATGCTTTATTCGGATTAACCGAGGCACCTGATACTCCACACCAAGAAGAAATGCAATCGAGTTGGTTTTGCTGTGTGGAGGCGATTTCCATTCTGTCTCTTCCCTGTTGATATACCAGAATGTCATCAGCAAAAGACATAGTTCTTTCCCTTTCATACAGCCTCAGCAGTCTAGTTGGGAAAACAACCCGACTGGGCTATCGACGTTCGGACAACCTGTGTTTGATTTCCGCTGAAATCAGTGTGAATTGTTGGAAAAAATAACCCTGTGGTTGACCCAACCGCAGGCACAAATGGGTAGCAAGGTAGTACTCTTGGATGGTGGGGAATGCCGCCTCGCCTTGTGGCAACCCTGGACAAATGGATGTTGGCTCGGATGACCAACATCCACATCTGAGTATCACCTTCCTCTGAAACAGTGCAGCAGCGATCCATCTAATGAGGATGGGGTGCACTTCCAGTTTGAGGAGCATGTGCATGAGGTATTCAAATGGTACTCTGTTGTATGCATCCTCCAGATCACTGTTACACATGTCTCTTCTCATTTGTGGAACCCTTCAAAGACGACATAGGCAAAGACTGCTGCATTGAGCCATGGTTCTTTGTTATATCTATAACCTCCGAGTGTGAGTGGGATACGCGTATCTGTTCAAGGTGACAGGTACTCACACCATACATGGGCAACTATTTTCTCCAGTAGTGTTCTGTATCATGATGATTCTATAGGCACTGATCTGAGAATGGTCCTTGTTTGGCTTCGGTAGTGGTAGTAAGTAGCTGTGTAGCCACTCCTCCTTAATTTGGCCACTCTGAATGCTGGCATTAAACTCTTTAGCCAGTTTTTTCAAGTCGTCCTGAGCTAAATTGCCTATATCGTCGTAATGAAAACCATCTGGACCAGGAGCAGTGTTGTATGACCTTTTAAATGTGAATGACATCAGTTGTGATTATGAGATCTTCTTCCAGCACTACATCCTCACACAATTCTGAGAGTAACCCCCGTATCCTCATTTCTTTTGTCAATGTAGCAGGCAAGCAGAGCCTTCTCTTTATTCTCATCATATTTGTGCCATATCTGGCCCGTACTCTGGAAGTCAGGTATGCCTCTGTGTCATGTTCTGCCATTCATGCTCTGATGAAGGCGCCAGAATGTGGCTAGCAATTTTTCTGAGCACATTTTTTTGCAGAAATCATCCCTTTTGGTATCCTTAGCCTGCTTAGCACATAGTTTAAAGTACATCATTTTTTGGTCAACCTCTTCTTTCAGATGCTTCAAGAGCTCAGGTTGTGCTCTTCCATTCTTTCTGGCTTTCCGCCATGTCTTGACCATTTGTCTCTTTTTCTGCCAAGCTAACTTATCTTTTTTGCCCTGTTTCCTATGTCTGATTTTGCTAATGACATCCTGGTCTGTGTTCTCATAGTGGATTTGTTGAGCCTGCTTTTCTAGTCCCTATTTCTGCTTTCCAAAATTAAGATGACACATGGATAGTGATCACTCCTGTGGAATCCCAGTACACTCCATCTGCAAACTAGTGCGAAGGTTGAAGACACAAGTGCTAAATTTATGACACTATCAGAGTCCCCTGTTTGAGTGACCATTCTGGTTGAATTTATATCATTCAAGCACACTAAATCGGCCAACAGCAGTGCATTCTCTAGTTCTTCTCCCTGCTTGTTGGTTATAACGTTACCCCACCGGTTGCCTCTAGTATTAAAGTCTCCGCAGAAAATGACGTTCTCCTCCTCAAACGCAAAGAGATTCTGCCATTGTTGTGTGTCCACCTTCCCATTACAGGCATACACATTTACAACCACAAAAGGAAGTGGGGTCTGCACCCTAACCGCATGCACCTGCAATTCTTAACTGTCCCGAGCAGACATATCAAACTCAGCTGCCACCATGTTGTTTCGCACAAGGATGGCATGTCCAAAGTGTTGTTTATTGTAGAAACACAGAAATCCAGGGGCACTAACTGTCCAATCACCAAGAAGTGTTTCTTGCAAAATCATTATATCGGCGTCGCACAGTAGGTGAAGTTTATGGCCTTACACAGCTCAGGTCTGGATGTGTGTGTGTGTTGAAATGTCAAGGAGGACTGTTGTACATTTGCCTTGATGATGAAGGTCAATGCAGTAACTTAAGGCAACAGCTTGGTTGGAGACATAAACTTTTCATCACATAAACATTCTCAGTGACTATGCTCAGGAAGTTCGAAATATGCTGAGTTCAAAGACAGTTATTGGAGTGTCTGAAAAGGCCAAGACTGACAAAAATCTGTTTCATTTTTGTGTAAGAGCACTTGGGGGTAAGAAGAAATGACTGAGCTGACTGGCACAGGATGTGACTGTTGTGGCAAGCTGACAAACAATGGACGGAGCTTACATTCTAAATGCTTGAGAGTGGCAAGATGAATTAAATGATTTCAGCAATGAATTTGAATCTTCAACCCTGTAAAGAGTACAAGAACATTTAGTCAAAAGGCTGAAGTGACTAACACTTAGATGAGATTGTCCTCATGAGATGTATATGTTATACATAAAACA
The DNA here is from genome assembly GCA_032433765.1 of Megaustenia siamemsis. Classification (NCBI taxonomy): domain Eukaryota; kingdom Metazoa; phylum Mollusca; class Gastropoda; order Stylommatophora; family Ariophantidae; genus Megaustenia; species Megaustenia siamemsis. Next base: position 48,587,812 of record JAVIAB010000059.1, on the reverse strand, counting down.
AAGTTTTGCATACATGTTTTTAGAAACAGCAACATTTTAATCTGACCAAAAATGCATAAATACTAACCGATCACATATCAAAGGCGTATTAAACAGACTAATTTTTATGAGAGAATAATTTCAGGAAAGCAACACCGTTAAAAGAGAAAAATCTTTTGCTCAAAAAGCCATTTTTTTCACACAAGGCAAACTGGAAAAACTGAAAATTCCACATATAAATAAACTTTCAAGATTTC